>CM014272.1:73872423-73884805 GCA_004135705.1 Alloteropsis semialata | reverse complement strand
GTGCCTCTGCGTGGTTAGCCTCCCACGGTTCATCTCCCACAAAATAATCAAGCTGAATGAGTTTCCCGAGTCCGGGAACACGTGGTGCTCCTCTCCATTCGTTGTCTCGTCGCCAGAATCTCGGGGGCCCGTCGGCGGCGGTGCCGGTCATGCCGCTCAGCGCACCCGTCCCTGTCCCGTGCGCTGTGCGGGGACGACGACGGGGTCGGGCGGCCAGCTGGGCCGGCTCGGCTGGGGCGGCATCAGCAGGCCCGTGAGGGGCAAGCGGGCGGGCGGGCGGCGTCCGGTTGGGCCGGGTGCAGTGGGCCAGGGAGAAGGAGGAGGCGACCGGGCCGGCCAGTGCGGCCTGGGCCGGCGGGGAGGAAGCGCGAGAGAGAAGAGTTGAGGGGGAAGGGTTGGATTTCGGAGTAATGGTTTCGGCCCGTTTGTTTGAATCTCTAGTTGTTGTTTTTGCTTGTATAACTGCAGATTGAAAAATTCATAGAAAATCGTAGATAACTCCAAAATTTATGAAGTAATTTTTGTTGGGTTTCTCATGAAGTTGTATCTGCAGGAAAAATATGAGTCTAAGCAAAACTTGTAGTTTACTCCTCTGTTTAATTCTGTTAGTAAATACTAGTATATGTGGCTTAGCTAGTTGCATAGATGTGTTTAGTAGCTAATCTTTTGCAAGAATTGTTTGGTAATTTTAGTAGGTGTGTCTGCAATCTGCAGGGATCAGTTTTGTTCATATGCTCAAGTAAATGTATGATTTTGCTATCTTTTTACTAGTAGCGATGCATGTTTCTATCATGTGCTAGATAGGATGTTTGCATTTGAGCTTTCATTAATAGCCTGACCATGTTAGTGTGCTGTTATAATAAAAAGGATTGCTGATCTGAAACTTAGTATACTTTTTAAATGAATGTAGGAGTAAAGCTAAGTTGAAAGAAAAATATAAATAACCCTATGTACATAAGTAGTCGCCACTACATGTTTGCATGTGCTAGGTTAATTGCATGCTGAAATGGCTACTCACCATCACCACCAGTACAATTGTGAATCCTTTGATAAAATTTATTTGTTATGCAACAAGTGCTCGTGAGTAAAATAGATGAATTAATTTATAGTTGTTTGTTGCATCCATGAGCATCGTGTGTACCTTGTCTTTGCATTCATCGCCTCATGCATGATGCATTTCATGTAGATACCGCAGTCGCTGATGGTTTGTACGAGTTGGTGGCTGAACCCGTTGCTGACCCGGTGGAGACCGCAGTTGTTGCTGAGCCCGTTCCAGAAGACCCGAACCAAAGTTCGGTAGAGCCCAAGGCTGTTGAGCAGGAAGGCAAGCACCGTATCATAACCCCTAATTTCCAAAACTATGCAACATAATTACTTAAGTATTGTGCATTAAGTTTTGGATATGATTGAAACCCTAGATGCATAATCCCTAGGATTCCTATGTCAAGATACTAGCATGTGTAGGTCGATAGCTTGCCATGCTAAATAGGACCGGTAGAAGTCGAGTGATTTCCTGTCACTCGCGAGATATAGGTTCTTTACTTTATGTTGAATCATAAGCTTTGTGGGCGGGGCCTGGTACGATGCTCCTGTGTGTAACCGACCCGCTTTTGCCAGATGGGCCGGGCCGAATCCTGGGGGTCCCGTGTTACACTGTGTGGGCGATTTGCCCCGTCTACGTATCAAATGGAATTAAGGTCATGGCTGTACTGTTGGGCAAGCATTGAACGTACTGTGCATATACTGGCGTCTGGGTCCCAGGAAACTGATGTACCTGAATCAAACGGTATTCGGGCTTCTTCCCACTACTCTGGGAGTGGACGGATGGCGGGTGTAGTGGCGGCTACTTGGTCCGGGACTAGTAGGGCTTTGCACCCGGGACTAGTGGGTTTAGACTGAATATCCGGGAGAGGATGGGAAAGGTGGTCGCGTAAGGCTCTGGGAGCGCTTACGTGCCATGTGTTCAGGTTTCCCTTGCAAGGTGTAAATTCGATCATGATCACGGCACTTCTCCGTTATGAATACCGCTTGTCCGCTGTACAACATTAAGTAGCAGGAGGGAATGATAAATAATGATGGTTCTATGATTATTGTTGTTCCAACATGTTTGCTATAGAAAAGGTGTTCACATGGATACTTGATAATGACTATGAACTTGATGCTAAAAGTTGAAAGTTAGGATCAACTATTAGTGGCTTTTCGGCAAAACAAACCCCACAGCCAAAAGCCTTGCATTCTTAGGAGTCGGCATTATAAGCCGTATTCGGATAAGTCTTGCTGAGTATTAGTTACTCAGCGTTGCTTGTGGCTTTGCTTTTCAGAATGTGAATTCAATGTGTCTGATGGCTCCGAACAGTGGATCATCGATGGTCAGACCGTTCCGGTGGGTTGGACTGTCGAATGGATCAAGGACTAACTGGTGTTTGTTGTGTGCTTTTGATGACATGTTCTTCGGGCTTATGAACATGTTATTGTATCTCGTCGTTTAGCTTCCGCGCTTTTATTCTGAACTCTGGTTTGTACTCTAAGTGTTTTAAACTCTGGCTTGTAAAACTTAATTATGGAACTGTTGTAAATTATGGTAATGTTGGTAACATCTGTGCTCTCCTTCGAGTGAGCCTTGTGCACATTGGTTCGATCGGAAATACGGTGGTTTCATCGGGCTTGACCCGACTGGTCGTCTAACTGAACTGTTTGAAGTACGAGTAACCGGATCAAGTGATTGAGATGACGGTTAACGTACTTGAGCCAGTTTAATTAGGGCGGTTCTGCCACAGCTGGTATCAGAGCGAAAATATGCAGCAGGTGGTACTAACAAAGCCCTAAACTGTGTTTTTGTAAGTAAAAATTGGAACTTCCTTCCCAACGGACTAGGACGCTAAGGAAAAACCTAGGAGGTAGTCCGCAAGCCATGTAGGTTGTGTCTAGTAGAAGGTGGCTTAAAGTAATTGTTTGACTAACTTCCGGCACATTTACTTTCTGTCAAAACTTACTTTCTTGCATAATCGACCTTAATTTCTGTAACGACGCTCAAAGGTGAGACCCCCGATTCATCTGGGGAAGATGAACACCGTGTCGGGGGTGTGATCCGAACGCTGTCCCCAAGCAGTGGCTTACTTGGTGGTGCAGCCAATATAACATCTTCACGGTGTTATAATGGCTGTAATGTTGTTAAATTTCTGGTTGACTGTTGCTTCTATAGTAAGCAACAAGGCGTGGTCATCATATGTGGGTAACTGCATATGCGTCACCCATGTGGCGTGAGGTACATGGGGGCTGTTCGTGAGTGCTGGCACGAACGGTTCAGTGATGATGTATTTTCTGCAGGTACACTAACCGCGAAACGGTAGGGTGTGTGGTCGGTAGAATTCCGACTAGTTATTATAAGGAGAGACGTATGTATGCCACCATATGAGTCCACATTCTTGCCAATTTATTGGCAAGATTTTATTTTGTGAGGACGTATAGGACGTTCATGCATCATATCTAACTCTTTTGGGTTTTTGGGCACAACGCACATAACCAATAACTTGCTTCACATGTTGAGCTTGAAAATCAGGGAATTGCAAATCTGGACAGATCTGGTACATGTCAGGTTTCGGCCTAGTAAACAATTTTACTGCAGAAGCGATAATTAAGAAAGTTGTGGGGAATTTGTAGAAGCATCTGCTGTCAAAATTTCAGAATTTTGCTCTCTGTGCAACTCGAGTTATGGACAGAATACTAGGAATCTGATATCCTGAAATTTCTGAAAATCAGCAGACCTCATAGCAATTGATTCATCCAGATGAAGTTGAAATTTACTCAAGCACATAACAACAACATTGTAGTGGAACTTGTCCTCTACCTGCTGATAAAAGTGGAGCATTTTTGGATATCTGACTTGGAAGTTATGACATTTCCTTTGCTGCTGTCCCTGCTTTTCAAATTCAGCCTTCCCGATGTCCTGTAAGGATTTTAGCCCTGTATCCTCTGTATGAGTCAATCTATGGACATAGCCATTAAATGGGGTTGTTGAGGGATTCTTGAATAAGTCTCGGGCGGTAAAGTCATTATTTTATCTGGATACCTTCCAAGTCTGAGAATGTGGATGACTAAATGTTGTAGCTCAATCTGCATCTATCTCTTATAAAGTCAGAGCACTTCTGGGCAGAGCCATTCCAAAAATTCTTTATGATATCTAGAAACTTTCTGTCAGAAAAGACATGTACACGTTGGATTATCATTGACATTCTAGAGGGTTGTCATAAAACTGACCTCGGGCTTTAAGGTAATGATGAATCACCCTCCAGGGGAGAGGCAGAAGGATGGATATGGTTGATACCATAAAGACAAAGGCCATCTCTCCTAATGACCCTGTAAAAGGAAAGGGAAAAATCCGTGCCAAGTGGTTACTCTGCAGGTTAGCTAGCAATAGTTCTTTTGCACCAAGAACAGGACCAAAGGATCTTCCCTTAAACCCGTGGTCAAAACCTTGCCTCCTCCTCGTTCTTCCCAGAACAAACTGTATCCTTTCCTAGGGCAAAGGATCTGGAATCCGCTACCTACGTTACACCTTCACACCGCGCCGCACCCTACGCCGCCCTGTTCCATCACCTGCCACCTTTCCCGTCTTGCTGCTGATACACACGCCACTACGCCCGCGGTCAGATCGCCACGCACCTCGCTGCCGGCCGCTACCGTGCCACGCGCCACCACACCTCCAGAAATTCCACCGGCCCCTACCTTCTCGTGCAAGCTGTCATGCACGCCGCCCACCGATGCACCATCACCGGCCACCATAAAGCGACAACCAGGGCAAGGAGGCCTCATCACCAAGGCCTGCTTCCTCCACTTCCAAGCCGCCCAAACCCACCGCTCGAGTTCCCTTGGCCCTTCTTCCATCAAGCCTCGCCGCTCGTACTCCTCCGGTGAACTCCGACATTGCGAGAAGAAGGTGCAGTCGTTTAGCCATCACTTAGCATAGGCTCGTCCCGGGTCATCTTCTCAAAAGCTCCTTCGCCCTTTGCCACCGCTAACCTCACCGGAGTAGAAGTTCCAGCCGAAGCCCGAGAGCAGATCTCGCAAGCCAAGATCTCCGAGCTACGTCGGTCGGGAAGAGCTCAAGACCTGCCTACTCCCATGGCTTGGATCCTTGAGGTGTGCGATCTAGATTGTTGGCTTGTGGTAGTGATGTACGTCTGCCATGTGGGCCATATCTTGATACTCTTAGCATTCTACTACCATGTGACCCGCCCGCTCCCACATGAGCGACGTTGATATATCCTGGAAGTGTAAGCTATGAACTAGCCTGTTTGAGCTAGCATGTATCTTGGTACTAGTTGCTGGGCATGCTAATTGCGTTTGTCTCAATATCGCGGTGTTGGGTTTTCCGCAGCAATCGACCGTACCAAGCTTTATCTCTGCTGTAAAGATGCACCTAGAATCCAGTTCAGGGACATCTACGAGTCATCAGCATGGTCGACCCTGGCTCATTTCCTTGAAGCACCGTTTGAGCTTAGCCACGCCCTTGTATCTCGTTTCCAGTAGTTCGAGTTAACCCCCTTTCTCGGTTAATCCACTTGAGGGAATGTGAAAACTACCTTTGCCATGTCGTAATCCAGACTTGGCCGTGCTCACTTATGATGCCATCGCATCCCTTGACTTAGTAGACAGAAGCGCTAGGCATCCCCTAACCTTGCTCCTTGACCAAATCTCCGCATCCCGAAGAGAGAGCTGTCAAGCTAGACTAAAGGTCTGACAAATCAAGTGGATCAACAATATCGCTTCCTTTCGACCGTTAGAGAATAAATCCGTTGGGACTCACACGTCAATCCATGTGTTCCAGCTGAAGTAGCACACATAGCCCAGGAGAAAGTTTAAACTTGCAGACGTCTCAGCGTATGACAAACTGGGGTTTAGAAATCATGCACACCAATTTTGGTACACCGAGTGGCTACCAACTTTTCCAAGTCCGTTATCTGAACTCTGAGATACTCTCCTTTTGGACTTGCATACTCCTCAATCAACCTTTTCGCTTGCAACCTTGGAGCAATCTTGCTACTCCTTTACGCTCCTTTCGAGTGCAATTCCCTACTACCGAATCGAAGACCCAGTGTTTGCCTTTTTATCCTGATACTTCCCGCAGTGTGGCCACCTTGAATTCTTTCTGCGTACACCAAGCACTCCCTTCTGTTACTCCACTAAAAATGTGGGGATCAGCTCAACCATAGCAGTCATGCATGATCGTACTAGAGGTTACGTCATCTATGCACACTTTATCATTCTGCATAATGCATAAGCATCGCATGATCATCATGAGACCGCTTACATCCTTGGCATGGTAAGTTAGCTAAATTCTGGATCCCTGGATTCTCCTACCAACTGCATGTGTCTTCCTTGTTGCGATCCATGATTTCTATTTTATGGTGGAGCCTTGTCCCACAACCTGGTGCCACGATGGAACCTAGGACCTTGTGCGTGCTGCAGCCGCATGACTGTGTCGCTAGGGGCACGTCGGTATCGGGGTGAGTTGATGTGACTCCATCATAATCTCTCTTCAATTCTACTGTTCTCTCTAAACCTTGCCTTTCAACAAAGGTCTAATGTCAGGTAATCATTGCATATGGCATAGGACATAAACTTGCATCATGATGGGAGTACATAAGCTCATATGCACGTGCATCATCTCACATGCACTTCTTCATTTCACCCATCATGACATGAGCATCATTCGAGTATATCATGGCAGGAAGACCATCAAATTGCACATAGGTCATTTTGCTGGTCAATGTATTCTTACAACCATCCATCACCAAGTGCACCAGGCACTGCATTGAGCAATGACACAATTAGAATTATGTTGTGTTGGCATCTGCATAGCATAATGGCAACCACTCCTACAATATTGCAATGATCCCCTGATCTCCGTGACCTTTATCATATGATCTTTCCGATAAAGAAGCCATGAAGTAAGAATGTTGGATTTCCCATTTTATCTCTAAAGTCCACTGTTTCCTTGTAAATGGGCCGTGGTTTCCCCCTAGCCCAACATCTTTGCATCATCCCCATCTCCTCGGGTACTTTTGTACGAGTCTTAGTGGTGTGCTAAATACAATGGGATGTTGAACCATCGGTCAGCATCAAATTTCTATTGCCTAAGGAGAGGTAATTCCAGTGACAACCGCCCAGTGTTGACCGAAAGAAAAGCACGCACCTTTATTCCTTTTTGACCGCATGTCCCTCCACTGAAGGGTGCCCAGCGTTATCTGTTCTGCATGTTATCTTGAAGGGCATCTCAACGATCTGCAATTGGGAATCACCATTCGCAGACTACTCTCAGAGAAAGTTCCTTGTGGCTATGGTAGCCTAGCTAATCGGTAACTCCCCTATCACCCCCAAACCGATGCCCAGACCGAAAGAGTAAATCCAATCCTAGAAGACATACTGAGAGCTCGTGCAATTCCCTATGACCAAAAGTTGGGAGAAATGCTTACCCATAGCTGAGTTCTCGTACAACAACAGTTATCAAGAAAGCTTGAAATGGCACCTTCGAAGCTTTATGTGGACATAGGTGTCGAACCCCACTAAATTGGTCAGAAGCAGGAGAACGAGCAGTGTTTGGACCAGATTTAGTTACCAAAGCTGAAGAAACAGCGAGGGTGGTACAAGCCAATCTTAAAGCCGCCCAATCTCGACAAAAGAGTTACTTTGATAAAAGAAAGAGACCTCTATGCTTTAACGACGGAGATCACGTGTATTTGAAGGTTTCACCAAGTAAAGGTGTACACAGATTTGGAGTCAAAGGCAAACTAGCTCCAAGATATATTGGACCCTTTCCAATCTTACAATGTTGTGGACCCGTTGCATATCGAGTGAAACTCCCCACTCACCTTGCCGGAATCCATAATATATTTCATGTATCACAGCTCAAAAGATGTCTGAGAGTACCAACTGAAGAAGTGGCCTTGGAAGAAATCACACTTGAACCGGATCTCGCATATGAAGAGGGCCCAATTAAAATTCTTGATCAGAAAGAAAGAGTCACTCGGAACAACACTATAAGATTTTACAAGGTTCAGTGGAATCACCACACTGAAGATGAGGCTACATGGGAACAAGAAAGTTATCTTCAGAGCAATTACCCCGACCTTCTCGCTCAACAATGAGGCACCTAAAACTTGACACACATAGTTCTATGCACTGGAATCTCGAGACGAGATTCTTTTGAGGGGGGAGGGTTGTAACACCTCTGGTGTTTAACCCTACGGTTATCACTAACTAACTTAACGCATTGCATCATTTAGCATGTGTTCTAATGTTAGCATGACCACTAGCATTCAAAGGATCACTAGTGCAAACAAGCAAGCATGGTCATTAGTGCATTATCATCGCATGCATAACACGTATGCTATCATTTCATGTGCATTTTTATGCATGGTTCATGCTAAGATACTTATGATGCTTCATTCATACTCTAATTAACATGCCTATCAAGTTTCAAGAATATCTCATGTGCATAGCTAGTGTTCTAGATGTGTTTTAGCTATCTAGTGCTAAGTCCGAAGTCATGTCTTTTTGCTGTCTTGAGTGCTTAATTAATATATGTTAAGCTACTTATCCTGCGTTGGAGCCTTTATCAATCTTGTAGAGCTTCCAGTGATCTTTCCATCGGGACCCAGCTTGACCCATGAAGTTTCCCCAAACCTCCACCATCCTAATCGCAAAATAGCTGCACAGCCTTGTTCTTGTCAATCCCGAAATTTGCCTAAGTCTCGGCGGATTTTGTGAAATTCACTAAACTTCTCCCTTGTTTATCTCCATCCGTCGAGAGCTAGAACCATCTCTCATACCGAAGTTTGTAGCCCTATCAACCATCTACAACTTTAGCATTCTTAGGTGGGTAAGGTTATGCAATAGTTGTTGAAGTTTTTGCCACCCTCAGACAGGCCTACCATGAAGCGCCGTAACCGCGTGTTCGCGGTCACCGCTCTCAGCACATGAACGTCGTGGCGTTGCCATCATCTCCGATGCTGCTCGTGCACGCACAGACCTGCCCAGGCCGAGCCCTGTGCGTCGCTGCACGTCCCCAACCACGCCATACCCTGTCACGCTGCCCTCGACTTGTTCCGCTGACGTCGTCGGCGACAGCCCTGACCGAGTAGGAAGCCGTCGTTTCGTCGTCCTGGTTCCGACCCCGTTCAACCCGTCACCGCAGTCCGCGCCTGCCGAGTCTCTGTGCCACCTGCTCCCGCGCACGTCGGCTCGCGTCACGGCTCACTGCCCACGCACGAGAGCAGGCCGGCATTGAAGGAGCGCCGCGGTTGCCATAACCACCAACGGCCATCCTTCCTCCCCCGCGTTCCACTCTTCCTCGGGCGTTTTCCTTCCACTCAGAGAGTCCTCCCACTCCCCTCGACGAACCCAAGCCGTTCCCAACTCCTCCCATGCACTCCCCTGCCTGGGATTTCAGATCACCGGTCGCCCTCGCCGTCGCGAGTGCCTCTGCGTGGTTAGCCTCCCACGGTTCATCTCCCACAAAATAATCAAGCTGAATGAGTTTCCCGAGTCCGGGAACACGTGGTGCTCCTCTCCATTCGTTGTCTCGTCGCCAGAATCCGGGGGCCCGTCGGCGGCGGCGTCGGCCGTGCCGCTCAGCGCGCCCATCCCTGTCCCGTGCGCTGTGCGGGGACGACGACGGGGTCGACGGCCAACTGGGCCGGCTCGGCTGGGGCGGCATCAGCAGGCCCGTGAGGGGCAAGCGGGCGAGCGGGCGGCGTCCGGTTGGGCCGGGTGCAGTGGGCCAGGGAGAAGGAGGAGGCGACCGGGCCAGCCAGTGCGGCCTGGGCCGGCGGGGAGGAAGCGCGAGAGAGAAGAGTTGAGGGGGAAGGGTTGGATTTCGGAGTAATGGTTTCGGCCCGTTTGTTTGAATCTCTAGTTGTTGTTTTTGCTTGTATAACTGCAGATTGAAAAATTCATAGAAAATCGTAGATAACTCCAAAATTTATGAAGTAATTTTTGTTGGGTTTCTCATGAAGTTGTATCTGCAGGAAAAATATGAGTCTAAGCAAAACTTGTAGTTTACTCCTCTGTTTAATTCTGTTAGTAAATACTAGTATATGTGGCTTAGCTAGTTGCATAGATGTGTTTAGTAGCTTATCTTTTGCAAGAATTGTTTGGTAATTTTAGTAGGTGTGTCTGCAATCTGCAGGGATCAGTTTTGTTCATATGCTCAAGTAAATGTATGATTTTGCTATCTTTTTACTAGTAGCGATGCATGTTTCTATCATGTGCTAGATAGGATGTTTGCATTTGAGCTTTCATTAATAGCCTGACCATGTTAGTGTGCTGTTATAATAAAAAGGATTGCTGATCTGAAACTTAGTATACTTTTTAAATGAATTTAGGAGTAAAGCTAAGTTGAAAGAAAAATATAAATAACCCTATGTACATAAGTAGTCGCCACTACATGTTTGCATGTGCTAGGTTAATTGCATGCTGAAATGGCTACTCACCATCACCACCAGTACAATTGTGAATCATTTGATAAAATTTATTTGTTATGCAACAAGTGCTCGTGAGTAAAATAGATGAATTAATTTATAGTTGTTCGTTGCATCCATGAGCATCGTGTGTACCTTGTCTTTGCATTCATCGCCTCATGCATGATGCATTTCATGTAGATACCGCAGTCGCTGATGGTTTGTACGAGTTGGTGGCTGAACCCGTTGCTGACCCGGTGGTGTGGGATATGGGTACCCCTGGGCCCACTACCGACCGTATAACCAGTCGGCCTGGTCCCACGTCTGACAAGGATGTGGGCCGACCCTAGGCCGGCCCCACAAGGATCCTCGGCTTGAAGGACAAGATTGGAGAAGACTTAATCAGCAAGGTAAACGGCGACATCCTCGGATCTCACCCAGAGATCACGGAGATCACAAAGGATATGCTGTAACCGACTTGGATTAGTTTCCTGATTCGAGCCGGACATTAATTAGAAATAACCGACTTGTAAACCCTAGGCCGTCAGCCTATATAAGGCGGCCTAGGTTGACCCCCTCATTCATTCGATTCCTAGCTACCAGATCCCCCATTGTAACCAAGAGCTCGCCGTTGTTCTCCAGAACGCGCCGAATAGATCAATACAAAACCCTGAGCACAGGACGTAGGGTATTATACCTCCGGGTAGCCCGAACCTGTATAATCCCTGTGTCCCTGTGTTACCTCGAGCTCCCTAGTCCAGCGATCTCTCTTTGCCTACAAATCAACCATCTGGGTACCCCCGGGTGGACTGCCGGACGATAACTCCGACAGTTGGCGCGCCAGGTAGGGGTGATCGCCGGGCAATACAGCTAGCTCGATGGCAGATCGTCGCTCCGTCGTCTTCCCCGACTCCATCAAGGACTGCGCCACGAACTTGGAGGGCATCAGTTTTTTCGCTGAGATCCACTCCGCCACCACCACCGCCTCCACCTCCACCACGACGCCCGACGCCCCCACGCCGCCCAGCTCCGCGCTGACCTCGTCGCCGATCGCCTCGTCAGTCATCGCCCCGCTCCAACAGCGGCTCGATGCGATCTCCATCGACGACCAGGCTCCGCGCCTGAACACTCGCCAGAGACTCCCGCCCCCGGCCGAACTCCTCGCCGGGTTGGATCGTGTCCAGGACACCCTGGCCGAGTGCATCACCATGTCGGAGGAGGCCCTGCGCCGACCCCGCAAATCGCTCCCGCTAGGGCTCCGCAGCCCTTCATCAATCTACTCGGCTCGACTCCGGGAAGATATGTCCCAGATCCAATCTGAGACGCCACCCCAGCCACCCAGTCTCCGGACTGCGGCGAGTTCCAGGTCGCCACAAGCGTGCTCTTGCCGGCTCCGGCTGACTCGAGCAACGACTCCAGCTACACCACGCCTCCGGGGCGTGAAGTCTTCGTCTCTGAGGATTCCGTTACTCAGGACGGAGATACAGATCTGGCTCGAGATCGCAAACGGGAGCGAAACGCCGCCCGAGCTCGCCGCCGTGCCGAAGAAGCCGCCCTGCCCCCTGCAGCGGCCGAAGACCCTGCAGCGGCTGCAGCGGCCGGGAACCCTGCAGCTGCCGCAGCTGCCGGAGTGGTCCCTCCGGGGGCACCACCAAGACCGCCGCCTCCTCCTCGGGGCCCTCATGGGGTCCGACCCCAGAACCTCGATGGAGCCTTCGCCAGGGTGCCGTTCCGCACGCCCCAGGCTAACGTCGCCGCCGCTTTCGCCGAGCTGGGACACATGCCTGACACCCCTGAGGTGCAGCGCGCCCGAGCTCAGTTGGAAGCAGCCCAGGAGCAGATCGAGCGTTCGTATCGTGCTGCCAGATCCCGATCTGGGCGATCGAACTCGACTCGCTCGTCGAGCCATCGCTCTGCTCATA
>CM014272.1:73788206-73866166 GCA_004135705.1 Alloteropsis semialata | reverse complement strand
TCCGGCCGCCGACCTGATCATCTCTGGTGTGCAGCTGCTTTGTTGCCGCTTTCTTGTCTGGAATTCAGGATGGATCATGGTCCTGGACGGTGCCGAAAAGCTTCTTTCCGGGCTCCCCTCTTTTCACCGTCCAGGAGTGTGGCGCTGATGATGGCCACAGCTTAGATCAGGTGTTGGTGCACCGGCTTTAGGAGGGCACATCAAGAGCCCTGCCTTTGTCGAGCCAACTAAAGTAGCTCTGTGCGCAGCGTTGCCTCCTCGGTACATCGGCAGATCAGTGGATGGTGTTCTCTCTCCCAAGAATGACCAGCTGGAAAGCCATGGCACTGCGAGTGGGTTCGCACCATGAAGCTGGGTCTTTTTCATTTTGGGACATCGGTGCCAAAAATAAAAACAGGAGGTGTCGTGTCGGTCAGACAATGTGATCTCGACATCAGTTCTTGATGCTTGCACAGAATGTCTAGCTTGCCTAGGGTAACACGCAGAGAAACCTGGAGCGCACATGTAGAGGCTGAGGCGCCTGTAACGCCATATATGTGATGTACCATTTCATTTCATTTCATTTCATCTAGGAAGACCTAATACGCCTATTTCCTGCGCATACAAAAACCTGGCGCAGCGAAAGAGGGCAGAAATCACACCAAAGAATTAAGAAGAAGAAAAAAAAACACATACTTACTTCTGTATTGACATCTCTCTACAGCATAAGCAATCCAAAACCACGTGGATCGAATCCGATCATCTGTACACGTACTCATCGGACAGTACGATCCTAAGAAGCTCTCGCAGGTTACCAAATACGTGCCTCCCAGAGCCCTCTGCGCCAATGTAGTTCAGAAGCTGCTCCGTATCCTAATCATCCACATGCAAATGAATGCATCAGTCTCGGTTACAAACAAGCAAAATGGTACAGAAGAAATAGCAGCTATGTACGAGATTCAAAGGGAAGAACAAACCTTGTGCAACAAATAAATGGCATAGGAGGCCCTACTGGAGTCGTCTTCTTGGCATTCCAGGAAAAGGGGGTATTCTGTTAGTTCTGACTCAGTATTGTTTGTGCTCGGATGTTCTGCTGAAGCAGCTGATGTTGTTTCAGCTGAAGGCAAACGATCACTCACATAAGATCTGGATCCTCCAAAGCGTAAAGGATATCGGAGGGGAACATCGAGATAGGAGGCTATGAGCAAGACTGCCTACAACATATAAAAAAGATATATAAGCAACTTGTGATGGCATCAGATATCACCTGGGGTACAACCGTACAAGCAGGTGGAATGGTTTTGAAGTTTGTGATAAACTGAAAAGTTGAAAGGACCATAGTACCTTGAATCATTCCAAAGTCCAAACTAACATATGAAAACTCAAATGTCCTTGAACTGATATTTTCTACAGTTAGTATGCTATGGTGCAATTTTTTGGTAACTTTCTCCCTTGTTCGTGACAATAAGCTCAGCTAGGTTGGGATACTTATGCTGCGCAGAGGAGATCGCATTATTTTAATTAGTACTAAAAGGTAGCCACAGACTTACTTGTGCTGCATATCCCAGAACAGTTGCAGACCTCTGAAGCTCCTTGTCACTGTAACTCTTTTGCTTTCTTTTAGGCATCATAATTTGCCAGCCAAAGAATGTCAAGGCATGTACTTGTGGAGATTTAATGACACTGGGTACATGAGTTCCATGTGCTCCTGAAAGTGTTCTATTTTCCTCTGAAAGTGTTCCACGTTCCCCTGAAAGTGTTCTGCTATCTCATCATAAATGATTTAAAAAAGTGATTCTGGAATGTTATTTGCTTCAATTTCTCTTGTCAAAAAAAACGTGTAATGAAGAAGTTCACCACTGATCCTTAAATAAGAATATCCTAAGCAAGCCATATCAGAACTGGGATGGAAAATCCAATTAGTATGAATTTTATTAAGCAATGGCAGTTGCAACTGTTCAGTTCCCTCCATTCCCTGGAGCGAGCATATCTGTTTTTTTTTTTCCAACTAGACTAGCATATCGGACATTGAACTAGAGTATCACTGAAGGCATGGATATCAAGGAGGTCAGACTGGAAAAAATAAATCATAGAGATGGGGCCAATTCAGCATTAGGTCATGGACTAAATGTAAACACTGCATTTCCATCATAACATGAAACATATCAATCAACACTACCGTACAAAGGAAACTATCTTGCTAACTTCACAGAGTAACAGATGGGGACTACTGAACAAATCAGGCAAACTCATTCTCGCCTATCCTATGTTAAACCACACATGAAATGTGTCATGTGTTGCAGGAATGTATTTTCTTCCACAGAGTAACAGATGGGGACTACCGAACAAACCAGGCAAACTCATTCTCTCCTATCCTCTGTTAAACCACACATGAAATGTGTCATGTGTTGCAGGAATGTATTTTCTTCCACAGAGATATATAATAAGAGAGGCATATGAGTAATGGATTCTCACCATTAGTATCCACAGGAGGGTTTTCTGAATGTTGCGGCAGATCATGGAAGACCCTGACAGGGTACAAGGCAGCAACCTGCCCAACCATGCACTGCTGCCTCGTCCTAAGCAGCCTCTGGAGATCCTCAAGCCTGGCCTTGTCCCCAGATAACGCCTGCTTCGCTTCCTGCAATCAGCACAATGTTCATTCCCTTGCACATCCAAGTCCCAATCCAATCTCCCAGCAATTGGCATTGGTGCAAAGCCACACAAGGATCCCTTCGACTACCTGAACTCGCCTGTGCGCGGCGGTAAGGGCCCTGGACAGCGGCAGCACCCGCTCGATCTGCTCCTGCAGCCGCTCCTTCCCGCGCTCGACGGCCTCGGCAGCACGCCTCCTGCCGACGACGGCCTCATCCGCGCGCGCGTGCTGGAGGTCCAACCTCCGCCTCAGCTCGCCCAGCTCATCCGCCTGCCGCAGCCCCTCCCTCCTCACCTGCACGACGAGCGCCACGCCACATAGAAATTATTTTTTAAAGAATGGGGGCGATTGGGCTCAGGCCATTCGCGGGCACGGACGCACCTCGAGCGCTGCGTCGATGCGGCGGGCAAGGGCCGCCCGCTCCTCGGCCGCGGCCGCGAGCGCCACCGCCTTGCCCCGCAGCTCCCGCCACGCGACCACCTCCGCTGGCTCCCCCTCCGCCTCCGTCCCCACCTTGGCGCCCCGACCGAGCGCGGACGGGGCCCCCACCCGGACCGCCGGGCTCATCGCGGCCGTACGGTCGCGGCGGACGACGACGAACGGCGGAGTGGAGAACCCGCGGCGGCGGCGACGGCGGCCATGGCGCGCTCCGGTGACGGAGGCGTCGAGACCGAGGGCTCGCTCAACGCCTGCCCCGAAAGGCGGTAACAGCAGCCAGTCGGAAAAGCGAAAAGCAACGGGGGAATGGAGGGGGAGAGGGAAGGAAAGGAGTCGAATCCGCGGCGTCGTCAATCGTCACGCTGCGTTTGCGTTGCGGGGGGCGCAAGCGAGCGGTTGGATGTTGAACGCGAGATGCCGGCTGGTTTGAGATCGAGAGTTTGTCTCGGCGACGCAACGCGACGCGGGGGGCGTGCGACGGGAACGGGACGAGCCAGCCAGGCAGCCACGCCCAAGGCCGAGGCGGGACCGGTAGTCGTGTCTCGTGTACAGTGTACTACGCGAGACGGGGGTGTCTGCGGATCCCGGCGCTACGGTGTGGCCAGCCACGTCCGCTGCTCGTGTTGCTGTCAGAATGCGTTCTCCTGGCTCCCGTGGTCGTCGGCGATGCAGCTCGTCAGCTACCATGATGACGAGGATTGCCAGATCGCTCGACGCGAGACGTGGCCGGGGCGTCGGCGTCGCCGCCGACGGCAGCGCTGCCGGAGATGCTTGCAAGGATACGGATTCCTTCTCGTACATTCGGCCCATCGCTTTCGCTGAAAACAGCAAGGCATCCACAAGCAACGGCGTGCCGGCGTCAGACGCTCCAGCCTCCACCTGTGTGGAGCCGTGGAGGGAAGCCGAAACAGGACCGGTCAGCCTAACAGCAACAGGCCAAATTCCATTCGCCGGAGCGCACGACGGAACTGGTCAGAGAACGCATTCACAGCAATCAAGCCACAACGCCACACGAGACAAAGGGCATGGGACAAAGAAATCGAGTCAAAAGCAACATGATCCTAAACCAGATAACTTCACATGACACAGAATCTAAGGAGTCTTTATTTCCAAAAAAAATTCTAAAGGAGTCACAGCTAACAGCCAGGCGTCCGGCGCAAACAGAGAAATAAGCTTAGGAAAGAGGGTGCAACTGGTATACAAGATTAGCAGCAGTGATACATTAATCCATGCCCCCATGATCATCAGAGCAAGTGGTGGGACGGCGGCCACCATGGAGTTCAAGCCAAGTGCGACAAAGGAAATTCTATAGTTCGAGATAATTTACTGTCTTCACGGTTCACATTCAGAAACGATGACCTCTTCCGTTCCATTATAAGGACATAACGTCATGTAGCTCAAACTTGGGGTTTGCTGTAAGGATCTACAAAACAAATGGCAGTAAAACATAAGATGTCAGACGTATTTCATCCACCAACAGAAGATACAAGGTTTTAACCTATGCTGTGCGAAGAACAGGCAATTCGTGCAGCATTTTCCACTAAACAAAGAGGGAGCCTAAACTGTCATCCCCCTACATGTGCTCCAAAACTAATATAAATATAATTGAAAATGAAAATCTGGTACTGAAGGGGGAGAAATGCTTGATTCTATGATAAATGATTAATGAGTCAGAAAACTAGGCATTTAGGGAGCAACATGTCATATACAAGCTAAATCTGTTGTGTGTAGTGCAAGGCGCCATTGTTTTGTAATGGGTATGAAAATTCCAAAATTGTTCTTTGTTTACTCTACCTTGTACTCCTCATCATGAAAACTAAAGAAAGATTCGAACAGATGGTAAATCAAAAGATGAAGATATTGACAAATGTTACAGTTCATAGAAAATTCATATTTTTTTTAAAAAGGTGGTACAAGCCTACAACACTCCAGTGCAGCTGCAGGCCTGCAGCACAAGCCGTTGATAGAAGCAGAAGAGGACACATGTCTACTTGGTGTCTAGACTGAAGCCACAGATTGCACGATTACACGGTGTAATTGTAAAGGCAATTACACTTGATAAGCTGCCCATTTTGCAAATCAAAGGAAAGATATGCACATACAACAGAAATAAACCAATCTGGAAGAGAACCTTACCTAGCAGAAAGTGGTTTGCATGATTAACCACAACGAGCAAGTTTCAGCCAATCAAAATAAACCCCGGCAGTTCCGTGATCCACACATGCAGTTCTTAGTTCTACGAGAACCTGAACCACTAGACTCAGCCCCAGCAACACCGTAGTCATAAGTCAGCTCCGTCATGGGAGGAATATGCTTCAGTGCAAAGAACATTATATGTGGATGGTTGTCATCTCCATGGTCATATTGAACTGGTTGCCAGAAGACATTTGGTGAGCAACTGTGGTTCATGAACCGTGAGACATTTCCCATGTTTTTTGCACTTATTTTCATGGGCAGTGGCTCAAATTCATCAGCTGATACATAAGTGCTAGCCTCACCTATCAGTTCAGGCCCACAATTCCATTTTAAAGTCTTCTCACCAGGACATACAGTCTGAAACATGAAATCGTCTTCACTATCATTCAAATTAACTTTGAGCTCATCAATGACCTCGCCAGCATACTCACATATAAATGCACCAGCACGAATAGGCTCCCAGCAGCGAAGACCCCAGCCTCGGTTAGTGGTCCTGAAGACCTCAAAATGTAACCGGGACCCCTTTTGGGCCACTCTGTTCCGGCAATTTGTAGAGCAGTTGCAAGAATCACTACATTCATAGATTATTGGTTTGCGGCATGACAACAATCCTGATGAACTGTAAGGTAAATCACCTCCATTATGTTGTCCACAAGCACAACTGGGATCACCGGGCAGGCAAACACTCTGGCATCCGCAGCCCTGTGACTTTTTCATAGAACTGAGGGGCCTCAAGTATTTGACCTGGTTAGTATAGGTGAAACTTCCAGGTCCATTCTCATGGTCTACCTCATTGACAAGGCAAACTGGTAACACTTCAGCCTTAGATGATAAATCTGCTGATAGAACCCTGCCTCTGGTAGCAGGATTAGTTATCCATTTCTGAGTCATCTTCCATATTGCAGCTCCATCACGCTGTCCTGGTTCACGCAGAAGTTTGTACTTGAAGCAATTGTAACCAGACCTTGTTCTCTCCTTCCAGGACTCATGAATCTTGTAGAGGCCATCATATATATAAACCTTTCCAGTCATGCAAAATGGATCCTTGAAGCCCCGTACGACCCTTATCTCATTCTTCCTGTGCAAACTCCTCTCAAGAGCTAGGTTACCCCTCTCAAGCTTCTGGTCCTGCCTCTCCTCAGAATTCTTATTATTTCCCCCTTGACCACTGTACACCAGCACATCTGTGTCATCATCCTCATTCTCATAACCCCCTGCAGAGACGATACATATTGCTATAGAATCCTCATCATTTCCAAACTTAGTAGTCATGTAATCAATCCCTCCCATACTAGGTGCATGCAACCCAATGATACACAGCTCCATCCTAAAATAGAAAATATCTCCTATTTCAACTCCAGGGACGGTTCCTACCCTCTTGCCCGAATTGGCCCTGATGTTACTGGCCATCATGATGGCACCAGCCTTCAGATCTGCACGTCTGCTGGCATCCTGTGTCTCATCCATCTGCAGATGTCTTCGCCGGAGTGCCTCAAAGGTCATGTGAACTGCTTCCACAATCTCCCTGGCATCGGACGTAGATGGCAGAAAGGCAAGCTCCTTGCCAGCAACAAAATTCTTGTATGTGGGCTTAGGGCGCTTCAACTTACCATTTGAGCCATCTGCGCCAGAACCAGGAGGACGGCCTCTCCTAGCCTTCCGCCCAGATGCCGAAGTTTGGTTACCCAAGTAAGGCTCATCATCACCATCAACTGACATGTTTGATCTCGTCTTGTATGCAGAGATAGGTGTGGCGTCAATGGGGCCATTAGCACTGGTGCCGGCATAAGAAACACCATTTGCAGTGGCACTGAAAGTAGCAAATGATCCAAAGGCAGGAAGGTTCCCTGCACCAAACCCTGTTGGAAATTGGCCAACCGGAGTGACACAGACCAGTGGTGGTGTACTTGACTGATTAATATTGACTCCCATGGGTGCAGGGAACATGGGAGCTAAAGACCTTAATGGCTTGGCATCTAGGATCTCCTGATTAGGATCAGGTATGAAATTTGAGGCCCTGTACATCTCAGATGTATGAAATTTCCTGCCAAAGAAAGCAAAATATTAATGAAGTAATAGAAAAATGAAATCCTTAGTGGAGTAAGCAAAGCCCCAATGTTGAGCGAATCCTTAAAAGCAATGGAGTAAGCAAAATAAATCCTTGTGCTGCATCCAAGAAAAAAAAATGCATGCTGTTGTAATCAGAACATAAACTTCAAGCCCTGTGTTACATTCTGGTATACTTTTGTCACCCTACAAGTCACTTTGCAATTTTGCATAGTTTCTCTGTGCAAGATGTGTTGGCAAAGTACTGTTAAAAGAAATATTTGCCAAATAAAAAAACTTCACAATTCGACTATAATTAAAAATCCTGAATCCCACTATCCAACCCAAATGGTTGACCGCCATGCATTTGCTAACAATTGCAACAAATAGGAGGGAGGGGGGAGTTCAGAAATCAGAACAGTGAACTAGTAGTGATGGACTGGACTGTGGTCTGTTCTGATTTCTGAACTTGTCCTAGCATCTCCCCTTTTTTGTTGCAGAACTTTCAATGATGTTGAGGAAGTTCGTTGGTGATTAGCTACAAAGTTGGAAAAAGGTGTATAAATTGGGAGATAGAATGACGGCAGCAGTGTATTGGCAAAATAGCTTGTACTAAATAAAACAGTCATTTGGATGGTTTCACTGCAAAGTTTCCAATGCTGTCCAGATGCCAAACGATTTTCACCGAATTGCCACCTGTGAGGCTATAAAATCAGCAGGGCAGGAGGTTGGTTGAAGGCGGAAATCGTGGATTTGCAATCCAAGAATATAGGTCGAACAGTTGCCTAATTCTCGCTAACATAGCTCCACCAGGGATTCTAACGTGCAGCCAGCAATTGAGGCGAGAAGCATCCCTCTTGTTATCCTTGTTACTAGTCACATTTCGAATTTCGTACAGCAAGGCTGAGAATATTCACAGCACAGGTAGCCTTCATAGACACAACGGGTCTAACATGCATCCAGGCAGCAAGCACCAGCACAATCTTGCGGGACCTTATAGCAATGGTGTTTAAAGAAATGGCCTTTTGAACTATTCCCTGGTTCTATTGCAAAGGCTTTCTCCCTTCCATCAAAGGGCAACCAGATCAAAATGGGGAGAAATACCGCGAGCAAAGGAATCACACCCCAGACGAACCTAAACTGGAACGATCCACATCCCCTTGTGAGGGGCACAAGGGGATTGAGGGGGGGAATGAACTAATTTCTCCCAGCAAGCGCTTAAAGGAGACATTCAACAAACCCTAGGAAACGACCCCGACAAACGACCCCCGTTAAATCTGCCGCAATCGCGGAGCCGAACAAGAACGCCTTTGACGCGGGTAACGGGCGGTCAAATGAACCCCCGACTTTTTCGCAGAAACAAACGAGCGCGGGGGAGAGGACCAAAACCGAATCGTGGTTGGATGAAGCGTCGATTAGCTCGCATGCAGCAAACAAATCAGCAGCTAAAATAATAAGGGAACCGCGGCAACGAAATGCTCCCCCAGAAACGCAGCGAACGCCTGGAGCAATCCGCCCAGAGGGCTAGGGTTACTCACCAGCAAGAGGAGAGGTTGGATCCAGGCCCGGGTTGGTCTCCGCTCCACCCAGCACCAGCAGAGGGCGGGAAAGAGGGAGCAGGGGCCGGACCGTCGGAGCGAGAGAGACTGCAGGCTGCAGCGCAGGTGAGAAGAAACGAAAACCTCGGGTCCCTCGGTCCTGCGGCTTTCACTGCCCACGGCGGAGATCAATTGGAATCGAGGGTTTCCCTAGACGAGGCCGCTACCGGTCTATTGGAAACCGCAGGTTAAAGCACCGGTTCAGCCGGTCTATAGTTTGCCAAAATGAAAAACCGCTCACTTCGAGGCACCGCTGCGGCACCGGAGGGGCGGAGCTGGGTCGCCGGCGGTCGGTGCAGAGGAGCGGGAGGGGGGGTGCGGGTTCACTGACGTAGTACGGGCTCACTTTTTTTTTAATCAAAGTACGGGCTCACTTGACAGGGGAGGCAAGGGATTTTGAGTAATCTGCTACGGCCTTGGTCTCTAGAAAATAAAAAAAAATATTTATTACACTCTCCATTTTAACTTTAGATATTATGTATATCTACGTGATGGCAAAAATAATAAATCTTGAAAATCCAAAACGATCTATAATCGGAACGTGTGTGGTAGTACATAACAGTTTTGAGTGTAGGAAATGATATACACGCACAAACCGTAATGGCCTGCAAGAAATGGTGGCACTGGCAAGCGATGTCAGCAAAGACTATAGAAAGTAAAAAGGTAACTGATGATGGTTTGATTGTGTGTTTGCGCTCTGGTGGATCTAAGCATGTGGGCAATCTTCTCATTTCGATACCTAACTATAGAAAATAAGAAAGGAAAAGACCATGCGGACAATGGATCTAGAGTTTGGTTTTGGTATTTCACAAAGCCAAATGCTTTCGATAATTTTTCGTGAACCATGCAATCTTTCTCAAGAATTTCCCCCCTTGAAATTTGCCACCAAAAATATATACTTTTGTAAACATGTATTAAAAACTAGAAGTAATTATGCACATTTCTAGAAAAACTCTACTTAAGCAAGATTTATTTTTATCAATATACAGCTTGAATCGACTTACCACTGGTAATCTATCAACCAAAACCAGCAATTCAGAATTTATAAGGTAAGAGGATCTAGGATTTGAGTCTTACTCGTAGCACTTGCTGCACTGAGAATGCCAGAAGGTCAGCGGATCAATGGTGGGTTGGATAACGAAGCGGCGGAGGGGATGTTCGCCACAACCATGGAGAACATCGATTGGATGAAGTTGCTGGAGGGGGACAGAGGTATCGCACGCCGCTAGGGCTAGTGGGAGAGATGTCGTAGAGTCATCAACTCCATCAATGTCCCCCATGGTAGGGACATCGCTAGATCGAAGTAGGGTGATAGGCGAGCCAGTGTTGTGAGGATCCATCAACGTATGGAAGGAGTTGTCTGGGGTTGTGGTGGAGGAGGATAGGTGGTGGTGGAGGAACTCAAAGATGCGCAGCGCCTACACAAGGAATGGTGGGTGCAAGGTAGTGGGGTGGCGGCGGGTATGATGGAAACACTGCAAGGTAGCGGCGCCCAAGTAGGAAAGGTTGAGGGTTAGGGTTAGGAAAGTTATATATGAAGCTAGGATCAATCCAAGCCATTGAATCTAAATCATATGGTGAAAAATATTGCTTCTCTAGAATGCTAGACAAACAAATATAAATCGTCGAATTAAGATATCATAGTTATGAATTTGTTTGTTTCTGTTTTTTTGGCTGTTGGTGAAGAAATAACCATCCGGCTTTTGAAATTGGCTTGCGAGAAGTGAAAGCTCGACCCAAAAACATGTCGGCAGGTGTTTTCATTGGGTTTCCGTAGAATAATGTTTAATAGGTATTCCATGTATAGCACATTTTATGAATTCACAAGCCAATATACCAGGTTTTCCAACTTTTCTGAAGGTAGCTTTTGCAATATTTCTATAGAATATTTCTATAGAAGCCAGCTTTTGAAAAGCAAAAACCCAACAAACATGCTCTCGTAGATAAACAAAAACCTTAATCTCCTTCCAAGGACATGCTTGCCCTTGTCAAAATGTGGTCGAGTCCCAAATGTCACTGCACAAGCCCTTTTCATGCTCAATTACCAAGCTAACAGTAAATTTGTAATGGCAAATACGTAACTAGCAAACTAGTACTAGCCCTTTCCTTATCAGTGAATTGCTAACATGAATCGGGCCCACCCCTCGCCTCGTGTCTAGGGCGTGTTTGTTTCCGCTTATAATCAGCTTATCGATCAAAATAAGCAAGAATCCCACCCAAACACCTTGATTATTTTCGTTTATTCGTGATTCTTTGATAATTTATTTTAGAGATTTGAACTATAATAATCAAGAATCAAGAAAATTTTCGTTTATTTTAAAATCTAAGCATGGTTGAGAAAAAACGAAAACAAACACCCCGTTTGTGTAGCCACCGCTTGGTGCTTCGCGTCCCGCGCATATCGGGTCTGGCGAAATCGGCTTTGGCTTGGCGCCCTCGAGGCGGGGCCCGGCCGGCAAGAACCGGCGCGTTGGCCCCTTTGGCCTGTGCTGCTGTGCTTTGCACACTGCGCGAGCACGACCACCGTACGGTCCTGGTCCTGGCGTCGAAAGTGACAGTGGGCACTGGCCGCGGCAGACTGGTCATGTCCGTACAATCGGACATCCGAGTTCAGGGCGCATCAAAACAGCAGCCGCCAGCCGAGAGCGTATCACTCCGATCCCTCACTCTCACGTCTCACGCTCACCACCAGAAGCCCAGCAGACACGATGCAAGCTGTATTTTGCTGCTGCCCTCTGGCCTGAGGCTGCAGCTAAGCTGCAGGCGCCGCCCCCGCTCGCTAGAGATGGCAAGAGACGGCCTGATCCGCGAGGCCGCCCCACTATCCGAAGGAGGCAATGCTGCAGTCAGCGCCGCTTGCCGAAGCAGGCGAGTTCATGGTGCCGCTCCCCGTTCATTCGTTCATTGGAGGATGGTGGCACATGTTGGATTGTTGGAGGCAGAGGGGGATTTGGGGAGGGGAGGAAGAAGCCTGGGATCGATTCGCACAAGATGAAAAATCTATGCGCCCAAGTTCCACGCGGAGCGGTTCGGCGCTGTCGTCGACAACTCGCACCTGCTCAGCGAAGCTACGGCCGGCGGCAACTCACGGGATGTGAGGTACCGCAGGTACTTGAACGCGCCGCCGAGCTCGTCCCGCCACGATGGAGGACACTAGCGTCGAATCCAGCTATTGGCGGGCTCGGCCATATGCGACGGGCACGGCTCCGCCCTCGCCGGATCCCGCCAGTGGTGGGCTCACACTCTGCGCCTTGCGGCGGCCTTGCCCTTCCCTTCGCCCTGCGCCGGCTTGTTAACTACTGGCAGCGGCGCGTGGCTCCTCCGCCTCGCACCATCGGCCTGGCTCCGCGGCAGCTCGACGGAGTGGAAGGAAGCAGTGCGCTGCTTGGCTGCTAGACAAAAATCATGCACGCGCGTTTGAGCGCATCTGATCCACGGCGCCGACGGCGAAGACGCTCTGCTCGTACAGCGGTCGGTGAGAGCCGGCGTTTTGCTTGGGAGCAGCGCTGTTCGCTTGGCTTATCAGCCACCAGCCAGCAGTACTTCAGTCTCACAACAAATCAGCACCAGCCACCAGCCACCAGCCAGCCAGCCAGCAGTACTTCAGTCTCACAACAAATCAGCACCAGCCACCAGCCAACCGAACAGGGAGTCGACGGCTCTTCTATCTCTCTTCAATTAATGAAAGCCACATCGGACCATCCAGGTGACGGGGCAGCAAAAAGACGGCCCTCGTCTCTCCGCTGTACGTGCCCTAATGGGTTCCAACAAACTATGGCTTACCAGCAAAATTCTCATAAGCATGGATCACAAGTATATTGTAGAAAAGCAATGTGAATTTGAGATGCATCCGACGGCCAAACATGTAAGACTAGCCAGTTTTTTTTTATGTGGTGGCAAAAAGGGAAAAAAAATCTGTAATCATGAACGAACAACAACCGCCGTCTTTGCCTCTGAAGTCATTACTGAATCGGCAAACTTCGAAATCTTTCAAGGGAGAAAACTACTGGCACCTTTGCAGCAAGTCATTACTTAACTGACAAACTTTCAAGCCATTCCTTTGAACCAAGTCATTATTGAACTGACAGCCATTCACATAATGTGGTTGCAACAAGTCATCACATGATAAAAAATTCAGGACATAAATCTTTGCAATCTCAACAATGCCTTCCCAGCAGGTTAGAATAGACAGCCTCAGTTTTTCTATCTCCCTGTAAGTCAACATTCAAATGGGTCAAAACTTGAACCACAGAGGTAATTTTTGAGTGATTACTAATCATGCACATTCTACTGCCAATTGACAGATCTTTCTAGAACCCCGATGCCCCCAACAAAATAACATTTGAACCTAAGAAAATGTTTGTATAGATGCAACCACATTATGTGAAATCTGTTCATCTTCCAACAAACTCCTCAGGCCAAGTTTGGTGGTGTGGCGCTGCTCCGTAAGTAACAGAATTCTCACAACAAGAAAAAGAGAATTTATTTCTGTCATGGCTACAGAAAAAAGGTTGTTGCTTTAGTTAATACTTAATAACATCTAAAAGGAAAAAACTGTGATATAGAAGCATAACAAAAATACATCGAAATGAAAAACCAAGCCTACTCTGATAGGTGCTAATCCAAAATCCCAATACAAAGAATGCAAACACCTTTTCCCATTTGACATGGACTTGTACTCTTTTTTTTTTTGAGAAAACATGGACTGGTGCTTATTAAAACAAGCGTATGCACTAATGATAGTTGTAGAGGGGTCATCGGCGTATAACTGTACACAGAAAGCACAGAGGACAGGACCAAACACCCTAAGGTCCTAGTGAGGAAAAAAAGAAAGAAAGAGGGAAGCTGGGGCATAAATCATGCAGAAAATAACTAAATAATCTAGACTGAAATGATTGACTTATGTTCTAGTAGCTTGTTTCCTTTTCCCAGTGCAGCTCTGATATATTTCTGTCAAATAACAAATGCTTTAAGTCATGAATTACATATGCATTGGATGCTGCTTAAACAAGCACTGTGTATGTCTTATAGAAATTACATACATTATGTACTCTTAATAAAATTAAACAAAGTTGTGAATGCAAATGAAAATACAAATCAGCTCATCACATAAGCTGATAAGCCTAACCACTACACAACAATAAGACATTCTTATAGATTAGGCAGTAAACAATATGACAGTATGTCCTTTCTTAATCCAAGTAAATAAAGATGCATGATGGAAATCTCAAGTATTATGGTAAGAAAGAACTCACAAAGGACAGCCCTGAAGGCTGCATCACGTAGAGCTATGGCCCATCCTTGTTGTAACCTCCAATTATAACTCGACAGCTAAAAGGCCTGATCCAGATTCAGATTGCAACAAACATGCCAAGTAGGCATATCTTCAAAGCACAAAACTAGCTTGTTGAATAAATAAAACAAATAAATTCCCTACATAAGTCACCAGTAAAGTGTACATATTTGTGCATAGCTAGCTACGCGATCAGACAACATCTTTACAGGCATGGGTTCTCCATACAGCATTACAGCTTTAGAATATAATTCTGTGCAAGCGGCTGTATATAATCAAGATTCAATAATTTTTCACTCTTCATAATTGGTGGGCTCCTTTGCTCTTGATACTATCTGCCTACCATCAGCTGGTAAACCAGCAACAGCCTTACAAGGCCAGAGTTTTGGTGCACTGAGTGAATTCTCCAATTCGACCTGTCCAAAATCATCTTTGATGTTACCAGCTTCTATACACCCTATAGGTGAAGAAAACTATGACAGGTTATGACACAAAACAAGCACCCAAAGAAAAATCTCTGATCAAGGATAATAATCCAGCAAGGTCCATTCACCAGAATGATCACATCTTTGCATTTGATCCCAACAATAGTCCTACAAACAGAATGATACAAAAAGTAAAGTCTAATACCAATACAAATACAAAAGCAAAAGAAGCTTGTGGGGACCAGGAACAGGAAGCCAAACCCGCTGTCGCCAACAGCCTTGCCAGAATATTAAACCTGGAAGACATGGCCAGCTGGAGAGAATGTGGTGACAGACAGATCGTAACCAGTCTCTATGCTATTCATTGTCAAACTACTTAAAAAAAAAAAACTCGACCTGCGAGGGGCAAGCCGCCCCCCGGGCATTTCATGTAAGAAGAAGGCCTTCTCACGCAGGCCAAGAAAATACCCGAACCCCAGCCCCGCCCTGACACTGGGAAACGTAACCCGTGAGACTCCTGCCTGGGCCATACACGGTCCTCAGGCTGGGCCATCTCTTGACCAGTGCTTTGGCACACGGGACCGGCGAGGGGATTTTTTTTATTTTCCACAAATTGTGCAGCACCCAGGGATTGAACCCTGGGTGGGAGCTCTCCAGCCGGTGGCCTTTGCCACTGCACCGTGAACCCCTTTGCTTGTCAAACTACTTTGACCTCTCTAAATTCCTTATTTACCTTCCTCTTCAACCCATCATCACTGGACACAATTTGCCGCTGACTGCAACACCCCAACCTCAATGGCAATGCAAAACCCTTAATGTCAAGTAAGGCAAAAAGAAAAAAAAAGTATTTTTCAGCTGGTTTGTTTGGTCCCAATGTGACAGACTTGGAACTTGAAACTTGCCAGATTTTTGGTATTTTTCCATTTTGGCAGTGGTCCGAAATTTGAGATTTCATACTTCGTTTGAAATGTGACTGGAGATAGAACACAATTGCTCAATAGCAACAAAATAAATATACAGGGATATAGCATCATTGACATCAAAACAAAGAGCAGTGCTAGTGACGATGGGGTAATGCTAGAAGCAAGAAGCATTCTGTTCAAGTGCAAAACACATGATACTTGTAAAACCAACAAAACGAAAATTTTCTATTCATATGACACTCAAGACCTTACTCAATGCATATAGAAAATCCCTCATTAGTCTGCACATTTTTCGTTTTCTTTTCCCGCCTCAAATTCATCAGCTCCACTTCAATTGCACAAATACAGATTCACTACATCACCCGCCATCAGTAAGATGCGTGTTCTTCTTCACCACGAATGAACTGAGTCACAGGAATCCATCTCTGCGGTCTTGGTCCTCGGCCTCCCTGTTCGCCGTCTGCACGGCCTTGAACCACAGAAACGCCTGAGATTTACACAGCAACTCTTCAGTCAGCATTCAGCAACAACCAACAACTAGGCGCTGCAATGGGAGCCAACGGCATATGTGGATACGCACGGAGGTCGGGATGCCGGTGAAGACGAAGAAGCCCAGGAGCGGCGCGTACAGGGCGCTGTCGGAGCCGATGATGCCGAACACCGCCCGCTGGTTCGTGTACTCGAAGATGGAGCCGATCTGCGGCGCAATTCAGTCAGAACATCCCGAGCAACGAGCAAAGGATGCATTGCACGCATCAAAAAGAGAAGGAAGCGAGCGTGTCCAAGGAACGCACGGCGGCGATGGCGGTGATCGCGGACGCGAGCAGGTATGCGTAGAACGGGACCTGGCCGGCTTCCTGCCCCCGCACGGCCCCGCCCTCGCGCTCCCAGGGCGGCGGCTCGTCTGCGCCGGGCTTGGCCCACGCGGGTACCCGCTCCTCCGCCTCTCCCGGCGGCTTGCCCGCCGCGGCCAAGGCCGTCCGCAGCGTCCTCCGGCGCGGCGACGGGCCGCCGAGCTGCGACCGCGCGAGGCGGGCCTGAGCCCTCGGCTTCGCACCACCCGTGCGCCTTGAGGAGCCGCACACGGAGGTGGAGACCGCCACTGCCGCGGCCGCCATGGGGACGAGCGCGACGACGAGCTCCTACGCGGTGCTTCGAGAACCGAGACGAGAGGTGGTTTGGGCCGTTGGCGATGGGGAGTGGAGAGTGGATAGGAGGAGGTCGCCGGTGGGTGACTCGGCGTGCGTGAGTGGCTAGGACGGGACGACCTAGCGCCTGGCGGCGGCGTGAAATCCTGGCTACTGCCAGGTTGGATAAGCAAACGACCCGTTTATGGGCCGGACCAGGGGCAGAAATGCGAAGTTCTGTTGGGCCTTTAACTGAAAAGGTCTGGCCGACAACGAACTGGGTTGTCTCTAGACCAATTAGAGCAGGAAAAACAGATATCCTTCATATCAAATCAGATTCTAATGTTTAAATTTAAACAAATTTTATTTAGACTTGGTTGGGATGTGCCAGGCCCTGCCAGCAGTGCAACGGCTGGGCGACACGCGTGGGCCCCAGTGGCAAGCCACTGTAATTGAAACCCACCCCACAAAAAATAAATTTAATATCGAAGTGGGCACATAGCCCACATATCAGATATTAAACTGATAAGAACAGATACTACACTTGATCTTAGCCAAAAGGCCGAGAAAGGTATGCTTTGAAGAGGTGCCCTGGGTCTCCTTATATAGCGATTCGACGCTGCGGCCCTGCTTGGCTAGGCGAGGTGGGACTAAACAGCTGAACACGCTCCTGCCGCCCCTGCGCTGCGCGGCTGCGTCGGTCGAGTGCCCTCGCATATGTAATGGGCCTCGGCCCATCGAGCCTTACTGCTTTGCCCTCCTTCTCGGCCTACCCGCGCCGAAGCAATCGCGCCCAATCTGGCTCAGCCCATTGGTGAAGATCGATACGCAGAAATTATCCGGCCTGCCTAAAATTTTGATGGATGCGGGCCATGCGGCCACCGGCAAAGCACTCACTCTCATGCCTGGGCCCACGTACCAATGCCTGCTCGAGCTCACCGAGGAAGAGGCGTTCACGGCCACGCTGTGGGTTCTTTTTTTTTTTTTTGCGACTTGGAGTTTCATTCATTCATCAGAAGGTCTGATTGCAATCTAACTCCAGCAGGTTATGGATGCTGAACGGGATGTTATGGTGCCACTCCACCGTTTCAGTCATACCAAACCCCTGCTTAGCACACTCAATGGCAACTCTATTACAATTTCTACCCACATGCATAAATGAAAAATCAGCAAAATTCAAACTAAGTTCATGCATCTCCATGAGAATAGGTGCGATCATCGGTCGATGTGTATGTCTGGACTCCCACAGCTTCACCAGTTCCGGACAATCTGACTCAACACATAGCTTCGTCACACCGCACCGCACAACCATATGCATTCCATCTCTGCACGCATAGGCTTCCACCGTAGTCGCATCCATGCAATGGTGATACGGTGTAGCTTGTGCTCCCATGAAAGCTCCAGTCTCGCCTCGAAACACAGCATTGGTAGCCCTTTGCCTGGTTTCTTCAGAGAACGCTGCATCCACATTGCATTTGACCCAACCCATTGCCGGCTTCTCCTAACATGGGCTAGTGGTTGCCCTCACCTTGTTCTTCTGGGGATGCAGTAGTTCCCATAGATCAAACGCTGTGTCCCGGACCCAGAATACCGCTTGTTGAATCGGCCACACTGGCTCGCCATGCCGCCGCTTGTTCAGTAACGACCACAGCGCCCACATTCCACAGGTGATAATGGCCCGATCCCTCACTCTTCCTATGGTCAGCAGATCTCGCGCCCAGGTAGATGGGTGCAAGTTAGGGAGTTTAACTCCTGTCAAATTCTTGGTCTGCTCCCAAAAAATTCTAGCGATAGTGCGCTCCGTTAGAACATGCTTGATTGACTCTTCAGCCGCCCCACACATCTCACACAGAGGTTCTTGCTCTATGTGGCGTCTGTATAGCACATGCTTCGCTGGCAAGAACTCGTGGATAACTCTCCACCAAAAAACCCTGACTTTTGGCGGGACATCGGCTGCCTCAGCGCGGTAATCTTCCGGTAGCTGGATAACTAGTTAGCTTCCAGATGCTTTAAGATTTGTGCATAAAATAGCAGCCACTGGATCCTCTTCTTTCTTCCTCCTCTAGCCCTTCGCTGCTTTCTTCCTCGCGCGTCCGCGCCGCCGCACACCAAGGCCGGAGTGGAGGGAAGGGGTGGGGTGTGGGCGGGGCGGCCGACGGCGAGGTCGCCGCCGGCCGAGGTGGTGGTCGAGGCGGCAGCGCCTTAGGGTTAGGGTTTGGGGCTGCCGGGGTCGGGGAACGGCTACAATGTCTCCGAACATAGAAAGGAGGGGTGCGGGCGGCGGTAGAAGACCGGCGGCGGCGATGGTCGGGCCAGCAGCGAAGGGCGCGGAAGTGCCGCCGGCCGGGCAGGGCAGGATCCCGATGGGCGGTGCCGGCGGCGGGGGCGACGAAGTATAGGCGTTAGGGAGCGTGGTGGTGGTTGGCGGTGGTGGAGCCAGCAGGGGGGCTGGGGGTGCTCCAGCTCCCCTACTGCTGCTGCTTCCATCGGAACCAAAGGGAGCAGGGGAGAAAAAAATTAAGGGAGAAGAAGGAGAATGGATGAAAGATGTGAGGGAAGAGGGAAGAAGAAGAAGGAAGCCCCCCTACAAGCCATGTCTAGATTCGCCACTGGTGGTTGGTGGGCGGCGCGGCGCGGCGGCGCAGCAGCCGACCGGGGCGGCGGTGGGAGGAGACAGAGGAGGAAGAAGAAGAAGATATGGGCCGAATGGGCCGGAAGTTATCTTCGCTAATGGAAGCTAGCCTCCACCTCAGCGGCGGCGCGCCGATGGAGCTCGATTTCATCTTGGACACAGTCAGGAGCCCTGTGGACGGCTCTTGAACTTGGACTCTTGGAGGACGCTGGATGGGCGTTCTTAACTGAGGCCCTGTTTAGATTGGGCCAATTCGATTGAATTCAATGAATAAAGGTGCATTGGGAATTGATAAAGTAGAGAGGGAGCACGTAGTTCAATGCGTGTAATTTGATTGAATTGGTGAATCTAAACAAGGCCTGAATGGATCCTGCGAGCTGTGATCGCGGTCGTGTCGCGCGTAATTGCTTCATTAACACAGGATAACCCGGCCGGAAAGAAATGAGAGATACTGGCAACTCTCATAATTCATCAACACTGACACCAATGCAAACTGTAATCTCATAGTTCATCAACACTGACACAATCGAAGACAGATACTGAATTTCGATCCACAGAAGGCCCCCGTCCTGTCGATGGATCACTCATGCCCACCGGCGGCCACGGACGGACCACCGTCCACCGGGTCACTTGTCCCTGAGCAGCACCTTGACGTAGTCCTTGTACTGGACGCGGCCCTCGCCGCGGGGGTCGGCCTCGCGGAGCATGGCGTCGGCCTCCTCCTCCGTGAGCCGGTCGCCGTGGCTCACCATCACCTGCCGCAGCTGCTCCGCGGGGATGGACCCGCTGCGGGCGTCGTCGAACACGTCGAAGCACTCGGCGAGCCGCTCCGCCGACTGCCTGGCGCCCGCCTTGCGCGCCGCCACGGCCAGGAACGCCGCGAGGTCGATGGCGCCTGCGCCCGCGGGGACGCCCGCGTCCTCCAGGAACCGCCGCGCCTCGGCCTCGTCCACGTTCTGCCCCAGCGAGCGCAGCGCCGCCACGAGCTCACCCGTGGCGATGCGACCTGCGGGGGAGGCCTAGAAAAGATTAGTCCTTGCGAGGCTGCGGCGGCCGGCTTTTATGGCTGGGAGGTAGGTAGGCGCGGCTGTCTTGCCGTCCTCGTCGGCGTCGAACAGGTCGAAGATTTCCTTGCACTCGTCGGCCTGCTGCGGCGTCAGCTTCTCCGCCATGCTCAGACGAGCTTGCTTGCTCTAGCAGCACCTCCTCAGCGCTTCTTCTCGCGGTGGATGCTAACAATTCTCTCGAGGAAGAAGGCGCAGAGCTTTCTATGATTCGATTTAGACAGGTCAAAAGAGAAAGCCAAACTCCCTCCAATTTCCGACCTGGCCGACCACTTTTTTCTTGGTCAGGAAATTGGCCAAACAGAGAATCGATTCAGGGGCGGCACCTAGTAATCATAAAAGCGATGTTTCATCCGCCCCTGGCGTGATCCAATCTGGCCATCTGGTATTCTGGTGCATGTATGTAAAGACAGGCCATGCCGCCATGGATTCTCACCTAACAAGCTAACACTCACGATTAGCAGCAACCGATCGAGATCCAGCAGCTGACACGAGCAGTATTAAAAGGGGTCCTGCCAGAATTAGAGAAGCCAAAGCTGAAGAGCAACCATGACAGCAGTATTAGGACTAGGAACAGCTGAATCAAGGTTCAGTTATATCTGGCAGCCTGCGTTTACACAAGTGGCCATGCCAACTTGGTTCAACAGGCTGGAGCACAACTACTCATTGGTTCGTCCTGTTCATGATTCGTTCATGAATAATTAGCGTGCACGTGTGCGGAAGCCAGAGGGAGGGGGGTGCGGGGGCTCAGAAGTGGTCAGCAGCGCAAGCGATTTGTGCTGTCATGACTCGTGACCGGTGTCTCCAACGATGCATTTGTTAACACCGATCCTGGCCAGAGGAATGATCGGACTTCCATTTCTATCGTAACAATAGTCCAATGTCTCTGGAGGCCTGGACCCGTACTTGAACCCACCGGCCAAAAATCAGTCAGTCTAGGGCTCCAGGCAACAGGCCACAAACATATAAGCGTAACTAGATTAACAGAAATGCAGATCCATTGTAAATGAATGACACGGCTGAGCAAAAACAAAAACAAAACCCACAGAAATATGAATTTCAACAGATCCTAAAGCTCCAGCAGGCACAATAATGCAAGATAACATGACAATCGAAAGAAACAGGTATCTGATGTTCCCATGACTACACCACCTAACCAGACCACTACTAGACATTACCACCTGCGTGATGCTGGAACGTACTCAAAGGGACATGACAAAGTACAGCTTGTGAGCCTGATAATTCGAAGCGACTTATTTCAGGGGGACCGCTCCTCACTTGGCCATCATGACCTTGACGAACTCCTCGTAGTTGATCTGGCCGTCGCCATCCACATCAGCCTCACGGATCATCTCATCGACCTCCTCGTCGGTCAGCTTCTCGCCGAGGTTGGTCATGACGTGGCGGAGCTCAGCAGCCGAGATGAAGCCGTTCTGGTCCTTGTCGAAGACACGGAAGGCCTCCTTGAGCTCCTCCTCGGAGTCGGTGTCCTTCATCTTCCTTGCCATCAGGTTCAGGAATTCTGGGAAGTCAATGGTCCCGTTGCCATCAGCATCAACCTCGTTGATCATGTCCTGCAACTCTGCTTCAGTGGGATTCTGGCCAAGGGAACGCATCACAGTTCCAAGCTCCTTGGTAGTGATGCAACCTGGCAAGGGAAAAAAAATGAAACTTATGATTAGTATTAGTCTTCTATTCAAGGGCTTATAAATGTCAGATTTAAAGGCCAAATACTCAATATCGTGACAATACAGGGCACATCATAGTGTCATGATAACTTTCAGGCACCTAAGAAACATGTCAGCATGACAAGGACTTCCATTCACCCACTAAAACTACAGTAAACTTATTGTAGCAGGAAAAAATGGTACACAAGCATTGCTTGAAACAAAAGCCACCCAAACAATTTAAGTATTGCATTGCCTCAGATGATTGATGAATGCTTGTAACAAAAGCCACCCAAACAATTTAAGTATTGCATCGCTTCAGATGATGGAAAGTTATGTCAAACAAGTAACACGGCAGGAAAAAGTAAAATGCTAGTCGCTTTCGGAAAGTATCAGTGTGTTGGTAGTCAACTTTTCAAATACAAACAGTCAATTTATAGGTATGATGTTACATGTTTTTTTGAGACAATAGGTATGATGTTACATAGGAAAGACCATAATCCACTTAAGGTTGGAAAGCTAACATGATCACATCAATGCAGGGGCATGCTTTTGTTTTGGTACTTCACAGTCACTAAATCAGTTTCCTGCCACTTTAATAAATAATCATGATTTACAGGTATCAATTTGTGTAATCTAAAGCAAATCAAACCCCTTTAGCATGAAACTCAAAATATTTTTCCAACAGAACAACAAAGGACATTTAGAAACGAGCCACAATGCAAAGTGGCTGGTAAAGACTAAAGAGTGCCCTACTACTATGATTGATCTAAGACTACACAATAAACATAATATGGCCAGCTTGTAGGCTCATAAACAGATGGTACAAACATGCAGCTAGAATATCATGTATTATAATAAAAAAGTAAAAAAACATTTATAATACTTTTTCTCTAAGCTAAATGATAACATCATAATACCATACTGCAACAGATTGACACCTTAATTTCTAGTCCTAGCTCAAAAACTACACCCTTTCTTCAAAACTAACAATCTCAGTGATAAATTCAAATTAAAACCCATTCCCTACGACATCTCCTGTACTTGATGTGTAGAACCACACCACGCTAACAACCTGACTTGCAAAGTTTGATGCACTAACCATGCTTTGCCCACTTCCCCAAGTTTGATGCACTAATCATGCTATGTTCACTGCCCATTCTACACGAATGCTCCACTGGACCCTATTTCCAAAAGTAAACAATTCACAATCTACAAATTGCTCTACCCTGCATAGCACCGAGGCAAAATCATAACAGATCACGCATCGAAACCCATCATTTTCGCTGCTCTCCAGCCTTGTGAGCAAAATCCTAGATAAGAAAGATATAACTGCAAATGAGCACATAGCTAGATGGCTCAAATTCCTCCGCGCAAACAACTCCCCGCACCTACGCCCAAAACGCCAAATACCACCGAATTACCGCCACAGATCACCAAACCCTAGGCACCACATCAAGCCGCCGACCGGATCTGGAGCCGTACCCCCGACGGCTCCGACAGAATCCCTATAATTCGGGCCGTATCGGGCGGGCTGAAAGCTCGATCCCGATCCGGCCGCGAGATCGGGGAACCTAACGGGGCAGGGGAGGGGAGAGGAGGGGATGCGGTGGGTACCGTCGCCATCCTTGTCGAAGAGGCTGAAGGCCTCCTTGAACTCCGCGATCTGCTCGTCGGTCAGCTGGTCCGCCATGGGAGAGGGCTGCGGCGAGGGCACGCGACGCGGAAGGAGACGAGAAGGGAGGGGGCGCTCGTGCTCGCGTCACTCGTACTCGTTGGTAGGCCTGCGCAGATGGGGAACGGGGCGTCCGGTCCACGAGGCGGTTTTATAGGCAGCGGTGAGGCGAGGCCGCGAGGGGGAGAGGATTCCAAGTTCCAACCGTGGTTTTTGTATCCGGTTCTCCGCCCTTTTTCCTGCCTACATATTCCTTCCTTTTTTTTCCCTTTCTCTTTGGCGCTAGGCGACCCACGATTCCATATTCCATCTTGAGCTTGACATTATGAACACATTTATAAGACTAAGAGTTATTTTTTAAAAGATGACGTTATTTTTTAGGACTAGTTGATTTTAATGTTGATTTTTCCACTATCAGTATTAGTATATATATTAACTAAAGTTACGAAGAGTGCCATTTAAAAAAGGAACGAAGAAAGTCTATGTTACCTATTGGTTTATTTGTTTATGATTTGTAGAGGTAGGTGTTAGAGGTAATACTGATTTATCATATGATGTACCATTTGTTAGGATTTGGGAAAGATAAATCTTCATGAAAGATTAAAGAAAGGTGACTTTACAACTCTATATGTAAATAGACTTGTATGTATGGTAACGAGGTGAGAAAATAATAAGAGTATAAATATATCTAAAAACTAGCTAACTAAAGATGTAGGCTTTTGCCAAAAAATACACTAAACATTTTTTTTTATTTTTAGACATATATGCAATGAAATTTTTAAGGCAAATATCTAGCGTTGCATATATTAGGAAACACATGTATTTTTTTTCATGTTCTCATTTATGCTGTGTTGTCTAGTTGGTGTCCTGAAATATATTATACTTTCTTTCTCATCATATTGGTTTAGATAATAATAGTAGTAACCTCGACCATAAAATTTGAGTGATGCACGCATGAAAGAGAGGAACCTTTCGTTAGTGCCTTTTGTAACTATACTGTGCATTGTTGGAATCTTTACACCTCTCACCGAATGCTACAATGTATCTCAAGTGCCTCATTTCTTCTTCTCAGATATTGGTAAAATTATGAAAATACTACTTTCCTTGTCCTTAAATACATAATGTTTAGGACAGACCACTCAACTCATTGTCATGTATTTAAAGCCAGAAATAAAATATGATGTACAAAAATTACCATAGCTTATTGTATGAATATTAGCACAAGATAACCATATGTAAAAGGCACAATATTCTAAAATGTATTGCCGAACTAGCATTAAGCGAGGATAAGTCCTAGTTGCTCAACCACACATGGTAGCAAGTAGTATTGCTAGGTGCTAGCTAGTACGACACGACAAGATGACTTGTGAAGTGTAGGCCGTAGCACGCTTGTACTCCCTCTTTTTCAAAATATTTCATGGTTGATTTTTTATCACGATTTTGACCATTCGTCTTATTCAAAATATTATATGTATATTATTTATTTTGTTTGTGATTTGTTTTATAATTGTATGTACTTTAAATGTGTCTTATCTTTTTGCATGATTGCATTAAAAAATTGAATAAGACAAAAAGTCAAACAATTTAGAAAAAAAAATCAACGACGACAAATATTTCGATACGGAGGTAATAGTTTGTTAGCGCAGCCGCAACAGACCATTAATAAGGCTCTCTACAGAGCCTCCACATAGGAAAGAGAAATCAGGGTTGTCGTTGGCCGTGGCGAGTCACTATGCGCGATTCCATGAAAAGCAGGCCCCACACATATGCCCCACACATATGCGACCTTCTCCCGGCAGGCTTCGAATGACATGCTAGTCGAGCATTGTTTCAATTTTTTTATTCGTTATAGATGGGAGTAAAAGATATCTTGTTGGATGGATCATCCCTTGTAGCATCTATGTAACTTGCTATAGAGAGCAACCACATCCTCATCGTTGTCGATACAGACTACTACCGAAGTCCACCCCTTAACAGCTTTACGCTATCCCCTGCGCTCGTCACTGATACTATGTTTTTTTTGTACTCGAGCTACTAACTAGCTGAATCAAGCTAATCTTTTTGCTCTTTTTGTTAATAAAGACTGAAGAGCCAAACCGGGCCAGCTCCTTGTGCTAAGAAGCCAGAGGGGGTGCGATGTTTTGTGCTAAGGAGCTGGCTTCACCGTAGCTCAAAGCCTCAAACGTACCCGATCCCAGGTACCCTCTTCTGCCATGTCCATGCTTTTTCTTCTTCGACCGTCGTTACGCGCTTCTGCCTTCCGGTGCACGAAATGCTCGCGTTTTTTCGGTTCTTTGTGGTGGGACGCGGCATCTTTAGACTTCCAAGAAGGGACAAAGAAAGTTAAGCGACGGAGAGAGCTATCCGCCTATCCGCCGTGTTCCGTCACCACACACGCAACGCGAACAAAGGAGGTCTCGTTGCTTGAAAACACTCGCCAGGCTTTTTGGTCAATCATCGTTCATGTAGTCCCTCCTGGGCTTATGTGTTGGTTCAGCCCATGCCCAGCCTGGGCGTATTTCGATGGGCTGAGTACCCACACTATGAAGTAAGGGAAAAGGCCCATGGGCTACTTGTCATCCAAAGGTACAACTGTTTCACTCGCTCAGGGCGCCGCCGCCACCGGGAAAGAGAAGGCAGAGCGGCCGGCGGCACCGCAGACATTGCCGTGTTCGGCAGTTCGGACAATTTTTTTTTTTCTAAAATACTGTCGCATGTATGGAGCTCTAAACGAAGTTTATTTACAAAATCTTTTCACAGATGAGTGCAGCTTTGCGCGACGAATCTAATGAGCCTAATTAATCTATGATTTGCTACAGTAATACTACAGTAACCATCCTCTAATCGTGCGGTCAAAGACCTAATTAGATTCGTCTCGCGAATTTGCCAGGGGTTGTGGAGGTAGTTTTGTAAACTGACTTTATTTAATACCCCTAATTAGTGGTCAAAGTAGCATTTAATGGAGGGGCAAAAAATTTGTCCCTCCAACCGAACACAACCATATTTTTTCTTTCATTGTCTTTTTTCCTCGAATACGATAGAAAATTATGCCTAAGCATGATTAACACGAAAGCCTACTATACGGAGATATCAACTACCTGCAAAGCCACCCACGAAGGAACTCAGTAACAAGACAAACAAGATTTGTTCATGAAGATTTGTAGACAATTGTATGAGTTGCAGCTGTGGAATGCGATTGGCCCTGCGAACTTAAGGAGAATGGATTGTTCTTAAAATCCTTCTGACATAAGGTGAAACTGAAAACGCAGTCATATGATAATTTTCAGAACAGCCGGCTTGGCATTATCGGTATTGGCAAATCACATGGAGTTATTACGATCAAACTCAGAACTCAGAAGCAAATCATGGCATCGAGACAAACGTTTAGACAGAAATTCCTTTACCACTGACGCATCATGTACATACGACGCAAGCAACTGATCGACCACTTATTACATGACTGCACTCTGCACTAACATGACTCTCTCTAGTCTCTACCATGATTTCAATCTCTAAACTATCCTAATACTATCTTGATTACTAAGAAGACAAACTAGCTGGAGATCAGCAGATAATCTCGACGAAACCATCTACGGCGACACTGGAGGAGGCGCAGCTGCAGGGGTGGGCGGCATTATCGGCGGCACCTGTTGCGCTGTCAGATCAAATACACACGGATCGTTAGGTCATATCGATCGATCTCCTTGCAATGGCATATAAAATCTTCTGAAAATAAGGGTCTGTTTAGATCGGTAAAAAACTTTGCGAAATTTACTGTAGTAATTTTAAATCAAAGATTAGAAGGACTAAACATAATTTAATTATAAAACTAATTACATGGATGGACGAAAAATTGTGAGACGAATCTATTAAGCCTAATTAATCTGTTATTAGAGATTATTTACTGTAGCACGATATTGTCTAATCATGGCCTAATTAGACTTAATAGATTCGTTTCGCAATTTCACCCAGGGTTATGAAATAGGTTTTGTCAGCTATCCATATTTAATACTCCTTATTAGTATCCGAACATTCAAATTTACTGTAGCAATGAAAAAAGTTGCCAAACTGGCTAATAGTAATGCAAGATAGTATCGTAGTGACTTACAGTTACACATGAAGATGGTTTGGAGCGGCAGCATGGTACCGCAGGCGAGCGGGAGGACGGTCATGCGGAGGGGCTCGACGGGCTTGGGCAGGAACTGGTCCAAGCCGCCGTTCATGCCGTGGCAGAGGCAGATGGGCGCGTCCCTGATGATGTTCTTGAGCCCGTCGCAGCACTCGCCGGGGGGCGTCGCCACGGTGATGTTGGTGAGGTAGTCGGTGCACGGCAACATGGCCGACAGCGGCGTCATGCACTCCGTCGGCGGCGGCGGGGAAGGAGACGAGCCGCCACCCAGGATGCCGCCTTGCTGAGGCGCGCGGGAACAGCGGCTGGAGCAGGCCGATGATGCCGCCCAGCGGCGGGAAGAGCAGGCCCAGGATGGCTGGCAGAAGCTGCGGGGGGAGCTGGCCGGCGCCGGGGATGCTGGGGATGCCAGGGATGCCGGGGATGCCAGGAATACCGGGGATGCCGGGCGGCGTCGGCAGACTCGGCACGCCGCCATCTGCTTGGAGGAACACCTTTTCTGCTTCGTGGTTTGTGGCCGCCGGCTTGGATCCTTGTGGGGCTCGAACCCTCGCCGCTTCCGAGGGCTGCAGCGCCGCCGCAGCCACGGCGAAGGCGAGCAACGTGGCGACGAGCTTGGGCGACGCCATCTCCAAAGAGATGGGATCGGAGTGCTTGGAGGTTGGAGCTGGGAGGATGCTTTGGCGCTTTGCCTGATTGTTGTGGATGGCGACGTGCGTTTGGCCTTCAATTTATACTGTCCACGGCGCCGAGATGAAGCATTCAAACATGCTGTAATAAGATTGGATTCTTATCCTTTGCCGGTGCTTGTGATCGATTATCCTTGAAAGGATTGACGAGCGCAAGGAGTAGTCTGAGGCTCTGTCTCTAGTCTCTTTTGTCTCTACGACCATGAAGCCTGCATGCAGTGAGGCAGTCCGCAGTCCTGTCGATCTGAAGCACGTAAAATCTGTAAACTTTTTTTCAGATAAAAATAGACGCGAGACAGATGATCTAATCCAGATGAAGTTTTGGTGTCTGTGATAATAGCAACCGCGGTGAAATGTACCGGACTCTGGTCTGGAGTCCTGAACCGCAAAGTACGTAGGTGCCAGCCAGCCACTTCAAGTTCAGACATTGTTAATCTTACAGGAGCCTGATGTTCCTGAAATCCAGAGTCCGGTGCCAAAACGCTGTTGCCGTCGATGTGTCAAACGGAAGCTTGCTGTAATGAGATGCGACTCCTTTTATCGGACTAACCTGGACACTTTGCTCTGCCTTGTAGCACAAAGATTTGGTTTTACAATACGCCTTATCCAGTTTGAAGTTTAAATTATCATGGTGTATTAGACATGATCTCTATTCTTTAAAGTTTGGGAGGAAACGAAGGCCCACATTTTATCCTCTGCTTTACTGGCTGCGTTGGGTTGGGCCGGGATGTCACTGGCTTGAAAATTTTGTCTTGGAAAGCTAGAATCAGACCCATCCCAGCCCGACAACGTTATTTTTGCGAAAAACGTTAGTCGATATTCGGGAAGCCTGAAAGAAACCCAAAAATGCTGATTTTTTTAATTCAAAAATGATGATATTTTGCAAAAACAAAAAGGCAGTAGAGTGCGTGTTTTCGTTTCTGAATAAAAATTGCTACTATCTTGGAACATTTGATCCACAGCTACTGCCAAGGAGCAGCTCTTTGATCTCCCACTGTCGCTGTCGAGACTTTTTGACAAATACAGCCAGCTTGTGATCGCACAACGTTATCTTCCTTGTTAGCTTGCGAGATCGCACAACATTATCTCCCTTGTTTCTATGGTGGCCATCAACGTCATCGACCATTTTTCCTTTCCCTGTCCTTGTTGTCTACGTCTCCAGCAAATCAACACATCAACTTTATGCAGGCGATACAGCTGAGTTGCAGACTGATTTGCTGGTGTCACCATTTGCTTTCTTTCGTTATCTCTCCGCACCACAGAACAAAGACCACATATCTGCACAATTCAATGCATGACTCCAGCAATTCTCAGACCACATGATTTTTCGCAATTGCAAGAAGCGCGCATGGAGGGAAATGTTTCATTTTCCCAAACAGTTCAGGCCGATGGAAACCGTTTATTACTTTCATTCAGAAGCAAGGGGGAAAAAAAGATCAGCTAGGGGCTCCTGCATTTTCCTTCTGTACAACACTACAATGTCATCTAACGCACCCATTATTCGCTTCCATCAGTCCCTAGCCAAAACTCCTCCAGCAGTGTCACCTCCTCAACGGTTTGTAGAGCACAAAGCTCACATACTTGGATTCGAAACGATGAGTGACTCCGAGGGCAAGAAGCGACTGCGATCCCCACCCTTTCTCGATGAACAGATGGTTGAGGACGACGTGCTGTGGCTTTGGAGGTTGATCATCAGCGTTATCAGCATCACCAAGGACAGACATGAGGAGCTGGGGCGGGAGGGTGGGCGGCTCCTTGGCGAATTCCTCGTCTCCTGGATATTGCAGGTCGTAGCTGTGCTCGGGTGATGGAGGCGCCTCGAATTCTGCCACACTGTCGAGACTTTCTGGAACGTATTCCTGTTCAATACAAAGATGATTTTAGATAAAATGGAAACCAGCATTCCGGAGTGCGTTTTAGACAGCTTAGAGCAAAATACCCCCAGTAATTTGCTTGCTTTGCTGTTTAGGTGCTCACAAGTTTGAATGATGGAACAGAAATATATCATCCTTACTGACATGGACATCGAGGAGGTTGGCAATTTGTCCTCTCTCATCAGTTACATGAGGTAGCTCAGGGGCATATCTCAGTTCCCCGTCCACAATGATCCGATAATGATATATTCCTGATGGCAGAACCAATAAGATGGTGTGATCTTTGCCAGACCTCTCTAATGCTCTCCTGAGATTAACATACATAGTTATTACGAATTTACTCCTGAAACTGTGATACAAATAAGGTTTCTGCAGATGCAAATTCTGGTTTTTGGGGAAAGCATATACCTTGACGTCCAGTCATCCCATGATCCTTCTATAAACACCTCATTTCCTCCTTGACTCCATGTAATCAGAGTTGGAATCCCCTTCTCCTGCGAGTGGTGGTTGGTGGATTCGTCTGTTCCATTTATTGGCGAATGGTTGAAAACGGGTGAAAATTCAGTAGGTCTCTCCAGTGGAGCCACTGGAACCTGCAAGGTTCAGTTACCTGTCAGTTGAACTAGGACCACAGCAAAGCCAATAAATGTGATTTGTCCCAACTGAAAATGAGTTAACCAACACTGAAATATGCTTAGAGGTAATACTCCTACAAAGATCTCAGAGCAATCCGAAGCTGGAGACAATGCATATATACCCAGTATTACAGGGTCTGAAACGATCAGTAATTCCCTTAAGAAAGGGGAAGGGTTAACAATGTACATAACTTTTCATGAGGTTAAGTGGAATTTGCAGAAAGAAAGCCAAGTGGTTAACAACTTCAAGCATATGGTTATGTCTATGTCCACTGGTAGTGGTAAGGGAAAACTAAACATCAAAATAATATGACTCTGGTGAAAAACTTTGCATAGGTCAAGGGGAGACTAGAACCAGTAATAAGCTGGCTTCAAAGTTACTGAATGTGAGGGGCGGTTGTTAGGAGTATGAACTGTTACCATTTTTTTGAGGAATTTGCATTGCCCAAACATCTGCTTTATGACACATCTACAACACTGGTAAATTAAAAATACCTAACCAAAAACTTTATCCTACTAGAAGCACTAGCCAAATTCTAAAAAGGAGGCAGCCATTTGTCTCTCATGTAAACTGCAGGTGAAGGGATAATCAATGACTGCAGTCAAATACTACAATTGCCATTGCAGGTCTAACTAGTGGTTATATTTAAGTAGCCTTGAATAAAATACTATATTTGTGCTCATTCACATGATTCTTTCTAAGACCTATTCCACTTGCGAATCACATTTCTAGAGCATGGCGCCTAACATTTTTCCCCCTTATATGGGGACCATCCATGAAGCGATAGCGAGCAATCTGTTCTACAATGTACATCAAACAACTCTTAGGACACAGTATGCTTTCAGAGAGACCAAATGCCCTAAAACCAAGATCAGCTGTAACAATTTTGTCAGTGCGTGGCGCACAGTCACAGAGGAAGAAAAATGAAGCAATCAACTCTTGCGTCATATAGTCAGTGCCCCCACAGCTAAATATCTAACATAAGAATTAAAAAAATGTGTGTGCGTGATTGGAAAAAAATAGGCACAACTTGTCCACTGCATCCAACCAGTCCAGATTCAGAACTACCAAATGCATTTACAGAATCCAGGTGCAGCCAAATCCCTTTATAACCTTTTTGCTGCACTGCCTAGTTCTTTATCTTCCTTTTTTTGGATACTTTTGATTGGTTTTTGCTTGGTGCACTGTTATCATGAACGAGAATCAACTCTTTGAGAACATCACAAAGATCTACAAGTTGCAGTTTAGTGACAGATCTGCAAGTTACATCCAGCACATCGCTCCTACATTCAAAACAAATTTAATTACCATAGTTGGATTATAAAAGAAAATGAAGCACGCATTTTGTGCCACCAACAAAAACAAGCTACTCCGCAGCAAGCAAAACTGAATTTGTTCGCCAAGCAGGAGCAAGAAACAACCGAGCACCAAATTTTCTCTTCGAAATTGCTAATCTGCGGACCCTAGTACCACCGCAATTCGCACGAAGCACCAGAAAAAACGAGGCAATGGAACAATTCTATCGCGCCGAAGCGTCAACAACATCACAAGAGTTTCTTCCTCTCAATTCATTCTTTCCTTTTTCAGGTAATAACTAATAAATCATCATCACCTGCGGCGCGAAGAGGTAGGGCACGGGCGGTGGCTGCTCCAGCATCACCGCGTCAGGCGGCGACAACGGCGGCGGCCTCGCGGCGGTGCCCCCCGCCGAGCTGCTCCCGCCGCCGTTGCGCGCCGCCAGCTCCGGCGACGACGCCATGTGTCCATTCTCCCCCTCCTTGGCGCTCGCGTTGCCCATACCCGTACGGATCGCTGACGCCGCCGCAGCTACTCTACCACTCCCACCTCCAATCAAACCCTTGAGGCGAGTAGCAGTACTGCACCCACCTCTTCAAACTACCGCTCTAATTATGGTTAGCAAGTGGTATGGCGAAGCAAAGCAACTAGGCGGAGGAGCGTGGGGCTACAGCACCGCGCGATAATGCCCCGCTGTTGCGGTTATACGCCGGCAAGCCACCGGGCGCCCGGAGCTGACGGAGATAGCGCGCGCAGCCACCGGCCGGTTCGCCGGAGGCGGAGGAGGGGGACGGGATATATAATAACGCGGCGGAGTCACGTGACCCGGACGCCGCCTCACGCGTGTTTTCTTGGAGTTATCCCCGCGAGTTTTCTCCGCCGTCGGATCGGAGGGGTCGGCCGTCTCGACCGTTCAGGTGCGTCCGTGCATGCATGCTTCGTGGGGGGCAAATTGCCGCGGTACCCCTGGTGGTGTGATATGGATTAGGTTTATTTTCTTTTCTTTGGCTGGGTCGGTTTTGAAGAAGGTCTAAGAAGTCAACATTTTGGACGGTTTTTTCTAGAAGGATAATGTTCTTAGATAGTGACCTAGACAAACCCGTTGGATATGAATTGGGGTGCTATGTATCTCATGGCTGATCTAGATATGTCAGAGATGTGCACTACGTTGAAAAGGGAGTCTGTTTATAGAAACTATATTTGTTACATACATCCTCTGTGGGATATGGGTATCACTGGGCCCACTACCGACCGGGTAGCCAGTCGGCCTGGTCCCACATCTGACAAGGAGGTGGGCCGATCCCAGGCCGGCCCACGAGGATCCTCGGCTTGATGGACAAGATTGGAGAAGACTTAGCCCGCAAGGTATTCGGCGATATCCTCGGATCCCACCCGGAGATCATGGAGAATATACGGCGACCGATACAGATTAGTTTCCTAATTTGAGCCGGATACAATTAGAGATAACCGACCTGTAAAACCCTAGGCCGTCAGCCTATATAAGGCGGCCTAGGTCAACCCCCTTCGATCATCTGATTCCCACGCCATTCATCCATTGTAACCAAGAGCTTGCCGTCGTTCCCCGGGACCACGCCGAGCAAATCAATACAAGACCCCGAGCACAGGACGTAGGGTATTATACCTCCGGGTAGCCCGAACCTGTATAATCCTTGTGTCCCTGTGTTACCTCGAGCTCCCTAGTCCAGCGATCTCCCTTTGCCTACAAATCAACCATCTGGGTACCCCCGGGTGGACTGCCGGACGATAACTCCGACAGTTGGCGCGCCAGGTAGGGGTGATCGCCGGGCAATAAAGCTAGCTCGATGGCAGATCGTCGCTCCGTCATCTTCCCCGACTCCATCAAGGACTGCGCTACGCATCTGGAGGGTATCAGCTTTTTTGCTGAGACTCACTCCACCACCACCGCCGCCTCCAACTCCACCATGACGCCTGACGTTCCAACGCCGACTTCATCGCCGATCTCCTCATCAATCATCGCCCCGCTCCAGCAGCGGCTTGATGAGATCTCCATCAACGACCAGGTTCCGGGCCTGGCCACTCGCCGAAGAATCCCTCCCCCGGATGAGCTTCTCGCCGGGTTGGATCGTGTCCAAGACACAATCGCCGAGTGCATCTCCATGTCGGAGGAGGCCCTGCGCCGACCCCGCAGAGTGCTCCCGCTCGGGTTTCGCAACGCCTCGTCGATATACTCGGCCCAGGTCCAAGAAGACATGTCTCAGATCCGATCTGAGGTCCCACCCCAGCCCGCCCAGTCTCCGGATTGCGGCGAGTTCCAGGTCGCCACCAGCGTGCTCTTGCCGGCCCCGGCCGACTCGAGCAACAACTCAAGCTACACCACGCCTCCGGGGCGTGAAGTCTTCGTCTCCGAGGATTCCGTAACTCGGGACGGAGAAACCGACTTGGCCAGAGATCGCCGACAAGAGCGAAACCAAGGCCGAGCCCGACGGCGCGCCGAAGAAGCCGCCCTGCCCCCGGCAGCGGCCGGAAACGTTGCACCTGCTGCAGTTCCTGGTGATCCCGCAGCCGCCGCTGCTGCCGGTGCACCTGCAGCCGCCGTACCAGCCGGAGAGATCCCCCTGGGGCTCCACAACGACGGCAACCCCCACCTCGGGGTCCCCACGGAGTCGCGCCCCAGAACCTCGATGGTGCATTCGCCCGGGTGCCGTTCCGCACGCCCCAGGCCAATGTCGCCGCCGCTTTCGCCGAACTGGGTCACATGCCTGACACCCCAGAGGTGCAGAGAGCCCGAGCTCAGTTGGAGGCAGCACAAGAACAGATCGAGCGATCATATCGCGCCAGATCCCGGTCTGGGCGATCAAATTCGACTCGTTCTGCAAGTCGCCGCTCTGCTCATAGCAGATCGGATCGGGATCATCCTAACCAGAGGAACCCCCACTACCCGTCGTCGAAGAAGAGGTGGCCCAGAACCACCATGAAGACGAAGAAGAGGAACGGCGTAACCCGCGCAACGCGGACCAGCGCCGTGAACGTTACCAAGAGCGTCGCGATAGGCGCCAACGACATCAACAACCTGACGATCTCCGCGATCGCCTGAGGGACTGCGCCCGGGACATCCGCGCCGACCTCGATGCTCGACACCGAGAACGCGGTGCGGCCGAGCTCGAGCGTCGCGAGCGGTACAACCGAGATTATGGCCGACCCGACCGCCAACCGGTTGGCGAGGCAGGCGGCGACTCGGTAGAGGAGAACGAGCGCCGCGTTGTTCACGAGCTCATGGAGCGTGAACAGTATGACGCAAGATACGACCCCCCGCGGGACGATCGCCGCCATGGGCGTGGTGAACCTCGGCCCCGCGCCGACCAGATCCGACCTCCTCGCCGCGACCACCACAACGACGATGAGGATGACTTTGACGGCTTCGCCGCCTTCTCCGCCCGACTCCGTGCCATCCGTTGGCCCGAGTCCTTCAAGCCAGCACTCGTGGAGAAGTTTGACGGTCGATCCGACCCCAAGCTTTGGCTCAAGACGTACCACACGGCGGTCAAAGCCGCCCACGGGACCAACGACTAAGCCGCCGCTTACTTCCCTGTGATGCTGGGCAATACTCGGCCAGGCACCAGATTCGATCTGGACAACATCAAGCAGAAGAAGGGTGAGAGCCTCCGGGACTACTCCGACCGTTTCTTCGACAACCGAAACAAGATCGCCGAAGTCGAGGACCGGGATGTCATTGACGCGTTCCGGCGCGGTCTTATTGACAATCAGCTGTTCCGTACGCTGTTCAAAACCAACCTCGTCACGGTCTCTGACCTGATGGAGATGGTCAACCTGGAGGTTCGGGCCGATCAAGCTGAGCAGGCCCAGTTCAAGAACAAACAGAAGCGCCCGAAAGATGATGACCGGGTTGAAAGCTCGAAGCGCCACGAGCCGTTACGTGGGCGCAAGGCAGGCCCCGAGCCTCTTGTAGCTCTAGCAGAAGAAGAAGGCCGGCCGGAACCTAGGTTCCTGGCCGAAGAGTTTCACGATACGCTGAATTATCAGTGTCCCTTCCACAAAGATGCGAAACACAATCTCCACGATTGTCATGCGCTCCTCAAAGAACTCGGCGCCCTGCCACCCACCAAGAAGCAGCGCTACAACAACAACGGTGGTCGTTACAACAACTACTGCCGTGACGGCTACAATGCTGACCGGCGGGACGACTATCGCCGCAGAGAAGACCGCGACCGCCGCGACGATTACCGCCGTGGTGAGCGCGACCGCGATGCTCCGGCTCGCCGGGACGATCAACGCCACCATGACGAGGAACGCCAACTGCCACCACCGCCGGAGGCGCCCAGACGCGACGCCAATGGCGAATTCCAGCGCGCGGACCGCCAGGTCAACGTCATCATTGGGGGCCCGGCGCCTTCCCAGATCGGCGCAAGGAAAAGCTACACAAGCGGGAAGTGACAATGGTTTCCACCAAGCCAGTAGAGTACCTCCAGTGGTCGGAGATGCCCATCGCCTTCAGCCGTGCCGACCACTGGGTTCATCTCCCCGAGCCGGGATCCTACCCACTCGTCGTCGCCCCCGTCGTGGACAGGGTCCTCCTCTCCAAGGTCCTGATTGACGGCGGGAGTGCCCTCAACATCATCTTCACCAGCACCCTCAACAGCATGGGGTTCGACTACAGCAGGCTCCTGAGCGCTGAAGATCCGTTCTTTGGCATTGTGCCAGGAAAAGCTTCCTACCCGATAGGAAGAGTCGCCTTACCAGTAACGTTTGGCACTGCCAACAACTACCGCACGGAGTTCCTGTACTTCGAGGTAGCCGACTTCAAGAGCTCCTACCACGCCATCTTTGGCAGTCCCATGTTGGCCCGGTTCATGGCAATTCCGAACCACACTTACCTGGTTCTGAAGATGCCGGCTCCCAACGGCACCCTCTCCATCCGTGGAGACATCAAGACTTCCTTCGAGTGCGATGGGGAGGCCATCAAGATAGCCGAGTTGTCTCATCAACTCGGCAACGCTACCCTGCTGGCAGAAGAAGCCTCTAAGGCAGCCACCGGAGAGCCTGTACTCCCGGAGCAGAAGCAGCAGCCCACCGCGCTGGCACCTGCAGACGCCCCCAAAGCAATAAGCTTGGGGCTCGACGACCCATCCAAGACGGCCCTCATAGGGCCAGGGCTTACTCCAAAATAGGAAGACGCGCTCACCTCCTTCCTCCGGGACAACTGGGACATCTTCGCATGGAAGCCATCAGACATGCCGGGTGTTCCAAGGGAGAAGGCTGAGCACTCCTTGGAATTGAGCAAAACCGCAAAGCCTGCCAAACTGAAGCTGCGCCGATTCGCTCAAGATCGCAAGGAGGCCATTAGGGTAGAACTGAATAAGCTCCTAGCTACCGGTTTCATTAGAGAATGCAAACACCCAGAGTGGCTTGCAAATCCTGTACTTGTAAAGAAGCAATCCGGTGAATGGAGAATGTGCATTGATTACACGGATCTCAACCGCTACTGCCCTAAAGACCCCTTTCCTCTCCCGCGAATCGATCAAGTCGTCGACTCTACGTCCGGCTGCGTGCTCCTGTGCTTTCTCGACTGCTACTCGGGTTATCATCAGATAGCCCTGAAGGCGTCCGACCAGGACAAAACAACGTTCATCACCCCGCACGGCATCTACTGCTACAAGACGATGACGTTTGGGTTGAAGAACGCCGGTGCCACGTACCAGAAGGCCATCCAAGGATGCTTGCAGAGCCAAATCGGCCGCAACGTGGAAGCTTACGTGGATGACGTCGTTGTCAAGACGTACGACGCCGACACATTAATCGCCGACCTCCAGGAAACCTTCAACAACTTGCGCCGCTTCAGATGGAAGTTGAACCCCACGAAGTGCGTATTCGGGGTGCCGTCAGGAAAGCTCCTGGGCTTCCTGGTCAGCCAACGCGGCATCGAGGCAAACCCAGTCAAGCTGGATGCCATACGCAACCTCAAGGAACCAACGTGCAAGAAACACATCATGAAGCTCACTGGGATGATGGCGGCCCTGAGCCGGTTCATCAGCAAGTTCGGTGAGAAGGGACTTCCGTTCTTCAAGATCCTCAAGAAGGCGGACAAGTTCGAATGGACCCCTGAGGCAAGCAAGGCCCTGGCCGACCTTAAGGAGTTCCTAATTACACCCCCGGTACTCACGGGTCCAACCCCCGGGGAAGAGCCCTGCTATACATCTCAGCTACCAACTCATGTGGTCAGCACAGCCCTGGTCGTCGAGCGGCCAGAAGAAGGCCACCCATACAAGGTCCAGCGTCCGGTGTACTTCGTCAGCGAAGTACTCAGCGAGTCCAAGGTCCGATACCCCCATCCTCAGAAGTTGCTCTACGCGCTCTTGATCACTGCCAGGAAGCTACGCCACTACTTCCAGGCACACGTCATTCGAGTCATCTCGAATTTCCCCCTCGGGGCCATTCTCCACAACAGGGACGCCAATGGCCGCATAGTCAAGTGGTCCGTTGAACTCGGAGAACATACCATCAACTTCGAGCCGCGAGAGGCCATTAAGTCCCAAATATTGGCCGACTTCGTGGCCGAATGGACGGAAACCCAGGAGCCGACCCTCGCAGAACGACCAACGCACTGGAAGATGTACTTCGATGGCGCCCTCAACCTTGAGGGAGCCGGCACAGGAGTGCTGTTCATCTCCCCGGAGGGGCAGCACCTGAAATACGTTCTTCAGATACACTACCAGGCCACAAACAACGGGGCCGAGTACGAGGCCCTCATCCACGGTCTCCGGATCGCGGTGTCGCTGGGTATCAAGCGGCTAATGTGCTATGGCGACTCCAAGCTTGTCGTCGAGCAAGTCAACAGGAATTGGGACATGACGAAGGAAACCATGAGTGCGTACTGCGCAGAGGTACGCAAACTCGAAGCCCACTTCTATGGGCTCGAGTTCCACCATGTCCTCCGGGAAGACAATGTCGCCGCCGATGTTTTATCCAAGCTAGGATCCACCAGAGCCCAGGTCCCAGTCGTCATCTTCGTCCAAGACCTGCGCACCCCGTCCATCAAGATGCTTGAGGATGGCAGCCCCGTGCCCGACTCGGAGCCACCCCCGGGCGGCCCGCCGACCAGTGAAGTTCTCATGGTGGAAGCAGACTGGCGCGCCTCCTTTATCGCTTTCCTCACAGAGAACTGGTCACCAGGTACGAAGGAAGAAGTCGAGAAATTAACTCGGCGAGCGACAAATTACGTCGTCATCGGCAACGCCCTCTACAGAAAGGCCGCCTCCATAGGCATACTCACGAAATGCGTCCTCCGCGACGAAGGTATCACCCTCCTGCAAGATATCCACTCGGGCACTTGCAGCAACCACGCGGCAGCCGGCACCCTAGTCGGCAAAGCTTACAGGGCAGGGTTCTACTGGCCAACGGCCCTATCTGACACAAAAGAGTTGGTGCGCTGCTGCACCGGCTGCCAGTTCTTCCAGAAACAAAAGCACCTGCCGGCTCAGGCGCTAAGGACCATCCCCCCATCTTGGCCATTCGCCATATGGGGGCTCGACAACTTCGGGCCCTTCAAAACCGCTCCGGGCGGATTCAAGCACATCTTGGTGGCGGTTGATAAGTTCACCAAGTGGATCGAATATAAAGTCGTGACCGACACCAAGTCGGCCACAGTAGCCAAGTTCATCCAAGAGCTTACCCACCGGTTTGGGGTCCCAAACCGCATCGTGACTGACCTTGGCTCCGAGTTCACAGGCCACGAGTTCTGGGACTTCTGCCAGGACAACTGCATCGACGTCTACTACTCCTCCACGGCGCACCCCAGGTGCAATGGCCAGGTTGAGCGGGCCAATGGTATGGTCCAGGACTCACTCAAGAAAGCCATGTATGATGAACTCAACAAGCACCCCGGCCGGTGGGCCAAAGAGGTACCCCATGTCATGTGGGGTCTACGCACCCAGAAGAGCAGAGCAACGGGATATACTCCTTTCTTCCTAGTGTACGGCTCCGAAGCCATCCTCCCAGCCGACATCGCACATGGTGCTCCGCGCATCCAGCACTACGAGGACGGAGAAGCAGAAATCGGCCGCCAGGTTGCCATTGATTGCCTAGAAGAACATCGACTCGCCGCACTGGTCAGGCATGCAAGACATGAGCAGCAGATACGGCGCTACCACGACCAAAACGTCCGAGAACGCTCCCTTAACGTTGGCGACTTGGCCCTGCGCCGAGTCATGTCCACCAAAGACAAGCATAAGCTATCGGCACCCTGGGAGGGCCCCTTCATTGTCAAAGAAGTTGTCTCGCCAGGAACATATAGCCTCCAGTGGGCTAACGGCGACCCCGTCCGGAACGTGTGGAACATCGAGCATCTCGTCAAGTTCTATCCATAGAATTTATCAAAGCTATGTATCCTTGGTCTTATATCAATAAAAGTTTCTCTGTCTCATTTTATGGCTTGTTATCAACTCCTTACCCGGCACCCACGCTGATGCTCGGGGACTGGGCCCGACCCAGAATATATTTCCTTCACCACGATACCTGGGGGAGTACCCGCTTACTCCGACTCCCGAGTCCTTGCCCAACCCTATATTCCCCCGGCGACTACTGAGCTAACCCGGCTGGTCCGAGTCCTCAACTGTGAAACCCTGAGCTCCGTGCTCAACCTGCGTGCCCCCTACACATAAGCCTCCCAGCCAAGCAGTGTAGGAGGGTAAGCCGTCCTCTCCGTGAGCAGTGGTCAGCAGGTCAAAAAGGGTGCTTAAACAGCACAAGGCAGTGGCCAGTCGGGCGACGCAAAGTGCTAGTCGGCAGGGAAAAGGGCCCAACACAACACTAGCGACCATTAACACTTCAAATAAATCCGGAATTTTATATCCGAACACTACAGAGTTTACATGCATAATTCTATTTACAGGCCAAGCTCCGTTGCTACAGTTTCAGCCAAAGGGGCACACTCCTCGACCAACCCGTCGAACTCTTCATCGGCAAGCTCTTCGGGAATACCATCGGCGATCGGAGCCAGCTCCTGTGTCGGGAAGTGTATCCTGAACAACGCCAGAATCCGACTCCCGAAGCCAATTGCAGTCTGCTGCATCAACTGGGCTGCGCGGTTTGGACCGGCCCTGAGCCGCTCCACCAACGTCAACATCGCCGGGCCTGACTCGGCGGGCACCAATGAGTTGGCATTGAACTCGGCCGCCTGCTTTAGCTCCATCAGCTCCGTCCGAAGCCCTGTAAAGGAATGCACATAAACACCCCGACTTCCTAAAAGCTCCAGAAGACTTGGCAAGGGAGACTCACCATGCATGGCTCGGTCATGCTCATCCTTCAAGACCTGGTTGGCTTCCTTCAGGTGCTCGGCCTCGGTCGCCAGGCGAAGATTGGCTGCTTTCAGCCCCGGATCTCCTCCACAAGCTTATGCTTGGCTCCGGCCAGCTCGTCTTCAAGCTTCCTCTTGGCTCCAGCCAGCTTGTCGACCTTCCCTTGAAGGGCAGCCTCCCTCTTCCTCACCTCTACAAAGAAACCCCCATGAGCACAGGCTGCTCAGAGAGATGCATCAGCAAGCAAAGGAACAAGGAACTTACCCTCGGTAAGAACACCCATGTCTTTCATGAGGTCCTCATTGGTCTTTTGCAGGTCGGCAAGCTCCCGCTCCCTCTGCATCTGGTACTCCTTGGCGGCTTCAGCCTCACGGACCCGATCCGTGTGGATTTGCGCCAAGGTTCGGCGGTCTTCCAGGGCCTGCCGCCTGAAGTTAAGATCCCTTGCGGCTCGTGCCGTGAAACCCTGTCATACAACACATTAGCCCTCGGGTTAACCCACGATTCATATTTACTACAAAGCACCAGAAAGACATACCTGCACAACACGGTTCAGGACACCGGCTACGTTCTGTAGCTTCCGGAGCTCGCTCGCTTGGTCGGCAAGATCAAGCTCCATCCGCTGCTCCAGAGTCAGCTCTGGTGCCTGCGGACCGCCCCCGTGCTCAGCTGTGATAGCTTCCACCTGGGGAGGCACCTGGACACCAGGGTCAACATCCAGGTCCTCCCCAAGGAGCCGGTGGTCATCATCTTTAAGCGGAGGAGGACTCCTAGCCGGCTCAATCATTGTGCGGCCCTCTGGGGCCTCTTCCTCAAGAGGCATCGCAGACGTTCCGGCCTGAAGATCCCCCACCGGGTCATCCGTCCCGGTGACGCGCGCAGGACTCGGTGGGCGCGGCGGCCCTGACATGCCGACCGGCACCTGCTCCAGCACGACCAAGGCTGTGCTGGACCCTGGCCCTGTCCCCGTGGCAGCAGGCCGACTTGGCGGCGCCATGACCCCGGCCCCCACTTGGCCCCCGGGCCTGCATCCAACATTCCAACGACTCAAGAAAGACACATTAAGAATACACCGGGTTGCTAAGACAACTTACCCGCCCTTGCGTGGACGCTTAAACTGTACACCCCGCAGCACCTGCGGAGGCGTCTGGCTCGGCAGGAGAGTCGCGTCTGGCCGCAACGATGGTTGGGCGAACGGGCCCTCGCGGCCCCTTGCAGTCTCCTGAGCGGGATGTTCTGATCCAAGCCCTGATGGAGACCCGCCGGTGCCACCTCCGGCGTCACTCGCCGCCTTCCTCTTCCGCCGCGTCTCGGCCTCGGCCCGCGCGGCCTGCCCCAGCTGCTGAGACGGCCTGGGGGACCCATCTCGAGCCGCCACCTGGGATGGCGTCAGCTTGCGTACGGCTTGACGCAATGGCCTTCCCGGCCCGCCAAGCACCTGGGCCACCGGGTCATCCCCGGCCTCGTCTCGGGGAGCCGAGATGAAGTCGTCCGCCTCCCAGGCGGTCTGCCCCTCGTCCACTACTTGGGAAGTCCTGGACGCCTCCTCCTCCGTCATCAATTTTTCAACCCGGACAGTACCCTCAGGCAGGGGCGCCGGGCTGAAGTACTTCGCTGCCCGCTCCTGCAAGACACCGGCATGGCACAAATAAGGGTGAAGTTCATCAACCGCCCAACAATTCAAAAGTCAGCGAAGCACAGTACAAGAAAATCGAAAACTGACCGCTGGAGGAGGGTTATGCAACGAAAAGGGCATCGGTGTGCCCTCATTGTAGATCCTGTCGCGCATGAAGCCGGAAATCCTTTCACAAGTTTCCGGGATAGACACCGTCCGGATCTGCTCCCGGGTCGGATCATTGCCCCCCGAAAACTCGAACCCAGGATGCACCCGATCCTTGATCGGCTGGGTCAGCCGCCACACGAAGGATATCATCACGGCCACGGCGGTCAACTTCCGCTCCTTCAGCTCGGCAATCAGCCCAAGCAGCTCTTCGGCTTCTTGCAGATCCTTCCCCTCCGGCTGCGAATCCCAGGAGTCCTTCTTCTCTGGCCGGTGGCCAGTGCGTAGAGGTAGAGCAGGGGGATGGTTGGCAACATAGAGCCATTCCTGCCTCCAGTTCTTATTGGAATCATTCATATCCAGAACAAAGTATCTCCTGGACATGCCGACCCTCAATGAGAACCCAGCCCCTCCAGTGATTCTAGCTGGACCCTTCCCGGAACCTTCTCCGATGATCTTCATCCGGTACAAGCGCCGCCACAATGGGAAATGTGGCGGGATCCCAAGAAAGGCCTCACACAGATGGATAAAAACTGAGATGGACAAAATAGAGGTGGGGTTCAAATGACTCATCTCAACCCCGTAGAAATGCAGCAAACCCCGGAAGAAGTCCCCCGTGGGCAATCCAAATCCACGCTCGAAGAATGGCGCGAAGACGGCCATCTCTGTCTCCGAGCGCTCCCATGGCCGGGCATCATCCCCGGCGGGTCGCCACTGCAAGATCTCTTGCGGCCCGAGCACGCCGCGGCGAACCATGTCTTGGAGTCTCTCCTCCGTGACGGAGGATTGACCCCAGGCCGGCTCCTGGGGCGGCACTCCCCCGGGCACGGAGGTCAGCTCCGGGACCTCCTCCGACGGGGCCACCCCCTTTCCCTTGGCGTCCGCCCCGGCGGCGGTCGCCGACGCATCAGCATCGCCGCCCTCGTGGGCGGCGGCGTCCCCCGCGGCCCCAGACTGGCCAGCGGAGGGCGTCACCTCCTTCTCCGCGTCGCCTTCACCGAGGCCCGCGGAAATGCCCGCGTCCACCATCTCCGTCGCCGGTGGCACCTCCTCCCCCGACGCCGGCGTCCTCAACGTCTCCCTCAAGTCCGCCATCTCCGCCGAAGCGCTCCGGCACGGTGTGGGCAAGTAGCGGTGGCAGCGGCGTTCGAAATCCGACGGCGGCGAACGGGCGGCGAGCGAATCGCTCTTACGGCGGCACTAAGCGGTGGTGGAGGCGCGGGATGGTTCTCGATTTGGAAAAGTAACTGTGGTAAAAGTCCGCCGGTGAACAGATCCCCTTCCGCCGATCCGAATTACCCTAACGACGCCGTAACTAACGGACGGAAACCGCGGAAGTCCCGTTAACTGCGGGCCAACGGCTCGCTGCGCGCCAACGGCTCTTTCGCTGTAAAAATCGGCCAGCCCCGATCCTCGGGGACTCGGCGCTCTTGACTCCGGTCAACGGGTCTCCAGACTCGGCCAGCCCCGACCCTCGGGAACTCGGCGCTCTTGACTCCGGTCAACGGGTCTCCGGACTCGGCCAGCCCTGACCCTCGGGGACTCGGCGCTCTTGACTCTGGTCAACGGGTTTCAGGGCTCGGCGCCTCGGCACGTTGACCTAGAAGATTCTGTAATTTGTTACTACTGTGCGAACCTAGCGACGCCTCTCATGACCCCCAGGTCCAGGGACACAGATATTGCGTTTATAAGCAATGAAAAGGAGAAAAGATTCAATACAAGGATTACAAATTACAGAGGGAGCCGGTCAAGGGGCCGGTTGCAAGAATCAAACATGTCAACCGTCAAGATGACGGCCTGGGGCACTCGTCCCTGCGCCTAGTGCTGCATCCGAAGCAAGCTTGGCCCACATGAGCTCCTCGCAAGCTCTCTTGTAGCACCATTGCAGCCGTCGACGGGACAGCACCAATAGAGGGTTGTTGGCGAATGCCTCCGGGTATCCCTTGCTCTACAAAGCATTTCACCCCACATGGCCCTCGTCACATGGGAATGCAGGGGGTGAATGGGACAGCACTCAGACGCTAATCAACACCTCCGGATCTTCGCAAGCACTCTTCTAGCACCAAGCTATCAAGTCACCATGATCCTCCCCGGAGGATGAACCCAGTACCAAGTCCCCAACATGGTGTGTCATATGCCTATCTTCTAATAACTGCAAGGCTCAGGGCCTTGGTGTATATTTATAGCCCCGAGCTAAATGATAACATGTGACTCCGGTTGCATTGTTCAGCGCGTGAGCTCTGTGCCACGCAGCAGCTCCTCTCTTCGAGGTGCTCAGTCCGCCCTTATCCTTTTTGGTTTCATTCAAACACGGGAACGCTCTGTGCGATTATGTGAATACTGTTCTTGTCACGACTCGTCTGACAAAGCTTATCCTTTGGGCGGCCTGACTGCCCCGAAGCTTGGAGATCCTTTTCTTTTGACCATTAGCCCGATTTTTCTAGTCGGCCCAATGCTCGGGGACTACTCCATATGGATGCCCCATCAGGATGTGTCACTTTTCCCAAGTGGTGTAGCTCCTTGGCGTCCGACTCGGCCACGACTCGGTGCTACGCCACTCGAGGCTCCGCCTCGAGTTTGCCCAGGGTCATCCCCGGATGGCCTGCGGTTTTCTTTTTTGAGCACCGCCCACCCTTGTGTCGGCCTGCCGATCAAGACGCTTCAGCCGACCTGGAAGGCTTCGTTTCTTCATCGACAGTCCGACACGCGCCTGCACGTTGCTCGGGGACTTGTGGGATATGGGTACCCCTGGGCCCACTACCGACCGGGTAGCCAGTCGGCCTGGTCCCACATCTGACAAGGAGGTGGGCCGATCCCGGGCCGGCCCACGAGGATCCTCGGCTTGATGGACAAGATTGGAGAAGACTTAGCCCGCAAGGTATTCGGCGATATCCTCGGATCCCACCCGGAGATCATGGAGAATATACGACGACCGATACAGATTAGTTTCCTAATTTGAGCCGGATACAATTAGAGATAACCGACCTGTAAAACCCTAGGCCGTCAGCCTATATAAGGCGGCCTAGGTCAACCCCCTTCGATCATCTGATTCCCACGCCATTCATCCATTGTAACCAAGAGCTTGCCGTCGTTCCCCGGGACCACGCCGAGCAAATCAATACAAGATCCCTGAGCACAGGACGTAGGGTATTATACCTCCGGGTAGCCCGAACCTGTATAATCCCTGTGTCCCTGTGTTACCTCGAGCTCCCTAGTTCAGCGATCTCCCTTTGCCTACAAATCAACCATCTGGGTACCCTCGGGTGGACTGCCGGACGATAACTCCGACACCCTCCGTCCCAATTTAAACGTATTTTTACAATTTGAAGTAGTAAATTAGTACAGGTGTCAAAAGACAATTTTACCCCTACGTACAGGTAACAGCCAACCTGGGAGAAGAGCAATGATTACAGCGGGGTACATTTTTTTTAAAAATAAACTTAGGGCATGTTTAGTTAAAACGGCAAAACAGCAAAACGGCAAATTTCACAATTCATCAAAGAGAATCTTACATGCATGGAGTATTAAACGTGTGTTAATGACAAAACCCATTCCATAAACCCCGTAACTTTTCGAGACGAATCTAATGAGCCTAATTTGGCCATGATTAGACAACGTCGTGCTACAGTAAACAATCTCTAATGACGGATTAATTAGGCTTAATAGATTCGTCTCGCGATTTTCCGTCCAACTGTGTATTTAGTTTTATAATTAGATCATGTTTAGTCCTCCTAATCTTTAATTTAAAATTACTGCAGTAAATGGCATCTTTTTTCACTCCAACTAAACAGGCCATTAGGAAGAAAGAGCGGTGGGAAGAATCCAGATGATCCCAGCTTCCACGATTGGCCGCTTGGATGGCATAGGGGCTCTCAATGTTTTAATGAAGGGGCCCCACCTAAATTTGCAGAAAGGCTGATGCATCGGTACGACAGCAGCCTCTGTAACCTGGTGTTGGCGTTTATTTTGGGAAAAAATTTGAACCACAGAAGTGCAGTCAATCCGGGACAGAGGGAGATATATTTGATAACTTTGATAGGTGGAAAACTATCATTATTGTTGTCCTTTATGTATTCACTAGCAATACTCATTAATATTCAACCCGTATCATTTTATTCACTGACAAGTAACAATTTGATAAATTTTTTGTTTCACTGAGACACGAAAACTAAGGTATTATACACACGTCTCCCTCCGTCCCAAAAAGAATGTAATTCTCGTTTTGTTGAGGAGTCAGACAATTTCAAGTTTGATTAGATTTATGTAAAATAATACTAACATTTATGGTATAAAATTAATATCATTAGATTATTATGGATATATTTTCATAATAAAATTTATCTAAAAAGGCATAGAGATGATAATGGTGACTTCAAGAGCAAGGGAAGAAGTGCTCCAGTACTAGTACTCGGTACCGCGTTGGACCCACGGAGAAAAGCGAGGGTAAAACAGTAACTCGTATAAAGAAAAAGAGAGGCCCCTATTTTTCAACCGAAACCCGATTTAAGAAAATGGAGCGCCCCTCGTCGTGCTTTGAGCCCAGATCGCGCAAAAGGTATCAGACTATCAGCAGCTGCGGGGACGATAAATTAAGAACGGAGGACCATGCTGACCATGATAATCGGCAGAGGGGGACAGGCGGGCCGACGCGGAGAATGGATAGATTGGTAGGCCCGTGCTTATCCACTTCCCTCTGCGGCCTGCCTGCGCTGCTGGCCTGCTGCTGCTCCGGGGACGATCCGATCCCAGCTGCGACGCGATCCTCTGCGACGCGTGGCCGTGTGGCACCACCTGTCTCTCTGGGAAGCCTTGCGTTTTCACGGTTGGAGAACACAGGACGTGGTGGCTGTGACTCGCGAGCCAGGTGTGCATGCGGCGAGCAGAGCAGCGTAGCGAGGTCTTCGAAGCGGAAACAAGAAACACGGCCCCTGTCGAGCGAGATCGTTAGCGTACGGTGCGGCCGATGATTGCAAGGGGTGGAGCCGTGGAGGCCGGTTGTTTCGCTTGCAATGCACGCGAACCTTCTTTTAGCCCGGCCTTGATTAGTTTTCGACGGCGGCAGCGTCCTCCGCATATGCCGGCGTTCGGCCGTTGGTCCTGCTCAGGGAGGGAGATCGCTTGGATCGGTGACGGAGGCACGTAGAACAAGGCTCGTTGGATTTGGCTTTCCTCCTCCCTCCGGCAGAAACAAAAGGCGCCATGGGCCCATGGCAATTGCTCGGAAACGCTTGATGCTCACGGCAACGCCAGGCAGAGAGCTGATGATCTGCAGTGAGCCAGTGACGGACTGACGGGGCGGTCGGGACGGCGAGTGGATTGAATCGTCGTGGGACGGTAGGTCCTTACGTGCACACGCGAGCTGAGGTCGGGCCCGCCGGCTCGGCCTCCCCATACATACATGCATCTGGACCTGGGTCCCGTTTGATTTTCTAATGCTAGAAACTGTTCACAACTTTGACCACTAATTAAATTCTGTTCTCGTACTAGTGTACGTGTGAACTGTGCAGACAAGCGTTACAATTAGCAGAGCTGAACTGCGCTAATCGAACAGAATTTAGCATCTGGACCAGATTGCACTAATCGAACAGAATTTAGATCTGGACATTAGCGGATGAAGGAATTGAAGTTCGATGAACCGACTCCGAGTAATGTCCGTTAGACGGTAGCGATCCAGAAGCCTGTGGAAGCACATGCATATGCATGGGACGCGTGTGCTATAGAAGGGGGTACAAAGTTCAGAAAACAGCGGTTACGTTAATTGCAGGGACTTCAGATTCCCAATTTTCAGGTTTTCCCCTGTAACCAATTGGTCCGGGTTGATCCAGGTTTGAGGTTGGTCAAGTTACCAAACTCAGATAGATTTGTCTTTGGATAGTTTTTCCCGTATCCCCCTGTTTAGAAATCAGAAGGCAATAGGAGGGAGTAGGTGTACTTAGTCTACTAGGCTCTGTTTAGTTCCTCATATTTTGCATAAAGTTTACATCTCGAGAATCGTATCAGTTCATTTCTTCTCTCTGTGCGCGTGACCCAATGCATAAAGTTTATTCACAATGCGTGCATCTAAACACCCCTAATTTTCAGAGGCGAAGAACAAACGGACGGATCAGAATTCAGAAAACACGGGATACACCCAATTTCATGTAGCGGATCAGATGAAGATGTCCAGGCCCAGTAGCCCACCGCACGCTGTGTTGCTGGGAGAGGACGGGAAACCCACAGACCATCCAAGAAGGAAGCCCAGTTCAATCTTTCTCACGGCAGCCCGCATACGCTTGTTCCACTACCACACCGAAATCACAAGGGACGCGTGAACTGTGAACAGGTGACCACTTTCTGTTTGGTCCCGCGGTCAGAAACTCAGAATGGCTGGACGTTATTTTTGGCAGGATTCGTCCCCATTTCCACGCTCGAAATCGCCACAAACAATGCTCCCGTTTTTTGCCCCCCGGTCCATCGGCCGTCCGTCCGTCTGGGCCACCAAACGTTACCGGTTCCTCTCTCCGCCCGTGCCGAGGTGGCGCCGAGCGCAACGGACGGCCAGAGTCCCAGAGGCAGAGGGCACCCCCGATCGAGGCGGCCTCGCGCGCAGCCGCACCGCGCCGCGCCGCGCACGACGACGACCACGCTCGGTGCCATACTGCCAGCCAAGCGTCGCGCACCGGCGGCGGCGACAGCCTGTCGGGCCGCGCAGCTCGGCGCGCGCGGTGTTCCGCAGCATTGCTGGCTACTACTGCTGGCTTGGCCGCTCCCGTCCCGTCCTGCGTGGATCGCTCGCGCTCGCATCACGCACGCAACGCAACGGGCAAAGCCAAGCACGCATCGGCGCATCTCAAGGCACAGCCAACAACGATCTCGCCACGCACGGTGGCCTACGTGCTACGGCGACCGACCGCGGCCGGCGGCGCCTCGCGCTCACGCCGGCCGCTGGCGGCCGCCTTGTCTCGTAGCGCAACAGAAACGATCGAGCACCAATGTTGCCAGAAATTAATTTTTCTTCCGGTCGACGCCAGGAGCAGACAGAGTTACAACGAGGCGCGAGGCCTTTTTGCCCTGTTACACACAGCCTGCGCTGCGTCGTCATCGACCATTCCATCGGTACGCTACGGCACGGCACTACGCTAGCTACCTACCGCCGCGCCCCTCCACTGTTATTCAAGCCGACAGCCAGTCTACTGGCAGTTGGCGTCGTACGCGCCGGGCCCCTGCCTCAGCCGCGGGTTGTTGGAGAAACTGCATGCAAAGGAGATTAGGAGAGCACGAGACAAGCACCGTTAGCACAGAGCTCGAGAGCCGAGCACCAGGACACGGCACGGTTCGCAGTGTCTGGACATCGTGAATGAACTCATGGAAGAAGGAAGGGAAGCCCGGGTCTATACCTTTTGAGGTGGACGTTCTCGAACGGCCCGGACGTCGGGATGGTGCCGCAGAGGTCGTTGCTAGAGAAATCCCTGCAATAGTTACAGAGACGAAGAACAATGTCACGGCAACGAAGGCATGTAGCTCGCTCTCGTCGTGACCGGAATGTTTGGAACAACGAGAACAGTTCGAGATCGTCTGCACTTACACGTCTTCGAGGTTGGTAAGTCCAGACAGCTCCCTGGGGATGGGTCCCGTCAGGCGGTTGTGGTCGATGCGCCTGTCTAAGCGAATTCAGAGTTTCAGACATTCAGCCATTCGCTCACGCAATGCGTGTGTATGATACGAGTTTCAGAAACTGTGCTTCTCGGACGGACTTACAGGAACTTGAGGGACTTGAGGTTCCCGAGCGTCGTGGGCAGGTGCCCCGAGATGTCGTTGTTGTACAGGTCCATGCTGATCAGGTTCTTCAGGTCGCCGAACTCCGACGGGATCGGGCCCTGCAAATTGTTCCCGTTCATTTGCCTGCTCAGATGCCAAAAAAAATGTCATTCACGTGGACAACAGATAGGAAATTTTCAGAGACGAAGAATTCAGAAATAGCACATACATGTATTGCAGCTGCTCCAGTTTCCCCAGCTCCGGCGCCAGAGGACCCGACAATCTCATGCTAGCAAGATCTCTGTCCAAACAAGCAGGTTCGAAAACAAAATGAAAATTAGACGAACACATCGCGTTCAAATTTAAACCCAAAACAAATCTAAGCTCCGTCTAGCGAATCTGCTCCCCGCCTAGTGGGCCGTGCACTATCGTCCATGCCCACCCGTGTTGGGAGAGGCCCGATCCATACAAGTAGTAAGCCCAGCCCTTTCGTCCCCTCTCAAACCATCTTAGCTTTGCAGGCTTGCAGCAAACCGGCTTGGGGTTCGCCGCAGCATGGATGACAGCGCCACGCAAAACTTGGTGGATTGGTGGATTGGCAGCCATACGAAAACCAAAGCAAAATTAGCATGTTTCTTGCCCCTATCGGTGGCGTCCAATTCCTACACCTCAAAGTTTCACGCCATGTGCGGCATGGCAGGTGACTTTCGAAAATGAAACAAACCCTAGATTACAAACTCACATGCGGTTGACGCGGTTGTCGTCGGTGCATGCAATGTGTAACCATGTGCACGGATTCACATAGCTTGGATCCCAACTAGCGAGCACCCCATCAGGGTCCTCAAGGCCTCGACGAAGGGCCATCAACGCATCTGAGTCCTCGTTCGCCGCCACCGGCGCCAAGGACACCATGACGACCACCATGAGGATGACGGTGCACACCACCAGGGAGAGGGTCCTTGTGGCTATGGGCGTCGCCATGGTTTGAGGAGTGAGGCACGCAATGAGTGATGTGGTTTAGGTGGAAGGAAGGCTTAGAGCTAGGGAGGATGGGTGTGATACTGTGTGTTTTGAACGGTGGTCTTTGGTGGTTCTTAAACTGAGAAGGATGCCTGGTGCCAGGGTGGGTGGCTTCAGTTACAACTCTAGCGGAAATACTACACTAACCGAGATATATGCACAATATAAGTGGTATAGGTTTCCGTTTCTTCACTGACAGTGGGCCTTCGACCAGAGTTATACTGTACCGATAGGTTGCCAATGACTACGTGGTGAAAGTGTGCGTATAATTTGTTCATCTTTATGGACGCTTCCTTTCCTTACCGTCCAAGACGACCCACCTACTTTCGGTCAAAAACTGTTGGTGGTAGCTGTACTCCAGGCCGTAGTGCATGACAATAGATACATACCATAGATACATGGTCTTTGATGCAGATACACTGCCAGAAAATGGCCTATCGGTCACCCCTTTAGTACCCGTTGCTTATGACCCGATACCAAAGGGGTCATTGGTACCGGGTCTAAATTTGGTAGGCCCCGAGGACCCTTTGGTACCGGGTGGTGTTACGACCCGGTACCAAAGGCCCCTCCACGGGTTAATTCAAAAGGAAAGTATCTGGGACTTGGTCAGCTGTGGTGTGTAGGTGAGATGGTAAGGAAGCAACGCGCGAAGCCACAGGTCGTGGGTTCGAACCCCACGCGCCGCACGCGCGTATTTTCGCGTGAAAAATCGCGTGACTTGTGACTTGCGCGTGTGTGGGAGCCTCCCCGGGATTTAAATTATTTTTTTTGCGCATAAAAACCTTTGGTACCGGTTGGTGTTACCAACCGGTACCAAAGGCCCCTTTTGGTATACCAAAGGGGCGACCCTTTAGTCACGGATGCTCGGTACCGGTTCCAAAACCCGGTACCAAAGGGGGTTTGGAACCGGTACCGATGGCTCCTTCTCCGGTAGTGATATGACGTTGCTAACAAGTTTGGTTTAGTGGAACTACATAAATAACTATACTTTCTGGCTAAAAATATATGAATTTATAGAAATATATTCATGACAACCGCATGTGGACCGTTGAATTGCGGACATTATTCACGTGTTTTGTGTGTATCAATATACGCATAGCAACTCCTATTTTCTCTGACAACGGCATTCGAAATCTTTAGACTTGGTGTTACAATTTACAAGATTAATGCGAATGGATTTGCATATCTTATTATCACGTTACCGTGTAAGAGAGATTAATAGCCAAAAGTGTAATGGTTTTGCTATTAATTCGGTTCTAACATATTAGTACCTAGTGCCGGAAACAAAAATGACGAAACACTAGTAAATAGTTTTCGGGACTTACTCTAGATATCATTTTTTTCGGGTGAGACTTCTCTAACTCTAGTCTAGTCCGGGGACTTTGAGTTATTGCCATGCGGTGATGTAACGCGTCACATTTATACAAATAGCATATCTATTCTCTATTAAACGTGTTAAATTATATACACACATGCAGGTTACAGACTTCTCTCGCACCGAATGCTCTGTGTTGTGTGCTTTGAACCGTGATATATTTTTTTTTGAAGTTAACCAGGAGCACTGGTACGTCTTTTAAGAGAGAGGGTGAGCCCCCGCGCCGAGAGCAGCGCTCGAACGCGGGTGGCCTGCCCGAGCCCCAGCTGGGCAAGCCAACCGAGCTGGGCAAGCCAACCGGCCGTGTTTAGTTGGCTTAAAAAATTTACAAAAGGGAATCTTTTTTGCATGGAGTACTAAATGAAGTCTATTTGCAAAACCTCTTCACGGATGAGCGTAACTTTCCGAGACGAATCTAATGAGCCTAATTAATCCATGATTTGCTACAGTGATGCTACAGTAACCATCTTCTAATCATCCTCTAATCATGCGGTCAAAGGCCTCATTAGATTCTTCTCGGAAATTTACTAGAGGTTGTGGAGGTAGTTTTGTAAACTGACATTATTTAATACCCCTAATTAGTGGTCAAAGATGCATTTAATACCCTGAAAAATTTATCAGGCCCCATCTAAACTTATGTGTTTTTAAGTGGCAGGGAGGCCTGGCTCGAGAGTGGGTGGCTTCAGTTACCCCTCTTTCTGGCGGCTTCCTTGCCCTACCATCCAAGACTCGCTTATTTTCGTCAAAAACTGTGGGTGACAGTTGTATTCCAGGATCCTCTCGAAAATTAAACAACTGTACTCTATGCCAAGCCATAGTAAGGCCTTGCTTAGTTCGAAAAGTAAAAACTTACTGAATCGTAAAAATGGGATATCGGAAGAGGTATTCGGATACTAATAGAAAAACTAATTACACAATTCGGCTGGAAATTGAATTTCGAATCTATTAAGCCTAATTAATTTGTAATTAGAGATTGTTACTGTAGCACGACGTTGTCTATTCATGGCCTAATTAGGCTCAATAGATTCGTCTCGCGAATTTACCCAGGGGTTATGGAATGGGTTTTATCATTAATCTACGTTTAATACCCCTAATTAGTGTCTTATTATTCGATATGATGGGTGAATAGTGGAAATTTGCCGATCTAAACAAGTAGAGCTGGGACTTGGGCAGGCACGGCACGGCCCAGCCCGGCCTCTCGTGCCTCGTGCCATTTCGGGCCTAAAGTTTTAGGCACGCTAGGCACGTCGTGCCGTGCCGTGTCAGCACGGTGAGTCTTTGGTTAGACACAAGCACGGCCCATGGCACAGCGGCCCGCCTTCGTGCCGTGCAGGCCCAAACAAGGCCCTCGTTACATGTTCTTGTCTTATTCAGTGCTACTATACATACATAGATAGTTACACCGCATCAAGAGTGAATCAGTGGTCTTTGCGAATAATCCATTATATGTGGTATAAGAGAAAATAAGATGATAGATGTGTACAATGCTACGATTCAAATTTTACTCTATAGAGAAAATTATTCATTTTGTTATATAGGCATTGTAGATGAGAGATAGGATTACCCGTGGCCATATGCAAACTAGTATATATATCAGATGATGAGTTGTAGACTACTCATGGGTCATTGTCGTGCCATGCCGGCCCAAGCACGGCCCAATATACGTGTCGTGCCGTGCAGCCCATCGTGCCGAGGTCCTGGGCACGGTACGGCCCTCGCGTTCGTGCCGTATTGGCACGGCCGAAATTTATCGTGTCGTGCTGTGCTTTGGGTCGCACCAAAATGTCGTGCTTCAGGTGGCCCATAAATAGCACGGACCCAAGTCCCACCTCTATAAACAAGGCCTAAGTGCACAATTCATAGATGCCAAAAATATGTGTAGTTCAATATAGGAATGGCGTTACCAATCAATAGGCTGTGGAAGAATAGCATAGATAGCTAAGCTACAGGTATATGCAACTATTCTAGTCGCAAGAAAAAAGGTTTATGAAACTATTTCTATAATACAAGTAGCAGGAAGAATGCTTCTCTTATATGAAATTCTGGATGCTATTCGCATGATTCGATTATATAGATAGAATAGATTTGCATTTTCTATTATCATGGCTGTTGCCGTCATGCCGTGAACATTATAGTGTAAAAGAGATTATTAATAGACAAAAAGTACTGCATAGTCCTAGAATGAAAAATGATGAACCACTAGGGGGGTGTTCAATTCCCAAAAAATTTTTCACCAAAATTTTTTCCAAGGGAATCTTACATGCATGGAGTAGTAAACGTGTGTTAATGACAAAACCCATTCCATAACCTCTAGATAACTTTTCGAGACGAATCTAATGAGCCTAATTAGGCCATGATTTGCAACAGTGATGCTACAGTAACCATCCACTAAACATCCACTAATCATGGATTAATTACCATCATTAGATTCATCTCGCGATTTCCAGACGAGATCTATAATTAGTTTTATTATTAGTCTACATTTAGTACTCCTAAATGGTAAGATTCTCTTGCAAAATTTTTCACCAAAATTTTTTCACCCAATTGAACACCCCCTAGTAGTAACTGGGTTTTTACCCCAAAACTCTAATCATTTGATCCTGGATGGCGCTTCTTCGTGTATGATTTAACTCGTCTATGTTTATCTATTAAACGAGTGTATAAGCTAAACATGCGGATGTATGGTGTGTTTGGTCATGCACTGCATATGGATCGCACATTTGATGTTTCGGACCAACAATCGTGAAATAACGTGTCCGCAGGGTGATATCTTTTTGGCTGATCTTATCCAATGTTTTTTTGCCCGTATTAAACAATGACTCTTTTGACCACCAAATCATCCAAATTCCAAAACTTCCAACTAAACATGGCCGAAGGCCATGTTTAGTTGGAGGCTGAAAAAATTTGCAAAAGGGAATCTTTCTTGCATTGAGTACTAAATGAAGTCTATTTGCAAAACCTCTTCACGGATGAGCGTAACTTTCCGAGACGAATCTAATGAGCCTAATTAATCCATGATTTGCTACAGTGATGCTACAGTAACCATCTTCTAATCATCCTCTAATCATGCGGTCAAATGCCTCATTAGATTCGTCTCGGAAATTTACTAGAGGTTGTGGAGGTAGTTTTGTAAACTGACATTATTTAATACCCCTAATTAATGGTCAAAGATGCATTTAATACCCTGAAAAAATTTTCAGCCTCCAAACACAGCCGAAGCATCTCATAACAACACTACTAACTGACACAAAGGGTACTTCCTCTCCATATTTTAATTAAAAAACAAAGCAGGTTTTACTTGTTGTGTCGTCCAAGACTATACTTTTGACTTTATAATCTCTCTGGATCACAATGCTCATGGCAATTGTAATCATGGTAATTGGAAATTCAAATCCATTGCACCAATTTTGTATCACAAAAACTAATGTATTTCGAACTAGTTGCCAATCAAAGGTCAGGAAGTTTCAGCCCTGCAAATTGGAATATGTCCATGCCTGCAAGAAAAGGAGGCTATGGGAAAAGGGGACTAGCAATTCAACGAAGACTGGTCCTTTTTCTGCGACCGGAAGGTAAAAAATAGCTCTCAAAGAAGGGGAAAATTCACTTCCTAGTTCACATTTTCACAATGGGGTTTTTGGTTTTGCAGAATATATACTGCCACTCGACCACCATTGGGATGTTTTAGTGATTCTTGCGTAGCTGAGCCATAGGTGCAGGTATTTGGCAGCAACAGGGAATCGGCATTTTTTTAGAACATCTTAAATCTGAACTAAATTATAAATGTGGATCCAAAGCCCCCCAATTGTGTTTTCCCTTAGTGTGCAGCATCAATGCCTGTTTGAAAGCATTTTACCAGCATGGTGAGAAAGTGAAAACGCTTGAGCAAAAGAAACCAGTATTCTTTGCCACTTGACACTTGCTGCATGTTGCAACACGCAAATTGTTGGTGCTCATGTGAAAAATATCAAAAAGCTAGAATATATGCTTTCCTTTTGTTCTGCTGCAACTCTGAAAGATTCTTTCTCAGACTAGTGATTTTGGTTCTGGGCAGCACTACAACTGAAACCTTGTGTACGACCTAACATGGTAACTTTCCGGAACAGCCGAATGCCAAATTGAAGGGAACATTGTTCAATCTTCAGTGCCCCTCCGTGCATGACACCGAATCCGAAATCTTCACCAGTAAGGCAGCAACAGTAAGCAACAAGCCAATTATCCAGTCCAGAAGAATGCAGAGTTGCTCAGGCTTCCAGCTGACTGATCACTTGGCTGCTAGCTGCATCTTGGTTATTGGATACGTGAAAAAAAAGTCAATAACAGTAACGGTGATTCCAGAAATGATTTCAACACAATTCACCACCATCATACAGCTTCAGTGGGCGTGCCCTCTTCACAGCAAATGTATTGCGTGTAAACATGTTCTCTTTCTTGCTACATGGTTCAACCAGGGCTAAGGAAATGCTTGCTAGAAACTTTGTAACACCATCCTCGTAATTACAGGAGTTGTATGATGAATACTACAGTGACTACAACAACTGGCCGTGGCTGCAAGGATCAGGTGCGGATCTGGAAGACCCGAACAACATTCTGTTGTTAAGATGATATATATTCACATGCGAATGAGATCATCCGGTGGGAGGTCAACTATGACAAATGCCCGTTAATGATGGGTTTGCTTTATGACTTGCTCATACCAGGGTCTACTTTGAACTCCTCCACTGGGAATGCAACACCACACATGTTTTTCCCACAGATTTCTTGATCCCATGGACCGATCAGATGGGATTCAAATTCTGGTTGAGCCGTATCGCGCTCTGAATCCGGTGACAACGCATCTACCCTTGGTTTCTTGGGAGAAGGCCGAGTGCTCTCAGGGTACTCATCTAAGCTTGGATCCTCAGAAGCTTTGACTGATCCACCAAGCTTTTGCTGCTCCTCTATGATCATTTGCAAGTATCTCCCTTGAGCTTCAATTCTCAGCTGCAATTGCCTCTGAACCTGAAAAGATAAAGAATGATGAATTTCATCTGAAAAGAGACTTCACAAGGAAAATTTAGATTGATCTTAGTAAAAGAACTCACAAACTACCAAAAATAAGCCAAAATAAAAGAACTACCAACAAGAAGTAATGGATGAATAAACAGCCATGGCAAATAATAAGTGAATATTAAGAATGAAACCAAAACATCAGCATGTAGAAGTAACCCCCAGCTAAGTATGATTGGTGGGTAAACTAAACGGTATTACAAACAGTATGATACAAAATTGCTAACATCTTTTGATAACAGACCTCGAGTTGCTCATGTAGCCGCTTCTGAACCTCCATTTGCATCTTTAGTGCTTCATTGATTTGTAATCCTCTGAATACATGTCAGAATATTTGGTTCACTACATAATTCATAAGAACTTGGCACACACGACCAAGCAAAAAGAAAAACTTACGGTGCAGAATCCGTGTTAGAGAGGGAATCACTCGAATCCTTTTTCTCGTCCTTGGAACCTACATGAGTTTCCATCATGACATAAAATGAATAGCTATTTAGTTCTTGAGTTTGATATTAGGTAGAGGGAACGTGCAGCAGATGAAAAATTGAAGGACAGAAAGATATTCACCTTCAGCAGGAGATTCTGGAATATACTTTGCAAGGCGATACTTCTACACAAACACCAAGGAAAGAGCCAGTATTAGTTGCAATGAATCATTTTGAATTATCTTTAAGGGAAATTCTTCACCTGCAAATGGCTCTTCACATGATAAATTGTGATCCCTGGTACACCCATCACAGTGAGCACCCCTTTAGGTGTAGCTCCTGAAGAAATATGTTAAGAGTCTTAGATACAGAGTACTTGTAGTTGCAATCCCAAAAACATCAAGTACTCTCATGATAACCTTCTAGCTTATCAGTAGTCAAGTTCAGACTGATAGAGTCAGATATGTGCCACATGCAATGCTCAAAGCTGTTTCCCCATTTGACAAGGACCACATTTCAAGGGAAAAACACTTTCCAATGTGATTGGATTTGATAACATGGCAGACACAGTTACAGAGGGTCTAAATAACAAGTTCACATCAGTTTCGGAAGGTGTGCAGCAATCTGATCCTAAACATTGACATGGTTGATTTAGTTATATTTCCAGTTTGCTACACATATATGACATGTGCAATGCATTTAAGTAATGTACTACTAACATGCACAATACTTTGCAGTATTTAACTCCTTCATTTTTATAACATCATACAGAACATTTGTGCAGATGGCAGTTCATGCAATGCATCAAGTTGAACCACAGTGACTAATATTCGACAGAGAACAGAATACCCACTATCTGGTCCACCAAGCTGGGCAATGGCATCCACAAAGCGATTATGGAGATCTGAGGTCCATCTTAGACGTTGTTTCCCACTTCCTACAGGATTAGCAGGGTTGCTTATGTTGGATCCACCAATAGCTCCAATATTACTTGCATGCTCATTATTCTGAGCCCTCTGCGGAGCAAAGGGCACAGAAAAATTCTTAGCATGATACATCATGTGAACGCTGCAACGATTAAAAGGGGATGTCATTCACACAAGTAAGGCCAAGCATAGCAAGAAAAAAAAGGATAACTAAGGCACTAAACTATATTCAGATTACCAATGTTATCTCATCTAACACATCAAGTTGATCCTAAAATGTCCAAAAAGTACATGAAAAAGTCCCACATCATTTCGTTGTATTATTGCCCTTAGCACAACTAAATACTCTTTTCTTGTACTAGTGAGTGAAAAGAGCAACATGAACGCGTCTGAGCATTACAATTCAAAACAAAATCGACAAGTTTCAAACCTAAGAGTTACTAGTATATAGTATATATAAAATAAGTGCAAACATAGACATCAAACAGACAATGCAAATCACCCAAAAATAAGACTACAAGAGTCCAGGGCAGCCTACTGAGTGAGCTCCAAATGGCAGGCAGACTAAATTTTAGCAAGAGTTACCTTTGAAAGCTTGGTGTCAATAGATCAGTGCACAGCTAAGACTATGACTTTGTTAGAAGTAAAACTAATAACAGAAACTGGAGAGCTGCCAAATGGCTACAAGGCTAGAGCTAATTTTGGTGGCCCCAGATGCCTGCAGGAGTCTCAAACACCCACCCAACTACCCAAGGCCTGAGCCCATCCAATCTGTGGTTTTCAAATAATTTTCAATCTTTAAATGGTTGTAGAACAAACACAAATAATTTACAATCTCTAAATGTTTGTAAAACAAAAACAGCAGGAGCGCCTGAGCACAGTTACAGTTTAACTTAAAGTGGATCGTGATGCGATCACATAAGCTAAGCAAATACACACGGCTAATAAAGACTTTTCCAACATCGAAATTCATGAAAAAAAATAACATGAAATCCGCAAACAACCCGCAACCCAAACTCCTAGCCAGAAGGCTCAGGCCAACCACCACCGAAAGTCCCAAACAATCCTTTCCCTCGCGATACCCTTTACCCAGTCCAGAGTCTAGAGACCATACACGCGGTCTCATACTAATCCAGAACAAAATCAAACCGTCATAACAATTCACCGAAGCAACAGCTAAAGAAAGCAATCCACCCGAGCTCACAAACACCGAATACTAGCAGAGCACGACACCGCCACGGCCGGGAACCACACCGAATTCAGGAGCAAACCATTCTATCTCAGCGTAAACTAAGCGGTGAGCCTGATTAAACCTGAGCAGCTGGGAGCGGACGCACCAGCGGGCCTCGGGGAGGAAGGCGCCCGGCTTCCTCGCCGGTCCGGGGGATCAGGCCAGGCGTGCGCGCGTGGGGAGAGGGGGAGGCGGCGTGCTCGTGGGGGCAGGGAATTGAATGCCGGCGCAGGGCCGGATGCGGATTCCCAATCGGGGTCAAAAAGGGGCGGAGGAGATGGGCGGGGCGGTGAGAGGGAGGGGAGGTGGAGGGGGGAGGAGGCGCGCGAGGGGAAAGCGGCAGGTGGTGGTGTCCGGCGAAAGCGACGCGGAGGGAGGAGAGGTCCGGGGAGGGAAGGAAGGCCTGGGAATTTGGGGGATTTTTCCCCCGTCCGCCCCGGGTGGTGGTTTGTTAGGGTTCCGCGCGAAAGCGAAACCGAGCCCAGAGAGCGGGACGCCGGAGGCGGGAGCGGGACCGGGTCGGGTCTACCGTCTACCTGGGGGTGGGGCCGGACGGAGCCACATGTTTCTTGCTCATGCTACAGTGAATGCAGTGCAGAGGAAGTGAAGGACTGGAGAGGCTGTCTTTTTTCTCGTGGCCATTTCTATTCAAATTTTCGTTCCCCCAGGAATCCATGGCTTAGGCTGACCGCAGCGGATACGGGAAAGCAAACGGAAGCCATACTGCAGTAGCAAAAAACGCCGCAGCGGGTACCCTAAAGACGAACGGTTCCGTCCCGTACGCGCGCGCGCGCTACTCCTGGCGTCGTACGGCGCGCGCAGGCAGCCTGCGCGGCAGAGGGAGGGGAGAGAGACTCGGCGGGCCCCACGTTTCCTTCTAGCTAAAAAATGTTATAACTCACAAACCAAAAAACCAAATTAAATTCCGATTGCACCATTAAATTCGTTGCAATAAATTCTTCAAAGCAAGATCTCAGATGGATATATTTTGATAAAATTCATAAAGAAAAGAAAAAAAAGATGAGGAGAGAGATGATATAGTAGTTGGGATGGATGAATAAAATATAGTAGAGTTGGGATAGAGTATGTGATTTGGAGTATGACGGGTGCGGGAGAAGTTGGTTTAGAGTACGAAATCTCGATGACCAGGACAGGATATTCCTTTTAGAGGATGCATTTAGGGGACGACGAGTGCGGACAGCCTTAATCGGTTTTTCCCATGAACAAACAGCGCAGAACTGCTGACCGCAGATGCTGTGTACTTGCGCGTGCTCCTGGCCGATTGACCCCTGTCAAAGTCAATCCCGAGCTCCATTTTTTTTACCATATAGTATTCGAGGGAATCCGAATCCGGGTGTCGTTTCAGTCTCGAGTCTCGGCTGATGCGGCGTGACGTACAGCGAGATCCCCCGTCTAGACTAGGCTAGATCACGCTCATTCACGCTGCTGCTCGCCTGCTCCTCACCGGCGAGGAATACTGGAAAAGAGAATGGGAATGGCATTCCAGTGTTGGGTGTGGGGGAGGGGAGGAGATGCTGAGGGGGTGTTCAATTCTACAAGAAGTGCACTTTTTGCAAAAAGTTTTTCACACTGACAACTGTGCCCTCTTTCATAGAACACGTTTCTCAATGCAAAAAGTTTTCACCAAAATTTTAACTTTTTGTCCAATTAAACACCTCCTGAGTTGCTGATGCTCTCTCGTCTCGTCTCATGAGCGCTGAAAACGACTGAAAGGTAAAACTGGAAACCGGCCTGCAAGGCTGCGAGAAAAAGAAGGGCGGTGGCGGAGCGGAGGGCGAGATCTGAGAAGTACGAGCAACGCAAAGCCATCTCGGGACAATCATGGCCTCGGAGGAAAGGAGGAAGGAGGCCATCATCGCCTTATCTCCCGGTAAAGGAGGGGGGCCAAAACGTCCGGTGGAATCATTGCGGGTATACCCGCGCCCCAGGGGCCAAGGGCACGCAGCCACGCAGGCAGAGCGCCTGTGCAGTGTTCTGTTCTGTTGTGTAGGGGGCCGGGCTGGTCTGGAGAGCGTGTGCAGTGCAGACAGCGGTAGGCCAGGATGGATTCGGAAGTCTAGACATCTGAATTATCCGTATTTGTATTTGACTAAAACGTTAATATAGATATCTGTATTTGTATTCGATTAAAACGTTAATATGGATATCCGTATTCGTATTCGATTTTAATGTGGATGTTAAATGGAAATATCCAAATTCGTTTTTTTGTTATGTTTCTCTATCCGAATCCATATTTATATCCGAATAAAATGTGGAATATCCAATATTATCCGTATCCGTGAAGAATTAACACGTGATGAAGCTATCTATCCGAATGTGAATCCGTATTCGATGTACTCGTTTTATATTCGTATCCAACAAGAATCGACAACATTCACATCCGTATTCGTATCCGGTAAAATTCGTATTTAATTTGTATTCAAATTAAAATATAATAAAAGGTGATATCCGGAATCGATTTCTAAATATGATCTAATTATAAAAGTAATTACACGGATGGACGGGAAATCGCGAGACGAATCTATTAAGCCTAATTAATCCCGGTGGGTGCGGGATTAATTAGACTTAATTGCTTCCTCGAAATACGTGAAAAACCATACCTTACCTTGTCTCATGGATTTAAACAAGGCCAAAGTGTCGTGGAAAGCCGTCTCCGGCGTTGGACGCATCTGCCTGGCTGCGCCTCTTCCTGCGGCTAGCTACCGGCTATTCATGTTCCGGGCTCATTTGCACATCGGCTCAAATCATAGAAGAGCCGAGCTGAAGCAGTTGACTGGAGCCAAAACTCGCGAGGCCAGCCGTTTGGGCTCAGATAGCTCGGCTCGGATAAGCCCTGTGCTCCTATAAAACTCTACGACGCGAGGTGCATATCAGCATATACTCGTGTCTGGCTCGTCTTACGTTCGGGTTTGAGACCACCTGGATTGGTAAATGAGCCTACCTGTAGCCTGTAGGCTCATATGCAGTTTGTCAGGTTTAGATTGAGCTTGGCTCGACCGGTTAACAACAATCTCGGGTTGTCGGCTCGTTGACACCAACACACAGGCACACACTACTCCAGCTCCACTCCAGCTCCAGGTCTTTGGAATTTCAGATCCACCGAGAAGGAGAACAAGCTGAGAGCGACAGGCAGAGCAAGGCACACCAGTCCAGGGCATTGGCAGCTGCCAGACGGTAAACCAAGCACACTCGTTTGTTCGGATGCGAGAGAGTGAGGCTTAACCGGACGAGTAAACAAGATTAGGGTGCGAGCAAAACAACAGCAGCGGCGGCTGGCGACTTTTGTTGTTTACGTTGTTGCAGAGCGAGCACAGAGCATAAACAGATGCAAACAAAGGCCGGTGAGTGGTGACTGTAAAATCTACAGAGGCGGTAGGCGGAACACAGCAGAGCCCAAACTCGGGTTGCTGTGGCTGCGTGTTAATTTTTCACAATGATCGGAATCACGCCGATCGTGGTTTACATAGCCACCGCGGTCACCAGGTCGTTAGCTCTGGAGAGGATCTAGGATCTAGATAACAACCTATACAATCTCAACTAATCTTATCTGATGTCTAACAGACTTATCTCCTAGAACCTTCTTGACCTGGTAACACACGGGTAGCACACGTTACATTACACACGCACACACATATATGTTTTACAGCCTCCCTCAATCACAACATTGTTACTTTGTCATGTTGAGATTGACTTTAAAATTTTCCAATAACCGAACCGCAAGAGCTTTAGTAAACCCATCTGCTATTTGATCTTTAGTGGAGACAAAATCAATCTCTAATCTTCTTTGCTTCACACGGTCCCTGACAAAATGATAATCCACCTCAATATGTTTTGTTCTTGCATGGAACACCGGATTGCTTGACAGATATGTGGCACCTAGATTATCACACCACAATTTTGCAGCCTGTGGACTCTTCACTCCAATCTCACGAAGTAAAGTCTGAATCCACATAACCTCAGCAGTAGCATTAGCAATTGCTTTATATTCAGCTTCTGTGCTCGACCTGGAAACAGTAGGCTGCTTTCTGGCACTCCAAGATACTAGATTACTCCCAAGAAAAACAGCATATCCTCCAGTGGATTTTCTATCATCTATGCAGCCTGCCCAGTCAGAGTCAGAGAAGGCACTAACAAGAGTGGAAGTTGACTTGTGAATATTAAGCCCTAGGCGAGTACACTGTTTCACATATCTTAAAATCCTCTTTACAGCCTCCCAGTGATCAGTAGTAGGAGCATGCAAAAACTGACAAACTTTGTTTACAGCAAAAGCAATATCTGGTCTAGTTAAGGTCAAGTACTGTAGGGCGCCTACAATACTTCTATATTTAGTAACATCATTTGGTCCAAGAGGTGTACCTTTATACAGAGATAACTTCTCACTAGTAGACAATGGTGTACTTACTGCTTTGCAGTCAGACATGCTGTCGGATGTTTGGACCCGGCAGTCCACACAGGGTAGCCTACGTGGTTGATTTGTTGAGGACAGATCGAGGATCAGAAGTCGATGGTAACACAAGACGCAAGGATTGAACAGGTTCGGGCCGTCGAGATGACGTAACACCCTACGTCCTGTGTTGGCGGCGATTGTATTGCTGTGTATGAAGTTCCTGGAAGGATCTCCGTAGTTGGGTTCTGTCCTAGGGTTGTATGATCGTGGGTTGTAGCGTAGATGTTGATGGATGTTGATGCTCTGGAGGGGGGTCTCAAGGCGCCTTATATAGTCCGGCTGCCTTGAGTTACAAGTCGGCCAGAGATCGTAACCTACCCGAATTACAAGGATTCGATCCTATAACGATTACAGATATCTTTCCCTATAATTCCGGCTAGTTTATCCTGATCTCCGAGCTTCTTGCGGGATACGCCGTGTGCTTTCCTTGCCGCGCGCGTCGTCGCGCCCATCCGGTTCGCCCGACTGGTGGGCCTTCCGACTGGTGGGCCAGCCAGTCCGACAAACCGATCCAGATGTACTCGGATTGGGCCGCCCCTTGCTGGTTGGGCCAATCCGCCTTCTGGGTACCCCTGGGGGTCTACCCCCGACAAGCCCCGAGTAGTACGTGGTTGAGGGACAAGTCGGCGAGGTCGCGCTGTCCGATGAGCGTCGAGCCTGCTGCAGTTGGAAGCGAAACCGCGTGATACTGGAGAGAAAAAAGCCGTTTACCCAACGGATGCGCCGCGAGGTGCGTCCGTTGGACGTAGCCCCCGAGCCTTGAAGCGATTCCGAAGGAATCGGTCCAAGGGTTAGTAGCCTTGTTCTGAAGTCGTCAGACAATCAACGGATGCGCCGCGAGGTGCGTCCGTTGGCCGTAGCCCCCGAGCCTTGAAGCGATTCCGAAGGAATCGGTCCAAGGGTTAGTCAAGGAGCACCTGGCTAAATCATCCGACGTTAATTTCGGCGTCCAGCCCCCGAGCGTGAGGGCCGGCGGAGTCCTGCGAGACACGCCGAGTGGTCGTCCCGGCGCCAGCCCCCGAGCGTGAGGGCTGAGCACGCCGAGTAGTCGCCCCGGCGCCAGCCCCCGAGCGTGAGGGCTGAGCACGCCGAGCAGTCGCCCCGGCGCCAGCCCCCGAGCGTGAGGGCTGAGCACGCCGAGCAGTCGCCCCGGCGCCAGCCCCCGAGCGTGAGGGCTGAGCACGCCGAGTGGTAGTCCCGGCGCCAGCCCCCGAGCGTGAGGGCCGAGCACGCCGAGTGGTAGTCCCGGCGCCAGCCCCCGAGCGTGAGAGCTGAGCACGCCGAGTAGTCGCCCCGGCGCCAGCCCCCGAACGTGAGGGCTGAGCTCGCCGAGTGGTCGTCCCGGCGCCAGCCCCCGAGCGTGAGGGCTGAGCCGCCGAGTGGTCGTCCCGGCGCCAGCCCCCGAGCGTGAGGGCTGAGGCTCGCCGAGTAGTCGTCCCGGCGCCAGCCCCCGAGCGTGAGGGCCGAGTCGAGCCGTCCGAGGCACGCCGAGTAGTCGCCCCGGCGCCCAGCCCCCGAGCGCGAGGGCCGAGTCGAGCCGTCCGAGGCACGCCGAGTAGTCGCCCCGGCGCCAGCCCCCGAGCGTGAGGGCTGAGGCGCCGAGTAGTCGCCCCGGCGCCCAGCCCCCGAGTGCGAGGGCCGAGTCGAGGGTCCGTCAAGTCTTCGTCTTCCTCGTCAGGCGGTAGCGCCAGTCCAGTACTCAAAAGCACTCAGCTAGCGATCCTTGTGGAGTGTAGCGCCAGCCCGAGTGCTGCAAAGCACTCGGCTAACGACCGTCGTAGAGTGTAGTGCCAGCCCGAGTGCTGCAAAGCACTCGGCTAGCGACCGTCGTGGATTGTAGTACCAGCCCGAGTACTGACTGACTCGAGTACTCAGCTGGCGGCGATGCCGGAGTGGTCCAGCCCCCGAGCGTAACAGGCAAGCTCGGGATCTAAACCTGTGCCCTGCAATGAAGATATAAAGGATAGGTAGTATATGGTGTAGCAAATAATAATTCTGGAGAAAACATTCGGCGTTGTATGTAATAGAATTTCTACTTCCAACTCTTTAAGTCTATTAATTTCCTCGGGTAGTTTTCCTGTTACGTTTATGCACCTGATCCCCGATAGCCGTAGTCCATAGCGCAGGGAGCTGGGCCGCATGCACGCGTAGGAGCGTAGGCGTACGGAAGAGTCGAGGTTTCACGGATTAAGGCGTGTGCTTCCCAAGTACTTTAGCGATTTGTACAAGAGTGGAAAAAGAAATAAACGATGGAGAAAAATGCAATATGCATCCGTTGGGTGTAGCCCGACTGCTTGTGTAGCGCTCGGGCTGTATAAGCAGTCGGGAACAAACCAAGGGTAGTCGGCGATGATCATGGAGACAAGTATATGGAGATACGTGGTGATCGAAAAATATTGTGAAAGTATTTAAATATGACTTAGCTTGATTTGTGTCGGAGTTGGAGAATTGGCGTATCGTCCTCACTTGTGGGTCGCGAAGCCCTTGGGCCTCATCTTGTCGTCACGTCCGAGTAGTTCGGAGTTCTGGATCGGCGTGTTGGCGAGTGGCGTAGCGGAGTAAGGGATTGTAGTCGGCGAATTGGCGCGGCCGTGCTTATCGCCTGGAGAAAATAAGTTGTACATGCTTGCAACGTTGGTTCATGTCCGTATGCATGGCCTTCTTATGTACGTAGCTTCCTTGCTTGCTTGTTGGCGTTGGACATGCATATGCAAGTGCGCGGCTGTGTACTCTAATCAGGCCGGCAATCTTTTGGAGAGTTTGGAGTGCACACGGCCTTACACGTGCCAGCCGGCCGGCGTGGTCGTGCTGGTGGCTGTGTCCTGGAACTCGGCGACTCGGCAACTCGGCCTCTCGCTTGTGGCGTCCTCGCGCGCGATCTCCGGCCCCAAAGTGTGTTGGCAGCGTTTGCGGCCGGTCTTGTTGATCTTGACGAGGATACGACCATCGAGTCTGCGCCGCGAATCGCATCGAGCATAGATTCGCCGGCGGGATGCTCGTAAGCCAGTACCAGCCACCCACACATGTACATGTGAACAAAAGAGAAGAGATTAGAAAATTCTACTTAGATCCTGCATGCATATTCGTACAAGAAAAGAAGCTAGAGAGGCAAATTAAATTAGAAAAATAATTTGAAGCATGCATCCTGTAGATGGATACGGCGGTCCCCAGTTGGAGATCAAGTCGAAGATTCGTCGAAGATATAGGGCCGAGGGCCGGTGCAGCGACACGGCAGTACGACGCCGCAAGACGAGTTTTGACGCCGCGTAACGGTGCCTCGGTGGCGTCCCGAGTCCTCAGCGGCGGAGAGGTAGTCGGTTTGTTGGAGATAGATCACGCAGAAATCACCGGCTCGCGAGTTCGTGGGTGTCGACGGAGAAACTTGACGACGGAAAACAGGCGTGCAGCTCGTAGGCATCGGTGTTGATGACGGACATGCACAAAATCAGTATAGAATTGTGAATCAGTCCGACTTCTTCGTGGAATAGAATTTGAAATAAAAAGAAAGGTAAATTAAGGAACATGGAAATTAAAGAGCTTTCCTTTAGCACGTATCCCCGCATGCGCACGTAGTGGAGCTCCAGGAATTTGCATGCAGAGACAAACTTTATCCACGTGTAGTAGCAGCTTGGTCTGGTTCGGCACCAATGACGCGCATGACGCCAGGAACCGATCTGTGTATGCACAGGGCTCTGCTATGGGAATTCCGCCGCAGAATAATGCCACCGCAGTAGATCCCATCGATGCATTGACGGGGTCTCTTCGCGTCACCGAGTTGTTAACGGAGTCGGCGGACGGCGAACAACTCAGGCAACACGATTCCATGCCGCCGCCGAGCATATGTGTCGTCACGCCACCATGCGGAGCTCCATCACGTCACGCCGCCACGCATGTAAGGCTGTGTCGCCGTAGCCGTAGTAGATGAATCTGCCATCGAGCTTGTAGATTGATCTCGTCGATCAACCCCTACCTGGCGCGCCAACTGTCGGATGTTTGGACCCGGCAGTCCACACAGGGTAGCCTACGTGGTTGATTTGTTGAGGGACAGATCGAGGATCAGAAGTCGATGGTAACACAAGACGCAAGGATTGAACAGGTTCGGGCCGTCGAGATGACGTAACACCCTACGTCCTGTGTTGGCGGCGATTGTATTGCTGTGTATGAAGTTCCTGGAAGGATCTCCGTAGTTGGGTTCTGTCCTAGGGTTGTATGATCGTGGGTTGTAGCGTAGATGTTGATGGATGTTGATGCTCTGGAGGGGGGTCTCAAGGCGCCTTATATAGTCCGGCTGCCTTGAGTTACAAGTCGGCCAGAGATCGTAACCTACCCGAATTACAAGGATTTGATCCTATAACGATTACAGATATCTTTCCCTATAATTCCGGCTAGTTTATCCTGATCTCCGAGCTTCTTGCGGGATACGCCGTGTGCTTTCCTTGCCGCGCGCGTCGTCGCGCCCATCCGGTTCGCCCGACTGGTGGGCCTTCCGACTGGTGGGCCAGCCAGTCCGACAAACCGATCCAGATGTACTCGGATTGGGCCGCCCCTTGCTGGTTGGGCCAATCCGCCTTCTGGGTACCCCTGGGGGTCTACCCCCGACACATGCCAACTCGCTTCAGTAGATCCCGCGCATACTTGTCTTGTGTGAGCAGTATTCCACCATTATTCATCTTTTGAACTTCAATACCAAGAAAGTAATGAAGCTCACCAAGATCTTTGAGAGCAAATTCCCCCTGCAGATCATGGAGTAAGGCAGTGGTGGCTTTCTCAGATGAGCTGGCGACAATGATATCATCTACATAGACCAGAACAAACATAGTTAAGGCTCCCTGACTGAAATAAAATAATGAGGTGTCAGCTTTTGATGCCTTGAATCCAAGCTTCACAAGTTTGTCACTGAGCCGAGAGTACCAGGCTCTAGGAGCCTGTTTTAACCCATATAAAGCCTTGTCCAATTTACAGACATATGTGGGTTTTTGAGGATCTTCAAATCCTGGAGGCTGCTGCATATAGACTTCTTCATCAAGTAAGCCATGTAAGAAAGCATTTTGTACATCAAGCTGTCTAAGAGACCAACCACAGGATATAGCAAGAGACAAAATAACTCTGATAGTAGTTGATTTGACAACAGGGCTGAAGGTGTCCTCATAATCAATGCCATACCTTTGCTTGAAACCTTTAGCAACTAGACGAGCTTTATACCTGTCCAGTGTGCCATCTGACTTTCTTTTAATTCTGTACACCCATTTGCACCCGATGACATTGCGTCCTTTCTGAGGAGGAACCAGGTGCCAGGTCTTGTTATGCATGAGAGCATGATATTCCAGATCCATCGCCTGTTTCCAATTTTTATCCTGCAAGGCATCCTGCAAGTCACAAGGCTCACCAGTAGAAGTAAGAAGACCATAGCGCACTGTTCCATCTGTGTATTTTTTTTCTTTCCTGATGCCACGAGATAAACGAGTAACAGGGCCAGAGGGAGCGTCACCGGGTGATGGAGCCGTGTCAATGTGGTCAGGCGAAGATGTATCAGGCGTCGGGGTAGCTTCGGTCTCATGTGCCGCAGAGGATCCCGGTAGGGAAGTCTCCCCCGGCTGCCGCTGCAGCGACAGACGGGCAGAGCCGTGCTGTGCGCGGTCGCCTGCAGGTCCGCCCGCGGCTGGCTCCGGTTGGTTGGCGCTCGGGCTCATCGAATCAGCGACGGCAGGCGGCTGATGGGCAGATGCGTTGCTGGCGTGCGCAGGTGCTGCTGCCGACGTCCGATCCGAGGAGGATGGCGCCTGACGCGACGGCAGATCTGCGTCGTGTTCCACACCCATGCTGGCTCCATGGTTGTTATTGCATGCTGATTCTTCCAAAGATCTGAAATCAAAATTTCTTGCACAGCTCGGTGACAGATTAGTCAGTGGATCATCTGAGCTATTGTTACCAGACCTAGCCGCAGATGTGGAGGGTAACAACAAAATCTCAGAACGAAGACGTGCGCCCGCATTGGAATGCAGTTCAGAGAATGGAAAAATGGATTCATCAAAGACAACGTCGCGGGAAATATAGATGCGGCCAGATGCTACATCAAGGCATTTGTACCCTTTATGCAAATTGCTATACCCAAGAAAAACACATCTTTTGGAGCGGAACTGAAGTTTATGGGTGTTGTATGGTCTAAGATTTGGCCAGCAAGCGCAGCCAAAAATATGAAGCCAATTATAATCAGGTTTTTGGTGATACAATCGCTCAAGGGGTGTAGAAAAATTAAGAATTTTGCTGGGAAGACGATTAATGAGGTATGTTGCTGTTAGAAATGCCTCGTCCCAAAATTTGAGAGGCATATGGGCATGAGCAAGAAGAGATAACCCAACCTCAACTATATGGCGATGTTTTCTTTCAGCCGCCCCATTCTGCTGATGTGCATGAGGGCAGGAGACAAGATGGGAGACGCCTGTCTTCATGAAGAAAGCACTTAATTTTTGATATTCTCCACCCCAATCGGTCTGCACAGCCTTGATTTTCCTATCAAATTGCCTTTCAACCATAGCTTGAAAATCATGAAACTTCTGAAAAACTTCAGACTTAAATTTAATAAGATAGATCCATGTGAATTTGCTAAATCATCAATAAAACTGACATAATATTGTTTCCTTCCAACTGACTCAACTGCAGGACCCCAAACATCAGAAAACACAAGATCTAAAGGAGCACTTGACTCACTTACAGACACTGGATATGGCAACTGATGTGCTTTTGCTTGTTGACAAGCATCACACACCTCACATTTATTTGACTCTGTTGAAAAAGATAAACCATGATCACTAATGACGCGACGAACAATAGGAGAAGCTGGATGCCCTAAACGATCATGCCACCGAGACAGGGAAGGACGACTGGCGGTAAGCACATGTTTGGATGGCGCAGGAAGAGGGTAAAGTCCCCGATGACAGTGACCTCTAAGCAGAGTCTTCTTGGTTGCCTGATCCTTAATCAAAAAATAATCCGGATGAAATTCAATGAAAGCATTGTTGTCTGAGGTCAATCGATGAACGGAAACAAGATTTTTTGCAGATTGAGGAACATGGAGAATATTTTTGAGATGAATGTTGCGGCTAGGAGTAACAATAGTAGAATTACCAACATGACTAATGGTCATACCTGAGCCGCTGGCTGTGTGCATCTGGTCGCCACCAGTGTACTTCTCCCGTGCAGCCAGCTTGCCTAGCTCGCTGGTGATGTGGTCGGTGGCGCCGCTGTCGGTATACCAGTTGGTGTCGACGTTGTAGGATGCCGCGCCCGCGTACTTTTCTTCAGGAGCATAATCTTCATCAAAACGGTACCAGCACTGACGTGCCGTGTGACCTTTCTTGTCGCAGACTTGGCAGGTAGGGACGGCCTCCTTCTTCCCTCCTTGCTGTCCAGCAGGGCGCCGCGAGGTGTCGGAGAAGCCCCCACGGCCGCGTCCTCCAGTGTTAGGAGGTCCACGCCCGCGACCACGGTTGCCTCCGTTGCCGCGACCACGGTTTGCACCGCGACCGCCGCCACGTCCGGCAAGATTAGCCGAACTTTGTTCACCGCCATGAGTAAGATTCTGGCGATTTTCGAAGGTGACAAGCTGTGAAAACAGCTCATCCGCAGTCACTGGTTCCTTCCTGGTGGTGAGGGAGGTGACCAGCGCCTCGTAGTCTGCCGGAAGACCGGCGAGTACGTACTCGACGAGCTCGTCGTCGGAGATGGTGCGTCCTGCTGCCACCAAGTCGTCGCTGAAGCTCTTCATCTTGGTGAAGTAGTCAGCGGCCGAGAGACCACCCTTCTTGGTAGTCGAGAGTGCAATGCGTAGATTAACCATGCGTGCACGAGTTTGGGAGGCAAAGAGCGCTTCGATGGAGCTCCAGGCCTCCGCCGCCGTTCGGGCAGTGTTGACGTGCGGCATGATCTCCTTGGAGACCGAAGATAGCAGGAAACTGAGGATGCACTGATCCTGGGCGTCCCAGTCCTCGTAGGCTGGGTTGTCGACGTCCTTGCCTTTGTCATCCTTGATTGTCATGGCCGGCGCCGGGCGTGCACCGGTGATGTGCCCTTGAAGCCGCGCCCCGCGAATGGCAGAGCGAACTTGAGCACTCCACATGGCATGATTACCACGAGTGAGTTTCTCGGTGACAACATCAGCCGAGAGTGGGTTGCGGCGGAAGGGTGAAGAGGAGGACGACATTGGCTCTAGACGGCTCTGATACCATGTAAAATCTACAGAGGCGGTAGGCGGAACACAGCAGAGCCCAAACTCGGGTTGCTGTGGCTGCGTGTTAATTTTTCACAATGATCGGAATCACGCCGATCGTGGTTTACATAGCCACCGCGGTCACCAGGTCGTTAGCTCTGGAGAGGATCTAGGATCTAGATAACAACCTATACAATCTCAACTAATCTTATCTGATGTCTAACAGACTTATCTCCTAGAACCTTCTTGACCTGGTAACACACGGGTAGCACACGTTACATTACACACGCACACACATATATGTTTTACAGTGACCACTCCCCCAGCCCCCCTCCTTTATTTGTCTCTTCGAAGGGAGCTCTCCTTTGTTCGTATTACGCGACGGACGCTGGCATCGGTGCACGCGATGGGGGCGAATGGACAGCAACGGCGGGTCGGCGGCCTTGTCCTTCGTCTCCGAGAGCGACCGCGAGAGACCAGAGCCGAGAGCCCAAGAGGGGCTCTCGTATGAACGACAAAAGGGCTAGCTAGGCTAGAAGCAAAGCACGGAACGGAAGCATGCACCTGCACGAGCGGGCGACGTGGATGAAGTGATGCGTCAAGGCCTGCGTGCAACAGGGGGCGTTGAAACTGGAGCGACATGGGTGTTCCTGAGTTGTCGCTTGTCAGCTGTCCAACAGCCAGCAGTAGAAGCAGCCTTGCGACCAAGGGCCATCGTCGCCCATGCCTGATCGAGGCTCTGACGCGAAGGCAGGCGTCAAAGGTGGAGCTGCTGAAGCCACCTAATACTCCGGGTCTGTTTAAATTTGATGAAAAACTTTGTGAAATTTACTGTAGCAATTTTAAACTAAAGATTAGGAAAACTAAATATGATCTAAATATAAAACTAATTACACGTATGGACGGAAAATCGCGAGACGAATCTATTAAGCCTATTTAATCCATTATTAGAGATTGTTTACCGTAGCACGACATTGTCTAATCATGGCCTAATAGATTCGTCTCACAATTTCACCCGGATGTTATGAAATGTGTTTTGTCAGTTATCCATATTTAATACTCCTAATTAGTATCAAACATTTGAATTTACTGTATCGATAAAAAAAATTGACGAACTAAACAGGGCCTGCGCCCAAAAAAACAATCTTGTTTAGCGCTTGTTTAAATGGGTAAGACGTGCACTAGTTCATGAAAGTTGCGAAAAATAGTTGCAAAAATTGCATTGAGAAGCATGTCGCAAGAGAGGGGGCATGTTTTTCAATGCGAAACTTTTGCGGAACTTTGTAGAAACTTTGCGAACTAAAGGACCTAAGTTTTTAGCGAGTTTGCACTATTCACCCGTCACATCGAATGTTAATACACCAACGAGGGGTATTAAATTTGGAGCTGCTGAAGCCACCTAATACTACGGGTCTGTTTAAATTTGGTGAAAAACTTTGTGAAAACTTGCCGAGTCGTAAAAATGGGATATATCGAAAAAGGTATTGGGATACTGATAAAAAAACTAATTACACAACTCGACTCGAAATTGAATTTCGAATCTATTAAGCCTAATTAATTCGTCATTAGAGATTGTTTACTGTATCACGACGTTGTCTAATCATGACCTAATCAGGCTCAATAGATTCGTCTCGAAAATTTACCCGAGGTTATGTAATGAGTTTTGTCATTAATCTATATTTAATATCTCTAATTAGTGTCCTAACATTCGATATGACGGGTGAACAGCAAAAACTTGCCGATCTAAACAAACCTAACTTTTCATCTCTCCGCTGACTCGCCCCAGTTTCCACGGGACGAGACGACACCCGACGCGCTAAACTCCATACGAGCGAAGGCGTGACAAGGCCAAGGTCAGAAGTCACAACGTAAGACGAGCCAGATACGAGCGCAAAAGGTCCTTGACTGTCTCAAACCTTGAAAATATTGTGGTGCTTACCTACGTCGCTAAAAGATCCATTTAAGCACGTTAGAAATTTTCAAATGGAGAGCTTCCCATTCGCCACTCTTTTTCCATGGAGCAACCATGGGGGAAGGTCTGAACGTCTCTGTATCGGGTTTGTTCGAAACATAGAGGAGCTTCACTTCAATTGTTCAAACGGCGGAGCCTCGAACTAATGTTCAGTTTTCGCCCTGCTGCCTTGCCGATCTCCTCAGATTCCTTTTCTTTTCGGAGCTGATTTCTCCGGTCGTCCCGTGAACTTTGGAATAACTTCCGACGGGGCATGCGCTCGAGCTCGACGGACCATGATCTGCCGTACAACAACGCTGGATCCCCGAACCCCGGCCGCACCGACCGCCGGTCCGCCGCGCCGGCGCACGACACGGGCAACCGTGCGCCGGGGCACCACGGCCCACGGCGCACGGGTATCGTCATCGTCATCTTCCGAAACAGCGGCCCGGCTTGTGGCATCGTCGTCGTCACGCGCGCGGCCTACGTGCGAGCGAGCCCAGTGTGGCCGTGGGGGCTCGGCCCGCTGCCGGCCTCGCTCGCTTCTGGAAAAGTCCGAGGCTCGCGAGCTGGGCAACGAATGCATATCCATCACCAATCGACGACAGCCTGCTGCTTTGCACGGGCTGGTCTACAGAAGGCCGGGCCGTCGCAGAACCAAACCAACCATGCAAAATACTCCCTCCATTCATAAATGATAGCTATATTTTTATCAGTAAAAAATTAAGTTATATAAAATTTGACAATAATTAGTCAAATTATATGCAAGTTTAAGACTTAAAACTTGTATCAATAGATTTACGACAGCAGTCTCTTTAAGATGACATTGTTTTTTCTTAAAATTGAAGACATATTCTAATAGAAATTATTGGTCAAACTTTGTATAACTTGACTTTTCACTGATGAAAATATAGCTATTATTTCTCAACATAGGCAGCAGTACGCGCCCCGGACCCTCTCGGGCGGAAGTCCTTGGCGCCCGGCAAACGGTAATCCTTGCAGAGTTGCATGGCATTTAGGCCTTGTTTAGTTCGTGGAGTCAAGTTTGCAAACTTGACTGTAGCGATTTTAAACCAAAGATTAGGAGGACTAAACATGATCTAATTATAAAACTAATTACACAGATGGACGGGAAATCGCAAGATGAATCTATTAAGCCTAATTAATCCGTCATTAGAGATTATTTACTGTAGCACGGCGTTGTCTAATCATGGCCTAATTAGGCTCATTAGATTCGTCTCGCGAAGTTACCCGGGGGTTATAGAATGGGTTTTGTCATTAACATACGTTTACTACTCCATGCATGTAAGATTCCCTTTGATGAATAGTGAAAATTCAAAAAAAATTGAAAAGTAGAGGCAACTAAACAAGGCCTATGGCCATGTTTAGCTCCCTGAAGAATTCAAACTTTTTTGAATTCGTAATTTTAAATTCAAAATTAGGAGGACTAAATATGATCTAATTATAAAACTAATTACACGAATGGACGGGAAATCGCGAGATGAATCTATTAAGCCTAATTAATTCATCATTAGAGATTGTTTACTGTAGCACGACGTTGTCTAATCATGGCCTAATTAGGCTCATTAGATTTGTCTCGCGAAGTTACCCGGGGGGGTTATGGAATGGGTTTTGTCATTAACACACGTTTACTACTACATGCATGTAAGATTCCCTTTGATGATTAGTGAATTTTGAATTTTGATGTTGAACTAAACATAGCCTATGCCTAAAATATAAACTAGCCACTTGTGTACCTAGGAATCCAGATCAAACTAGGACAGTCCCCAACGACGAGCAAGATAGTACCCATCGCATTAATTAGAGTGTCATGTTAAAAGTTTAGGACATATTTGGTTTGTGCCGAAACTTGCCTAACCAAAATTTGGTCACAACCAAACTGAGGGCAAAGCCAAATCGTCGGCAAAAATGTGTTTGGATTGCAACTTTGCCAAATTTAGTGAGCCCATTAGTATGACATGTGGGCTCTATATGTCATTAATTTTTTACACTAAAATATAGTCATGTGAGATCTTGTTTTGTAGATTTAATTGTGAGAAGCACAGATCTGAAATCATATAGAAAAATAGATCTACCGTTCTAGAGATATCATCATTTGAAGATTATTAACCGAACAATACTTGCCTCCATGCATCCAC
>CM014272.1:73755445-73786809 GCA_004135705.1 Alloteropsis semialata | reverse complement strand
GTAGATACCGCAGTCGCTGATGGTTTGTACGAGTTGGTGGCTGAACCCGTTGCTGACCCGGTGGAGACCGCAGTTGTTGCTGAGCCCGTTCCAGAAGACCCGAACCAAAGTTCGGTAGAGCCCAAGGCTGTTGAGCAGGAAGGCAAGCACCGTATCATAACCCCTAATTTCCAAAACTATGCAACATAATTACTTAAGTATTGTGCATTTAAGTTTTGGATATGATTGAAACCCTAGATGCATAATCCCTAGGATTCCTATGTCAAGATACTAGCATGTGTAGGTCGATAGCTTGCCATGCTAAATAGGACCGATAGAAGTCGAGTGATTTCCTGTCACTCGCGAGATATAGGTTCTTTACTTTATGTTGAATCATAAGCTTTGTGGGCGGGGCCTGGTACGATGCTCCTGTGTGTAACCGACCCGCTTTTGCCAGATGGGCCGGGCCGAATCCTGGGGGTCCCGTGTTACACTGTGTGGGCGATTTGCCCCGTCTACGTATCAAATGGAATTAAGGTCATGGCTGTACTGTTGGGCAAGCATTGAACGTACTGTGCATATACTGGCGTCTGGGTCCCAGGAAACTGATGTACCTGAATCAAACGGTATTCGGGCTTCTTCCCACTACTCTGGGAGTGGACGGATGGCGGGTGTAGTTGCGGCTACTTGGTCCGGGACCAGTAGGGCTTTGCACCCGGGACTAGTGGGTTTAGACTGAATATCCGGGAGAGGATGGGAAAGGTGGTCGCGTAAGGCTCTGGGAGCGCTTACGTGCCGTGTGTTCAGGTTTCCCTTGCAAGGTGTAAATTCGATCATGATCGCGGCACTTCTCCGTTATGAATACCGCTTGTCCGCTGTACAGCATTAAGTAGCAGGAGGGAATGATAAATAATGATGGTTCTATGATTATTGTTGTTCCAACATGTTTGCTATAGAAAAGGTGTTCACATGGATACTTGATAATGACTATGAACTTGATGCTAAAAGTTGAAAGTTAGGATCAACTATTAGTGGCTTTTCGGCAAAACAAACCCCACAGCCAAAAGCCTTGCATTCTTAGGAGTCGGCATTATAAGCCGTATTCGGATAAGTCTTGCTGAGTATTAGTTACTCAGCCTTGCTTGTGGCTTTGCTTTTCAGAATGTGAATTCAATGTGTCTGATGGCTCCGAACAGTGGATCATCGATGGTCAGACCGTTCCGGCGGGTTGGACTGTCGAATGGATCAAGGACTAACTGGTGTTTGTTGTGTGCTTTTGATGACATGTTCTTCGGGCTTATGAACATGTTATTGTATCTCGTCGTTTAGCTTCCGCGCTTTTATTCTGAACTCTGGTTTGTACTCTAAGTGTTTTAAACTCTGGCTTGTAAAACTTAATTATGGAACTGTTGTAAATTATGGTAATGTTGGTAACATCTGTGCTCTCCTTCGAGTGAGCCTTGTGCACATTGGTTCGATCGGAAATACGGTGGTTTCATCGGGCTTGACCCGACAGGTCGTCTAATTGAACTGTTTGAAGTACGAGTAACCGGATCAAGTGATTGAGATGACGGTTAACGTACTTGAGCCAGTTTAATTAAGGCGGTTCTGCCACACAAAGCCAAATCGTCGGCAAAAATGTGTTTAGATTGCAACTTTGCCAAATTTAGTGAGCCCATTAGTATGACATGTGGGCTCTATATGTCATTAATTTTTTACACTAAAATATAGTCATGTGAGATCTTGTTTTGTAGATTTAATTGTGAGAATCACAGATCTGAAATCATATAGAAAAATAGATCTACCGTTCTAGAGATATCATCATTTGAAGAATATTAACCGAACAATACTTGCCTCCATGCATCCACTCAGGCGTTGACACCTCAGCATGGCATGGGCAGCAAGGGGCCAAATATTTGGCGAGCCTTCTGCTCGCCCTGCCGTTCGCCCGTGTTGTAACTGGAGTTGGCCAAATAGCAGTTGGCTTTCCAATCTTCGGTGACAATCCAAACAGCGACCAATCTGCCGAGGCACGCAAAAAAATTGGTTTGGCACTGTAGGGAAGCAAACCAAACATGTCCTTAGGATGAATCAATAGAGTTAAAGGAGCAGTTTCTCAGTTGTACTCGTCATTTCAAGTTTTTTTCGAAAATAAATCATCTCAAGTTTGACTAAATTTATGCAATGAAGTACCAACATTTAGAATACCAAATAAATACCTTAGGTTCTTTATTTTAGATATTTTTCATAGCATATCTATACGGTGTCATAATTTTTTGCCATCATCTCTATAATTTTAGTCAAACTTAAAATAGTTTGAATTTCCAAAAATATTGGAATGACTTACAATTTGTAACAGAGGGAGTATGCGAGAACCAATAAAGAAATTAAGAAGCCGAGCATAAATAAAGAGGAAAAGAGATAAGATAAGAGATTGAATTGTAATTTATTTTATTTTTTAAAAAACTATCTATTAGGAAGATAGTAAAAACTCATTGGTAGATTGCCCTTAGTTCGTATGCTGAAGCATGCATGCGAGGGGACGGGAAGCAGGGAGAGAGAGGAAGTGGCTGTGCTCTCACCACCAACGAAAGATATTAACACCAAGGTTGGGCTCAACGCTGGTGTCCATTGATCTATGAGTACACTGTACACACACCACACTTATGTGTTTACGGGGGTTTCTTCTGCCTCTAATGAGGGACATGTATACACTCGCGTGTGCGTCCGTGGTGCTGTGAGTGTAGCGTATCTTGAATCTTGATCGAGCGTGTCGATCGTCTCAGATCACTCTTAGAACTACTTACTCATAGTATGATAAATGCTTAATTAAATAAGAGTAAGCCCTTTTGCTACTTGCAAACAATCTGTGGAGAAATGTCTGTTTCCTTCATAGATTATATAATATACTTTATGAACCAAGGATAATATGGTAAAAGACCATATGACCACCAAAATATTCTCAAATAAACTGCACATGGATAACTTATTTCAAATTATTTGGTGGTTTATGGTACTACTTTTTTTTACCATAATGTCCTTAATGTATAAATTAGATTATATAATCTAGATAAAAAACAAACAGGACCTAACCTACGTGACCAGGAAGTTGATAAGAAAGCCAGAAATCGTATTCCCTATAAAAAGTTAAGAAACTGGATGATGAACCCTCTCAACTGAAAGAGGAAGAGATTAGGTTCAGATGTTGTTGCTTTTCATGTGTGTATCGAGATGAGATTTTACACTAGAGACTGTTTAATTAATAACAATTTGGACAGAGTGACCCGCCAAATGAAATGAAGCGTGCAAATCAAGGCAACGGTATTGTAGCATTCCAAAATAATTGAAACCACGTATTGTGCACCCTTGCTGTAATTTTATGTCAGATATTTCCTTCTAGAACAGGGAAGGGAATATATATCGAATTAGGTAGGTTAAAAAAAGCCAATAAACGGAGCTGAGTCATAATTGAAATGAATTTAGAAAGCCACGGCCCAAATCATAAAGGGCTCACTTTCATATATATTTGTGTTTTCTCCCAAACAATCAAAATTTATTTTACATTTGAGATAAGCCTTGAAATTTCGCAGCGGAAAGCTTCTGAAATTCCCTGGGTATAGGTACATATGAACTATCTAGTTGAGTTCAGCAGTTAACCAATTTTCTTTGCAGTCAATACAAAATGCACATGCTGAGACTATTTTTCTATTTGCACATAATTCTTCCAGAAAGAAGAAACATCACACATGAAATGCAAAATGCCTCCATTTTTTTTTTCTGAAAGGAACCAACCTGAACAAGCAGCAATGGCAATGGAAGGTCCTTATGCTCAGTTTTCAGTTATAAAGAATTCCATGCCCTGGTGCCTAGAAACTAGATCAGCTAAACACCTACGACGCATATATGTGCTCATAAAGTGTACTCGGAAAATCTCTTTTCAGACCCCTACCTCTGAAGTAGACCTAGCTTAGATATATAGCCATACAGAGCATACCAATTCTTAATAAGCTATCATCAAAAGCCCAGCAATCTTTCAGATCATTTCTCTGCAGATTTAATATACATACGACGCCCCAATTCCTAAATAAATGGATTGAAGTCAAGTACGGATAAACGAGAAGCCAGTATTTTCGTAGAAAGAAAGGGAAAGGATGGAATCTGATTCTCCTGGTTCATTCATAAGTTTGTCACATATTTTTGCCTAAGGCTAATAAGATTAGTCTTTCCACACTTTTGTGGCAATAAAATTGACCACCTAACCTTAGAAAATGTTGACATGTGAGCCAAGTGACTAAAAAGTTAGACAGACTAATACCCCGTTCGGCTGGCTGGTGCTGATTCTGGCTGGTGGCTGGTGCTGATTTTCTATGAGAAAAAAGTACTACTGGCTGGCTGGTGGCTGGTGCTGATTTTATGTGAGACCAGCCGAACAGGGCGTTAAGTTGTGGCAGGAACCAAACATCAACTAAGAAAACTGTGGCTGTCTAAAGTTAATCATGGCAATCTTGGTCACAAACCAAACAACTAATAATCCCTCCCCTGAGCATTTTCATTTTTAAAATTTGTTGGTCTAAAAAAAAAGAAGAACCAATCAGCACGAAAGCGATCGAATCGTTAACTCAAATACCTGACCAAATCCCATTACCATTTCATCATTGTATAAAACCGTAAAACCACCAATTATATAGCTCCCAATCAAATCGGATAATGTGGCGCCCACAACATACAGTACTGGTGTTGGACATTGACTGAGTGACTGTCTAGTTGCCATTGGCAGCAGGACAGAGATTTTGCATATTGGGAGCTTGCAATTCTAGCTAATTTAGCTGCCTACGATCGAGCCTGCACATGTACATACGATACAGATCATCCTCATGCGAGATGCAGCACGCATACATCATGCACCCCAACCATGGAATTGAGAATTCGAGATCACAGCTCGCCGTGCGGGCCGTAGAGGAACGTCGGCGGCGAGAAAACGCAGTAACTGTTGTCGATCAGCTGCGGCGCGAAGCTGTCCTCCTCCTCGTCGTCGTAAGCGGCCGGCACCGAGGCATGGGTCGCGCCGGCGGCCGAGGCGGCGTCCGACGACGGGGTGCTGACGGGGCTGGGCAGCGCTCCCGCCTGCGGCTCCGCCGGGCTGCCCCCGCTGCTGTCGTCGGCGGCGTGGACGTCGATTGAGGCGCCGCCGCCGTACTTGTACGGGTCGGCGTGGCGGCCGGTGAGCTCCTGCACCAGCGCGCGGAAGCCCGCTTCGCTGGTCGTCACCCGCATCGGGTTGCCGATGTACACCATCTTGATCGGCGGCTTCTTCCCGCCGCCGCCGACGGTACTCTTCCCTTTGCGCTTGCCCGAGCTGGTGCTGGCCGCCGCGCCCTTGTGGGCATTGCTCTTGGAACCGTACTGCTTCCTGTGAATCCCGTCCATGGCCGGCTGATCCACGGATCAGAGATCCGAGCTGATCAAAGGGGCTAATGGCGAGGAGGCGAGCTCTATCCTGTGGCGCAGGTGCACAGGGGATGGTGGAGTGGTAATGGTGTGGTGAGCGAGGAACGGGGAGTATAAGATGGTGGATGAGTTTCCCGATTTAGTAGCCATGAAAGGACAACAATCGGTGCTTAGAAACGGTGGCTCTGGTTTGAGAGCTAAAGTGGAACTCCCTATGCACTGGGAATGGAATGGTACCATGTGGAGGTGGGGGACTGGGACGGAGATGGACGAAATTTGCTAGGTCCACCCGAACTTCTGGGCTTGGATTCATTTGAGAATGGTTCATGAAAAATAAACTTCCATGAAACATTGCATTGAATAGAGATTAACATATACTTTAGTGAAGTGAATAATACCCTAAGAACAGGTGACCAAATCACATTATCGAGCTTTCATATTTACCTCATTTTTTTCTACTTTGGCACAATGGGCGACCGAAATCACTGTTCATGTTTCTACGACAAGGTTAGCGATGCAAATTTTCGTGATGCTTGGGTTCAGAGAGGCTAGGTGATTTCCATGTTTAGAAGAGTGCTTGGGGCAGGCATAAGAAATGTGGAGGACAACGATAGGGACGAAGTAACAGGAATGTTGTGCCGCTGACTACACACAACTTGGTAGATGATGGTGGGATATAGGTCAGGGGCCAGGGAAACAAAAAAGAGTTTAATTAGTTCATGTGGTGGCGGGTGATGTCACGCGAATCCAATGCCATGAGCATTGTTGAAAATGGAAGAAGAAAGACGATGCCGTGGAGCGAGTGAGGTCACCGACACGAGAATGAAGAAAGAGTTGAAGCTGATTGCTATATTTAGAGGTTGAAGAAAGGTTGTTGCCTGTTACATGAAAGTCCAATTTTCAGAACCATCAACTGAGGCCTTGTTTAGTTCGTTCGAAAGAGCACCAATTCGATCAAAAGCAACGCATTGAACTACGTGTCCTCTCTCTGCTTTTTCAATTTTCAAGAGAATCTGCTACCGTCAATTCGATCGAATCCGCGCGAAGTAAACAAGGCCTGAAAAAAAGAGTGAGCCTAGCAATTCAACGTGCGGGTAATGGGAATCAGATGCTGGTTTAACACGGCAGGACAGAAGGAACGGGAACAAAAGCATGCGGGAGCGACCCCATTGCAATGAATGCACTAGGCCGCCCTCGGGCACGTGGATCCTTCGCATAGGGGGTGGCAGTCCTCCCGTCAGCCTCGGGCCCGCGCTGACGCTGGACTGCAACCAATCGGCACCCGCTCTTTTTTCTCACCGCCCGCCATGGCTTACCCGCGTATCTGTACTCGCCCCTCTCTGCGTCTGACAGGTGGGGCCAGGATCGGACGTGGCATCCGCATAGCGGCAGTAGGGACCCACATGCGGCGAACGGGCGAATGGCCAAAAAAAGAGCAGACCGGATATAGCCGGGCCCACGCGCGGGTCCAGCCTGGCGCAAGTGGGGCACTGTGTGTGCACTGACGATACGCGACAGGACAACTGACTTGATATCAGTGGCAGTGGCACAGTGTGCATAGATAAGTGCGCCACACAAGAGCGTGTTTAGTTTGGAAAGAAAGTTTGTGCAAAAAAGTTTTTAATTCTAAATCGAAGATTAGAAGGACTAAACATGATCTAATTATAAAACTAAATACACGAATGGACGGGAAATCGCGAGACGAATCTATTAAGCCTAATTAATCTGTCATTAGAGATTGTTTACTGTAGCACGACATTGTCTAATCATGGTCTAATTAGGCTCATTAGATTCGTCTCGCAAAGTTACCGGGAGGTTATGGAATGAGTTTTGTCATTAACATACGTTTAATACTCCATGCATGTAAAATTCCTTTTGATGAATAGTAAAGTTTCAAAGTTTTAAAAGTTTCGTGGTGATCCAAACACGCCCTTACATCAGTTCGGGGATAATTGTCACATGACAATACGGATTTCTTTGACTAAATAATTTTGAAAATTCCCTGTAATAAAACGGAAAATGAAAAAAAGTTTAGGAGTGAGGGGATGCTCAGCTCTTTTTTTTTTTTTTGCGGGAAGCTGAGCAGAGCTGTGGTTAACCGTTACTAACACAGACTAAATTGAAGACCCTGCTCAAAAAAATAAAAATAAATTGATGACCGAAATGGAAATAATGGCTCTTTCCTCCTCCTAAGTTCGACATTGTAAAAGTGTTAATCCCTTTTTCTTAGTGGCGGAAGCCTCCAAAATAAAAGGAGGGAGGTGCTCTTGTGGTTGCTTTAGTCCGCAGTAATTCAATCAAAGAGACGGATTTTGAAGAGGGCGTTGTGTAATTTTCAATCAGTAGGATTTATCCACTATTGATACTACACAACGCTAAATAGACGTGAGCTTTTTTCACAAACTTATTCCTAGTGTTTCTTAATTAAGCTAGGTGGTATATACAATTTGTTTTCCAAGAAAGCATTTATCAATTTGTTAAGTATATACATAAAATGGCTATAGTGTTCTGCATCCATAAATATGATGGACTTTAAAGTTTGTGCTGACTAAAGCTTTTCTAACTTTGTCTTCAATAAAAAAGTCATAAAGATTGACGGAAAAATAGTATTATTAGATTCATCAAGAAACAAACTATCAAGTATGTAATTCTTCCTATTTCAAATAATTCGTTTCTATACATATTATAGGTAAAAGTTAAATAGACTTAGCTTAGAGATAAGCACGTGCCAGGCACGTTTTTTTAAAAAATAATATATAATACATTTATATTTTTAGTAACAACTCTAATGTAAATACTTTTTATGTGGTATAAAACGTTGACATCCGGTGTCCTAATAAATCGGGCAAAACCTGGGCAATTCTTGCACTCAAAACGTGTTGACAAGGGCCATCAGGCTGCCTCACATGTTGGGCACCTTCTGACACAAGAGTCAGTTTTAGCCTCAATAGTGTTGGACGCCTGTTTTTAATTTTTAAGAAAAAATTCATTTTACTGCCCTCGCCAATTCACTTTGTGCGTTTAACCCCTGAACAAAATTTAGACATGATTTACTCCACCAAAGGCTCAAACTATTTCGGTTGGTCCAATTTATCCCCTAATAAAATTTCTTTTTTTTTGTTTCTCCATGTATAAATTGAGTTTTAATTTCTAATTTTGTGAGCTAACAGAGAACATGATTCCTATGTAAAAAAATATGTTAAAGAGTTTTTTCTTGTTTTTTATATATTAAGAATATTTAATACAAAATTAAGCATATAGATACAAACCTGCATGAAAAATAACCGTGAAAATTCATAATATATTTTTCTAACATAGGGCATCATGCTATGAGTCATCTTGCAAAATTTGAATTCAAAACTCAACTTGTATGTAGAGAAACAAAAAAGAGAAATCTCATTAGGGGGTAGATTGAACCAATTGAAAATGTTTAGGAGTAAATCGAGCCTACATTTGTTTTTGGGGCTTATGTAGACAAAGTGGATTGCTATAGTAAAATAGACCTTTTCCTATTTTTAATAATAATTTGGTAAATATCACACAAATATAGAACCTCATGTAAACAACTCGAGAATCATTAATTTATATGACTAAATTGTTTTTGACACATCATTGTAGCATACAATACCATATCTAATTCAATCTCTCTATTGACCCAATAATGACATCACAAAAATCTTGTACACTGATTCTAGCTTCACTGACAATCGATTTCAACACCACACGCCAAATTTTGAAAGCTGCTTATCCACTCATGAGATCCTCGTTCTTTTTTTATAGAGTTAGACTGGTTGCTAACAAACTAAAAAGAAATTAATACTTTGAGTTTAATTATGTTGTCACACAAAAATACAGCGATACTGGCACATTTATAAGATTTCTGAAAATGTGTCCCATTGCAACGCAAAGAAGCTGCAAAAGAGGTCCGCCCTCCATCCCAACATTAAGCTGATAAGATCTACGGATCCTTATCCATGTTACAGAAGTGATATCAGCTTTATCAATCTCAATAATCTTTCCTCCACCTTGCTTCTTCAATGCAAGTCCCCCTAAATAAAGTTTAAATTGTCCAGTGTTCTACAAGAGCACAAGCGGTAGCAGAACAAAAGAAATATCTAAGTTAACTCAAATATGTATAATTCAAAATAGTTTCTACAATATCCTGGGAATTTTTTTTCAAATTAAGTCAACCATTACCAAAAGGGGTACTGACATTGGCCACATAATGAGTATAAAATTCTACAAAGGGTATTGAAAAATAAATAAAAGAATCACATCAGAGTTGGATCACTTCACTGTCGAATTGCAGGTAAGTTAGAGTTTATCTGAGACCTGAAAATTTCATGGGAAATTAGAAGAGAGGGGTATAGTCACAGAAAAGGACCAGTGGTAAATCCTGAGATGAAGGTGTATGGTTGGAGACACCAATGTCATGAAATCACCTGCAGCAAATTATTCCGGTATCTGCAAGATGAATGTTACTTCTATCCCTGTGCCAAAACTAACTTCTATTGGGTCGATAGCCTACAAGAAGCACACACACAGTGTCTCTGAAATTTTGTGGCATGCTATATCACAGCACAATTTTGCTTTCAAACTATTTACACATTACAGTGTTCTTATATCCTAATGATATTGTAATCCTAGCATGTAATATATTTCACAGCAACTTGAGGACAAAAGAATATAAAGAACTGCAGAGCTTCAAATGCTACAGTGTCATCTTCACAAATAACAAATATCAATTTATTTAAAAAACATTTGGACTTAGGACCTGATACAAGTACCTAAGCCACGCTGATCGGCCATGCTATGCAGTTCAACCTATAAAAGGAATTTATGGGCAAAAGATTGATATTACCTACCTTGTAGTTTTGAGAACCAAGAAAAGTAGTATATAAACCATTGAAAATCTTGCTGACATTTAAGAAATAAAATACCTATGGCATGACAACCACTAAGAGAGGAGCTAATTGCAGTTTTTCACAATCAGACCCATTTCAGATGTAACACCAAAGTCTTTTGCCTATTTTAGTACAATAATGTAGAATAACAAATATTAATAGAGTCAATATAGAAGAAAGTAACAGGAAGTGAAGCACACATGTGATTCCATCACCTGTAGTCCACCATTATTTGCATCCAACTGGACCCAACTAAAACAGGCCCACTGAATAGCTTCTATCTTCACGGTAACAAATTGCCAAAGAACAGATCATTTAATCATATTTCCACTTCCAGTATAGCTAAAAAGTTGTTGTATCTCTGAATGTTCAATAGACAGGCTCTAAAGAGTGAAATACACAGTAATAAAAAATGTTCCAACCACTATTCCACCAATGGCTTATATTGGACCAAAAAAAATTATTGTGATACCAAACATGATTTGATATCAAGGAATGCTCACAAAAAGAACACGCCACTGGCATATGTAATTCTTAGGAAAATCTCTTAGAACGTCACACGAGCAGCAAACAAGTCTTATTGAATTATTATTCATTATTAATCAAAAGATAAACATCACACAAGTGAAGTAGTGTGATGCCAAAAAAACCCATGCAACAGGTAATGTGCCCATCATACCACCACTGTGAGACACTTTTCTGACTATGAAAATAAAAAACCCAAGCAGATCATCGGAGCTGCTCACCAATGTTTCATAGGGTCATCTCTTCCCTCGTATCAATAGGCACAGCGAGGATAGTTTGTAAAGGCACGAGAGTTAATGATCTTGAGAGCTAACTAGCAGGCAATCAATCCCATTGCCATCCATTCTTCCACCCTACCTTTTCCCTTCAATTAGAAACTAAAATCCAAAGAAGAGAAATGGTTGAAGGGGTAAGCTTCATATTGGAGACTACGCCTAGTTTGCGATATTACAAAATGTGTCCATGGAAATACCAACAATTATTTCAATCAGCAGAAAATCCAATTTAAAATAAGAAGCTTGTATCCCTCAACTTTAGTAAAGGATCCCTCAAAAGGATGTTTGTCCATCTAATTTTCATTGTCTAAGAACTCAAGTGGGAACCCCTAGCCTGCAAATTGTTAAATTTATAAAGATTCAGAAACTAACCAGGCTACTTTGGCTACTTTCTTCAAGCTCTGCACCATTTCTCTACAGGTAAATGAAAGTGCATCTAGGCCTCCCATGTGTTTTGGTGATAATGACAATTAGAATTTGGGATTTGATGGTTGTATTAAGTATATGCAGGAATAAAAAAAAGAAGGAGTTAGGATTATAAAAGGATGGACCCCAATTTCTTATGTATAGTGGATGAGCTCTTTGAGGATTTAAATTTATTTTTTTGGTTTGAATTTGAGTATAGGAAATCACCGTACTATCAAGAGGGACGTGCTTGATGAATCAAAAGCGCCTAAAGTGCTTAATTGAGATGCTAACTACCCAAGAGATAAATCTAACTTCGGTTTTCGGCCGCTGCACAGCAGCTAGCCGAAAATTCCGACACTGTGTCGGAAATTCCGACTAGCCCGGAAATATCCGGTGCAGTAGCTCCGGCAGCCTCGGTGGCGTCTCGGTAATTTTCGGTGCGTAGTGCCGAAAGTTCCGGTGGCGTTCTAATTCTGATGGGTTGGGCCTGCCCGGAAATATCCGGTGGACATTCTCCGGTAGGCTCGGTTTGGTTCCGGAAGTTCCGGTGAGTAGTGCCGGAAGTTCCGTTGGGGCTGTTCATCAGGCAGTTTCTTGGTTCAGAACAATACCTTGTCGGAAGTTCCGACTCTATGTCGGAAATTCCGGCAAGTGACCTAGCAGTACATAACAGCTAGTGTTTGGGGGACGAGTATAAATACCCCCTTAGTCCCCCCCATTCATGGCTGCTGACCAAACCCGAGACAAACACCCTCTTGAGCATTCAATTCACTCTCCCAACTCCCTCTAGAGCCAATCCTTGCAAAGATTTGAGTAGGGCTTTGGGTGTGAGTGATTCTTGAGGTGTGAGACTAAAGCTTTGAGTGAGTTCATCCCTTGTTCATCTCAAGAAGCACTTGAAGCAACTTTGATTCTTCGATTCGCGTTCATTACTCTTGGAGCTGAGCTCCTAGACAGTTAGGCATCGCCGGCAACTCCCAACTTGGTGTGGTTGTGTGCCGGACGTTTGTAATCTTCATCCCTAAGTGGGAACAATAGTAAGAATTTCAATCCGGCCTTTGTGGTTGATTGAAGGAGGCAAGGGGTTAGAGTTGACCCGGCTCTACGTGAGCGCCTCAACGGAGACGTAGCTCCTAAGTGGAGTGAACTTCGGTGAACAAATCCTTGTCTCTTGTTCTTGTTGTTGTTCTTCATATTCATATTGTTCTTGAGCTTAATTTCATCCGATCTATCTTGTTACAAGTTTCCGCTGCTAGAGATCATAGTTTTAAGCTTCCTTACACTTGTAGTGATCTTTCTATTCATATAGAATCTGCAGTTTCTAATTAGTTTTTGAATCTCGAGTTCAGTTTCGTGTTGAGTCGGAAGTTCTGTCCCTGTGCCGGAAATTCTGGGAATCCGAAAATTCCGACACAGCGCCAGAACATCCGGCCCATCTGACTTTTAATTGTTAAGTTTGCAAAAATTTTTAACAAGGCCTATTCACCCCCCTCTAGGCTAGTGTCGGTCCTTTCAATTGGTATCAGAGCCTAATCTCTTGATTTAGGCTTAACCGCTAAGGGAAAACACTATGGCCGGTAAAGAGGATGAAGTGGTTGTCACCGGTGCTTCCGCCAATGTCTCTGATGCTTCCGCTACCGCTGCCCAACTCATGAAGATTGGCCGCACAAGTCATTCCCCAACTCCATATGACTCAAGCTTAAGTGATGATGATGATTTTGATGTGAGCGATGTTGAGGGTGACTTTACTGAAGAAGAAAAGAAGAAGATGAAAAAGGAGAAGATAAAGAAGAGAATTAATGAGCATGCCAAGAAGAAGGCTCAAAGGCTCTTTAAGAAGAAGCTCTAAAAAGAAAGGGAGAAGAATACTCTTGACAGGCTTTATGCAGTGTCTCATCCATATGGGGAACCTTCGTAAAATACTTCTAACCCTTCTCCATTTTCATTTACTCCCGTTCCAATGGGCAAAGTTCCTCACTTTGATGGAAGTGATTATGCCCATTGGAGTGATGATATGAAAATGCATCTTTATGGTCTTAATCCCGCTCTTTGGACCATTGTGGTTGTAGGTGTGAAATAACACGATGAAGATGAACCTATCACTCCGGAGCTAGAGCATGACATGTTCCGGAATGCCCAAGCCGTTCGGGTCATTAGAAGCTCTCTTTCCACCTATGAGTACAACAAGATTAGAGGGATTGAAAGTGCCAAGGAAATTTGGGACATACTCAAATTGTCTCATGAAGGGTCCGAAGAGGTCAAGGAAGGGAAGATGGATCTCCCCCAAGAAGAATTGGAGTCATTTGCTATGAAGAAAGATGAGACTCTTCTCCAAATGTATGATAGGCTCAAGCTACTTGTGACCGATATTAGATCTCTTGGAAGCAAGGATTGGGATGATTACAAGATCACAAAGAAGATGCTTAGAGCTTATGCTCCCAAGAGTCGCATGTTGGCGGTTATCATAAGAGGAAAGGAGAACTATAAGAAAATGGCGCCTATTCAACTACTCAATGAGTTGCAATATCATGAGATGAATAACTTGGATATTGACAAGTCAATTGGGTAAGACGAGGTCAAAGCCATTGCTCTCAAGGCCGAACCTAGCAAGAAGATTGAACCAACCGAGAAGTCATCAAAGTCAAAGAAGAAGGTTGATTCAAGTGAAGATGAGAGCACCGATGAAGGAACGACCATGATAGTCAAGAGCTTCAAAAGATTCATGAAGAGAAGAGGTGACAAGAAAAGGAACAACTCAAGAAGATGCTATGCTTGCAAGAGAGTTGGTCACTTCATTGCTGAGTGTCCGGACAAGAAGGATGATGATGAGGATCACAAGGAAGAGAAGAAATCCAAGGACAAAGAGAAGAGGTACAAGGAGAAGAGCAAAGAATACAAGAAGAAGAATGGCCATGCTCATGTTGGTGAAGGATGGGATTCTAGTGATGAGTCCGATGATGAAGGAGTGGCGTCCATTGCCATGCATGAAGCTTCACCAATACCAAGGCCCTTCAACAACCTCTCCGATGATAAGGATGATTACCCCATGTGCTTCATGGCCAAGAGGACCAAGGTATCATACTATTCCAATCCTCCATCATCTCCTGCCTCCACATCTAGTAATATAAAAAATGACTTAGATGAGGAAGAAGAAGCCGAACATAAAGCTAACATGATAAAACAATTTGGCAAAAAGGGCTATAAGGAATTTAAAAAGCTTGTGGAGAAATTGGAGAATAAGAAAGAGGCACTTAGAGAACTAGAAGAGTTGCTCAACCTTGAGAAGGAGAGAAATCTAGTTCTAGAAGAATCTCTAGTTGAGGAAAAGGTAAAGGTTGAAAAGTTGGCAATGGACTTGTCCCTTGCCAATGATTCATATGAGAGGATGTCAAAGAAACATGCTTTGGCAAATGATGCTCTAGCTAACCTAAAGAATGTGCATAGCGAGTTTCAAGAAAGGCATTCACGCCTAGAAGATACATACAAAGAGCTTGAAGTTAGCTATGGTACTCTTTGGAAAAGCACCAAAACTAATTCCAAAACTACTCTTGACTCTAATGTCTCCAGGTTGCTCAAGATGTTATAATGTTGATATCGATGCTTGTGCTACTAACCTTTCAAAGTTAGAAGAGTCAATCAAGGACAAGGATGCTCAAATCCATGGGTTGAACATGTACATTGGAAAAGACAAGCTCAAAGGTAAGAATGAGTTTGATACTCACCCGGCTTACAAAGCCGCAAGGTATCCCACCATTCGTGATGGACTTGGCCACACAAGAGGAAACAAGACAAATGGTGAAGAGATTGTGAATGGCAAGTCACGCCCATTATGGAAGAAGGGTGCCAATCTTGGTGACTTGATGGACATGGCTTATGGTGTCACCAAGAAGAATGTTGCACAAGGTAAGGCCATGGTTGAGAGCTCAAACAAGGTAAACATCAAGATCTCAACCAAGGTTAATGCAAGCAACAAGAATGTGACACATTCTCCTTCTCCCAACTACACCATTGACTACATGGTTGTATTCCAAAATGGCAAGATGGTGATCAAGTATATTGGTGCTCACACTAGGAAGATGATGAGGAGTGTGTGGATACCTAAGATTGCTTATTCTAACCTTCAAGGACCCAAACAAGTTTGGGTACCTAAAGCTTGAGCTTAACTTGCTTTGTAGGCATATTCCTCTGGTGGGACTTCATGGTTGCTTGATATTGGATGTTCAAATCATATGACCGGAGAGAAGAATATGTTCTCATCATTAGAAAAATATGATACGTCTATTGAGAAGATCACATTTGGTGACAATAATCATGGTGATGTGGTAGATCAAGGTAAAATTGCTATCTCAAATGATTCATCACTTTCAAATGTTTACTTAGTTGATTCTTTGGGATACAATTTGTTGTCGGTATCACAACTTTGTGAGATGGGCTATAATTGTCTCTTTACAAATGAGGGTATGTCCATTTTGAGAAGGGAGGATTCCTCTATTGTTTTTACGGGTCAACTTAAGGGAAAGCTTTATCTAGTTGATTTCACAACTACTAAAGTGGAACCGAAGACTTGTTTAGTGACAAAATCTAGCATAGGTTGACTTTGGCATCGCCGACTAGCTCATGTTGGCATGAGGAACCTGGCCAAACTTCAAAAGAATGAACACATCCTATGACTAACAAATGTTATCTTTGAGAAAGATAGGTTGTGTAGTGCATGTCAAGCCGGGAAGCAAGTTGGTGCTCCACATCCACCCAAGAACATATTATCTAGCTCAAGACCCTTGAAACTTCTTCATATGGATTTATTTGGACCCATTGCTTACATTAGCATTAGGGGCAACAAATATGGTCTTGTCATTGTGGATGATTTCTCTCGGTTTACTTGGGTATTCTTTTTGAAAGAGAAGAGTGAAGCTCAAGAAATTATCAAGAAGTTTATTAGAAAGGCTCAAAATGAGTTTGAATTGAAGGTCAAGCGCATGAGAAGTGACAATGGTTCGGAGTTTAGAAATACCGGTGTTGAGGAATTTCTTGATGAAGAAGGCATCTTGCATGAGCTCTCCGCTCCCTATACTCCTCAACAAAATGGCATTGTTGAGAGGAAGAATCGGACATTGATTGAAATGGCAAGAACCATGCTTGATGAGTATAACACTCTGGATATCTTTTGGGCCGAAGCAATCAACACCGCATGCCATGCCACCAATCGGCTTTATCTCCAAAAGTACTTGAACAAGACTCCTTATGAGATAATCACCGGTAACAAGCCTAAGGTGCATTACTTTAGAGTTTTTGGTTGCAAATGTTACATTCTTAACAAAAAGAGATTGATAGAAAGGTTTTCTACTTGGTTATGGTACTAACGAACACGCCTACCGTGTCTTCAACAAAGCCACCGGTTGTGTTGAGGTCACGGTGGATGTGAAATTTGATGAATCAAATGGCTCTCAAGTAGAGCAAGTTGAAAATGACCTTGTAGATGAAGAAGAGCCTCCAAGTGAATCCATCTTGAAGATGGGATTAGGTGAAGTAAGGCCACGAGAGACTCTCATGAAGGATCAAGTGCAAGCTCAAGCTCCGGATGCTGGTACTAGTGATCCATCTTCTTCAACAAGAGTTGAACCATCAACTTCTCCTCATGATCAAGATCAAGGTCATGGTGATGGCATTGATCAAGGGGGAGGTCAAGATGAAGAAACTCATGATATTGCTCCTCAAGCTAATGAAGAAGATGATGATGGGCCTATTCAAAGGCAATCTCAAGTATCTCATCCTAGAGTTCATCAAAGTGTCCAACGGGATCATCCCGTGGATAATATTCTTGGGAGCATCCGAAGAGGGGTAACTACTCGTTCTCGTTTAGCAAATTTTTGTGCTAGTTACTCGTTTGTTTCCTCTTTGGAACCTCTCAAGGTTGAAGAAACACTTGGTGATGTGGATTGGGTAATAGCAATGCAAGAAGAATTGAATAACTTCACAAGAAATGAAGTTTGGGAATTGGTGAAGCGACCCAAGCAAAATGTGATTGGCACCAAGTGGGTATTCCGCAACAAACAAGATGAACATGGTGTTGTCACAAGAAACAAGGCAAGATTGGTTGCTCAAGGGTTCACTCAAATTGAAGGTTTGGATTTTGGTGAAACTTATGCTCCCGTAGCTAGGCTTGAATCAATTCGTATATTACTTGCCTATGCTACTCACCATGATTTCAAACTTTATCAAATGGATGTGAAAAGTGCATTCTTGAATGGGCCTCTCTCTGAGTTGGTATATGTGGAGCAACCACCGGGCTTTGAAGACCCCAAGCATCCCGACTACGTGTACAAGCTCCATAAGGCGCTCTATGGGCTCAAACAAGCTCCTAGAATATGGTATGAATGCCTTAGGGAATTTCTTCTCAAGAACGGCTTTGTGATGGAAAAAGCCGATTCTACTCTCTTCACTCAAAAAGTAGACAATGATTTATTTGTATGCCAAATATATATTGATGATATTATCTTTGGTTCTACTAATGAGAAGTTTTGTGAGGAATTTAGTAAGATTATGACCAAGAGGTTTGAGATGTCCATGATGGGTGAATTAAAGTTCTTTCTTGGACTTCAAATCAAGCAATTGAAGGAAGGGACTTTCATATGTCAAACCAAGTATGTGAATGATATGCTCAAGAAGTTTGATATGGCCGATGCAAAACCTATCAAGATACCCATGGCCGTCAATGGACATCTTGATCTTAATGAAGATGGAAAATCCATGGATCAAAAGGTATATCGCTCCATGATTAGTTCTTTGCTTTACCTTTGTGCATCTAGGCCGGATATTATGCTTAGTGTGTGCATGTGTGCAAGATTTCAAGCTAATCCTAAAGAATGTCATTTGATAGCCGTTAAGAGAATTTTGAGATATTTGGTGCATACTCCACACCTTGGCTTATGGTATCCCAAGGGCTCCACTTTTGATTTATTTGGCTATTCCGATTCGAATTATGCCGGTTGCAAAGTAGATCGAAAAAGTACTACCGGGACTTGTCAATTTCTTGGCCGATCTTTGGTGTCTTGGAGTTCTAAGAAACAAAATTCCGTTGCCCTGTCCACCGTCGAGGCCGAGTATGTTGCAGCCGGTGCTTGTTGTGCTCAACTACTTTGGATGAGACAAACCTTGAGTGACTTTGGTTGTGAGTACAAAAATATCCCTCTCTTGTGTGACAATGAGAGTGCCATAAAACTAGTCAACAACCCAGTCCAACACTCAAGAACCAAGCATATTGACATAAGACACCATTTCTTGAGAGACCATGAAGCCAAAGGAGATATCGCTCTAAGCCATGTGAGTACCGAAAAACAACTAGCCGATATCTTCACTAAGCCTCTTGATGAGCAAAGGTTTTGTGCTTTGAGGAATGAGCTAAATATCTTGGATTCTCGTAACGTGGTTTGAATTGCTGCACACACACACTCTTGTTTGATGCTTAGACTAGGCAAAATTGATTTATTTGTGCGAGTTTTTCAAAATATTTGGAGTTGTGATCGTTGGATCATTCCTTGGATCAAATGATCATGGTTATGTAATGTTGAATGTGGCTGATTATTTTGAGCCAAGTTTCTTACATGTCCAATCCCCAAATCTATCAAAATCTCAAATCAAATCTCATCTCAAAATCTGCCTTTTATCTGGGTCTGTCGGAACTTGTCACCGGTAATTGCCGGCTGCAATTTCCGATAGCCTCTCGCGCTTGCCGGAATTTCCGGCAGCCTTCTGCCGGAATTTCCGGCAGCTGCCTCGACTATATAAGTCGGGACTGAACCGTTACCTTGCCCTAAAATCAGTTCTTATTCCAACAGCGCCACCCCTCACTACTCTCTCTCCATCCTGTGAGGGGAAATCAAGTTTTGGCCGTGGGAAGTTCATTCTTGGTGTTTCCTTTGATTCCCCACGCCTCGGAAGTTCCGATTCTCCGTGAATCTTCATCGAATCGCGCGGGAAATCTTCAAGGTACTTCATTCAAAATCCCCAAATCCCGATCTCACAATGTCGTAGTTTCTAGTGGATTTCCTTTTGGGAATAGACTCATGTACCTCCTTAGATGCAATTCCTATGATATGGTGAACTTTGGTGGGCTCAATCTCTCAAACCCTCGTTTTCTTGGTCGGGCGCAGGCGCTGCCGGAATTACCAACTCTATGCCAAAAATTCCGGCAGGGCGCTGGGTTCAGTCTGCAAGTTATATCTTGAATCCTTTGTCTTTGTCCTAAGCTTTATCATCTCTTATCATTCCAGATGGGCCGTGAAAGACCTCGTAGCAAGGGCATTGTCATCCGCACTCCATCACCATCACCATCGCCCTCTCCAAGTGAGGCTGAATCAGATGAGAGGGTGGCTCCATCCAAAGGGAAGGGAAAGGGGAAGAGAGTCAAGAAGCAAGCCGTGCCTAAAAGGGGCCTTGGAAGAGGACGTGCAAATCCCCAAGCTCCTGCTGATCCTCCCCGTGGTCGCCGCACCAAGCATGCCAATGTGGATTCAACCGGTGAGGCGTACAATGATGATATTGATCTTCCCATCCTTGAGCACCAAGTTATCAAGGTCCATCTTCCTGTGAGAAGCTCTGAATATCCTCCTTTGGTTGATTATAGCAAGGGGGAGACAAATATGAAATCTCTAAGGTATGGTGAAGATCCTCGGGATTCTCTTTCCAAGGCATTTAAGGGTGATTCTCGCTTTTGGCTTCCTTTTCAAGCGGATTGGTATGAATCCGTTATCATGGGCAAGCAATCCATCACCACTGATATGAAATGGATTGATTGGGCATATCTCAAAACTCTTAGTTCTCGGGTCAAGGAAGTGGTAGATGTAGTTTATGACAGATGCAATGAGTTGGGTCTTGTCGATCTTATGGGCTTTAGGTGCAATTGGAATGAGGAAGTGGTGGCACAGTTCTATGCCACCCTTTTTGTGGACAAGAACCATATGAGGCTTCATTGGACTCTTGGAGGCAAGCGTTTTACCATTGGCAGAAGCGAGTTTGCTAGAATCTTTGGCCTTCCATGTGATGATCCTAGCTTCAATGTCAGGTATCGTATCCATGAGCATGCTGATCTTGAGATGACCAAGATGCACTTTATGTATGATCAAGCTTATGGGGAACATTGACAATGTGTGTTTGGTAAGACCAAGGGCCTCACTCCTTTTTATAAGATGCTCAACCAGCTGTTCAGGTTCACCCTTTGCCCTCGCGGTGGTGATGCTAGCAACATCTCTCACAAGGCAAGAAATCTCTTGGCCCAAGCTGCTCCTGACCAACCCAAGTTTGATGTGGTGGATTTCTTTGGTATGAGATTGTGTCTTGCTCCCATGATGCCTCCAGTGCTTGTCACTATGCGCCTTTCATATTTCACATGATCAAAAGGGTGTCTGGGCTCAACATATTGCCTGACAAGGAGCATGATCGATACAAGGCATCCAAGGGAAAGATCTTGCAGCTTCTCACAGTTGATCCCTCTGGAAGAGCTCCTTTACCCCTCACTGGACCCTTTCCGGGTGCTTATCCTTCAAAGGGTCCTTCTTCAGCTCGAGGGGCTTCTTCGTCCAGTGCTACACCTCCACCTAGTGCTCCATCATCCTCTCATGGTCCTACCTTTGGTCCTCCACGTGGTGCTCCCAAGAATAGGGGTAAGCTTGATCATCTTGCTCAAAGTATCTTCGCTTGCTTCAACATGTGCCGCCATTGTGTGAATGTGGTTGAGGAGCGCACAAGGCAATTTGATGAGGATCTTGCTAAACTTGATAAGAAGCAAAAGGATTTACTTGATCAATATAATATTCCTCACTCTTCGGTTCATGCTCCAAGGGACTACCCTCCTCCTCCACCTTTTTACAATCCTTATGAGGAAGGTGGTTCATCTTCACAAGCTTATACCTTTGGGCCTGAAATTGAAGAAAAAGATCTTTATGGTGGTGAAGGAAATGAAGAGGAAGAGGAGACGGAAGAAGAGGGCTCTTATGAGAGCCAAGGAGATGATGAGGGTGGAAATGGCAATGGCGAGGAAGAAGAGGATGATGACGATGATGAAGGCAATGGAGATGGCGAAGATGATGAGTAGCTCTCTTTTTGGTGCTTGTTGCCAAAGGGGAGTGAATTTGTGATGGCCTTGATGGTTTGGTGGTTGGAGACCCATATCTATCTTTTTTTTCATGTTTTTATCTTTGGACATGTAAGAACTATGTGTTGGTGTCATATGTGGTGTGTGCCAAGTGAGAACTTTTATTTGTAAGACTTAATTTGTGCTAAGTGTGATGTTGAACTCCTTTTACTTATGATGTGATGCTATGTTGGATGATGAATGGATGGTGTAATGTTATTCTCACTTTTATTGTGTGATATATCTTGTCATATGCATCACGGTTATAATTGACACTTGTTGCACTATTGTACCTTTGTATGCAAAAATATTGGTGAAGTTCTTACATGAATATGTGCAAGGCATTTGAGGCCACCCCTCCCTCCCTCCCCCTTGCTGCGCCGCCGCCGGAGCCGGCCGCCGGCAAACCGTGCGGCCCGCAAGGACGGCGGCGGCGTGGCTCCCTTCCCCCTCTTTCTCCTATCACGGCGGGCGCGGACGCCTTTGGAGGAAGACCGACCTCGCCGCGGCCGAGCGCCGGCGCCGCCGGCGAGGGCCAGACCCGGGCCCCCTATGGCCGGATCCGGNGAGGAGCTGCGGCAGCGGCGTCCCGCGGCGGGCACCCAACGGCGGCGTGGTGCTGCAGTTTGGGGAGCCAGCGGTGGGCCAGAGGCGCGCTCAGCGGTGCGGCGGCCGGCGCCTGGCGTCGCGGTGGCTGGCGTGGGGGGACGGCGGCAGGGTGACGATGCATCTGCGGTGGGAGGTGTGGTATTGCGACAGTGACGTCCCTCGGTCGGGGCGGCCGCGGTGGTGGTGCTGCTTTGCAGCGGCGAACGCGTGCAGCAGGTGGTCCCTGTTCCGGGCGAAAGCCCTCGCCAGATTCCTTCTGGTGGAATGGCGGCGGCGCCTTCGGGCGTCGCTCTCCCTGTTGAGGGTGCCATTCTGGAACCGCTATCCTGCTGCACGACGTCTCTGGGTGAAAACCCGGTCCAGCTCCTGGACGAGCGACGGCGGCGCCTGTGGGCGTCGTGACCTCCTTGGAGGCGTCGTCTCTAGAGACACCGTTCGCTCGGCGGCATGGTCGGCCTGCTGCTTGTGGTTGCTTTGGCCGGTGGTGGCATATCTGTCGTAGGGCAAGCAGAAGGGGGTTGCCTACCTCACGCCAGGACGTCTGCCCTCCTGTTGGTGGCTGGGGGTCTTCACTCGGCTGTTGTTCGGCCGCTCGCAGCGTTCCGCGGCGCCTGGAGTTGCTCGGCAATCTCCAGTGCGGTGCGGGACATCGTTGAAGGACGGCGCTTGCGGCGACGGCAACCAGTGGGGACTTGGCCTGCAGCGGATCGCGGCGGGGTTTTCAGCACGGCTGAACACCCCCGGTGCGGTACAACGTCGGAAGACGGCGCAGGCGACATCTTCGGTCTTCTTGCTCGATGACGGCATCTGGTGCGAGGGGGAAAGCAACGTGATGATTTCGAACCACGGCGGTGGGCTGATGGCTTGATACGGGTCCCGGGGGGGCGGGGCACTTCTTCTTCTTCCTTGACGGCAATCTCTGAAACGAGTCCGGAGCGTGGAGCCGTGCGGCGGGTTTGGAGGTCCCCGCGCACGAGAGAGAGTGGCGTGCTGAGTGGCGGGTTTGGTCCCCGCGCACGCGTGAGTGATGTCCAACGGCGGAAGCGGCGTGGCCCCCACGCATTGGGTGCCTTCGGACTCGGTGTTCTTCATGCCATCGGGCGGTCGGCTGAGGTGCAGCAGCACTGCGGCGGTGGGTCTTGCACGGCGATGACCCTCTCGGTGCATTGCTGTCTGCCCCTCTGCTCCCCTATCAGTGGTGGACCACTTCGGCGGTTTCGTTACAAGCAAGAGTGCGGTTGCTGGGTGGAAGCTGCGGTTCGCATTTGTCTTCTCTGACGCCGTTTGTGATTAGTGTTTTGGCCGTGTTGATGTCCCACTCCAACCGGCCCGTGAGTATAGTCGAGCGGTAACCCGTGTTGATGTCCCAATCCAACCGGGCGAGATTTGTTTTTTTCTGTTTCTTTTCTTTTTCCTGCCTATGATCTCCTAGGATCATAGTCCTGTATTTTTTTCTGCTATATCAATGAAACACGCACTATCTTGTGCGGTTCGTTCAAAAAAAAAACATGATTTTACTCCTATCTTGTGAACCCAAATTAGGTTGTCATCAATCACCAAAAAGGGGGAGATTAAAAGTGCATCTAGGCCTCTCATGTGTTTTGGTGATAATGATAATTAGAATTTGGGATTTGATGGTTGTATTAAGTATATGCAGGAATAAAAGAAAAGAAGGAGTTAGGATTATAAAAGGATGGCCCCCAATTTCTTATGTATGGTGGATGAGCTCTTTGAGGATTTAAATTTATTTTTTTTGGTTTGAATTTGAGTATAGGAAATCACCGTACTATCAAGAGGGACGTGCTTGATGAATCAAAAGCGCCTAAAGTGCTTAATTGAGATGCTAACTACCCAAGAGAGAAATCTAACTTCGGTTTTCGGCCGCTGCACAGCAGCTATCCGGAAATTCCGACACTGTGTCGGAAATTCTGACTAGCCCGGAAATATCCGGTGCAGTAGCTCCAGCAGCCTCGGTGGCGTCTTGGTAATTTCCGGTGCGTAGTGCCGGAAGTTCCGGTGGCGTGCTAATTCTGATGGGTTGGGCCTGCCCGGAAATATCCGGTGGACATTCTCCGGTAGGCTCGGTTTGGTTCCGGAAGTTCCGGTGAGTAGTGCCGGAAGTTCCGTTGGGGCTGTTCGTCAGGCAGTTTCTTAGTTCAGAACAGTACCTTGTCGGAAGTTCCGTCTCTATGTCGGAAATTCCGGCAAGTGACATGGCAGTACATAACGGCTAGTTTTTGGGGGATGAGTATAAATACCCCCTCAGTCCCCCCATTCATGGCTGCTGACCAAACCCGAGGCAAACACCCTCTTGAGCATTCAATTCACTCTCCCAACTCCCTCTAGAGCCAATCCTTGCAAAGATTTGAGTAGGGCTTTGGGTGTGAGTGATTCTTGAGGTGTGAGACTAAAGCTTTGAGTGAGTTCATCCCTTGTTCATCTCAAGAAGCACTTGAAGCAACTTTGATTCTTCGATTCACGTTCATTACTCTTGGAGCTGAGCTCCTAGACAGTTAGGCGTCGCCGGCAACTCCCAACTTGGTGTAGTTAAGTGCCGGACGTTTGTAATCTTCATCCCTAAGTGGGAACAATAGTAAGAATTTCAATCCGGCCTTTGTGGTTGATTGAAGGAGGCAAGGGGTTAGAGTTGACCCGGCTCTACGTGAGCACCTCAACGGAGACGTAGCTCCTATGTAGAGTGAACTTCGGTGAACAAATCCTTGTCTCTTGTTCTTGTTATTGTTCTTCATATTCATATTGTTCTTGAGCTTAATTTCATCCGATCTATCTTGTTACAAGTTTCCGCTGCTTGAGATCATAGTTTTAAGCTTCCTTACACTTGTAGTGAACTTTCTATTCATATAGAATCTGCAATTTCTAATTAGTTTTTGAATCTCGAGTTCAGTTTCGTGTTGAGCCGGAAGTTCTGTCCCTGTGTCGGAAATTCTGGGAATCCGAAAATTCCGACATAGCGCCAGAACATCCGGCCCATCTGACTTTTAATTGTTAAGTTTGCAAAAATTTTTATCAAGGCCTATTCACCCCCCTCTAGTCGTAGTGTCGGTCCTTTCAGTAAAGGCATCCATTGTGCACAGGCCTAGACAAAGTCTAAACCTGGACTAAATAAGTAAATAGGCTAGTGAAAAGCTAACTATCCATGGCAGCACATACTTTCAAAGACCACAATTCATCTACCAATGAATTTCCTGAGAATAAAGTGCAAGGATAAATTGCCCCTAGTTTATCTGGAAGCACTTCCTGTTTGCAGATGATGATTCGCACTTCCTGTTTGTAGATGATGATGTCAGTCAATTATGACTCAGAAACTGAGACACAAATAGAAACAATAACTTCCCTATACTAATGTAGCTGGTGAAGCTGTGAAGGCACATAATCATGCAGGTCATTGCTTCCAGCATGCCCTGTCATGTAGAAGCAAAACTGGAACTTTAAACATCAATCCATTGGACATACAACAACAAAACCTTGTAGTCAGGGAACATTAGTTCTCAACAGTAGTTTTGCTACAAGCTAAGAACATGTTTATCAATTTATATAGGGTAGGAATACCATCTCTTCCAGTACTTGGTGGTATCAGGGGAATATTATCTCTCACTAAGAACTGGTAAAAGGAAAAGAGTGGCAAACCTCTCGGCATCCAGAAGGCATTCCTCTTGCACAGGAGACAAAACCATTGTAAACTCAAATGGGAACTTGTTGCTAATACTCCTTGCAGTCCAGCGGAGCAATCCTGTTCTCCCACAGTTACCCCTTGCTCATGGCTACGGTCAGGTCATCCCCACCTCGACAATATTCTTCCCATTGTCTGCCTCCAAAGCACATCAAGGCAGCAAACCAGGACGCCTAACCTGACAGTAGAAAATAATGAACTGACATTATATATTAAACCTCAAACCACATGATAGTGATGGCGGAACCATATTCTGAATATTAGACTCTGCCTAAGTGTGCATCCCTGATCATGATAAAAACAATTATACTACCTAAAAATTGTAGAGTGAGGGAGTTGCTTCAGTTTTACCTAATCATGTTGGAGGGTACCCTAAGCATTATAAATGAAAAGAATTATCCCCACATCCTCCCTGTAAGCTTCATGTGTCTGCGCTAATCAAAGGAACATGTTTAGCTTTAAACTTTATTTTTTTGTAAATTTAAATTTATCTTGATGTATAAGTTAAAACAAATAGAGGTGCAAACATCATTTTTTTTATGGAAGTTCACTTGCATCAAACCAAACTCAATGCCCGCTCTTTAGCAACTACATTAATATAACCACTCATAATATGTACTACATTTAAATGATAGAAAGACCATGTCAGATGACATGCTTACCAAAATGGAAACCAGCCATTAGTATACATACCAATATAGCTTGAATATCAACAGCTTAATGGTGCCAAATATTTCACTTCTCTTGCTTCAGGCTGTGCAGAACAAAATACGCACTCATAGCTCCAGCTGATTAATAGGGTACCAAATAGCTGACATGAGAGCAACAAAACATGTGGCACATGTGCCTATCCGCCTACCTGGTATCCGTCATTTTGACGAAATGACGAGTGCCTGCAGCTGCGCTGTCTGCGGCTATGTCTGCCTCTTCTGTGTTTAGTCCTGAAGGAGCTATCTTCGACGATGGATTAGTTGGTCCAATAGACCTCTAATTCTGTTGACAACAACTGCAACTTCTAGTGTTTCCTTTAAGAGAATATACAACTCATCAACTAATCCGATCAGTAAACACATTTGCAAACCTGACAAAAAGCAAAATTGCAAATTTAGCTCTGGGTTTAACTAATGAGCTGCTAGGAAAATCATGCTTTAAACTATATCATACTTCTGAAAAAACAAATCAGGAACAAAAACTCTACCAACCAACCTGCGCGCTCGAGAAAATTCTCTGCTTGTTGTAATAGTCGATCGGTTGAGAAAAGAACGACCGGTCACTAAACAACGAGCATTGATCTACATCCACCAGCAAATAGAACTTTAGTTCCTTATAAACTCCTTAGATAATACTTCATTTGCATAGGCGGGAAACTATAGCAATTTGAATCAGTAAATCACATGGCATCTAACTGTCTAAACATTGGACAATATCTCTAACAAAATATATATTGCTCAGAGCTTTAAGCCACAGTACAAAGATTAGGCTTCAGACTTCCTCAACCCATTGCCGACCTGAATTTGTTGGAATTCACAAATGCTATAGGAAAATCATCCAATCTCACGTCAAATGAATTAGAATTGATCAAATAGAAATAAAACAATGGGTGAAAGAGATGCATACCTTAGCAATCAAATTCACGGAACAAACAAATTAGGTATTAGCAGCAAGAACATCCAAGGCATCGGCTGGGGTCTAGCCCATCGTAGACGCATCCTCTGCTGGATCCTGGGCAGGACCGCAGGAGCTGCCACGGCGACGCTTATCTCCTCCACCATGCGATGGGGCCGCCGCCGTCGCGCCCTACGCTGCAACCGTCGTTCTCTACTCGCAGACCCCAGCACTGAATGCGCCACCTCTGCTCCGGCGTTGTGGCTTTTCCTGGAGGGGATCGCCTTGATGCAGATGAAGGAAGGGAGGATCGAGGTTCGAGGGGGAGGGGCTGAATCAATGGAAACAAAGGGGAAGGGAGGAGACGACCAATGACCAATTTCATTGGCAGGGGAGCCACGATTGACGGGCGGGACAGAAGCTTCAACACACTGCATTGTACTGACCTAATCATGCGCAAGATCAGAGTCCACGATGGAGAGGACGAAGACGGCGATGGAGGAGAAGAAGGAAAGAAACGGGAGACGGAAACGGCGATTAAAGGTGGTAATGTTCAAAAACCAAACCAAATCCACACCAAACTATTTAAACTATACTGCACTTCATAAACCAATCCAACCCTATCCATTTGTTTCTTCCTCCAAACCAATCCAAACCACTTAAACTAGTTTCCCAAAATAAACTAAATCGGTTCAATTCTATAGTTTTATTAGGTGTGGCTTTGGACGTAGGGCCCACGTATTGATATGGCTACACCGATTTGCACAAAGTAGCGGACCGTGGTTCTGAGAAACCTCCAACAAATTTCGGTCAAATCTGCTAAAATTTTAAAGTGTGAACAGAGCTTTTAATTCTAGGGTCCGACTTTACACGTGGGGCCCACATGCAAATTTGGCTACACTGATTTGCACGGGGTAGCGGACGGTGATTCTAAGACATCTCCAATAAATTTCGGAAAAATCCGCTAAAATTTTAAGGTGTGAACGCGAGCTTTTAGTTTTAGGGTCCGGCTTTGGACATGGGCCCCACATATAGATATGGCTACACCGATTTGCCCAAAGTAGCGGATTGTAATTCTGAGACATTTCTAACAAATTTCAATCAAATTCGTTAAAATTTTCATGTGTGAACGCGAGATGTTACTTACACACATAACCATTATAATTGTAAACCATTTTAGACCATTGTAACTATTAAACCAAACCAAATCAAACCATTATGTGTTGCAACCCATTATTCACCAAACCAAGCTAATCCAATCAAAAATCAAACCATAAAAACCGGTTTGAGACCAAACCATTAGCAGCTTTAACGGCGATGGAGGAGAAGAAGGAAAGAAACGGGAGAGGGGCGGCGCGATGGAAAAGGAAAAAAACCGGGGCACTGGCAGATACAAGTAGCAGACAGCATGCAAAATTTGGAAACACATTGATTGATAAAATAAACCATCAGCCACCAAATAAGGCAATTATCAGCCAGACAATAGGAAACCATTACCCAGAAAATGGGGCGGGATTAGAATTTCGAATGGTGGGTACACGGGCGGGTAACTGAAAGCGCGGTGACGAAAAAATAACAATTTTGGCCGGAGGTATTTTCTAACGATCAAATTTTCCCTCTCCCTCCTCCCCCGCTATCAAACTTTTTGTCTGGCCTGTGGGCCCATGAAGCGCCCCTGCCTAAGCAGAGACTAAATGTGATACAAATTATCAGTCCCAGGAGGCTGATACACATTTATTCAACAGATAGTTCAGAACCTTACAGCCCCCGAGGGAGCGGGCACTTGATACAAGCTAGGATTACCAAAAGGTAAACCACGGCGAGGAGCCAGACTAAGAACCAAGCCGGCTCAACAAAGGGATCAGAGCTACGCGACAGCGAAGACATCTTGGGCGGGTCCAAACTCCACAGGCAAAGTTGGGTGCGGAAGCGACCACCTATTCAGCGTCCTCAACAACAAAGTCCGGGTCTTCTTCTGAAGCAACAAAAGCAAGGGTGAGTACAAAAGTACTCAGCAAGTCCAACCACACCCACGGAGGGGTTAACACAGAAATATGCACAGGATATATCAAGGAATAAGGCTAGGGTTCATTTGCAATAAAGCCAAGTTTTACACATGCAATGGTTCGTCAAGAAAATGTTTTAGCAAAGCCAGTTTTAGTAACAAAACAATAAGTGGGGGTTGATCCACAAAGGATCCCAATTTTAATGCTACCGGATTTCCCATCCGCCATAGCTTCCCAGCACAAAGCCAGACTTCTTTCAAAACCAACACACTCCAACCCATCCCAAAACCTTCGGTATTGTGACCAAGCCATAACTCGCCCATGACCATGGGCACGGCTATTCGAATAGTTTGGAAACTCTGCAGAGGTGTACACTTTCACCACTAGTAGGGTACCGCAACACGGTCACCTTAGTGCCAGCGCGGATCCTATCGAAGTCATTACCCACCATAGCCAAAACTGCGTAGCCATCACGGGAAAAATACCAAGGGGGGTTTATGACACCAAGTCGGCACCCATGACACTAAGTCGGAACTTGGTTTCCCGCTGCACACCTGCCTCCAGACAACTAACAGTCCAGCTAGTGGGATTTAGACTAAGCCCTTGCACCATACAAGAGTCGAGTGGTTGTACAAGAAAAGTTGGGTTAGGCAAGATGACACATCACCTTGGTTTAAAACCGGACAAAATGGATATCTCCCAACTTGCTTAACCACAAAGGTACAAGCCTCCAAATGGTATTTCACAAAGAAATACCCATCCATCTTATCCAACACTTTTCTTTATTTTCAAAACCCAAAACCCATTTTCTTACTCAACACACTCACACTTTTATTCTTTGATAAACCAAGTATAGTCATGATTGATTAAGTAAAGAAAACAAGTCCTAAGCATTCTAGCATTGGTTATCATCCAAACAGAGCAAATCATATTCAGAGATAACTAGGTCATCAAGGCATGACCATATCAATCAAGGAATGGCTATCCAACCAGATTTTCAATAGTAAAACACATGCAATTTATCAAAGGCCAATAGGTTGTGTTTATAAAACTGGGATAAACATGCATCAAAGGATGGGATTGGACTTGCCGACTCCAAAAGCTTCCGGGAGTTCCTGCTCACGGTACAAGTCTTCGGGGTCGGGCTCGCGGTACTCTTCTTCGTACTCCGGCTCACGGTACTGTTCCTCCTCGTTCACTCCGTCGTCTAGGGCACGCACAAACAACACACAATAAGAAAACAACAATCCTTTACCGATGGGTTGAAAAAGGGAAGTAATAAAATAAAGTAGGGGGAAGGATTATTTTTGGGAGATTTATGCATAGCTCGGCCGGAATAGATGCAAGAGAGGTGTGTGCGAATTTGGTGGAACTCCGGAGATGTTTGGCGCATAAAATGACGGTTTAAGGTATGATTAGGGCCTAACTGGAGGGTTTAGGACCTCTTTATAATTATTATAAAGGGCCAAGACCTTTCTGTGAATAGTTTGTATAGTGGAAGGGCTGTTTTGTAAAAAGAGAAAGTAGTTGGGGGGTTTGGTAATAACTCGGGACCTATTTGGGATTATTTATAAATATCAGGGGCTTTTCTGGAGTTTCCTCTAAAGGGGAAGGACTCTTTTGGAATTATGTAGAAGGGCAGGGGGTTTTCTGGAAAACTGCCGGCCTTCTCCTCCTTCCTCCGGCCCGAACAGAGAGGGGAGGGGAGAGGCGGCGCTCGGCGGCTCGGCTCGCCGGCGCGCAGGCCCTCCAGGCCATGGCGGCGGCCGGGAGCGAGCGCCCGGG
>CM014272.1:73740893-73754238 GCA_004135705.1 Alloteropsis semialata | reverse complement strand
TACTCAGCTTGTGGGAGGAGTCCCGCTCTCCACGGAGATGCTGGATTCCATCCCGCCGTATGCGACCCCATACGGTTTACGCAACGCGGCTGAGGTCGTGTCACGACTGGTGACACGACTTCTGAGCTACACCCCGGCGAACAGCGAGTTCGTCGGAATGATCGATCACGTCTCCGAGTCGGTCTTCGACCTCCTGGACGACTCCGTTTCGGAGACGTCGGACACCGAACTCGTCGGGGAAAGCCACCACCCGTCCCGCGAGTGCTTCATGGCGGACACCCCTGATGGGGCGGTGGGGGAGGCGAGCGAGAGCGGCTCGGGCCCGGCGGCCCCGGGAGATGGCCTCCCGGCTCACAACGCGCCTGCAGCTGCCCCGGTCGCGAACCAGGCCCCGGCGCCCCCGAGGCAGCCAGCCCCGCGAAGAGCGGCCACCTCGCCACGACGCTCTCACGCCGACGACGCCCGGCAACGCCGGGAGGAGCTCCAAGAGGCCCGCCGCCTTTTGGAGCAGGAGCGTGCGCGGGTCGAGCAGGAGCGGGAACGCATCGAGCGCGAGCTTCTGCAGATCGGAAATGCGGCTCCGGCCCGGGGACGCGCGCGGGACGTGCAGCGCCAAATCATCGACGATGACGGCGCCCCGCCCCCGCATTTCGCCCGCGCCGGACAAAACATAGCCGCCGCGGCCATGCTCGTGCGAGGGCTCCCTCCACCGGCGACGCCGGAGGCCCGCAAGGCACAGCGGGAGCTCGGTGAACTTCTGGAGCGAGCCGCGGCTCAGCAGGCCGAGAGTTCGCAGTCGCGACGACGAGCGTCGCAGATGAGCCACCGCGAGGCCTCGAGGCAGCCCTCCGGTGGGCACGGCGGGCGCGCCCAGCAGGGAGTCTCGGTGCATCAGCCCCGTCCCGCCGGGGACGCGGCTCCGATCCTCAAACGGGTCGGCCCGATTCAGGACGCTCGAAGCATTCTGAACGCCCGCCGGCGACGACTCCCCGAGGGCGAGCCCGAGCGGCGGCACGGGCGCGCTCCCCGTCGTGGCGGCCGGTACGATGACGACGAGGAGGGCGAGAGGACGCCGAGCCCGGACGCGCCGGGGCCACGGGCCTTTAGCTCGCGGATCCGAGCGGCTCCTCGCCCCGCCAACTTTAGAGCCCCGTCGAACTTCCCGAGGTACGACGGGGAAACCGATCCCGAGCTCTGGCTCGAGGACTACCGACTCGCCTGCAGGGCCGGAGGGGCCGACGACGATGACTTCATCATCCACAATCTGCCCCTCCATCTGGCCGACTCGGCACGGGCCTGGCTCCAACACGTCCCCGCGGGACAAATCGGGAGCTGGTCCGACCTGAGGGAAGTCTTTGTGGGGAACTTCCAGGCGACCTACAATCGCCCTGGAAACCCATGGGATCTCAGGAGCTGCAGGCAGAAGCAGGGGGAGACGCTCCGGGAGTACATCAGACGTTTCTCCCGGCAGTGTAACGAACTCCCCAACCTCGCTGACGCCGACGTCATCGGGGCGTTCCTCACAGGGACGACGTGCAAGTCCCTCGTCCACAAGCTCGGGCGAAAGAGCCCTCGCACCGCGAAGGAGCTGCTTGACATCGCCACGAGCCACGCGGCCGGAGAGGAGGCAGTGGGGGCCATCTTCCACCAGTCGGCCGACCCGAAGGGTAAGCAGACGGAGGAACCGGAGGGAGGCCCATCGGGACCCCCCGCCAAGAAGAAGAAGAAGGGCAAGGGCAGGCGGCACGACGACGAGGCCACCATGGTGGCCGCCGCTGACCCGAAGCCGACCTTCAAGCCTCCGACTGGGGAGGTCCCCGACCACTTCGAGAAGAAGTGGAACGGGCCATGCCCGAATCACGAATACCCTGTCAAGCACCTGTACAAGGACTACTCCCTCATGAAGAAATTCATGACTGGGGTCCACGCAAACTGGCCCCCCAACCGAGGAAGGCCGACCAGGCCCCGAAGGAGATGGGGGCGGGTGAGAACGCGGACGCCGATCCCTATCCGGAGCCGGACGGGTGTTTGATGATCTTCGGCGGGACGAAGGCGTCGGTGAGCAAAGGGCGGGCCAAGGTGGAACGCCGAGAGGTATACGCCGCCGAGCCGGCGACCCCGACCTTCCTCAAGTGGTCCGAGGCGTCCATCACCTTCGATCGGGCCGACCATCCGCAATTCGTCCCGTGGCCGGGAAAGTACCCCTTGGTGGTCGACCCGGTCATAGGACGCAAGCGCCTCACCAAGGTACTGATGGACGGTGGCAGCGGGCTTAACATCCTCTACGCCGACACGCTGGACGCCATGGGGATTGACCGAGGACGCATTCGTCCAACCGGGGCGCCTTTCCACGAGGTGGTCCCCGGTAAGCAAGCCGTCCCCCTCGGTCAGATCGACCTCCCTGTTACCTTTGGGTCTCCGACCAACTTCCGGACGGAGACCCTCACGTTCGAGGTGGTGGGATTCCATGGATCCTACCACGCCATCTTGGGCCGCCCATGCTACGCGAAGTTCATGGCCGTCCCCAACTACACCTACCTCAAGCTCAAGATGCCTGGGCCGAGGGGGTGATCACGGTAGGAGCATCATTCCAGCGGGCTCACCAGTGCGAGGTTGAAAGCTGCGAGCTGGCATCGGCCATCATCGCGTCAACCGAGGAGCTCGCCCCGATTAAGGCACGCCTCGTCGAAGAGGCGCCCGACTTCACTCGCGGCTTGACGTCATTCGAGCCGCTCGAAGGCACCAAGGAGATCGAGCTGGACCCCGACCACCCGAGTACGAAGGTGGCGCGGATTGGAACCAAGCTGTCTCCCAAATAGGAAGGCGCGCTCGTCGACTTCCTCCGCGCAAACGTCGACGTGTTTGCGTGGAAGCCCTCGGACATGCCGGGCATTCCGAGAGAGGTCGCCGAGCATTCCTTGGACATCCGGCCCGGGTCCCGACCCGTGAAGCAACGCCTTCGGCGCTTCGACAACGAGAAGCGCAAGGCGATTGGCGAGGAGATCGCGAAGCTTCTGGTGGCCGGCTTCATCAAGAATGTGTATCACCCCGAGTGGTTAGCCAATCCCGTCCTTGTATGAAAAAAGAATGGGAAATGGGGAATGTGTGTTGATTATACTGCTCTCAACAAAGCGTGCCCAAAGGATTCCTTCCCTTTGCCACGCATAGACCAGATAGTCGACTCGACCTCGGGGTGCGAAACCCTATGCTTCCTTGACGCGTATTCCGGGTACCACCAAATAGCGATGAAGGAGTCCGACCAGCTCGTAACTTCCTTCATCACCCCGTTCGGATCGTACTGTTACGTGACGATGCCGTTCGGGCTCAAAAACACCGGCGCCACCTACCAACGGTGTATGCTTAGGTGTTTCGACGAGCTCATCGGACCGACCGTTGAGGCATACGTGGACGACATCGTTGTCAAGTCCAAACAGGCCGACCAGCTCGTGGCCGACCTGGAGAGCACGTTCGCCAAACTCTGGGCGAACGACGTTAAGCTCAACCCCGAAAAATGCGTTTTCGGGGTACCCAGGGGGATGCTTCTGGGCTTCATCGTGTCCCGCCGAGGGATAGAAGCAAACCCCGAGAAGATTAATGCCATCGCCAAGATGGGCCCGATCCAGAACCTAAAGGGAGTGCAACGGGTCACGGGATGTCTAGCCGCGTTGAGTCGGTTTATATCGCGTCTCGGCGAAAAGGTCCTCCCCCTGTATCGGCTCTTGAAGAAGTCCGAGCGGTTCGTTTGGACGGACGAAGCCGAGACAGCACTGAACCACATCAAGGCGGTCTTGACAAATCCGCCGATCCTGGTCCCGCCAAATACCGGCGAACCTCTTCTCCTCTACATCGCAGCAACTACACAGGTGGTGAGCGCGGCGTTGGTGGTAGAGCGCGAAGAAGAGGGGCACGCCCTCAAGGTTCAGCGCCCGGTGTACTTCGTGAGCGAGGTGCTCGGAGACACCAAGACGAGGTATCCGCAGATCCAGAAGCTGCTGTACGCCGTCCTCATCTCCAAAAGGAAGCTCCGCCACTACTTTGACGCGCATCCGGTCACGGTGGTGAGTTCTTTCCCCCTCGGTGAGATTATAAATAATCCTGACTCAACGGGTCGGATCTCGAAATGGGCCATGGAACTGATGGGCCAGGGCATCACCTACGCCCCGCGGACGGCCATTAAGTCCCAGGCCCTCGCCGACTTTGTTGCGGAATGGACCGAGGTCCAGCTACCCACAGCCCCTGTCGATCAGGAGTATTGGGTGATGTACTTTGACGGCTCGTTGACTCGGACGGGAGCAGGGGTCGGTTTAGTTTTCGTTTCACCCCTCGGGGTGCGGATGAAATACGTGATCCGACTACACTTCCCCGCTTCCAACAACGCAGCCGAGTACGAGGCCCTGATTAACGGCCTGAAGATAGCTATCGAGTTAGGAATTCGGCGCCTCGAGATTCGAGGCGATTCCCAACTCGTGGTTAATCAGGTCATGAAAGAGTCAAGCTGCGAAAGCGAGACCATGGCCGCGTACTGCCAGGAAGTGCGAAAGCTCGAGGACAAATTCGATGGCCTCGAGCTCCGACATATCAAAAGGCGGTTCAACGAGGCCGCCGACGCTCTGGCTAAGAAAGCATCCGGACGGGAGCCCGTCCCGACCGGAATCTTCGCCAGCGACCAGCAAAGCCCTTCAATAAAGCTCCCCTGCGCAGCGCAAACTGAACCGCGCGACCGAGGCTCCGCGGAACGGAGCGCTCCGGGCTCAGGGCCTGGCGAGAACGGGGCCGAGGTCGCAAAGGGGTCGGGGATCGGCGCCGAGCCGACCAGCCAAGCTCTATCCGACCTGCTCGCTCTCGCCGTTGCAACGCTGACCGAGGACTAGGGACCGGAGCCCAGCGTCCCGGATTGGCGGCAACCATTCCTCGACTACTTGCTACGGGAACAACTCCCGACGAGTAAGACGGAGGCCCGCCGTGTTGCTCGGCGCGCCAAGTCTTACGCAATCATAGAGGGCGAGCTGTACCGACGCAGCCCCACAGGAATCCTACAACGGTGCATCCCCTCTGATCAGGGTGAGAAGCTGTTGAGGGACATCCACGAGGGCACGTGCGGCCACCACGCCGCACCTCGCAGCCTTGTCGGAAACGCGTTCCGGCAGGGGTTCTACTGGCCGACGGCAGTGAGGGACGCCACTAAGATCGTGCGCACCTGCGAAGGGTGTCAGTTCTTTGCGAGGCAAACACACCTCCCTGCACAGGCCCTACAGACGATCCCCATCACCTGGCCATTTGCGGTCTGGGGATTGGACATGGTCGGGCCCCTCAAGAAGGCGCCCGGGGGCTTCGACCACTTGCTTGTTGCCGTCGACAAGTTCACCAAGTGGATAGAAGTCCGACCAATCGCAACAATCCGATCGAAAGAAGCCGTCAAATTCTTCCTCGACATCGTCCATCGCTTCGGCGTCCCCAATTCGATCATCACAGACAACGGGACTCAGTTCACCGGGAAGAAATTCCTGCGATTCTGTGATGAGTATCACATACGAGTCGATTGGGCCGCCGTCGCACATCCTCGCACAAATGGGCAAGTAGAGCGCGCGAATGGGATGATCCTGCGGGGACTCAAACCCCGGATATTCGAGCGTTTGAAAAAGTTCGGAGGACGTTGGGTCGAAGAGCTCCCGGCGGTGGTCTGGAGCCTGCGCACGATGGCGAGTCGCGCGACGGGTTTCACCCCGTTCTTCATGGTGTACGGGTCGGAAGCCGTACTCCCGACCGACCTCGACTACGGGTCCCCGCGTGTCTGCGCCTACGACGACGAGGGCAACCGTACCTCCCTTGAGGACGCGGCAAACCAGCTAGAAGAGGCCAGGGAAGTCGCTTTGGCCCACTCGGCAAAGTACCAGCAGTCCCTACGGCGCTACCACGGTCGGCGCATTAGGGGCCGAGCATTCCAGGTCGGCGATTTGGTGCTACGCCTCGTTCAGAGCAACAAAGGTAAACACAAGCTCTCGTCGCCTTGGGAGGGCCCGTTCATCGTCTCCCAAGTCCTCCGACCCGGCTCGTACAAGCTAAAGAACGCGGAAGGAGAGGAATACACCAACGCCTGGAACATCGAACAGCTACGTCGTTTCTATCCCTAATTGCTCTAGGCTACCTCCCTATTGTCGTTTAAACGTATTCCTTTCATTTCAAAAAGTGACGCCCGACCCTTGTCCACTGGCCAAGGGTCGGACGTCACTCGAGGGCTAACCTACGTCCCCCGGGTCCTTGACCCTCGGCATATTCGCATACCCGAGATTAAGGAAAAAGGGTGCTGGATAACAAAGTGACACGCGCTCACCAGTCAGAATGCCAAAAGGACAAAGGCCCCAGTGGCAACGGTTCAAAAGGCTCACTGGTAAACCGCGTGGCTCGCTTCAGTCTAAGCATACCCTGGCGGCTTAATCAAGGAAACGCGAAAGGCCGAGTGTTAACGACGCAGACGCTTAGGTTCATTACAGAAATTAATTCAAACTGTCTAAAAGCCAAAAGAAAAGAAAAACTAATCAGGGCGCCCACGGCCCCTCCTCCTCCGCAGTGGACGCCAGCGACGACACTTCCTCCTCGAGTGCGACCACCTCCGCCTCCGTCGTGCCAGGAGCGAACCCCTTGGCGAGGTACTCAGGCCGATTTCAGAGTAGTGGGAGCGGGCGACGGCGAAGGCCCGGCGCACCCCGATGAAGAGCCCGTCGCTCGCCATGGAACGAGCCCGAGCCGGGATGCGCTCGATGTCCGCGAGCAGCGAGCTTGACCCTCGCTCCGACCTCACCCTAAGGTCGTCGAGCACAACGCCGATCACCGTGCGGAGAGCGTCATGCTCGTCTCCTTCGTGCAGCAGCAGCTCCTCGAGGTTACGCGCCTCGTTCTCAAGGCGCTCGATCGTCGCGCGATCCGTCGCCGCCGCTTCGGCCAAGCGCGCTGCGCCTCGACCTCCTCGCGGGCGCCCCGCTCAGCCTTAAGGGCCCGACCCGCAGCCTCAAGGTCGCGGGTCCGCGCCTCGACGAGCCGCCTGGCCTCGTCACGGTCCGCCGCCACCTGAGCCAACTGGGTGCGAGTCCCTTCGAGAACGGCGTTGATGCGGTCCCGGTCGGCCCGCAGGCGCTCCGTCTCGCGGACCAGGCCCAGCCTGACTTGCTCCCGAGCCGCCGAGTCCCTCTCCCAGGAGATCAGGACGTCACTCTTGCGCTTGTCAGCGTCATCGGCATGCTCGCACGCCTCCTTGACCCGCCCCCGCAGGGACTCTATCTCCCGGTTGGCCGCAGCCAGCTGCCCTTCGAGCTCACCCCGCGCATCCGCGCGGGCGGCGGCAACCTCTCGGCGGGCGGCCGCCAGCTGCTCCCTCAGGGCGTCGCGCTCGGCGGTGATCGAGGACAGACGGCCCCACGAGTCCTTCTCCCGGCGCAGGAAGAGAGACTTGTCCCGGCTGCGGGCCATCAGAGACTGCCGAAAACGAATCAGAGTCAGAATCAGCCGGGAGAAGAAGAAAGAGAAAAAACAAATGAAGGAGTGATTACCTCCCCGCAAGGAATGGCGACGTCGCGGAGGGCTTCCAGAGCGGAGTTGAGCGACCGAACCGCCAACCCGACCCCGGCACGAATCCGGGAGGCCTCGTTCTTCTCCTCGGCGTCGTCCAAAGAGAAGACGACGTCGCCTGAGGCGCGGTCGGTCCAGGTGACGCGGGGCCCCCAAACTCCAAGGGGTCATCCCCTTGCCGGACGATCTCGCGGCCCTCCGGGGCGTCAGCGGCAGAACGGGTCCCCTGACCCGAGCTCGACCCCACGGCGTCCTCCATTCCCGCCGCGGGAGGAGAAGGCGCCATCACCTCGCCCGAACCAGGCAACGGGTCGGTCAGGGCGGCGGTGGCGTCCGGCTCGGGGATGACCTCCCCCTCCTCGCGGCCGGCAGCATTCGGGGACGCGACCGGCGTCGAGTCCCTCGGGACCTCCTCTTCTTCGCCCGCCCCCTCCTCGGACAAAAGCCCGACCGCTCGGGCCGAGGGGATGGGATCTTCCTGAGCACGACAGGACCAGAGGGCACCAGCTCCTCCTCCCCGGGCGCATCCCCGTCCGGCGCAGCCGACTCAGACGGCACCACGTCTTCCGCTCCGCCGGATCATCCGCGGGCGGACAATACAGCCCGACGAGGGCCTCCGGAATCACCTCGGCCGAGTGCGCGGACTCGGCGCTCGACACCGCGGCGAGCTGCTGCTCGGGAAGAAGCGGGTCGAGCACCCTCTCCACCATGGGGTCGCCCAGGTCGATCCCTCGGCTCGTCGCCACCTCGGAGATCTGGCGCGCAAGCCGCTTGATCGGCGCCAGTCCCAAAGGAGCCGCCTGGCTCCCCCTCCTGCGAACAAAGGGAGGCCTCACACACACGCCTCAATGGGGGCAAGGAAGACGAGCGAGGGAGGAGAAAGGGACTTACCGATCTGACACGGGAAAGCCCCGGGACGGCCGCTTGGCCGGGGGAGCCGCCCCCGACCCCGACCCTTCCTCTCGCGACCGCTTGCCCCGGTCGCCCCTCGGCGGAGTCCGCTCTCGGGTCGGGGGGTTGGCGCCACGAGGGACCTCGCGCGGCGACTGGGTCGGCGGTGGCGCAGGCAGGGTACCGCGGCCACCCGACGTTCCCGTGGCCTCCGGCGCGTCCCGATCGACCGAGGACTCGCGCCGGGAGTTCGGGGAACTCCACCCGGATCCGGTGGAGGACTCCGAAGCGAACTCAAAACCTCCCTCGAAGGAGCCCTGGTCCTCGCTCCACCGCCCGTCTTGCCGGGCACGCAGACGTCGCTGGCGGTACTCCTCCTCGGCCTTCTCGCGGGCCAGTCGCTTCCTCTCCTTCTTCGCCTCGGCTTCCGCCTTCTTCAGACGGGCGGCCTCCGCTCGCGCGCGGTTCGAGGCCCGAACGGCCGCGTCCTCAGGGAGCGGGGGCCGAGAAGGCTTGTAGACCAGGGGGTGCTGAAGAAGAAGAAACTCAGGTGGCTCGCCGGATTCAAAAATGAACAACAAAGACAAAAGAAAAACCCCAACGACTTACCGGGATGAGGGACTCGCCCACGGGGCGCATGGCGGGGTGATCCGGCATCGGATACGCCGCGGACTCGCGCTGCACCGCTTCGCGAAGGCGAGCGCTCACCTCCTCATCTGAAAGAGCCCCGACCGCCATCACCGACCCTGTCCAGTCCGCTGCCAGGGTCATCTGATCCAATCGCAGCCGGCGGGCCATCAGAGGGAGGACGCGACGCGAGTGGTACGCCGCGATAATCCCGGGGCCGGTGACTCCCAGCTCGCGAAGGCGGACGACCGCGGCACGAAGTCCGGTCAGGTGTGGCCGGTCCGTCTTGAGCGGGCCCCAATGCCAGCAGTCCGGCCGCCCCTCGATGAGCCTCCCTGTGAAGGCCGGGAAGGGAGCGCCCGGGTCACTCCGCAGATAAAACCACCGGGGGTGCCACCCCTTGTTGGTGGTGATCCATGGAAGCTGGAGGTAGTCTCGCCCTGGCCTGAGCGTAGTCTGACCCCGGCGCAGCCGTGTGGCCTCGGCCGCCCCTCCTTCTTCACCTCCTCGATGTGGAAGTAAGACCTCCAGAGGTCGAAGTGGGGGTCGATTCCAAGAAACCCCTCGCACAGGGCGACGAACAACGCCACATGAAGCAGCCCATTGGGGTTGAGATGTTGAAGCTCAATCCCATAATAGTGGAGGAGCACGCGGAGAAAGGAATGAGGAGGAAGCCCCAAGCCCCGCTCGTGGAAGGGGACGAAGGACACCACATACCCGTCGGGCGGGGAGGGGACTCCCTCGTTGCCCGGCGCCATCCACTCCACAAGGTCGGTCCGCGGGCACAGTAGCCCGCGCCCTACCAGACGCTCAAGCTCGCCTTCGGTGACGGAGGAACGGGACCAGGCCATGGCTGGGAAGCGAGGAAGGCGATGAACAAAGGGGAGAAAGGGTACGGGCTTTTTCTTTTGCAGGCGGCGGCGGCGATTCAGGGGGCAGGCAAGCGAGGGAAGAAGAAGAGGCCTCCGGCCCCCCTCCTCTCCGCCTTAAATAGGCAGGTAAGGGAGTAGGCGGGACGCCTCGGGTCTCCCGCCTGCGCCGCGGCTCGTGGGGCCCACACGGCCCACGACGCGCGCCCCCGATCGCCCACGTCTCCCACGTCCCGGAACTCGCGCCCAAGCTCTCTCTCTCCTTCTCTCTCCGAACCCTTCGCATTCCAATCCCCCGCCCCGCTTTTCTTTGCCGCCGAATATGCTATTTCCCTTTCTTTTCCGGCAATTTTATTTTTCAGGGAAGGGAAAACGGTGCGGGGCCGTTCTCGGGCCAAAGGCCGTGGCAAGGAGCCCGCAGGGGGCGCTCGCGGTGAAAAGCACAAATCGAAAAACAGCCCAAGAGTTCTAAGGCCGGCCCAAGGGTCCGACGGCCGCTCTGGGGCGTCCGAGCGAAGGGGCAGAAACGGGCGGGCCCACTAGAGGCCACAGCCTCGGCACACGAGTGCCGAGGACGCCCCGACCTGCGTTCGAGCCTGAGGCTCCCGACCCCATGTATCTCATCGAAGAGAGGCGACGAGCCCCCGTGGTCGGTCGAACGATCATGGGAACTAAGGGGGTTGGGAGCGTTGGGGGTTTTTTCCGAGGTCGGTCACCAGTTGATCCGACGGTCCTCTCTCGGAGGAGGACCGAGGCCTCGCTCGATCTAGCCCGTTAGTAGCTCACCGGGAGCCGTGTTTCGGCCTAAGTGGCAAAACGCGAGGCGTGCCCTAACCTTCCGTCCCGCGGAGGGATTGCGTGAGGGGAAAACGATGAAAAGACGAAACGGCCTCCCTCCCGACCGCTTCGGGGAGACATAGGGAAGCTGGAATCGCAAAAAAGAGACCGACCGCGTCGGTCGCAGAAAAGGTCCAGAACCAACCAGATCCCTTCGTTCATAAATAAGGGTAAAAAGTACATACGGCCAAGGACCGTGGAATAGTACAAACGGATTTCGCCACCCTCGGCGGCGGGGTCGGGCGACGAAAAGCGCGGGGGTTTCGGTGCCACGAGAAGGACCGAGCTGCTGAACGTCGCAGTCCTTCTTGTAGCATCTCCCCGCCCGCCGACACCATGGGGGGAGCTCGGCAGAGGTTCGCGCTGTGGCGGCGCGACGACGGAGAATCACCACAGACTCCCTCCATCGCCTCGGGACCGACCGACGCCGGCGACGGCATCACATCGGCGCCCAAGAAAGGAGGAGAGGTGTGCCGGTGGCTGTATATGACTCCTGCAGCTGCTCTGGCGAGGCACGACCGAGGCCAAGCGCCGGGCCAAGTGGAGGAGACGGCGACAGTTCCACCGACGCACTCCCCCTCGAACCCATTCCACCACCACCGAGGTAGGGCGGACGGACGGGGGGAGCTGCCAGGGGTAGAACCGCCCTTCGCTTGCGACACCGAGCGGCGCCCCTCCACGCCGAAGCCCCCTAAGGTCGCAGTCATTCTTGTGGCATCAACAGGCTATTCTCCCGCCCTCGGTCCAGGGGGGACGCCCCCGAGGTGGTTCCCAGGCCGGAGATCTCATGCTAACAAGAGAGAGAAGAAGCAAGATGTCCGGATGCCTCAAGAAGGAGGGCCGGAGGATCCTATTTATAGCCCGAAAATGCCCGAGCCGACCCTTCGACAGGGCGAGGGGACGCGCCACGCGGCCCTTCCTGTGGAACGCCAGAGCCTCACAAGCGAACAGTAAGCTCAAAAAGGACGACATGACGGCTCAAAAGGGAGGCAAGGCAGGCGTGACGGGAGCACTGCCAGGCGCCGCGGAAGCGTGTGCTCCCGAATCGAGGGAAACAGTGCCCCTGGATAAAGCGGGTCATGTCCCGGTCCATCGGACAAACGCGGCGTCGTCCTGCAGGGACTGACCGGAAGTGACAGAAAGCCTTCGGGCGACTTGACAATTCACCTGCCGGCTCGGGGGCTATAGCCACCAGGCGCGAGAAAGGACAAATTTTACTTCAGCCTATAGGCGAACCATCCGTTCCCCTACAGGCTCTGGGGCTACACCCACCGGGTGCGCTCGCGCGCCCCGGTGGAAAAAAAGACAAACTTTACTTCAGCTTATAGGCGAACCAACCGTTCCCCTACAGGCTCGGGGGCTACACCCGGTGGGTGCGCTCGCGCGCACCCCCGAATGACATCCGAGCGGGTATCAAGAAGGAGCCTGCACGAAAAACCACCTGTCCTCCGAGCAGACTCGGGGTCTACTGTCGGATATCAATATCCGACCCTCTCACCGACGGGTGGGACCTCGCTGTTTTGGGAAGGAGACGAGCGTAATCAAACCCATAAACTAGGAGGACATCAGATAGGAGGAGGGCCGACCTGGCTCCGTCTCGGCCGACCCATCTCCGCCTCGGCCGACCTGGCTCCGCCTCGGCCGACCTGGCCCCGCCTCGGCCGACCCATCTCCGCCTCGGCCGACCTGGCTCCGCCTCGGCCGACCTGGCTCCGCCTCGCCCGACCCTACCCGGGCCAGGTGTCATGGGTCAACAAGGGGGACCCGGAACGAGAGGGGACCGGGAGGACGCGCCGCATATCTACCGCGCCGCCTACTAGCATTAACGGGCCACGCCGCGCCGCCCGCCGTGGCAGAAGGAGGTAACTGTTCCAGCCGCCCCGCGTGCGCCGCGGAGCGACGTGCACGACCCTAACAAGCTCGGGATTAGGACCTACTCCAACAGCGCCCACAGTGTCCCGCAGGCGGCGGGACTTCTCCAGCAAGCTTCTTATTATTCATCATTTTTGTTGAACACGCCTTGTACAGGTCTCCCCCCCAGAGGTATAAAAACAAAAATAAGGCCTCAGGGGAGGGGACGGACAACAAAAGAAACACACACTCATTCACTCACACTTAGACGCTCACAGAGACTTGAGGCTTCTCCTCTCTCTCGACGGCTTGTAACCCCTACTACGAGCAACGCGAGTAACACGAGCAGATCGACACTGGACGTAGGGCGTTAGTGCCTGAACCAGTATAATTCCTTGTGTCCTCTCGCGAACCATCTGGGCCTAAACGCGCAATCCACTAAATTTACTAGTTGGTCATTTCTTACACCGACACGTTCCCTTCCTCACCTTGGGCCGGGGAGGCTTGTGGCGGCGGCTCCGCGAGCGGGCGGCTGTGGAAGGAGACGGCGGCGGCGGGAAGCTCCGGAGCGCTGCACGTGGCGTGGGAGCGAGGGAGGCGGCGGGGAGCTTGGTGGCGCGGTGGAGGAGGTGGCTGTGGTGGTGGAGGGCGCGGTGGAGGCCGGCTTTTATAGGCGGCCGAGGAGGAGGGGTAGGCCGGCGCCGGTG
>CM014272.1:73704941-73731587 GCA_004135705.1 Alloteropsis semialata | reverse complement strand
GCACGGGCGCGCGCGTGCGTGCACGCGGGCGGGGCAGGGGGAGAGGGAGAGCACGGCGGGGTTGGGCTGGTGGGCGTGCGGGCGGTGGCGGCGTGGTGGTGCGCGAGCAGGGCCAGGGAGAGGGAGGCGCCGGTGGTGGAGGAGGAGCTCACGAGCGAGTAGAGGAGGAAGAAGGAGGGAAAAAAGAAAAGGGAGAAAAAGAAAAGAAGGAGAAAAAGAAAGAAAGGAAAGGAAATTAGGAAAAAGGAAAAAGAAAAGAGAAAAAGGAAGAAAAGGGAGAGAGCGGGATTCGCGGCGACGGTCGGTGATTTGGTCAGACACGCGCGTCGCGCGGATCGAGAAAGGAACGGTGGAAAGGATTTTTCGGAAGATTGGGAATTCGGAAACTCGGAAAAGATCGGGAGATTGGATTTAGAAACTCATCGGAAAAGTTTTTGAAAACTCGATAAACCATGATTTAGGATTTTGAATTTTTCGGGCTGTTACAGCCCATCTAAGGAAGTTGTGAGGGGTAAGGGTGGGTAGGCTTTAGGTGAGAATTGTCTTCAAATGTTATTCTCTTTATAGAATAGATAAAATAGACTAACTAATAGGTGATAGCAATGAACATGCAACCTATCTTGTATTGTGGCTCTCAAAAAAGTGTGAGGATATTTTACTATCCTGCATAAAGATTGTGGTTGCTGGCTATGTGATTAAGTATGGAAAGCTATAGAATGTGTCTTCTTGTTAGAAAAAAAATTGTCTAAAGTTCTTGCCGGTTCTTTTTTATATAGAATAGACCCCACCACAGTTATTCTACAGTTACTATTTGATTGAATCTTGGATGTATTTATAGAATCTTAAAATATCAAGAACGACATCGCATAAATAAAGACCATGGATGAGGATGTACTTGTACATGGAACGATAGGACAGAGGACGATAAGTGCTTCATTCGAGGCTAAAAATGAATGTGAAATTACCAAAACAGAAGGGAGGCTTGGGGAGGATGGAATTCAAAACTATACAAGATGTCGGAAGAAACTTTGTCATAGGACCTCCTCAAGTTACTCATGCGTTTGAATACCTTAAGCCTGACCTTAGCTAGTTGTACCTGGTAATGTCCTTGTTGAAGGCATTGTTGGCCTTTACGGTTGGACCATGGCAATAATAGTGTGTGCATGTTGTTTTCATATTGAAAGTGTTGTCTTTGGGGAGGCTTTCTTGCATTTCAGGTGTTGCTATGGTGGTTTATGAAGCCAAATTAAGATCAAATTGTGTTTTATTATATGATCCGGCATGCTATATGTTGCCATGCAGAAGTTTCTTTTATATTTTATTTATAGACGTTGTGTATCCTAGTTACGAAGGAGAAGAAATAGGAATTAGTATGATTATGTCACCTTGATATAATTGTCTGGGATTAGTAAAGTTTCTCTTAACGAAAAATGGAAGGGTTTTGACGAGAGCTTCATCTATAACAAACAAGATTGTTTATTTAAATCATAGAGGTTCAAAACCCTATTTCTCATGCACGTTTTCTATGATGGAACTAAATGGCAATAAAATTATGCACAACATACTACCACCTCTTTACCATTTTACATTTTAATAGAAGAATAATGTCTAGATGTGTGGCATTTAAGGGAATTGTGTGGCCCTAATTGGGATGGAGGTATAATCGCATCATTGGATAATAAAAGTTTCCATCAGGCATTCATTTGGTTTTGTATAATGGGGAAAATTGAAAGAAAAAGCAAAGTAAAGATGAATGTAATTGTGGAGTTTGGACATGAAGGCAGCCATAGCCGTATAGGCATAATAATTGATGAGCTATCAGCACTCAACTGTCACCATCCTAACATATATCAGCCATGAGAAAGCTAGTGTGAAGATTTAGCATCTAAGACATGGTGTGTTTGGTTGAAGGGACGAGACGGGATGGGAGGATGAATCTGTCCTACTATGTGTTTGGTTCATGGGTAGCTGGAATGGGATGGTATCTAAGGAGCTTCCTTTAAAACGAGGGACTAGACGATTCCTCGGAATCGAACGAACCAAGCCGTCCCTCGTGCACGCCGTATGGACTTCGTTCGTGCTCTACTCGTGCCTCCGTCTCTCTCCCGCACTTCTCCATCTCCCTCATGCACTTGCCCTTCTTTGTCTGCTCTCTCAAACACTGGTGGAGGAGCAAGGGTACGCCGGAGTAGCCTTAGGGGCAGTCCGATGGCGGATGCAGGGGCAGGGCGATGTTGGGGCAGGCCAGAGGGGTGGCCGTCGGGGTAGACCAGAGAGGCGTCCTTGGGCTAGGGTGGCCGGAGGAGCAGGCCAGCGGCAGGTGCAACAAGAGGGGCATGTTGACGACTGTTGAACCGGTGTAGCCGTAGGGGATATGTTGACGAGCAGGGGCGACAGACTAGCCGGTGCGATCGAAGGAGCCATCCATGGCCATGGCCAACCTTGCTGCTTAGCATCTGAGGCGTGGGCCCTATGGCTAGTGTGAATGACATGTGGACCTACAATTGACGGAAGGATAACCCTCGTCCCTTCAACCAAACAAAAAAAATGGGACCATCCCATCCCTCAACCAAAAATTGGTGGAACCATTTCATCCCTTAAAAGCTGACTCACAACCAAAACACTCTTGGTTTGCAAACCAAAGGGTTCCAGACCTAAGGCCATCTTCAACCCTTCGACTAGGATAGTTTCCATGGCATTAATTAGACCGCCACATAGGATGTTTAGCTTATGTGGCACTATATTAAATAAGAGAGAGAGTGGAAAGAGGAAGAAACTGGGTCTCATGCAAGACCCAGTGTCAACACGAGAACCAATGCACTAGACACCACCAAATTATGCATTGGAAGAGAGTAGTGTCCTCATGATAATTAAACAACAACTATGATTGGTAGAGAGGAGAGAGAATAGTTGAGTGAGTATTAATTATGGACCCACATGAAGAAACTATGCATTGAGGGTTGTGATTTTTAGGCATAGTGTCTTGCTTATTTGGCAACATAGACCCTATCTATGGACACTATGGGTTTAGGATGGCCTAATGGGACTTCCATTTTTAATTAGTGAGGTGCTACATGAGAAAAAGTGACGACATGTCATCAATTTACCTTAGAAAGATGGTAAACTAGTTCCATTAAATGAAACCACCCTATACACTATATTTTAAAATTTTAGATATCTCTCTACCGTCTCTATTGTAGCCACAGGGTTTAAATCCGATAATCACTTGGCTAATCATCATGTGAAAATGGAGTATCACCATATCTATTAAACAACGCTATGAAACTATGCAATAGTGATATGGGAGTTTCATTCAGCAACAACATCCTACTTTTTTTTGCTTTATGCACCAAACATAAATTTGAATAATCTCGTTAGGATTGGACGAAATGAAATCGGCTGTCCGGTGCCCATTGTAGGTTAAAACCACGGAGCGTCAAATATAAAGAATCAGAGGTAGTACTAATACGCCCAAGCTGCCCGTGAGATCCTGTCTCTTGTAGGGCCGAGCTTGCATTGGGCAGAAGAATACGTGCTGGATTCCAGCCTGGCCCAAATCTTTTTTTTTTTTTGTATATTCTTCAACTTCTTGTAGTAGTGAGGTGTGATATGTATAGCCTATGATATAATTGGCGTGGAACAATATACTTGTCCTAACCGTGCAATTTATATGCTGCAGCGGCATCTGCACATCAAGTCCGAGATGGCAAACGATGCATCACAACAACCGGTACACAATATGAACAGTTCTATTATACAGCCGAGTAACATACATACACATGAGAACAATCGACACCCAATTGGCATTTCACATGGCCCACTCACTCGCCCCCTTCATTCCCATCGCTTAATTAATCTCGTCCTGCAGCGTATGTACAGAAAGCAATGCATGCGTTTGCGCCGCTGTTCCTCCTTGGCCGTCCACCACGAAAGGTTCCTGCCATACCAGCCGTGCAACCTTAATCTTGCTCACGAGCTCGACGCCGCCGCCGTCACGCCGTGCGCCGCCCTCTACAGGACGACGTCGCGCCGCTTCTTGGGGTTGGACGGCTCCGGGTCCCCTTTCCTCATCATCGCCGCGAACTCGGTGTAGTTGATCCGCCCGTCCTGCACGCACGCACCACACAATTTCAGCCCATGCATCGATCAGGCGCCGTGTTCGGCAACGCCATCGTCTAGGCCTTCTGATCAGTTCCGACAGTGTGCGAGAACATGCTGATGGTCAGCAGACCAGGTGAATTCTGTGGCTTACGTTGTCGGCATCGACTTCGGCCACGATGTCCTTGATGTCCCGACCGTCGAGCAGCCCCTTCTCCCTCAGGGCCTGCTCCAGCTCCTCCATGGTGATGTACCCGCTGTTGTCCTTGTCGAAGTACTGGAACGCAGTGTAGAGGTGCTCGTCCCGGTCCATCCGGTTCATGTGCATCGTCGCCGTGATGAACTCCTCGTAGTCGATCGTCCCGTTCCCGTCGGCGTCGGCCTGCGTGTCGTCAACAACGTGATTCATCAGCTCCGGAGGCAGTGGATTCCAATGGCGCGGCGGGTTTCAGGTTGCTTCGATTCTTACAGCTTCCATCAGCTGCTGGACCTCGGCCTCGCTGAGCTTGGTACCCTTCTTGGCCAGCCCTCTCCGCAGCTCGTCCACGGTTATCGTGCCGCTGTTGTCGGAGTCCATGCTCTTGAACATCTCCTTCAGCCCCTTGATCTCCTCCTCCGACAAGCATCCGGCGATAACCTGCGCCGCAAAGGTTCAGAGGAAGGTTCAGAGGAACAAAATTCAGTTCACCATGATCATTGAGCGTTCCAGCAGGTTTCAGAATTCAGACTGACTGAAAAAGCACGCACCCTTAGCGCCGCCTTCTTGAACTGGTTCATGGCTCTGAACTGCTTGAGCCGGCCGAGAACAGCGTTATCCAGCGGCGTGTCAGGCGCCTCGCCATCCTCTTTGATCCACGGATGATCTGAACATCAAACAGATATCATTTCAGTATCACAAAACGACGCATCAGCCACCTGTATACAACTAAAGATTAAGCTAATATTTATATTTGCAATGTTCAGAATAACTGAAACACTTACTGAGGACGTCATATGCAGAAATCCGCTGCTTGGGGTCAGGGGTGAGCATCTTCCTGACAAGGTCCTTTGCGCCCTGCGAAATGCGTGGCCATGGGTCGCTGGTGAAGTCCACCTGCCCTCTCAGGATGGCATTGAAGATTCCGTGCTCCGATTCTGAATTAGCATCATGATGGTTCAGGCAAATGCGAGTAAGATCATGTGCCATTTGCTCAATCAGATCGATGAAGCAGGATATCTTGCCTGCCCAGAAGGGCGGAACACCGCAGAGAAGGATGTAGACGATGACGCCGACGCTCCAGATGTCGGCCTCCGGCCCGTAGCTCCGCTTCAGCACCTCCGGCGCGATGTAGTAGGCGCTGCCGACGATGTCCCTGAACACCTCCCCTGCGGCAGCAGCATCCGTGCAATTTTTTTTGAAGCAAATGCAATGGTGCGTGCCATCATTGGGGGCTCGTTATTAGCTAGAGCTTGAAAGATGGGAGGAGAGCAAGAAGAAGAATTGGCCGGACCTTCTTTGAAGAACACGGAGAGGCCGAAGTCGGTGGCCTTGAGCGGCGCGTTCTCGTCCTTGCTGAGGAGGAGGAAGTTCTCGGGCTTGAGGTCCCGGTGGATGACGCCCATGGAGTGGCAGGTGTGCACGATCTCGACGATGGTGCGGAGCAGCGACGCGGCGGCGCGCTCGGTGTAGTGGCCCTTGGCGATGATCCGGTCGAAGAGCTCCCCGCCGGCGCAGAGCTCCATGACGAGGTGCACCGAGTTCTTGTCCTCGTAGGCGCCCTTGAGCTCCACGACGCCGGGCTGGCCGGAGAGGTGGTACATGATCTGCACCTCGCGGCGGACGTCCTCGATGTCCTCCTTGGTGGACAGCTTGCGCTTGCTGATGGTCTTGCACGCGAACTTCTGCCCCGTGGCCTTGTGCGTGCACAGCGACGTGACGCCGAACTGCCCGCGGCCGAGCTCCTTGCCGACGGTGTAGGTGGCCTTGACGTCCTCCATCGGCCGGCCCAGCACGGGGCCGACGGGGGCCGGGGGCTTGGCAGGCGTGGGCGCCGTGGTCGCCGTGACCCCCGCGGCCGGCGAGGGCACGGAGCCGCCGCTGCCCGCGGGGCGGCTGGAGCCGGCGTAGTCCGGCGGCGCGGGGTCCGCCGATGACGACCCCGGGCAGCAGCAGTTGCCCATGTCGGCCGGCGCCGGCGGCGAGGTGGACGGCGGGTGACACGGGTGCCTCGCGCGCCGGGGACGCGGACGCGCAGCAAACCGGGGAAATTCTCCGGGTGGGCAATGGGGTCCGCGGAGGAACCTTTTCCGGGGGCGCGCGAGGGGTGGCCATGAAAGGGAAGGCTGGGAGGGAATGGCGGGAAGGTAACGGCTGCTTGGTTTGCCTTCGGTTGCCTTCTCTTTGCTCAACACAGAAAAACAACAGAAGCTTCCGTGGGCGGTGGGCCCACAAGCCTTTTGCGGCAAGGCCCTGACGTCACAGCTCCGGTAGCTTACCTCAGCTATTCTATTCGTGTGTTTGAGTAACCGGATGCATTGTTTGTGACGTATGAATGTATGATCATATATATGGTCCATGATATGTTTGCTTCTTTTATTTTTCTAAATATTTTTTTGAATCGGAATTTTTTCTAAATATTTAGTAGACTGCTTTACAGATGCGATGGCAATATGACATAAGAAGACGCTGATCGGTTTTATGAATAAAGGGCGTGATTGGTTGCACTTGCAGTGGCCGTAAAGGGCATGAGCCAGGATAATCGCGTAGTACCAGCTTCGGGCAGCGAGGTTAAAGATCATTGAGGCTGTTTGGATGCCAGCCACACTTGTGGCTGCCACAAACAATCTAGCTGCTGCTTGGTTGGTCACTGTGGTGGCACAGAAAACTGAAAGTGCATCTAGGCTCCATGTAGGTTTTGGTGAGTTTGATGACAAAACGATTAAAGGGCTAACTTGTTTGCTTGAAATGATAAACAAGGGATTATTCTTATAATTTATTGTGTTTAATGTGCTCATCAAAATATATGGTTATTCGTTGATACAAGCAAGCAAGTGTGTGAAGAAATAATGCTCATTGCAAAAGATAAAGTGAAGCTCTGGCTCAGCCATGTGGCACCCAGGTTAGCCAGGTGAAATTAAATTCAGGACAAAAAGGCTGAGCCGGCTCAGCTAGGTCCAACCCGGGTGATCCAGGTGTCAAGTTAAAAGAAGCAATGATGAAGCAATGACTTGGGGATATGCTATGTGGGTCTCCAAGATATGAGACTTATTTGACAAAGAAAAATGATATTGTAAGACTTCATGTATGTATGATAAAAGGACATGAGCATACGTGTTACATATTGGTCTTCATGATTGGAAGCTTGCATTGTGTGGGATATTCTTTATCAATCAAGAACAAGCATTTGAAGAATCTTTCAAATGGAATTCACTCAATGGCAAAGCAAAGCTAACTTGATGATGCAAGGGTAAGTGGTGAAGAAACAAAACGAGATGACTAGAGCGAGGGACTAAGCAAGCTTTGGTTAAGTGACGACTTATGACCATATGCGTATTGCTAAGGTGAAGTATCTAGTATCCGGGGGTTTCGAAGTATCATATCCAAGTCTTGTCATGAAAGGCATTGCAATGTATATATATGTTATAGTTAATAAAGGGAGTGGCTTAAGGATTAAAGTGAACTCAAACGTAAGTTATGGAAAATCCTAAGTCACTAGCTCAAGGTTGATCTGCTCAGATGATGGACAATGTTGAAAGCCCTCAAGTGAAGAATATTCAAGTATTGGCATGATTCTCAACATACAAGCTCAAGTGATTGAAATATGACTTATTTATATGTCTTGAGTATAGGTATGCCGTACTGTCAAGAGGGATGCAACATTGGTTGAAAGAAATTCACTGAAAGTGCTCAAGTCAAACCCATGAGAGTCTAATCGAATGAAATTAACTTTAGTGGGGTTTCAGGCTAAAACCGGTCTGACCGGTTTTGGGGACCGATCTGACCGGTTCCTGGCCTCTGAGTGTCTAACGGCTAGTTGAGTTTAGAAACCGGTCAAACCGGTCTGACCGGTTCCTGGCCTCTGAGTGTCTACCGGCTAGTTGAGTTTGAAAACAGCTAGTTTTGTTGGGCTTGGGTATTTATACCCAAGAGCTCCTCTTTGAGATGCTGCTGGTTCTGTGTGTTTCTCACACCTTCTTGAGGCCAGCTGAGCTCTCTCCAACATCTCTTTATGAGATTTGATCATCCTTGTGAGATTCTTTGAGTTGGGTTGAGAGAGAGACTTGTGTGTGAGTTTGTGTGAGCAATCTGACCTTGAGCACTTGTGGTGGCGTCGAGCAACTCGTGAAGCATTTGTTACTCTTGGAGCTTTGCTCCTATACGGCTAGGCGTCGCCGTGGAGCACACATTCCGTGTGTGGTTGTGCCTCGGAAGTTTGTATTACTCATCCTCTTGGTGAGGAAATCAGTAAGTAAACTCAATCCACCTTGGTGGTTGATTGGGTGAGGAAAGGGTTAGGTGACAATCCGGCTCTTCGTGAGCACCAACGGAGACTAGGATTCACTGTGCCTTAGTGGCTGCTTGGTGCAAGCGGTGAATCTGAACTTGGTAAACAAATCATTGTGTGTTGTCTCCATTTCTTTGCATTTATCAATTCTAGCATTTACTTGTAATTCCGCATATCTCTACTTTAGTGTACTTGCGCTGTGTGCAGGAGCTTCATAAATACACTTGGGAACATCTATTGAAGCTTGTCACCAAAAGTGGTTTGTGCTAGAATTATTAGAGGGGTTTGTCTATATTTGTTTGCCTGCTGTGAGAGGAAACCGGTCTGACCGGTTTCAAAAACCGGGCTGACCAGTTCTGCTGCTGACAGTTGGGTTTAAATTTTTGTAATTTGCAGAAATGCCTATTCACCCCCTCTAGACGACATCAAGGTTCTTTCAAAAAGAAGGGAGGCAGCAGATTTCTGTGGCGAGTTGGCGGAGAGTATCAGCGCCACAGCCCTGTGGCTCACCACATTGTGGCGTGGCAGGCTTGGGCGGCAATCCAAGCAGCCCCAATATATTGCAACTAGGTATGTAAGCGCGCTACCGCCGCGCCCGTATTCCTCTTGCGTGCATAAATGGTGGTACTGTAACAGGTTATGCATGTACTGCACACATAGACCAATGAGCAGTTGGAAGCAGCAATTAGTAACTGATTTCGTTGTTTTGCTCGATACTTGAGACATGACAGGGTTCAAGTATTGTTTGTTTGTTGAACGTATTCTATAATTAAACTTTATATTTATAGGAAGTCACCTGTCTAATATGATCGACCTGACCGAACAGAACAGCGTAACAAAAATGCAGAGCACCCGAAAACAACTATATAAGCTGTACAAAAAACAATAGTATTATCTCATCTTGGTGATGACAGTATGAGCAAAGTTTTGGAAATATTTACAAAACAACTCATATCACTAAGGGCAGCAATGGCATGTCAATGTACCATAAACAATCATGCCATTGTGTGTTAGAGCACGCAAGGTTAATTTACATATAGATTAATCAGCATGTAACTTTGCAATTGTAATCTCAGGTGGAGTTGAAACATCAAAAAATGGAATTAGGAATGATTTGAGATAATCATTGTATCACCTCTCATGTCCCCATGCAATTAGCTTCTCATCATCAGGAAATTAAATGATTTGGTGTCTGCATACAAACGAAAGGCACAAAATAGTAACTCTTAACATGATTTGGAACCGCATAGTACCATGGAACCGCATACTTCTTAGTCAGTTAAGAACACAAATGTGTAGCCTATCAGTGGGCACAGTTGTATGTGTATTACACCAAGAGTTATACAGCAGGGATTGATGAAAACACCATATAGGGCTTACATTAAGATAGATATAAAGCAAATTATATACAATTTTTCGCTGATGCATAGTAAAAAGAGATCTGAACGAAATAGAATAAATTGTATCAAAAATTTACATCAATTCTATCACCCATGCTTATGACTTCATTTGCCTTATAACTGACATATTACTGTTGATCTTTGATATCTTTCATCACAAATATGTTTTAAAAAACATTTCAATGCTAAGCATACAGAAGGAAAGGGATCTCCCTAATGTCGTGAGCCATACTTCATCATTATTAGTCAGTCTTAGAATGATTGATGGGAGAGCAGAGCACTTTGAAACTACTGATATCTAACCAGCTCTAACTCTAATACATCTTCAATCTGAAAAATGAAAGTATACCATGACATTACTATTTGTTTGAACTAAAAAAAGGTTGAGATACTTAAATTTCCATGTCACCTCATGAAGTTACATTTTCGTTTGTTTACCTAAACCAATACCAATATAAATTTTCCAAAAAAAGTGATACCAAGCTGTGAAAGTGAAAAATAGAGATAAAGCAATATAGCAATGCATTCACTGAGAAAACAAATGAGGCTAAATGCACCAGCCTTTACAGAACCACCAGGGACAAAGACCAAAGGAATGAACGCATCTCTCGCAACCGGATAATCTGTGCAAATTCATTAGGTAGTAGCAATGCAGGCTAGAACTTACCTCTACCTTCTTTTTCAGAATATTGCTCCTTGAAACCATCTCCAACCAAAGCTGAAAATAGATGGCAAAATATGAACTTCTGTCACAATCGCAAGTCACGAAGCCAAGCAGGAACACGGAGAATGACACTTAAACAGGCAGCAACAAAGATTAAGCAAAGCTGAAGCTGCCATGGCAGGTACAGAGCAACGAAGGTAATCTGACAATACAGAGACGACCATCCTGACAGATGGAAAAAAGCCCCCACCTCAGCAAGCAACACGCATCCAATGGGGACACGGCAGGACGACGGCGACAATGGCAGAGGAACGAACCAACAAAATCACAGCGGCAACTGGTAAGATGAGAACAGCAGGAACATTAAACTCAAAGAGTAAAAAAAGCAAGGCTACAACCATGCGCACCACAACATCAGGTGCGAACGGAATAGCATGGGGGAAAGAGCCCTACCTGACCAACCAAGAAGCAGCTGTCGGCAGTGCTGATCGATGGAGCGAAGCAACCAAGGCAGCACGACGTTGGCACAGAAAGGTGCCGTTCCTAATTTAGTTACCTGATCAGCCTGAAGCATCTGCATAACACACTCGCTGTTTAAATAACGATCAGCAAGATCCATGGACCTAGCTTCATCTGATAATGCAGCTGCTGCTGTAAAATTGGCAGCATGCTGCAATATCTTTCCCTGGAAAGGAAGCATGGGTATCAGCAGAGGCATTAGCATAACAGCCTATCTTTTGACTTGGAGATTAATGTGATATATCTTAATGATGCTGGCAAGTATATGGTGGCGAGATCAAAGCTGGGTCGCTACAAATACATAGTTTAACAGGCAAGAGCAGCAATATATCAAACAAAAAAAAATGCTAGGCAACAAAACCACTTTATAAACTAAACTTAACCAAAGTTTCATGTGTGTGTCTGTGTGTGTGAGAGAGAGAGAGAGAGAGAGAGATTGACCTTTACTGAATATAAATCAATGACAGTTGGTGTATGTGATATAGCTTCATCAATTTTGTTTAAAGCAATCTCATACTGGCCTCTTCTGTCATAGTGCTGCATTAGATAAGATGGGGAGGAAACATGACTATTCAAGATCATAACATTTCTATAAAAAAAAAAGAGATGCGTGTAAAAATGGCGCAGCAAACGCAAACCTGGGAAATCAAAAACAGAGTCCACAATAGTGTGGAAGGAGGCTCCTTCTGTGGACTACAAGGCAAGACAGAGAAAAATAAATAGCAAATAAAAGAAAGCTCACAGATAAGTATATAGCTACAGCATTTCATTAGTTATAACAACTGGTTTTTAGAGAACAGACCAGCGAATTCCAAAGACCAAGCGTGGTTTAAGCTTCACTACCAGCCTCTGGCGTATGTTCCTCGATGCGAACAGAACAGCAGGACATCGGCACATGCTTGATACCTGCGCATTTCTAATTCTAGGCGTAAAACACGAGGCGGATGCCTCATTGTGCCGGACAATGAAGGTGGGAATCCCTTGGTTACCGGCAGTAATCCAATTCCTAGTTTAATCGCGACCAGAGGAATGCTGGGATTGTTAGCTGGCTGAAGAATGCTTGGGTGCCTGGGCATCGGCGCCGAGAACAGAGGGGACTGGGGAGCTCGAGATTGGGAGGAGGAGGATGTGGGGGATTGGAGCAGGGGGCACTCACAGATGAAGTCGAGGATGACGCGGCCGTCGGAGAGGCGCCCCGTGGGGTGGTGGAAGTAGGCGCGGCAATCCGGCGGCGTGATGCGGATCCCCATCACCGCCGCCAGCCCGCCCGTGTCGCTGTTGGAGTCGCCGAAGTTGAACAGCACCACCCCGTCCCCCTTCTTCTTCTTCCCCTTCGCCGCCGCCGCCTCCTCCTCCCCCACCTCCTCGCCGCCCGCCGCGCCGACGCTGGGGGCCGCCGCCGCGGCGGAGGCGCTCGAGCGGACCACGCTGGTGGCGGTGGGGCCCGGCATGTAGCTCAGCGTGGCCAGCAACACGCGATGGCGAGCGCAAGGACGAAGAGCAGCATGGCGTGGAAGTGGGCGAGCTCGACCGAGTCCAGGGCGAGCTCGACGACGCGCTGGGCCGCCTGGAGCGCGGCCCGCTGGTGGCGCGCGCGGGCGGCGGGGTCGTCGAGGACGGAGGCGGCGCGGGCGTGGACGGTGCCGTGGGCGCGGAGGAGGAGCGGCGAGGAGGCATCCCCGTGGCGGGCGACGGCGTCCTTGAAGAGGCGCAGCGCCCGGGCGTGGCTGCCGCGCTGCAGGCAGGCGAGCGGCTTGTCGACCTCGGCAACGGCGGCACCACCGAGGAAGAGCGGCTAGCGGCGAAAGACGATGAGGAAACAGCGGGAGGCAAGGCGGCCGGCGCCCCCACGCGGGGGCAGTGGCGGCGGCTGTCCAGGGCCGCCCCGCGCAGGCAGCCGCGCCGGCCGCGTAGGCGACGGCCACCGTGCCAGGCCCTGCCCAGCGGGAGCCGCGCCCCGGCCAGCGCAAGCCGCCAACCCGCCGGCAGCGCAGGGCCGCCACCGTGCCAGGCCGCCTGAGGCGAGCGCGCCCTGGCCAGCGCTCGCCGCCGACCCAGATCTGGTAGAGAGAAAGGAGAGGGAGAGGGAGAAAGAGGAGGAAAGGGAGGGGAGAGGGAGAGGAGGAGGGGGGCCGGCGGAGGCGGCGGCGGGGGTGGGTGGGGGAAGGCCGGACCGTAGCAAACCCTCGGCTCCGTCGGCGAATGAACGCACGGCGATTTCACCGCGGCACACGGGCTCGCGTGAGGCCATAACACGCGCGCTGGGCCAGAATAGCGCTACGCGCGGCCCATCCGCGAAAAAAACCCTGCTACAGTAGTCGGAGCGCTGCGGTGCCGCGGAATCCACGGGCGATATGAGGTTATTATATATATACTTATTGGTTGTATCTGATGTCATCAGTAGCTAGGAATTAAGAGATGTCAGATATCTCTAAAATCTGTGTGTCAAGTTTGTAATATAGCTCTTCATCGCATGCATAAAAATTTCCCCACAGGAACAACACGTGCCGCTGAACTAAATTACTCCATCCGTCCTAAATATACGGTATTTTAAATCAAACTAAATAAATTTTGACAAACTTTCTAGAAACTAAAAATAATATTTATGATATCTCATGAGCACTAAAAAAACTCATTATATAATATATTTTGATATTTTAAATTTTTGATTTGATAAATGTTAATAATTTTGTCAAATTTTAAAAAAATTAACTTAGGACAAATTCAGCATATCCTCCACTCCACATCGCCTGGCACCGTGACAAAATATGTTTCATATGTGGTTGTGAGTTGTGACCATAGATGCACATGTTTAACGATCTGTGTTTTATGCTTACTGGAGTAAAATGAGAATACAAGAAGTTATATTGTATAGTACTAGGCGCATTTCACACTGTTTTTTTAAGACATCGGAGCCTGGAGGGAAGGAGGCGCGGTGTTGACCAAAAGCCGCCGGGGAGGCGGAGGTCCCGGCGGCATCTGGATGACTGGATCACACATGGAGGGAGCCGGCCACTTCGCCGCCGTCCTGCATCCACCCTCGTTGGCGCCGCTGGGTGCTCGAACGGACATGGCGGGCGGAGGCCGCGCGCATGGTGCTCGACGGAACGTCCCGGACGGGGTGCCCCCCCGCCAGGCCAACCGCACACCGTCACGTGGCGTCCGTGGTCCGCGGAGCAGTAGCCAGTAGGGGATGGAGCAGGCGTGGCGAGGACGAGACCACGAGGATGAACGAGACGAGGCAGAGCTGCTTTGCTTGGTGCACCGTGTAAGTGCGCGGCATTCGTCTTGATGCTTCGTTTCATCTGCATTGCATATATCCGTCCACTAGTGCGTGCTCGATGGCTTGGGTCTTTGCAGGTGTGAACACTCACTCAATCAGGCTGCAGCTTTTGCAAGCTTTTGTGGATAGATTTCTCAAGATTTTCTGTTTACATCAGGTCCAGCAAACTCCTGTTAGGGGTTGGCTGCTGCCTAATCCACAAATTCCCCACTTCGTCTCATCAATGACTGGAATAAAAGTTCAGAGGCACATGCTGCTATGCCGCTACTATGCTATGGTATGGACAAAACTCTTCACTGAAGACTGCAACGCGGCTCGTTGTGGAGGGAAAAGAAGTTTTGCCATTCTTGTGATAGATTGCATTCATGGTGGTTACTGAATGAGTGTTGGACGTAGGACACGTATGGCAAGCCTAGAGATATTACTAGGGAATATATGTTCTACTTCTTCTACAATGTACTACATATATCTCATATGTACAGAGACTTCAGAAGTTTCAACACTATTCAGCTGCACATATGCCATCCACCTCGCTCAGTTTTCTGGCACTGAGCAGTATGCAAGATCGGTTGGGAGACATTACCAACCCAACCACAGGTATGCTGCTAAATTCTCAAATTTCCCATGCAACCTTGTTTTGAACTTCTTTGATGAACAAGTAATAGCTTCAGTTTTGGCTGTGCCCATTCATTGTTTAAAGGAAATTTTGTATGTTTGAGTCAATCCGTCATCTTCCCATGCTACAGCATTTTGGATTACTATTTAGCTGTTCTTTTACTGAACTAGAATGTACAGCTTGGTTGGTGTTCAGTTCTTTTCAGAGTCCTTGTTCGATCCAGCCAACTAATCCCCTAGTTCTCTAGCTTGTATAAGTTGTTGCTGTTTAAATTCTAATCATACCTGGTGAGTTATTGACTGTTCCCAGAGATACAATGGCTGACGTTAGATTTTATACGGTTCAAATTTGTAGATTTATTTCCCTTCCAATTTATTCTTTGTATTGTTGGAAGCACTGCAGCCTGCAGCACCTGAAGTTGGATTTCAGTCAGAAATACAGCGAAGAGGAGCACAGCCAAATCAGTCAGCTTGAGTTCTAAACAGCAGGAAAGAGAGCTGGGAAGAGTCTGAGATGGCTTATGCAAGCCCTGGAACTGATACATCAACAGATATAGATACTGACGAGAAGAATCAAATGGTACTTAAATTACCGTTCTGAAAATATATATTTTCTGTACTATTTTGTGGATGGTCAGTCCCATACTGGTGTGGATATTAAACTTTGCTTTATGAGACATACCATAAGTTGGACGTGAGTAGAACCTGAAAGTTTTGCGATAATTATGTGTTTTGAAATTTTAATGTATCATTCCTAAATAAAAACATCTGATGGTTGTTTTTCTGTTTTGATGCTATTTTCATGTCAACAATAGCAACTAGTTTGCATTCAAGTAATGCTACTCATATTCTTGGTAAATTTACTTATCAGCTGGAACTAGGACAGCTTGCTTCCCTTACAGCTTCTGGTTCTGGTGACAAATCAAAGGACAAGCAAGGTCAAAAGGTATTTAAACTCTACAAATCACTCAAGGTATGATCTGTTGGTTCTACTGTTACATTACAGACTCTCTCTTTTTACTGAATTAATGATAGGCACTCCGCCGTTTGGCCCAAAACCGTGAAGCTGCTAGGAAAAGCCGTCTAAGAAAGAAGGTGTTATCATGTACCTGATGGTGCATCTCATTAGTATTTTCCTTGTGCACAAGGAATGCTTTGAATACGAATTATTCACCCATTTCCTTATCCTCAGGCATATGTAGAGCAACTTGAGAATAGCAGGCTGAAACTTGCTCAACTGGAGAAGGAAATCCAGCGTGCTCGCCAACAGGTAAGTTTGTCATACTTTGTTTTTTGGATTTGACCAAAATCTGCAGTACGCCAGTACCTGTTAAACAAACTGATTTTCTCAACATTTTATTGCTTATTCAGGGCATTTATATTCCTACTCCGGGAGACCAGCCTCATTCAACTAGTGAAAATGGTAAATTTACTATTTTTTGTGTCAAAATATTAGGTCACACTGTACAGTATCTGGAGTTGAGCTGTTGTTTGTATTTCTAGGAGCTTTGGCATTTGACATGGACTATTCAAGGTGGCAAGAGGATCACAGCAAGCAGATAAATGAATTGAGGGCTGCACTCAATGCACATGCCGGTGATGATGACCTTCGGCGTATTACTGATGGCATCATGGCACACTACTGCGAAGCTTTCAGGCTCAAGGGTGTAGCAGCCAAGGCAGATGCTTTTCACGTGCTGTCAGGAATGTGGAAGACCCCTGTCGAGAGGTGTTTTCTGTGGTTAGGTGAATTTCGACCGTCAGAGCTTCTCAAGGTTTGTGGTCTCTCTCACTTGTTCCTACTGAATCGATGCATTTCTGTCAGAGCTGAAAGACTTTCAGGTCACTTTCTTACATCGATCCTTTTTACCACAGTTGCTTGCAAGCCATCTGGAACCCCTTACTGAACAGCAGCTTGCAAGCATATGCAACCTGCAACAGTCCTCGCAACAAGCTGAAGAAGATCTTTCACAGGGGGTGAAAGCACTGCAGGAGTCGGTCGCGGAAACCCTCGCGTCAGGACCCCTGTGTCCTGCAGGTTCTTCTGTTAGCGCTGCAGATTGCTCGGGGCAGATGGCAGTGGCAATTGGGAAGCTTGGCACTCTAGAAAGCTTCCTACAGGAGGTACGAATTCTGCAAACCATCATGTTTTTGTTTTGGGAACTACCGAACTAGATTGACGATCTCGTGTGTTTGCAGGCTGACAATCTGCGACTCCAGACTCTTCAGCAAATGCAGCGCGTATTGACCACCCGCCAATCTGCACGGGCGCTGCTTGCCATCAGTGACTATTTCTCCCGGCTACGCGCTCTGAGCTCTCTCTGGATTGCCCGTCCACGGGAATGAATTCAGCTGGCTCGTCAGTTGGTCACGAGTGGGTTCATCAATTGGTCATCAGTGGGACAAAGGCTGTTGCGCTATGATATTCGATAGCTTCAATAATTTTGCTTATGAGCAGAATTTATTCCTTTACCGGTGTAAAAACCATGTGTAAAATGGGAATGTCTTCAAAATGGTAGTCATGGGCATAGCTCTGGATCTTGCTCTACAGCAAAGTGTGTCACCCCTGAGCTCTGACTCTGAGCATGATTCCAAATTCCAAATCCTGCAAAGATTTAAACGGCACGCATGATGCGCATAATTTTGATAATTACTTTAGCTTGCCGATTTGATTAATGTATACATCCAGCAAATACAGGAGAGGAGCAAAAATATGGAATGGTTGTCTGAACATCACTATAGCAACTGGTAATCGTCAACCAGGGTTTTATTACCACTGCGAAAACACGATAGGCTAAATTCAGAAAGAAGGGGAGCTACATAAGACGGTGCGCTGCTGCTACTGCTGCACAATACAAAACTAAAGTGGCGTGAATCTCAGTGTACATCACAAGGAACAAGCAAATCCGCTGGAACCTCGCGCATGTTTGAACCCTATATCCATTTCAGAGCTTTCTCTGCAGCCTATATCCGTTTCAGAACCTTCTCAGCAGCCTCAATGGTTTTCTCAATATCCTGGGAGGTGTGTGCCAAGCTGGTGAAACCTGCCTCGAACTGGGAGGGCGCCAGGTACACGCCCTCTTCCAGCATGCCCCGGTAGAACCTCCCAAACTTCTCGGTGTCGCTCTTCTTGGCATCCCCAAAGTTGTGAACTGGTCCACCAGTGAAGAATACACCAAACATTCCTCTGATGTGTCCTCCGCACATTTCATGCCCTGTTTTGGCACCAGCATCCAGTATCCCCCGGACGAGGTCACCAGTGATCTTGTCCAAGTATTCGTAAGTGCCAGGGTCTGTAAGACGCTTGAGCGTGTGAATTCCAGCAGTCATGGCAAGTGGGTTTCCACTGAGAGTTCCTGCCTGGTACATTGGCCCTGCTGGGGCGACCATCTCCATGATGTCCCTCCTCCCACCATAAGCACCAACAGGGAGACCACCACCAATAATCTTACCCAAGGTTGTTACATCAGGGGTGATCCCGAAGTACTCTTGAGCCCCACCGTAAGCCAAGCGGAAACCGGTCATCACTTCATCAAAGACCAGGAGCGCACCATTCTGTTTGGTCAAGTCGCGAAGGGCATTGAGGAAACCAGGTTGTGGAGGAATAAAGCCAGCATTGCCAACAACTGGCTCAAGGAAGACGGCAGCAATCTCCCCTTTGTTGTCCTCGAACAATTTCTTCACTGCCTCAGCATCATTGTATGGTGCTGTTAGAGTCTCATAAGTGGCACCCTTCGGGACTCCAGGGGAGTCTGGGAGGCCAAGGGTGGCAACACCACTACCAGCTTTGACAAGGAAGGAATCAGCATGGCCATGATAGCAGCCTTCGAACTTGATAATCTTCTCCCGCCCAGTGAATGCACGAACAAGGCGGAGTGCTCCCATGCAGGCTTCTGTCCCTGAATTGACAAAGCGGACCATTTCGACACTTGGAACTGCGGATATGACCATCTCAGCCAATACATTTTCCAGCACACATGGAGCACCAAAGCTAGTTCCTTTCTTCAGAGTTTCAATCAATGCAGCATTCACCTGAATCAAACAACAAGATATCAGATGATTTTGATTTAGCACTGTCAATTCTCAACCCAGCTTATATCAAATGTTACTGCATCAAGTATAGTTTTTTTTCCCAATATTAAATGGTGTTTCAAAAATCATGCTATAAGTTGAAAAATATTTGAATATGATGTAAAGCCGTAATGCTTCACCAGTTTGATGTAGAAAATCTGACTATAAGAAAATTTTATGATGCATGCAAAGCTTCAGACATTTTTGTACATTCATAAGTGAGATGGAGATTTGTCAAACTAATCCAATCAAGTATTATAGCAAATAGAAGCAAGCTTCTCTATCATAAAAGCATACTCTTGCATAGGAAACACAGAACCAAACCCACAGATTAACTAACAAAAGAATTATGATGAAATATTTCATGCATTTCACATAACTCATTTACACAATTACCAATGCCGTACCTTGTCATCTGCATGACCAATGATTGCAGGACCCCAGGAACCAACATAATCAATATATTCATTCCCATCCACATCCCACATATGAGAACCCTTCACAGAGTCAAAAACTATAGGCTGGCCACCAACAGATTTGAAGGCACGGACTGGCGAATTAACACCACCAGGCATCAACTCCTGAGATACAGTGAAACATCAATTAGTAAAGCATCCAGAGCCATAGGAAGAAATCGTGACATACAGAGACCACAAATGGTGAAAGATCATAAAATTGGTACAGGTGATTGTGGACACTGACAACTCATGATAATTTTATATGCAATCTGGGTTGTATTCACATCTAGCAGTGCGGTTTACCAGCTACAGATCCAAGATCTAAAGCATGACCCGCAGAGGAATGGCTACTAACTGCACAAACTATACAATTAATTATAGCTTTGGCACATTAAAGTAATGGGGTGCTGCACCTAAGCAATTCTATCCCAGTGCAGTTTCTCACAGCGATTATTCCATCTGCATTACTGTGTCATGTGTCAATTTGGTTTAGGAATCAGGAGTGTAGTTGACCTTAATAAAAGCTCACAATGCCAGTCCCATCCAGACCTTCCCCAGCCCCCAGTTTCCATGTTCCAACTCATCTTTGACAATCCACCTCTAACTGCGTTACCAGCAATCCATTGACGGAACTGAAGAAAAAGAAAACGAAACCAATCGGCCAAAATTTCCACAGGCCAACCATTCCCCAAGCTGCCCGCAAGCGCACGTCTCTTTCTCCAGAATTCACACCCTTCAACAGGCCACAAGGCCCTCCCAAGTGAAATGGAGCCCTGGCGGTGGTGGATTGCATTAACGAGGCGGCAAAGCGATGGAATTAGAGAGGAGGGTACCTTGGCGGCGTTGAAGATCTCCTCGGACTTCTGCACCGTGTACGCCTTCTCGCCCTTCTCGATGGATATCGCGGCCCGCACCCCCGACGGCCGAGCGCGGCGCCCAGCCAGGGCCCTCCTCGGCGCGGCCGGCCGGGCCGAGATCCCGGCCGCCACGGCGGCGGCGGTGGCTGCTGCTGCTCCGGCCATGCTCGTGTGCTGGGCTTTCTCTCGCGCGAGGTCGGAGGTGGAGGATGAGGAGGGGGATAAGAAATTCTGGAGGGGTTTGGTGCGATTGGGTCTTAAAAGCTCACGCGGGCCCACCAAGCCACGACCTCGTCTCTGTTTTCTTTTTTCTTTCCACGAAGCAGGTGTTGTTTGCGCATAGCCTGCCTGGGCCGAAAGGCCCGAAACTAATGTCCCACGTCGCCTAGCGACCAAGGGGGCCGGCTGTGGGCCGTCGCTTCGCTTCCGCACTAGGCCGGAGATCCTATATATCTTCCGGAAGAAAAAAAACTTATCTATCTACCACTGTTTGAGATTCGTGCTGAAGGAATAAGCCGCTGGCGCAAGCACATGCAGGGAGAGGCAGCCGATGGAGCCAGTGGGTTGCGTTACTTGAATTTCAAGATTAAAAATCATTTTTCTCTTGAATCGTCTATCATTTTTTCAAATCGTTTGAACCATGATGTTATTCAGAATTAATATAACAAAATAAGATCCAATATAAATTTTTTTTAATTTTTTTAAATACTCAATAATTTAAACTAACCATTTCAACATTTTGAACTTAGTTTTCAATATTTTCTGATTTCAACCTTTCAACATTTTGAACTACGGTTCGTCCTTCGCAGACCATGCTTTTAGATTTTAAACTTAAAATGCTTTTTTCTCCCAAAATATGAACACTTTTTAAAATTCATTTGAACCACTGTGTCGCTAAGAATTAATCTAACACAATGACGTCCAATATGAATGCATTTTATTATTTTTAAAATACAACATTTTATATGATCTACCTCAACATTTTTAATGTTCTACTTCAACATTTTCATATTAAATGTTGAGATAATTTATTCGAAATATTGAACTTGATTTGAATAAATGTTGAAACTTGTATTTAGACTAATTTCTTAGGTTTCTATCCCCTGTCATAGAAGGGTGTACCGGTTAGGGTTGGGGATTGTTGGGGGGCGACTCTGTCCTAACGGGTACAGAAGGTTGGTGGGTTTGGGGGCGACACGTACCCCCTGCCATAAAGGGCCTACTGACCGGTTAGGGGCCGACCAAGTACCCCCTGCCATAGAAGGCCCTACTGACTGGTTAGGGTTGGGGATTGTTGGGGGGCGACTCCGTCCTAACGGGTACAGAAAGTTGGTGGGTTTGGGGCCGACACGTACCCCCTGCCATAGAAGACCCTACTGACCGGTTAGGGGCCGACCAAGTACCCCCTGCCATAGAAGGCCCTACTGACTGGTTAGGGTTAGGGATTGTTGGGGGCGACTCCGTCCTAACGGGTACAGAAGGTTGGTGGGTTTGGGGGCGACACGTACCCCCTGCCATAGAAGACCCTACTGACCGGTTAGGGGCCGACCAAGTACCCTCTGCCATATAAGGCCCTACTGACTGGTTAGGGTTGGGGATTGTTGGGGGCGACTCCGTCCTAACGGGTACAGAAGGTTGGTGGGTTTGGGGGGCGACACGTACCCCCTGCCATAGAAGACCCTACTGACCGGTTAGGGGCCGACCAAGTATCCCCTGCCATAGAAGGCCCTACTGATTGGTTAGGGTTGGGGATTGTTGGGGGGCGACTCCGTCCTAACGGGTTCAGAAGGTTGGTGGGTTTGGGGGCGACACGTACCCCCTGCCATAGAAGGCCTTACTGACCGGTTAGGGGCCGACTAAGTACCCCCTGCCATAGAAGGCCCTACTGACTGGTTAGGGTTGGGGATTGTTGGGGGCCAACTCCGTCCTAACGGGTACAGAAGGTTGGTGGGTTTGGGGGCGACACGTACCCCCTGCCATAGAATGCCTTACTGACCGGTTAGGGGCCGACCAATTACCCCATGCCATAGAAGGCCCTACTGACTGGTTAGTGTTGGGGATTGTTGGGGGGCGACTCCGTCCTAACGGGTACAGAAGGTTGGTGGGTTTTGGGGCGACACGTACCCCTGCCATAGAAGACCCTACCAGTAATGTTGATTGAACATTCTTAAGTTTTTAAAAAAATATATCAAAAAGTTTGTAAATTATTGAAAACATTTTTAGAAAATGTTGAACTGGTTCATTTATATTCTTTGCTGGATAGGCTGATCTGTTACCTTTGCGTCAGAAGTTTCTATTTCAATTATTGTCCTACAAGTACAACAAGTTTGCTGCCATTTTTATTGAGATGCTGATCTAGTTGTTGTCATGCAATTCAATGCCTAAATACAGGTTTGTAACATTTTCCTTTAGTGTTCTCAACATTTGTTTTCATAGTATTTCAACATCTTCAACATTATTCCTGCTCATACAACTCCATGCCTAGATTCAATTTACTAACTTTTTTTGTTGTTGCACACAACATTTCTTATAACAATATTTCAACATTTCATACAGTTTACTAGAACTAGGTTCAACTTTATCTGTGCAATGTTGAACATATCTATATGTATATTTCAATATATCTATTTGTACATTTCAACTTTACTATATTTAATGTTCAACATTATTGTATTAATTAAGAATGGAAATGTTCAAAATTTCTTGTTTTTAATGGTCAAAGTCACAATAAAAATTAACATAATGATTAACATTTGGAGCATTGTTTCATTGTTAACAGGTTCTTGCTACACTACTTGCTGAAAGTTGCTGTGGAAGATCAGTTGTCAAAGGAAATGCTACATTAGAACTAGATTATATTACCTATAATTTGTGCTCTGAAATCTGAAGCTACCGAATGTTAAGTTTATTTACAAATTTGCAACTTGCAACTTCATTTTGTGAGTTGGTTCCCACCCGTTATGTTTCCCACTAAGAACCACGTACCCAGCAAAAAATGAAATGCAGGCAGAAATTTTTGCGCGCGGGAAACACAACGTTCCAACATTCACGATAAAAAAAAGTCAGGCGCCCAGATCGTAACGGAAAGTCAGGCATCCAACATTTGCATCAATTAAAAAAGTCAGGCACGGCTAGATGTAACGAAAAAAACAACGGGCTAGTCTATTTGCTAATATTTGGGTCTTCATAAATCTAATTGGGCTTTATAGATGATTTGCTTATATGCCTTCCGGTAGACATATAGGAGCTCCCGCACTAGGCAGAGGTGCGGCCTTCAAGCCTGCTAGCTTAAGTGAATTTAAAGCCTGTGTAAAACAATATACTCCCTTCGTCCCGTAACAAAGGCCTCGTTTAGTTTCAGCAAGTTTCTGCAATTCAACCAAAAGTAACACATTGAAAAACGTGCTCTTCTCTCTACAACACGCTTCTCAATGCATTTTTTCTACAGAAAATTCAACCAACTTTCACGAACTAAACAAGGCCTAAGTGTCTATAGGATTTAAAATTTGTCTCAAAACAAGTGTCCATCTCGCTTTCCAATACAATTCTCTCTCTATCTCTCTCCTACTCCATCTTTTCTCGTTTCCTGTACGCTCTCTACTTTCCATTCTTTCTTAATCCCCATGTCCAACTCTCAAATGGACACTCTTTGTGGGACGGAGGGGGTAAGTTATTGTAGAAGGTTAAGGGCGTGTTTGGATCTTTAGAACTAATAGTTGCTAATTATTAGCTAGTTAATTATTAGTAGGGATCCACCTGCTAATAGATTGATTTTGTACTATTAGAACCTATTAGCACCCTCCGACTAATTATTCGCAGGGTGGAGTGCTCATAATTAGCAGGCTTGTTTGAATCCCTAGCTGCTAACTATCAGTTCTAATGAATAAAAAAAAGGTACTAAGTAATATTTTTGTCAAAATTTATAGTGCTATGTTGACAAACGGCTCTCACGTTCACATCCTTTCTTTGTCGTTTTGTCAATTGGGTTTGCCTCGGCGTCAGGTCCCTTCCCTGGCGACGAAGGTTCAGTCGACGGTAGTTTTCCCGTGCATTCAACATTTAAGTGCCCGTCAATATGTTCGATGTGCCGCTCGTGTCATTTCTAAAAGGTGTTTCTTCGTGTCATTTCCGCTAAAAGCGTTGAGCGGCTGACATTCCAACCGAGGGCGACGAGCCAAAATACTCCAGTGTATTTCTAGTATCTTTATTGAGGTTCCTTGGGGCTGGATGTTTCGTTTGCATATATAAGTAATAAAGTCCATCCCGTTTTTCTAAAAGAAAAAGGAAACCGGTGGTCGCAGCAAAACCAGGGGTGCAGCAAGGACCGAGCCAGCCAGGTGCGGGTGGACCAAATATAAGCAGATTGGTTACACGATCCTGGAGAATTTGCATCTCCTTTCAAAAAAATAATAAAGGGAACTTTTGCCTCTCTAAAGTCTAAACGGGCGCATATCATTTTCAAAGCCCTCCAGGTTAACCACAATTCTGGCAAGTGCTTAATATCTGTGTTTCATGGAACTAAACTGCATATTTAATGGAAAAAAATAGAACTGAACATGTCAAAGAATTCATGTAGATTTTATTTCTCACAAACGAGGAAGGGAAAGCCAAATCCACAGGCAGAACACAGAGATTTACTAAAATTTTACTACACGAGCAACTGTATTGTCAAGGCAGTAGTATCACCACTTTTTCTTTCATTGTTGTCTAACAAAAACTGAAAATAGGGATGGCAGCGGGCATAAAATATCCGCGTGCCCGTGGATAGTGGGCACGAATATGGGTATAGAATTGTGCCCGCGGGCATGGGCACGGGCATGACCTTAGACCCGGTGGATATTTGCTCACGGGCAAGAAAAAATAATATCCACGCCCACAAACCCGCAAAACCCGCTCCGACTGCTGACATGTGGCCCCAAACACCACAAGCATATAAAACTTGGTTAGGGTTTTATCCAACGCCATTCCCTCGTTCCCTTTCTCCTCTCCCAGCCGCCACCCCCTCCAATCCTGCTTCCGCTCCTTCTTTCTCCAGGCCTCAATCCCGTGCGACGCTTGACGCTTGATGCCGAGGTCAAGCTCGGAGACCTTCCATGGTCCTAGATCCAGATCCCCATCCATCGCCCCTCGCCCGCCCCCATCCGCCTCCCGTGTCAACGCGCGCTGAAGACTCGGCGCCCCTGCACAGGTTGCCGCACGCCACCAATGCCCCAGACGCGACGCCGTATAGGTGTGCCCTGGCACCAGCACACGACTGATGCTCTTTTGAATTTCTGATGCACCAATCAGTAACTAGCATTTATGAAGAAACGAACTCTGATTTGCCATCCGATGCAATATTGATTGATTGAATAGATCTATTGTAACTCTGGATCTCCATTGGTCTATCTCATGCACTACACACTGATGTACTGATTTGCACTTGTTTATGCAGCTGCAAGTGGTAGTAGCTCGGCTCAGTGCCAGCCTCCCGAGAAGTTAAGATGATGCTGGGAATGAAATGTATCAGATTTGTATGGCTGTATCAGACGTTCAGAATTGTTTTTTTTTCTTATTCAAACATTTATGTATGTTAATGTGTGAGGAGATATTGCTGTGGAGATGGCTCTACTTTCTGAGATGAGATATTACTATTTATCAGATTTTTATTTGATGATGTGTGCTGACTGCTGAGGAATATCACCGCTGCGATTGTTTTGCGGCCACACGGGCGTGCCCGCGGGCATATGATATCCGCGGGCAGCGGGCACGGGTGTGGACTTTTGCCCGTGACGGGTCGCGGGTGCGGGTGCAGGTGTGGATTTTTACTCGCGGGCGTGGATATCTACACTCAATATCCGCGCGGATTTTACCCGGTGCCATCTCTAACTGGAAAGCTCAGAGAACAAACGAAGAAACAACATATGGAAACCAACAAAATGACTCAAACGAAGTACATAAGAGCAGCTTTAGCTTCTAACTTTTTGACATTTTAACAAAAAAAATCTCAGAAGACTAGCAGGTGTGAACATGAAAGCGTGCAAAGTGTACGTACACACCATCACCCACCACCATCATGTATGTTAATCCACTGAGCCAAGACTTTGTGCGCCTGATGATTCAGTCAATGATGCTAAGTGGTGAGCAGCTGTACGGAGCTTCTTTTCAAGATTTTCCATCCAACAAGGTCCAGCCAGGCAGACATGGACCATGCTTTA
>CM014272.1:73679292-73693150 GCA_004135705.1 Alloteropsis semialata | reverse complement strand
GAGCGCCGCCGCGCCGCCGGGCCCCGCCGGCCGAATTCCCCTGTGCCGGCCGTCCTCCGTCCTCGCGTTGCCGTGCCGCCCACTGCCCCGACCAGCATCTCTGCCTACCTCCTCGCGCACGCGCTCGTCCTTGCTCCCTGTGCGCCGCCGAACCTGGCCCCGCGCCATTACTCCCCTCCCGAAGCTTCTCGCCGGCGCCGCCTACCTCCCTTCCCCGCGGCCGCCTATAAAAAGCCCCCCCCCGGCCGTCCACCGCACAAGCACCACCGCCAGCGCCAGCCACCGCTCCCCAGCCCCCTCACAAGCTCCAAGCCGCCGCGCATCGCCCCAAAGCTCCCGCCGCCGCCGCCTTCTTCCACCGCCGCCGCTCGCCCGCGGAGCCGCCGCCCCAAGCCCCCTCGGCCCAAGGTGAGGCGAGCACTGAGTGCCCCTCATTCCCCTCATGCTCACGCGCTCACCCACGGCCGCCGGCGAGGCCGGGAACGCCGGGAACGGCGAGCGCCGCCGCGCCGGGCCGCCGGCGTCCCCATCCCCCTGTTCGGCCCGTGGGAAAGGGGAAAGGCTGCCCCTTTTGCCGATAACCCCCTGGCCTTCTATGATTTCTTTAAAGAGTCCCTCCCCCTTTTAGCCAACTTCCAAGAAAGCCCCTGTTCTTCCATAATAATCCCGTATAAGCCCCTGGCTGTTTACCAAAATCCCAAACACTTTCCAAATATCACAACCAAGTCCTTCCACCACATAAAATCTTCACAACCAAGTCCCTGGCCCTTTATAATTATTATAAAGAGGTCCTAAAACCCCCGTTTAAGCCCTAATACTCCTTTAACTCGTCATTTCATGCGCCAAATCTCTCCGGATTCCCACCAAACTCAACCATGCCTATCCTTATATCCATTCCGGCCGAGCTTTACACAAATCATCCCAATATAATTCCGTTTCCTATTTTATTTTGTTCTTTCCTGTTTCCAACTCATCGGTTAAGGAATGTGTTTTCTTATTGGTTGTTTGATCGTGCCCTAGACGACGGAGTGAACGAGGAGGAGCAGTACCGCGAGCAGGACTACGCAGGAGAGTACCGCGAGCCCGACCCCGAGGACCCGTACCGCGAGCAGGATCTCCCAGAAGCGTTTGTTGACGGCAAGTCCAATCCCATCCTTTGATGCATGTTTATCCCAGTTTTATAAACACAACCTATTAAGCCTTTGATTATTGCATTGTTTTAGTTCAAAACCCGGTTGGTTAGCCACTCCTTGATTGATATGATATTCCTTGACAACCCCGTTATCGCTAAATATGATACGCTCTGTTTAGATGATAACCAAGTCTAGAATGCTTAGGATTAGAATGCTTAGGATTTGTTAACCCTTACTCAATCATGACTATACACTTGTTTTATCAAAGATTAAATGTGTGAGTTTGTTTTGGTTTTTGGGTTTGAAAAGAGTAAAACTGTGTGGATAAAATGGATGGGCATAACTTTGTGAAATGCCAATAAGGAGGCTTGTACCTTCGTGGTTAAGCAAGTTGGGAGATATCCATTTTGTCCGGTTTTAAACCGAGGTGATGTGTCATCTTGCCTAACCCAATTTATCTCGTACAACCACTCGACTCTTGTATGGTGCAAGGGCTTAGTCTAAATCCCACTAGCCGTGCTGTTAGTTGTCTGGAGGCAGGTGTGCAGCGGGAAAACCAAGTGCCGTCTTAGTGACATGGTTGCCGTCTTAGTGACATAAACCCCTTGGTGTTTCTCGTGATGGCTAGGCAGTTTTGGCTATGGTGGGTAATGGCTTCGATAGGATCCGCACTGACACTAAGGTGATCGTGTTGCGGTACCCTACTTGTGGTGAAAGTGTACACCTCTGCAGAGTTTCCTAATCTATTCGAATAGCCGTGCCCACGGTTATGGGCGAGTTATGGCTTGGTCACAATGCTAAGGTTTTGGGTTTGGAGTGTGTTGGTTTTGGAATGAGTTCGGCTTTGTGCCAAAAGCTACGGCGGATGGGAAATCCGGTAGCACTTAAAAGCTGGATCCTTTGTGGATCAACCCCCACTAATTAGAGTTGTTACTTAGAGTTTGCTTTGCTAAATTATACCTTGATAAACCCATGCATATGTTAAAACTAGCTTTTTGGCAAAAATAAAACCTAGCCTTATCCTTGATATTCCTTGTGCATAATTCTGTGTTAACCCCTCCGTGGGTGTGATTGGGCTTGCTGAGTACTTTTGTACTCACCCTTGTTGTGGTCAATCCAGAAGAAGACCCGGACTTTGTTGAGGACGCTGAATAGGTGGTCGCTTCCGCACCCAGCTTTGCCTGTGGAGTTTGGTCCCGCCCAAGATGGCTTCGCTGCCGCAGAACTCTGATCCCTTGGTTGAACCGGTCTGGTTCATCCTTTGGCTTACCGCCGTAGTTTACCTTTTAGCAGTTCTAGTTTGTATTAGGTGCCCGCTTCCTCGTGGGCTGTAAGTTTCTGTATCATCTGTTGAATAAATGTGTATCAGCCTCCTGGGACTGATAATTTGTATCACATTTAGTCTCTGCTTAGGCAGGGGCGCTTCACTATGAGATAGAAGCCACTGAAGCTAGGAAGGAGATGAAAATGCTGAATGCAATGAACCAAGATCTACAACTCTCGATCAACAAACTGGCCCAGACCAAGGAGTATGACAGAAAAGAGAAGGAATGAAATGAAGAAGAGCTTGACAGACTAAGGAAGGAGAACCAGCACCTAAGAATCTAGCTGGATTTCCAAACTCTGCGCGCCAAGAACTTGGAGAGAGGGAAATAAAAGTTTGAGGATGACCTAATCAAGGCAAACAGAAGGATCGAGGATTTGGAAGGCCTAATGGTAGTCAAGGACCACCTCAGGGGCGTGGCCGAGAAGAAGGACGAAGAACTGCTCAGCAAAGACCAAAACAACGTCGCCAGCATCGCCCATCTCACTAGGGCAAGTATCTACCTTAAGGACAAGGCTGAAAGAGCTATGCTGGGATGGATGGAATCCGATGAAGCAAGAATGGCCGAACTGAAAGAAATCAAAGGATATGCACCCTTCCGCCTCAAGATTGAAGATTTCGAACTACCACCCACCCTGTTACCATTCCACCTCTGGAAGCATGCAAGCTTACCACCGGCAACAGAAACCAAGGCTGTGAAGGAAGCTCACAAGCTGCTGAAACCCCTGCTAGATGCTGAGGAAGATAAGAAGAGATGCCTGATCTCGTACAAGAAGGCGAAGACCAATGAGTATTTCTAGAAATAATGTAATAAGACTAGAATAAATTATGTAGTAGGCAATGGAGTAACTTATGTACCCACGAGATATTTCTATGAGTTGTACCCCCATGATGTATCCATAAGTAGTAATCATGAGTTCCACCTGGTACTGCGTTGAAGTGGAGTCCACTCACACAAGTCATGCCTCGTTATGTGTCTCGATGTTTCCCTCGACCTAAAGGCATTAAGAGTATGCCTTAGGAAGGTACCATGTAATGAAATGAATGAGTGATGCTTCTTATGGTGTTAATTGCTTTTTCATGGTTGTTCATCTTGAGTGTACATTTCTTATATAATAAATACCTTGTTTGTATTTACTCCACTTGTAAGATAGATTGAGTTATCCTAACCCTAGTAATCCCTTGTATGTATTGTGCAGAACCATGACAACCCATCGAGTTGAGCGCATGCTAGCAAATCATGCTGCTACTGAAGCCGCCAAGGCGGAGGCTTCCAATGCCAACCGCGGACGCCAGGCAGGAGGAGGCCGTGGCCGAGGCCGTGGCACGGTCGAACCTGCTGCACCAGTCAATCCACCAGCTCCAGGAGAAGTGATACCTGACGCAGCCCCAGAGCCGCAACCTCAGGTGAATGCACCAATACCTCCACAGAACGACATACCACCGCCGCCAGTTCACAATCTCGCTGAAGTTATGGCTACCCAGACACAGCTGCTACAGCGTATGGCAGAAGCCGTGGTAAACATTGGGAATCACTGTGTGAATGTTCAGCGCCAAGACCCCCAAGGAGAAGATCTATCCAGAAATTCATCAGGCTGAAGGCACCCACCTTCGACTTCTCCAATGACCTGATCGATGCACTAGATTGGCTGAGGATCATTGAGACCAAGCTTGACTTGACCAACTGCACAGAAGAAGAATGCGTGGCTATAGCAGCACATCAATTGGAGGGTTCAGCTAAGGCTTGGTGGGACAGCTACTGTGAGACTCATCCAGCGCCAAAAACCATCACTTGGCTCGAATTCACTGAAGTTTTCCGCGAGCACCACGTGCCTCGCGAGCTGATGGTGAGAAAGGCCCATGAGTTCCGCACGATGACACAAGGAACTATGAGGGTGGAAGAATATGAAAGACACTTCACGAAGATGCTGAGGTATGTCAAAGATGAGGTACGCACCGAGGAATCAAAGATGTTTTGGTTCCATCGTGGACTGCACTACGGGATCAGACAGCTTGTGTCCTCAACCAAGAAGTCGTATCGTCACTTGGTGAACCGTGCCATGGAGATTGAGAAGGAGAGGCTTTGCCATGAAGGTCGCATGCAAGACAGGAAGAGGAAGTATGAGCACCCCTCTCGGGACAGACACCAGTACCAACAGGGAAAAAGCTTTCAACCCCGCCCAGGAGGCTCTTTCCAACAAAGAGGTGGCTATCAATAGAGGAACCAATTCCGACCAGGCCAGGGAAGTGGAAACAACAGCTTTCAGAACAATGGGAACTGCAGCTATGGGAATCAGGCACCCACAGATAACAACTGGAAGCCCAACAACTCTGCTCCAAAGGAAGGGAATGCTGGCAATCTTTCGTCCTTTGCTTGTTACGATTGTGGCAAGCCGGGACACAGAGCTGCTAACTGTCCGGAAAAGAGGAACAACCAAGGCTCAGCTGGAAACAAAGGACCGCAAGGCAAGACCCCACAGGACCATGCTCAAGGGAGGCTGAACCACTGACCATGGAAAAGGCTCAGGAAGCACCGGACGTGATGATAGGTGAGTATCCCGTAAACGATACTTAGGATTTAATTTTGTTTGGTAATGGAGCAACCATACTGAAAGTGAAGCCACATGGGAAAAGGAAGCTGACCTGCGAGAGAAGTACCCGCACCTCTTTGAACCCTAAGTGAACCTTAATCTCGAGGATGAGATTCCTGTGAGGAGGGAAGTCTGTAACATCCCTAGGTTTAGAATTTGATGAATTTAAAATTTTTGTGCAAACATATGTGAGAACCTAAAGTGGAACACTTCTCTCTCTAAAAATTTCTAATAAATAAATCAAGTGCATTGCATTAGGGAATTTTAATGCTAGAGTGAGTTGGCTCTCTTTGGTTTTATGTGAATGCTTGTGTGGAATTTGTATTTAAATTCAGCCATTCAAATATAAATTCAAACTCAACTAACCTAACTAACCTTACTAACTCACCTCGGGCCTAATCTTCCCTAACCCAACTAACCCGGCCCACTAACCTATCTCTCTCTCTTCCCCGCAGCCAGCCCAACCCATCTCCCTTTCTCCCTCACTCCCCTGCACCCGGCCCATCTGGCCCAGCTTGCCCCGGCCCTATCCCCTGGGCGCGGAACGCCCCTCATCTCTCCCTGACGCGTGGCCCCGCTCCAACAGTTGTCGTCTTTCTCGCCTCATTACCCCCAGCGCGCGCGACGCCGCCGCTCCTCTCTCTCATCCGCGCCCGTGCTCGCCTTTTCCCCGCAACTCGCGGCGAGAGCGCAACCGCCCGACCCAACGCACGTGCGCCTGCTCCCCGCTCTCCTTGGCCGCCAAGGAAGCCCCCATCCCAATCCTTTCCGCCTCGCCAAGCCTTCCCCTCTACAAAACCCCACCTCTCCCCTCTCGGTCCGGCCATCCCAATCACCGCGGGCGAAGCCCTGCCCAAGTTCGTTCCGACCCAAATCAGTAGAGGAATAGGAGGAGGAGAAGAAGAAGTGGAGGCGCGGGTGTGAGGAAGAGGAGGCCGCCCGTGTGAAGCCGTACCGTGATGCCAAGGCCGCCGCATCGTCGCCGTGCCGTGGAGGAGAAGGAGGCGCCGAGAAGATTCGCAAGCAGTACCGCGAGCTCCGCAACACACTCGGCCTCACGCTCTTTTTCCCCTTGACCCGTGAGTCCCCATCTCTCCCCTCGCCGCTCGCCTTGCTCTGCTCGTCGCCGCCCCATGACCGCCGCCGCGCTATTCTTTGTGATGCTCGGCCTTCGCGCCGTCCTTGTGAGTCCATGCCAGGCCGGCCTTCGCGCCGCTTCCATCTCTCTGCAGGAATCTCAATCGAGCCCCGATTTCCTTCCTCTCTCTCTCTCTCTGTGTTTCCCTGCTCCGAATTTCACCGCCGTGATGCTCGCCGTGGACCGTCTCCAGGGTCATCTACCGTGCTGGCCCATCCATCTCCCCAAATCCCCTCCCCGCTTGAACCCTTGTTGCACTCACGCTGCGCACCGTGGACAGGAGGTCCAGGCCGTGCCCGTGAGACCGTCGCTGCCGTCCTGATTCCCGCACCGCCGCTCGTCGTCCCCGCTGCCCCTGCTCAGCTCCGCCCCGTGTCGCAATCACCCGACGCCATCACTCTCTCCCCCTTTACCTTGCTCTCCCCTTCGCTCTTCCCTTGAAGCCATGGCCGCGAGCAGGAGGCCGCACCACCGCACCGGGCAACCGCGCCAGGAGGGCGCCGCAGCCGCGAACACGTCCGCGCTCTAGAGCGCCGCGGAGGAGCCGCACGCCGGACCACACCCACGCTTGGCCACAAAATCCACAAAGGATCCCGCCCCTTCTCTTGTCGCACTGACTGGTGGGCACGTGCACCGGTGTCGCTGACCCGTGGGCCCGCCTCGTCAGTTCGGCCCTATCCCCATCTGCTCTTCCACCGCAGCAACAAAATGGCCATGGGCCAGATTCGCCCTTAAGTCTAGAAAAGCCCCCTCCTGCAACCAAGGCCCATCAAGAGTTTCGGCCCGTAAACAGCCCGTCCACACCCTTTTTCCTTTTCCCGATCTGACAATCCGGCCCCACCTGTCATCCTCTCTAACTCACTGACTAATGGACCCACTGACCGCTGACTCGTTGACCAGTCAATGTTGACCAGTCAACGTTGACCTGTTGACCGGTCAACGCTGACGTCATCATGACGTCAGCAGTGGCCGACCCCACTGATGACGTCATGCTGACGTCAGCACGCCACGTGGCACACCCTGGTGCTGACACGTGTCGGCCCATGTGTTTTTCCTATTTTCGGAATGTTAGGGAATTCCAGAAATAGGTTTTATCTAAGAAAATTCATAATAAATTGATCCTAGCTCAAAAAATTATGAAACTAGTTTCTGTAATTTTCTAAAATCATGATCTACGCGTTAGAACAGGAGTTGAGTGCTTTTGGCTCTTCCTGCTTTTCTTTTGGAGTTTATTTGAATATAGGAACCGATGTTTTTCTTTTCTCGTGATTAGGATCAGCTGAGGAGGAGCAAGGAAGAGACGGCTACTACCACCACTCTGAAGAACAAGTCGAAGAGGCCTACTACCAGATGCAAGGTTCATGCCCATTCTGCTTTGAATCCTATTTAGGCATTGCAACTAGTATGCTAGCGCTTTACTTTATCACATGATGATGATTATGTCCTATTGCATAGCCTTGTTTAAATACCATATTCCTTGATAAACCTACTTTACTTTGATGCGATGCTTGCATGTGTTATGGTTATGGGATGGATGTGATAGGATTCTTGGCGTGTGTGGGGCAAAAACCCGGGAAAGGAGTAAGGGGTTTTGGAAACTTTGCGGGGGTGAGCAGATTAACTCGATCTTGTATCGAGGGCTTGGGGTGTGTACTTGGGCACATCCTACGGAGTACCTGTGGCGGGTACATGTTCTTTGTGTTACTTGAGGAGTTTGGCGGCAATACCTGTAATGGGTGCGCGAGCGGACCACTGGAGGTGGATACGCTATTTGACGGTGACGCTCACCCCGGCACCAAAAACCGAGTTGGTTATAACTTTTCCCTGGACTTTCCGTGCTCACCACTTACATCTACGGGGGATGTTCCAGCCAGCCTAGTTAAGTGCAGTACCTGGACTGTAAGGAGTTAGCGGAAGTGTGTGGGGGAAAAGGCGGAACCTTCGTTCCCCCGAAGGAGGCTCATACCCCGGGACTTGGCCACCGTGGGGGAGGCCATCACAGTTCTCGGACACCGAGTTGCGTCTTCAGTGTATCCTAAGCCAGGAAAAGCAGGAGGGTACCGTTCACTGGCTAGGGTCTGTGCTGTGCGTTGTGTCTCGGTCGGGTCATGACCGACTTGCAGCCCGAGTGGTTCCAGGAGTACAAGCTCTGCAGAGTATAATCTATATATATAGCCGCCGTCCGCGGACAAGGGACGATTCCTGTGGAAACTATTATTTCCGCCATTGTTTTAGAGATTTCTACCTCCCCTCTAGAATAGGGCCTGCCTCGGGCAATTGAGATGCGAAGTGTGGGAGCTTTCGCATCGCCTAGAGAGTGAAGAGTGGAAGATGCTTGGTGACGGGTACCTAGGTGCCAGGATTGCTCGTAGATGATGTGAGAATGGTTTTGGGATGAAGATGCTGCTTGCATAGGATTAACCTTAAGCCTATCCTTGAAGTTTCTTATACTAGAATTAGGATACTAGAATTAGGCCACTTAAAACTTGCATTACGGATGGTGACATGGAACTATTCCATTCCTTGGGAACAGCTTGTGACGACGCAGGTTATGAATCGGAGTATGATAACAATGCTGATGGCTGGTACAATTGAGGTTGCTGCTGTGCTCGAGCTGAAGAGCCTGTGGGGATGATTGCCAAGATTGAAGACTAGCTACCGTCTCGTTTAGTATTTCATATTGTCGCATTTAGCCCAAGGGGCTTGTAATAATCGTACTTCCAGAGTTATCCAACTATGTAAGACTTTTATGTAATGTTTAATGTTTAAACCGAAGTATGGATGTGATATTCTACTGGAATAAGTTCTGTACGTGTTAGCTGTTGATTCTGGGACTAACACAGTGGTACAGGGAGTCGGATTCTTAGAAATAAGAATCCGGGTCGTTTCACTATGCCATTATAAACAGTATTTAAAAGAACTTTATAAATTTGCAACTAAATTACCCACTACAAATACCTAAAAATAACTTAAAGTAACCCTTTAACTTTACATATATATTACCCACATATGTCATTATTAAAAATAACATGAGGTAATCCTACATTGGAACCCAAATCACCTTAATTAAAAATATAAACCAATATATGAATCTAAATCGTGTATTTCATACACTATTGGTATATTATATAGTGAATAAGGTATATACGCATAATGTGCGTTGTCATTTATAAATATATAGGGGAAGTGATGACAATATAAAATTCTACGTTAAAATTATAGTTCAAACTTAGAGTTTATTAAATAAATTCAAGGCATATATGTGATGCAAAGTGAAAATTCAAAGATTATAATTGTGTATGAAAACATTATAGTGTAATTGCTAACAAAGATCTATCACAATTAGATGAGAATAATCAGTATATATCTAAATAAGTATTGTGTTCGAATATTTAAACAAATGAGAGATAACTCATAATAATTTGGTAGAAATGTAGTCTTAATTTTTTAATTGGAGACTCCGCATTTGTTTTCACGAGACACGCTAGAAAAAAGATAAATCCTAAACATTCTCACAAAAAATAGAAACGTCAATTATGTAAACTCTAATAACCATAGTCATTGGTCTACTATATTTTTTAAAAAGTTACCCACCACTGTCATTATAAAAGTATTCTAAAATAAATCCTAAAAATGTATCTATATTATCGAGCTATGCCACTATAAAAAATAATTTAAATTAACCCCATAATTTTTATCTAATTTACTCATGCATATCATTATAAAGGATAACTTAAAATGACATTTAAATTTGTATTTAAGTTACCCACGTATGTTGTTATTAAAGATAAGCTAAACTAAACACCTAAATTTTAAGCTAATTATCCTCATGTGCATCCTACCGAAAAGTTCAAAATTAAACTGATATATGATTCTAAATTATGGTAATTTATTATTGTTAACATAGAAATAATAAGTTAAGATATATATGCATCAGTGTCACCATGTAGACCATTTATACATGTACTAGCAACCTTGCCTCTGCGTTGCTATGGATGAAGACTGTTGTATCATTTTTCTAAGCAAGTTAAAGTAATTAACTTGCTTTTTCTAATCTGATCGCGGTATACAATGGACTACTCCTAATCCAATTAGGGGACAATATGAAGCATGTCTAATCTGATCGTGAGACGTATATAACAGACCGCTAACATGTTCCTTCCTTTAGAAATAGGTAAAGATATATATAGATAGAGATAGAGAGGTAGGAGATAAAGATTGATGGGTTCAGTTAGGACTCTAATCCAATTAGTAAACCGATGTCGACAGTTAGAACCATGATAAAAGTTCGTCACAATAGGTGGGACCCACATGTCAGGACAGAAAAAATAAGGAAGAAGCAATCCTCTATTTACAAATAGGTAAAGATATGTGAGGAAGTAATAAAAAAATATTAATTTTTTTATGTTAAATATAATGTATGGAGGTGCGATACAAAATGTAAGAAGTGTGAATGTGGATGAAAAAGTGTACAGTATAATTACTAATTAAAAATCAATCACAAATAAAAAAGATAAGTACACATCTATATGAGCATTATGTTGAAGTATTGACAAAAATGAAATAGTAATATGTAAACAATTTTGATTATTAGAAAGTAGTTTAATTTTTAAATAATTATAAATACAATAGCTTTTAAAAATATTAGCCCATGCGGGAGCACGGGTTGATGGACTAGTGGTATTTAGTGGCACAAAAAAAATGGTTTTTTTTCAGTTTTTAATGATTCACGACCCTGAAAGACAGTGTAGACATGTAGTCATGTTTGGAAAAAAAAAAGATTGAGCCGATAATTCAGGCGCCATTTTTGTCCAGCCATGACGCAAAGGCTGAATCGGAATGTTCAAATTAAAGAAGATAAAGAAAGAAACGGGCGCTGTACACGTTCACTAAGTGACGCTCAAATAGCAAATGCACGGGACAACCGTCAACAAAGGGTTTCCTAAAAAATAAGACTGGGATTAATTTAATTTGGCTGACTGCATCAGGTGTTCTAGTATTAATATGAACGCATTTCGTCTTAGTAAAAAGCTAGTGCACGAATCACAGAAGCGCAGGAGGCCTGGAAATGGGTTGCTGCCACTGACCGGTTCTTCGTGTGCCGTTGACTGGCCCACCTCCCGGCGCCGGCGCCGGTGACATGGCCGCCTCGGCGCCCTGCTCGTTGTAGAACGGGTAGATCTCGAACCGGAGCCAGCACCTCCTGACGAAGACCCGGCCGCCCTCGTCGCAGCAGATCGGGATCGTCTTCCGGGCCAGGGCGAGGCACAGGCTGCACTCGTCGGGGGCAGTGTCCCGCGTGCACTGCGCCATGCCGTAGATCGTCACGAAGCGCGTGTGGTTCGCCGCGCCGGCGGCGAACATGCGCGGCGACCCGTACGCGGCCGCCCTGGTGAGGCCGTCCATCAGCGCGCCGAGCCGCGACATGAACTGCTCCGGCCGCGTGACGTTGGTGTCGTTGGGCACGTACACCGGGTCCGACGTCCCCGGGACGCCGAAGAAGCTCGCGTTGGAGTAGCGCAGCAGGCAGCCCTCGTAGGCGAGCATGCCGCGCTTCTGGCGCGGGCAGCGGCGGCTGGCCATCTCGCGGGCCGAGTCGCTGAGGCACGAGCGGCAGTCCGACGAGCTGATGTCGCCGCGGCACTGCGCGAGGCCGTACGCCCGGTCGGGATCGGCGCCGGCGACGCCCTCGGCGAACCCAGAGGACGCGGCGGCGGCGGCGGGGAGGGAGGAGAGGGTCGCATTGAGGTTGGCCTCGTACGCGCTGCCGCTCGTGTAGTTCATGTTGCTCGGGCAGTCGGTGAACATGTAGAACCTGAGGTCATCGGCGTTGGCCGTTCCGGGGAGACGGGGAGCCAAGCAGAGGAGAAGGAGCGGCAGAAAGCAGTGCATGGCTCGTGGAGAATCGAAGGTTTGCTGGTGCACTGGCCGCTGCGTGCTCGTGCTGCTGGCTTCTGATGTGCTCTTTAAGGAAGGCGGCCGGTGGTGAGCACACAACGAAAAGCAGGACAGGAGATCGAACCGATCATCTATTGGTTCATTGGTTCACCGGTTCAACCACTGGTCCATTAGCTGAACCGGTGGTTTAATAATTATTAATATAATATTAATTTTTTATAACTTGTATGAAAAATATACATCTTTTACAATAATATGTACATAAACAAATCACATATGACATAATAGATGAAAACACATAGTCGTATCATAATAATTTATTGTCCGTAAGTTTCAACTAACATCCAAACATCAAACTAATCACTATTTTACTTGTTCGCTGATTCATTGGTTCACTAGTTCAACAAAAACCAGTTGGTTCAACTGGTGCACACCGGTTCAATTGTATGACTAGTTTTTTATCTGAACCGAACCAGTGAGGTCATCGGTTCTGTGACATCCTGGCCCAAGGCTTAATAGGATTGATAGAATACTCATACCAACAGGTTGCAACTTCTTTTTTCCTGGAGCTCATCTCGAAAGAACTCTGAGGTTAAGCGTGCTTGGCCTGGAGCAATTTCGGGATGGGTGACCGACCGGGAAGTCCTTCCCGGGTGCGCATGAGTGAGGACAAAGTGCGCAGAAAAGACTTATGTTGGTCTGTGAGGAAATTCTTCAGGTCCTAGAGAGCTGCCAGGCGTAAGCGGGCCCGGACTCGGGGGGTCGGGACGTTACAATTGGTATGAGAGCCGGCTCTCGCGGCTTCACGGGAGCGTGGGGTCGCAGTTGCGCAGGCATGGTGCGCATGGCTGGTGTGAGCCCAGAGTGGTCACACAGCATAGCACATGCGCTGGCACTGGGCACACGGACGTGGCCAAGAGAGGACGTTCTTGGCTTGGGGTTGACCAACGAGGACGTCGGTCATCTAAGAGGGGAAGGATGTGACATCCTGGCCCAAGACTTAATAGGATTGATAGAATACTCATACCAACAAGTTACAACTTCTTTTCCGAGAGCTCATCTCGAAAGAACTCTGAGGTTAAGCGTGCTTGGCCTGGAGTAATTTCGGGATGGGTGACCGACCGGGAAGTCCTTCCTGGGTGCGCATGAGTGAGGACAACGTGCGCAGAAAAGACTTGTGTTGGTCTGTGAGGGAATTCTTCAGGTCCTAGAGAGCTGCCAGGCGTAAGCGGGTCGGGATGTTACAGGTTCACGATTTTTCCGATCTGATTGGTGAACCATTTCAATTTTTTGTTGTATGCTGGTTAGTACAAGTTAGCAGATTTCTTTACGAGATAATTCCCTATTTGACAAATGACTTTTCTTTTTTACCCTCAAAACATTTTCGTTCCTTATTTGACCACAATTTCAACTTTGTTCCCAAATTGACACTCTGCTAGATTTTTCATCCAACTACCGTTAAATGGCATGTGAAAACACCATTTTGCCCCCTCCGTGTACTTTGGCCCCGCCGCTGCTGCCGTTCTTCCATCTTTCTCAATTTCTCGCTACCGAGCAAGCAACCAGTGGCCTCCAGGCTCATCTCTTCCACCGGTGCCTTTTCGCCTCCACACCACCTCCTTCTCCCTCGGGTCAATTTCCTCCACGCGGAGCATCGGGGCAAAGTGGCGGCGGCCGGCAACAGAGGCTCATGCGGCTCCTCGAAAGCTTCCTCCTGCTCCTCCAGAAGCATAGGATTTTACTTTAGTAGCATGTGATCGAACTCAATACTGTG
>CM014272.1:73628510-73658585 GCA_004135705.1 Alloteropsis semialata | reverse complement strand
AAATATATCGGCGTTGTTCCGGAGGAAGGTGACAAGCGCGCTTTCCTATTTGGGGTCGAGCCCTGATCCGATCAGGGCGGTTTTGGAGGAGTCGGAGAGCCCAAGTGATATGGCGTGCACTTCTTCAGCCGGCTGCATTGTGGTCGGTGCGGCTCTTCGCTTGGAGGACTCGGGGATGGAGCCCGGGTCTCCTTGGAAGGTTCTTGCCTCGTGGACCACCTCCATCTGCAGCACGCTGCGCTCGACGCCGGTGCAGAGGTGGAGCCCTTCTTTGTCGCATTTCTTGGAGGTGTGGACGTCGCTGCGGATGGAGAGGACGCCGTTTGGTGCTGGCATCTTCATCAGCAGATACGTGTAGTTGGGGATCGCCATGAACTTGGCGAGCGCTGGTCTCCCCAATATGGCGTGGTAGGCGGTGGTGAAGTCGGCGACCTGGAAATTGAGGTACTCGGTCCTGAAGTTGTCTTGATCACCGAAGGTGACGGGCAGAGCAATCTGCCCGAGTGGTTTGGAGCCCTTCCCCGGGATCAGCCCGTAGAACGGGTGGAGAGAAGGAGTCAGGGCATCAAGGCCGATGCCCATGTCCCTCAGCGTTTCGGCGAAGATGATGTTGAGCCCGCTCCCACCGTCGATAAGTACTTTGGTGAGGCGAGCGTTGTGCACGATCGGGCTGAGTACCAGCGGGTACTCGCCCACGTCGGAGACCTGGAACCACTGGTCCTCCCTGGAGAAGGTGATTGGCTGCTCGGACCAGCGGAGTGGTTGGATCGGCGATGTATAGCAGGAGAATATCTCCCGATCACGTACTTTCTCCCGGCGCTTGTCATCTACGGGCGGCGGTCCTCCGAGGATGAAGTTCACCTGCCTGTCGACATTTGGGAAAGCAGGGTTCGCGGGAGCCCCTTTTCCCTTGTCGCCTTTGTCGTCGTCTTGCGGCGGCAGCTTCCCCTCCTTCTTCTTGTAGGCCTCGGCGAGCCCCATGCAGTCGATCATGCGATGTTTGGACTGCTTGTGGATGGGGCAGGGTCCTTGGAGCATCTTCTCGAAGTCGGCGCTAAAGTTGGACCGCGGGCGAGGGCCGCTACGGTCCATGGCGGCGACGGTGAAGTCTCTTGAGCGCTTTCGGTCATCCCTCCTGCTTGGTTCAGGGCGGGAGCGGCGTGTGTCCTCTTTCTTCGGGCGGTCTTCTCGGCGAGGGGGACGATCATCGTCCCGAGTGCTTTTCTTGCCGTAATGGAGACGAACGGCCTCCTTGGCGTTTGCCATCTTGTTTACCCGGGCGAAGAACTCGCCGGAGGTCTTTGGCATGTCCTCGCAGAGGCGCTCGAAGACGGCAGAGTCGGCGAGGCCATCGAGGAAGTAGCTGATGATCTCGGACTCGGAGCAGCCGGGAACTAGGTTCCGGTTCTCCATGTACCGGTCGGTGTAGTCGCGGAGGCTCTCCCCGCGGTTCTGCTTCACTTTGCCCAGGTCCCAGGCGGTGCCTGGTCGGATGGAACTCCCCTGGAAATAGCTTTTGAACTTGTCGCAGAGAGTGCCCCAGCTGTCGATGGAGCCGGGCTCGAGGCTGTGAAGCCAGGTCAGCCCCACCTTGGTCATGGCGACGGGGAAGTAGGCGCACATGGAGTCGTGGTCGCCGTTCACCGCGCGGATGGCGATGCTGTAAGTCCGGAGCCACATCGTCGGGTCCGCCTTCCCGTCATACTTCTCTATGCCTGTAGGTTTGAAGTTAGCAGGCATTCTAATGGATCTTACCCGGGCAGTGAATGCCGGGAAGCCGTCGCAGTCGTTGAGGTTTCCGGCGTCCGCGTGTCCTGAGTCGGCGGAGTAGTCTTCCGGGGTGTTAGCCCGGGGCGGCCTGTCTTGTCCGAGTGGAGGCCCGTACTTGCGGTTGAACTCTCGGCGGCGTGCGGCCTCAGCGACCTCAAGCTCTCGGCGTTGGCGCGCGTCGCGATCCAGCCCTGGGGGGCCGTGTTCACGGTTGTACTCGGCGCGCCGTCGGAGTTCTTCCTCGTCCCTTCGCCGATGACGGTCGTCAAGGTTCCTTCGGAGATCGCGGTTGCGGAGTTGTTCGCAGAGATCTGGCTGCTCGACCACGTCGCGATCAGCTTCTCAGCGGCTGGCCGACTTGGAGTGGCGAGACGAGGAAGCAGGAGCCCTGTGGGCATTGATCATGCCTGCGGCTGCAGTCAGCCTAACCTTGATCCGGTTGAGCTCCGGGGTTTCCGGAATTCCTTCTAGCTCTTGGTGCGCGGCGGCAAGGTTAGCTGACGGGGTGGCGTAAACACCCACACCGCCAATTTCTTGGATGAAATCGTCTTGGAGGTTACGCGTGACCCTAGGGTTCCGGCGTTCTCGCCGCGCGTCGCGGCGTCGTTGCTTCTCACCGTTGCGCCCGATCCTGGCGTCGCGGTGCGCTTGATCCTCGCCTTGGACTGTTGGCTCGTCGGCGGATATGTCGGAGACGAACGTCTCCCGCTTGGCAGGCGTGATCCTCTTGTTCGGAGGGAGGACACGCGTCACCTGCGGGAAAGTCGGAGTTGGTTCCGGTTCAGGCGGAGTCGGCGCAACGTCCGGAGTAGATCCGATCTGGGCGGCCGCGACGGGATCGATCGCCCCGATCACATCTGGAGAGTAGTCGGCGTTCATGCGTTCGCCGAGTGCTTGTTGGTAGACGGCCCCGCTGTTCCCGACTCCCAGCGGGAATCGTGTCGGCGAGGCGATGCTCTGACGAGCGGATTCGGCGAGTTCGATGCATTCACCGATGGAAGCAATGGCGTGGTCCATGTCCGCCTCAAACTGGCGTTGACGTGCAGCCCATCGGCGCCTTCGCTCTTCGGGCGTCTCCAGCGCCCTGCGTGGCGGAGGCGGAGTGGACGAAGCAGTCGGCGATGCAAGAGGAGACGTGTTCCCCCCGGATGGCGGGAGGACGACGCTGGCCGTCGCAGCTGCCGAGCTGTTGGCGATGGCTGGCGACGGAGCGGTGATGGTGACGATCCCCTCTGGCGTGGCGTCAAGTCGAGGCGCCGTCTCCTCCGGGGTGGCGTCACGGGTGAAGGAGAGCTCTCCCTCGGGTCCGGCGGTGAAGACCATGGATCCGAAGAAGAACATAGCCCCCTCAGCGATGGAAACCTTCATGGATGCCGGCGTGATGACGGCGGAAGCGGATGCCATCGAGCTTGTAGATTGATCTCGTCGATCAACCCCTACCTGGCGCGCCAACTGTCGGATGTTTGGACCCGGCAGTCCACACAGGGTAGCCTACGTGGTTGATTTGATGAGGGACAGATCGAGGATCACAAGACGATGGTAACACAAGACGCAAGGATTGAACAGGTTCGGGCCGTCGAGATGACGTAATACCCTACGTCCTGTGTTGGGGTGATTGTATTGCTGTGTATGAAGTTCCTGAAGGATCTCCGTAGTTGGGTTCTGTCCTAGGTTTTGTAGATGTTGTGTATGTTCATGGGTTGTATCGTGCTCTGGAGGGGGGTCTCAAGGCGCCTTATATAGTCCGGCTGCCTTGAGTTACAAGTCGGCTAGAGATCGTAACCTACCCGAAATACAAGGATGTGATCCTATAACGATTACAGATATCTTTCCCTATAATTCCGGCTAGTTTATCTTGATCTCCAAGCTTCTTGCGGGATACGCCGTCTTCTTTCCTTGCTGCGCGCGCCGTCGCGCCCATCCGGTTCGCCCGACTGGTGGGCCTCCCAACCGGTGGGCCACCCAGTCTGACAAACCGGCCCAGTTGCACTCGGATTGGGCCGCCCCTTGCTGGTTGGGCCAATCCGCCTGCTGGGTACCCCTGGGGGTCTACCCCCGACACACGGTGATATACATCATGCATACACACACTAAGTTAATATTTTCTATATTACCAATTAATGCAAGATATATAATTTATAATCATATATTGATGTATTTTGGGGTATTTTTTACAATAATATGATTTTAGTAACGTCAAATGTAGGTAATTTAGATACAAATTTAGAGCGTTACTATAAATTAATTTTATAATGGCATAAACAGGTAACTTAATTGAATATAAGGGGTTATTTTAGTTTATTTTTCGTAATGGCAGAGATGAGTAATTTACCTATAGATTTAGGGTTATTTCGACTATTTTTATAATGGTAAAAGTGGGTAGTATTTTAGTAACGTCAAACATAGGTAATTTGGATACAAATTTAGGGTGTTACTATAAAATAATTTAGTAATGGCATAGTCGGGTAATTTAGTTGAACGTTAGGGATTACTTTAGTTTATGTTTCATAATGGCAGAGGTGCGTAATTTACCTTTAGATTTAGGGGATTAATTTAGTCTATTTTCATAATGGCAAAAAAGGATAATTTTTTAGAAGATATAATAAATCCAATGGGTATTATAATTAGTGTCTACAAATAGGTGACGAGATGTTTCTGATTTTTTTTAGAATTTCTAAATTTTCTCTCTTTTTCTACAACGTCTACATAGGATCTTACGTGGTTTCACATGGAGTTTTCAGAAGGAGTCTCTAATTAGTATAATTTTTGCATAATTTTTTGAATAAGACGAGCGATCAAACTTGGGATAAAAAAGTCAAACGAATTATAATTTGAAATAGAGGGAGTATATATTTTATATTAAAAGGCCAAAGAGTTGCAAACGAGCTCAAGACACAAAAAAAGATTTGAGCTATATTTGGATAGGGCTTGGGCTTAAGACAAAAAAACCATACACCAAAACGAGTTTTTTCATGCATTGTTTAAATATTAAAAAAATAAAATTACTCCTACACTAATAATACAAAAAAAACCAAAACTTCAAGTTTTTAATACAAATTAAAATGCGGCTAAAAGCAAGGTGTTACATCTTGCACATAAACCATGGCTCTATCAAATATTTTAGAAAAGGTCCTAAAAACAAGCGAGCACCTCGATCACACCACACGTCTATATTACATGATTGCTCTTATTTCGAACCACTAGTTTCGATTTTGCTAAAAGGTCTTCTTACCACTAAACACATTCACATGTGCATGAACTATGCTAGGTTCTTAGTAAACTCATGCTTTGCCGGTCATACACGGGTTGAGCTCAGCCTGCTCAGGAGGAGCAACCGTTCGGGGTATTGCATTTCTTTTTCAGATGAGGACGTAGAGACCATACACGTAGGCCCCTTCCCTAATCGCACGTCCATTGACCTATAACATGAGTTTTCCCGTCAAAAATTATGGTATGAATTTTCTTATTTGCAACTATTTCAATTTGCTAGAAGGCCTGGTCAAACTTTCTGCAACAAAGATTATTATATTCGCCATTCGCCTTCTCACAATTCACAAAAGGCTCAGGATCAGGAGCAGCGGTAGCACGGGCACAGTAGCAGCCGCCTTCCCCGGGAGCCATGCTGCACCGCCGCCATCTCCCCATCCTTCTCCTCTGCTCGTCTCTCCTCGCAACGGCAGCCAGCGCCGACAGCCCAATCAACGCCTACTGCCCGAGCGACGCGAACTACACGCGCGGCAGCGCGTTCCAGGCCAGCCTCGACGCCCTCCTCTCGTCCCTCCCCGCAACCGCCGCCGCCGCGTCCACCGGTTTCGCCACGAACACTACTGGCACCACTCCCGACCAGGCGTACGGCCTCGCGCAGTGCCGGGCCGACGTCGCCAACTCGCCGGACTGCAGCTCGTGCCTCGATGGCTCGGCGCAGGACATGGCCGCCAGCAAGTGTGCGGGGCAGAAGAAGGCCATGCTCATCTACGACAACTGCCTGCTGCGGGTCTCCGACGAGAACTTCGTCGGCGCCGTCGACAATTCGGAGGCGCTCTCCTTGGTGAACACGCAGAACGCGACGCAGCCGGAGCTGTTCACGCCGCAGCTCGGCGCGCTGATGAACAACCTCACCAGGAAGGCGGCGTACGAGTCCCCGCGGATGTTCGCGGCCGGCTCGGCCTCGGTAACGCCCTTCGTGAGCATCTTCGGCATGGCGCAGTGCACGCGGGACCTCGCCGCCGACGACTGCTACGGCTGCCTCACCGGCGCCCTCGGGCGCATCCCGACCTGCTGCGACGGGAAGCAGGGTGGCCAGGTCATCTATGTCAGCTGCTCCATCCGGTTCGAGGTGTCCGCGTTCTACAACATCCAGGCCGCCGAGGCGGCGATGTCGCCTGCGCCGGCTCCGGGAGGAGGCGGGTTCGTCAACGGGAGCGACCACTCCGGCCCAGGAAGCAACGGTGGTGAGTCTTGGACCCTTGGTCCCCGGTCTCCAGTCCTGTCCCTTTCCTAACGCGTTTGCTTGTTGACACTTGTGCGATTAACGTGTCCACCATTGTTACTTCTTTTCTCCTTTTGGACTTTTGGATTCAGCCTCACGTCTTGTCCTCTTGGGTGGACAAAAATTGTGGCGGTGGTAGCATGCTTAGTCGTGACAATGACTGATATTAGCTAAGGCTGAGATGACTTATGTTCTGAGTTTTCAACCACGCTGCAGGGAGCAATCACACTGTCAGGACGGCTCTCCTTGTGTCAATTCCTGTTGCTGTCGCGCTGCTGGTGCTGCTGCTCCTGGTCGCTGTCTATCTCTGCAAGAGGAACAGAAAGCCAAACAAAAATGTGCAGATTGCAAGCGCCAGTAAGTACTGAAAATATCTGGCGTATAGTGTAATGCGATGTTCAGACTAACTTCACTCTGTCATGTTCTTGCTCAGGTAATGCAGATGACGAAGAAATGAGGAGCTCAGAGTCTCTCCTGTATGATTTGAACACGCTACGAGCTGCCACCCACAACTTTTCAGAAGAAAACAAGCTGGGCGAAGGCGGGTTTGGGCCTGTCTACAAAGTAACAAATCTTTATACTTGCACAGAGAAAACTAATCTGAGACCACCTGAGCTTGCCTCACCAGTCTTTCGCCTGAATTATCAATGTTGTTCAGGGTACACTGCAAAACGGGCAGGACATTGCAGTGAAGAGATTGTCTGCAACTTCGCAGCAAGGACAGGTGGAGATGAAGAACGAGGTTTTCCTGTTGGCAAAGCTCCAGCACAAGAACTTGGTGCGTCTGCTGGGCTGCTGCATCGAGGAACACGAGAGGCTCCTCGTCTACGAGTTCCTCAGCAATAACAGCCTCGACAAAATCCTTTTTGGTAATACTTTACAGTTCACGAACCTACCGTCATTTCAACTCAGATGGCACGGCTCTCCCAGCTTCAGCTTTGGCTTCTCGCTACAGTAAGCATTACTGTTCTGCACTGTATCTACACTGTAGCGCAGAGCCGCTTCATCAACTTGGGAGCAAATGAACTAAAAACAGGAGAGAGCCGGTGAAGCCAGCATTTCCAGCTTCACCGGCTTTGTGCTACAGTGCACAATAGTGTTGCTACAGTGCATAAGATGAAGCACTAGCAAGCCGTCCCAAACGGGGCCTAATTGGAAGCTTATTTTAAAGCATCCACATTAATTCTTACGAAACACTAAAAAAATAAATCTTAAAAATTCTCAAAAAACCAAAAACATCTTACCACATCCATCTATCGACTCTAATCATCATACCCATTGGATGTATATACTTTCTAATAAGTGGAGGGTCCGATCTGAATTCGCAGATCCGGAAAGGCAACACGAATTGAACTGGGGACTGAGGCACAAGATCATCGAGGGGATCGCCCGAGGGCTTCTCTATCTTCACGAGGACTCGAGGCTGACCATCATCCACCGTGATCTCAAGGCGAGCAACATCTTGCTGGACACAGGAATGAACCCCAAGATCTCAGACTTTGGCTTGGCGAAGCTGTTCAACATCGACTCCAGCGTGGGAAACACGAGCCGTATTGCTGGAACCTAGTAAGTTCTCCAAATATATAGGGCAATATCTAAAGTTTCCAGTTGCGCCATCCACCTGTGTGCTTGCCTGACTTGCCGTGCGTGTCTTTGAAACGCATGCAGCGGATACATGTCGCCGGAGTACGCCCTGCACGGCATCTTCTCGGCCAAATCCGACGTCTTCAGCTTCGGCGTCCTCGTCCTGGAGATCGTCACCGGCCGGCGCAACACGTACACGCATGGTTCAGGACCATCTGAAGATCTGCTCACCTATGTGAGCTGAAACCTCAGATCCATCAAAGCAACACGAGCAGTCATTTGTAAAGTTTATGCCAGTAGAACTAACTCTTTTCATGCACGGACGTTCGCAGGTCTGGCGGCGCTGGAGCCGCGGGAGCGTGAGCTCGAGGCAGCTGCTCGACGGCTGCCCGGCGGAGGGGCGGCGGCCGCAGGAGATGCTGAGGTGCGTCCACGTCGGGCTGCTCTGCGTCCAGGAGGACGCGCACCTCCGGCCCAGCATGGCGTCCGTCGTCGTCATGCTCAACAGCCGCTCCATCACGCTGCCGGCGCCCGGCGCGCCGGCCTTCGTGGTGCCGGGACGGGCGTTCACGGCCACCGGGGACGCGCAGCCGCGCAGGGCACCGTGAGGAGAACGGGTCGCGAGGGTCCGATTGTGGCAGCTCGGGAGCACTCCATCACTGACGCTAGGACTACGGTTTCAGACTTGGAGCCGCGTTGATAGGTCAGCATTCAGCAGCTAGCATGTAGTCATGGACGACGTCGGTCGATTAACGAACATTGTTTGAATTTTCATCTACAAGCTTTGAATTGCGTACAGGGAGGGGGTCCAGGAGTATTTTTCCCCTAGTTTTGAACAGGTGTTGTTCAAAGTGATTTGATTATACTTTATTGGAAATCTTGAAGCAATAAAATTTTCGGTTGTTTAGACTTCACAAAACGTCAAACAAAAATGTTGCGGGTCGGGGCCGTCTCGAGTGTGGAACAAAAATCGTAACTACATTTGATATCAGTACGATCCTCTGAGTTCATATTTCTACTCTAAAAAGATATAAACATAGACTTTTTATGTCACAATCGTATCGGGCCTTCGTTTTTTATCCCTTCTAGTCCACCTCCACCCACCCCCATGGCACGCCAGCTCTTCTCCACCCTCGGTTCGAATCCCCCATCCTCTCCAAAGAATACAATCAAAACAAAAAATATATATGAAATTCTAAAAAAATCTTGAAATTTGTAAATAATGACCCATTTTGCTTTCATCACGTCAAATGTTTAAACTCGCCATGATTTTCAAAAAAATATTAACATTTGTAAAAAAATGCTATAAATCAAAAGTGACCCATTTTGCAATGATATGGCATGATAGTAAATTCAGATTTAAATAAAAAATTATATTTAAATTGTTTGGTGAGCGGCTTACACCCAAGATGGTTTTGAAAAATCATAAAACTTTATAAATAGATGCTATAAATCATTACCAGTCCATTTTATTTTGATCTGGCGTCATAGCTATTTCAGTTTTTAAATAAAAATTATTTCTAAAAGGTTATATCTGAACCATAACATGAGCTATTAAACACTAATGATGGTTTTCAAAAGTTTTGCAAATTTAGAAATAAATTATATAAATCAATAATGATCCATTTTCTTTTGATATATTATCATGACTGTTTTATATTTTTTAAAAATTACAAAAAGATATATTTAATTATCACATCAAATGTTTACACTCACATGGTTTTTCAAAAAAATTTGAATCTTTGTAAACAAATGCTTTAAATCAAAAGTGACCCATTTTACTTTGATCTGGCAAAATAGTAAATTTATATTTAAATAAAAAAATATTTAAAAAACTATATTTAAATTGTTAGGTCAGCTGTTTACACTCAGGATGGTTTTCAGATCTTAAAAACTAGGTAAATATATGTTATGAATTAGTACCGATCCATTTTACTTTGATCTGGGATCATAGCTAGTGTAGACTTTAAATAAATTATTTCTAAAAAGCTATATCTCAATTGTCAGGTAACCATGATTTTCAAAAATATTGAATCTTTGAAAATAGATGTTATAAATCAAAAGCGACCCATTTCACTTTGACCTAGCATCATAATAAATTTAGATTTTAAATAAACAATTTTCTAAAAAACTGTGTTTAAATTGTTCGTTAAGTTGTTTACACTCGAGATGATTTTAAAAAATCTTAGAACTTTGTAAATAGTTGTGATAGCAGTCCATTTTTCTTTGATCTTGCATCATAGCTGTTGTATATTTTAAATAAAAATTGTTTTCAAAAAGCTATTTTAGATAAAATAATGTCTACTGAACTAATTGCTTGCCAATAAGACTAGGATGCTATTTATATATGATTTATATACTAATTGTTTGCCAATGAGATGAGAATGTCATTTATCTATGATTTTTATTACCCGTAGCAACGCACAGGCATTGAGCTAGTTATGGCTAAAAAACTGTTATAGCGGCTTCAGAAAGCTAGTGTTGCAGTTGCAGGAGAGATAGCATGCTATAGCGGCCGGAGCATATTGCACTTAAATTCCTATATAGTTCACATTTTAAACATTGATTTAAACCCTTTGTCTCCAATGTTTGTTTTCCTTTCTTTCCCTCTTACGCCTCCTTCAATTGTTCGAGTCGGGTACTATCTCATACACCTTAGCGAACTAGAGGCTAGTAGCTCGCGTTTAATTTGAAAAAAATAGTCTATATAGTTTGTTGAGAATGGCCAGTACTATCTCATACACCTTAGAGATAACTCTTGCAATGGTCTTGCTTTTAGTGTTATAGCTCATGTCATTTTCAGCGGAAGTTTTTCGGGCATTAAAATAGACTATCTGTCAGCATTTTTTATGATGTGGCAATGTATTATTGAAGAGAGAGTTGAAATGAGTTTTATGGGAATAAAACCCTATGTACACTGTTTTCTAGACACCTTGTGTCTTGCATGTAATTTACTCCCTCCGTCCATTTTTATAAGGCGCCATATGACATGGCACGGTCTCTCAAATTACACTTTGACCATTATTTTATTTTATATTATATTATTTATGATTATAAACTTATAATTATTGGAGAGTACATTTTATTACAAATCCAACCATATCAAGTTTACATCATAAAAATAAAAAAATATTGATTAAATTGTTGATCAAAGGTAATAAGATTTGAATCTTGATATATGTCACACCCGGTTTTAAGGACAAAACCGAATGACAATCATATGTGTGCCAGGATCAAGTTTCCACACATATGAGACTTCATCAGTGATAAACAATAGCAGTATCACGAAAAACAATACAAAAACTTACAACTTATCAGAGTTACAGCTTATCCTGGAAACGAAGGCTCCAACATTTCACAGGCAATCGACTGAGCGTTGCGTATGCCTAGCATCATCTTCAACATCTTCACATCACCTTTCTGAGCAGCAGTAAGCAAGGATGAGTACACTTATGGTTGGTACTCAGCAAGGCCACAAGAAATAACCAGAACAGCGATTTAATTCCATCTTCAAGTTTATTAATCATGTGAGGGTCCAGGCCGCTCTTGACCGTGAGCACGGCTGTTATAACAGTTTTTAACACTCTGCAGAGGTTGTACACTTTCACCACAAGACGCGTAAAAGTTCCGAAGAACTTTGAACCCAACCATGCTGTGCTAGCCAGGCACAATACCACACTTCCGAGGTGTGATTGCATAGGGACGCTACGAGGCCTTTACAAAGACACACAGGTAACTAGCAGCCCGCTAGAGTTTCGGCCGCGGTGAGGTCCATAACCCTCCCTAATGGGGCCGTACCTTAGCGAAGGCTACTCCTCCAAGAGGACCGGGCTATGACCCCTTCACCGTCCCCCTCCTTGCCCTTTCGGTAAGGCCTGCCAGACACCCATATATCTAATTAATTAGCCAAGACCAGAGCCATATGGTACTCATGGTTGTACTGTTTTCCTGGGTGGTTCTCCATGTTCCAATTAACATCATCACAGTGATATATTTAAAAGCATAGATAGAAGTATGGTTAGGGACACTTGCCTTTACGCAACGTAAAGGTACTCTTACTGCTTTCTGCTATTGCTCACTTGAATTCTTGATCTTGAAAGCGATGGTCAGCGATCCATCTTCTTGAAGCTAACAACGGCACGACATACAAAGCAAACAAATAAAAACTACTAAGAACAATACACCAATCAAAGACAAGCCGGGTTATACACTAATTAGATTTTAATTAAAAAGGCTTATGAAATAATTATTAATCAAATTAACATGCATTATAAAAACGGCGTTTAACCCTATACAGCTTTTAATTATAGAGAGCACATTTAATAGGCATTAATCATATTAATAAATAAATAAATATTATAAAGACAAGCATCATGTGAACAAGAACTACTAACGTATAGTTTTCATGATTATGGACCTAACGCAACAAAAACGGAACGAAACAGAGCTACAACGCGTAAACTAGAGCTAAAACTAGATTACAGGGAGCTAAACGCGATTAACCATATACTTTAGGGGCTAGCAAGGAAGTTTCTCAAGACTCAGTGAATAGTCACTGCGAAATTGATAGATCTTCAGGGTTAGATCTGCAAAAGGATAAGGGTAGGATGGCGGGTTATATTTGTAAGAAGCTCAGGGTTGAATGTGTAAGAAGAAAGGGTATGGATGTAATTATTTTGTATAACTCATGGACGGCGGGTTGATTACCAAAAAGTGGAGGGGCTCTTTTGCAAAACGGCCAAGATTGACCGGTATCTGACCCTTTTGACTCGGATGGGGTTTTGATCTTGGCCCTTCATTCAAAATTGAACGGCGGATGGGGTCATGTGACCGACGGCGAGTCAGGGGGGGCGGCGCCGCCGTGGGCCGAGCTTAAGCTCGCCGGCGTAGCTCCGGTTCGGAGCTAGAGAGCACGGGGAGCTGCGGGAATAGCACAGGGAGGGAGAGGAGAACACGGGGAGCTCACCCCGGGTGTCGCCGACGTCGGGGAAGCGCCGGAGCTACCGGTGTCGGACGGCGGCGCTCGGAGAAGATCGGTGAGGTCGGGTGGAGCTTCTGGGGGATGGTTTTGGAGAGGGAATGGGACGGGGGATGTTCGGGTGGTGTGCGCCGGATTATATAGGGGCTGAGGGAGGAGCGAGAGCGTCCCTGGGAGGGGAATCGAGGGCGGCGGCGGCCGGTCCATTGATGGTTGGTGGAGCACGGCCGTTCGGGAGAGGAGGAGAGGAAGCGAGGGGGGGTTTGAGTGCGCCACAGAGCATTGAATGGAGGCGCAAGTGGAGAGGGGGAGACGAGTGGGCGAGGGGATGAGCCGGGGCGACGGGCGCCATTGGGAAGCTCGGCTCGGTTAAGGAAGAGGAGGGCCGGCGGGAGGAAGAAGATGGTGCCGACGGGTGGGCCCCGCCTGTCAGTGACAGAGAAAGGGGAGGCGTTGCTGGGCCGGTTGTGCGGGCTAATGGGCCGAAAGGGGGAAAGGGAGCCGGTTTGGGCTGAAAGGAAGGGAAGAAAAGAAAAAGGATTTTGGTAATTTTGGTTGAGAATTTTGATAAGGAATTGTATAGGAATTTGAATTATATTTGGATTTAGAGTTTGATTTGGAATTTGAATATGAGTTTAGGTTTGGAATAGAATTGGGATTTGAATTTGGGATTGGAGATTATCTTGGGATCAAGCACAACCAAAAGAAATCAAGAGCTCGAATGCAACACTCAAATCAAACTCATTTACTTTTGGAAAAACAAACAACTATTTTTCCTATACTAAATTTCCTGTCAACAAAGTAAATGTTGGACAAATTTTAAAATTATGAGAAAAACATTGTTTAATTGTTCTTCTATTCACATTCTGAAATTGAAAATTTCAGGGTGTGACAATATACGAGTACGCCTTATAAACATGGACGGAGGGAGTAGGAAATAATAAGAGATGAAACTATGCATTGAGGCCTTGAGGGGAGGGTATTTCATCATTGTTTCAAACATTTTTAGATTATGTGACACTCTAGATAATCGTGACCAGAAACTCACTGTGAGAAAGATCTTATGGCCGTGTTTAATTGGAGGCCGAAAAAATTTGCAAAAGGGAATCTTTCTTGCATGAAGTACTAAATGAAGTCTATTTGTAAAACCTCTTCACGGATGAGCGTAACTTTCCGAGACGAATCTAATGAGCCTAATTAATCCATGATTTGCTACAGTGATGCTACAGTAACTATCTTCTAATCATCCTTTAATCATGCGGTCAAAGGCCTCATTAGATTCGTCTTGGAAATTTACTGGAGGTTGTGGAGGTAGTTTTGTAAACTGATATTATTTAATACCCTTAATTAGTGGTCAAAGATGCATTTAATACCCTGCAAATTTTTTCGGCCTCCAACTAAACACGGCCTATAGTATGAATGATCTCATACGTCATGACTGCATGGTGTTTGTGTTAAAATATTAAATGACATGTCTTTGAGCGAGTAACTGGAGAAGGCCTGAGGTCCATGTGAAAACAGGTGTCAGTGTTCGCTCCCAACTACTCCGTACACGCAACGACCACTCATCTCCCAGTTGCACGAAAGGAAAATACTCAGTCAACCAATACTACTAAACTACTCTCTTGAATAGATCTATTCAGTAGCGCTAGCACTGCAACTGCAGTGCTAGCGCTTCTCTTGAATAGATCTATTCAGTAGCGCTGCAGTGCTAGCGCTTCTCTTGAATAGATCTATTCAGTAGCGCTAGCACTGCCACTGCAGTGCTAGCGCTTCTCTTGAATAGATCTATTCAGTCAACCAGTACTACTAAACTACTCTCTTGAATAGATCTATTCTCGCTCACTCTATAAAGAAGAAGCAAGCAGCACGATGAGCACTGCAGTGGCCAGAGGCCCAGAGCAGCAGCAACATCCCCCAAGCCATGCAGAGCCTTCTTCCGCTTCTTCTCCTCTGCTGGTCTCTCCACCTCAGCCCAACGGCCAACGCAGATGACCTTAGGTTTCACATCATCACCGACTGCGCGAGCAACATGAACTACACGCGCGGCAGCGCGTTCCAGGCCAACCTGAACGCGACCCTCTCCTCCCTCCCCGCCGCCGCGCCCGCGTCCTCTGGGTTCGCCGAGAACGTCAACGGCGCCGCGCCCGACCAGGTGTACGGCCTCGCGCAGTGCCGCGGCGACCTCAGCGCGCCGGACTGCAGCTCCTGCCTCAACGACTCGGCGCTGGAGATGGCCAGCGCGTGCCCGGGGCAGAAGCGCGCCATGCTCATCTACGAAGGCTGCCTGCTCCGGTACTCCAACGCGAGCTTCTTCGGCGACCCATACACGTCGGACCCGATCTTTCAGCTGTACCAGAACGTGACGCAGCCGGGGCAGTTCATGCCGCTGCTCAGCGCGCTGATGGGCAACCTCACCAAGAAGGCAGCATACGGGTCCCGGCGAATGTTCGCGGCCGGCGCCGTCCAGCACACGAGCTTCGTGACGCTCTACGGCCTGGCCCAGTGCACGCGGGACTCGAGCGCAGACAACTGCGACCTGTGCCTCGCCATACTCGTCGATGCAATCCCCAAGTGCTGCAACGGGAAGAAGGGCGGCCGGATCTTCTCCCCGACCTGCCAGCTGCGGTTCGAGATCTACCCGTTCTACAACGCCCAGGCCGCCCAGGCGGCCATGTCGCCGGCGCCGGCGCCAGGCGGTGTGCCAGTCAACGGCAGCGACCACTCTGGCCCACAAAGCACCGGTAAGTCAAGTAGTCAACGTCTCTCCCGCCCCTTCTCAGACGCTTGCACTGGATTTCTAAAACCGAACGCGTCTGTTTGAGGCCAGTCTCAATGGGGAGTTTTAGTCTCAATGGAGAGTTTTATTGCACAGTTACCTAGACTGAGAACTAGGTAACTGTGCCAGATAAGTTTCATGGGGATGAAACTCATCTCTCATCTGATGAAACTCACCCTATTAATTACCTTGCCAAGTCAGTAATTTTGCTGATGTGGCATGAAATTTAATGCCATGAAACTCCCATTAAGACTGGCCTAATAAGGCACTACACTCGTCAACACTTGCTGGAGGTGCAAGTGACTACTCTACGTCACGATCAACAATTCCATATCATCATTCACGTGGTCTGACTCATATATATATTTATGCTCCTATTTATTGCCGAGGAGTGAGTATGGAACTGGCCCAAAAGTTCTCAGATTCCATTTTAGTACTTCATCGTTGTGATCTAGCTCACACATCTTACTATTACTAATTGGAGACTCCTTTTGAAGTCTCCAGATGAAGCCACCTAGAATCCTAGGTGGACACTCTAGAAAAAGAGAGAAATCCTAGAAATTCTCACAAAAAAGCAAAACATCTGGCTATCAATTGAAACACTCAAATCATCATAACCATTAGATCTATTATATTTTTTTAACAAATTACCCACCTATGCTATTATGAAAATAGCTTAAAATAACCCCCTAAATCTATATCAAAATTACCCACCTCTGCCATTATATAAAATAAACCAAAGTAACCCCCTAATCTTCATCAAAATTACCCACTATGCCATTATAAACAATATTTAAAATAACCTCATCAAATTGCAACTAAATTACCCACTACAAATACCTAAAAAATAACTTAAATTAACCTCTTAATTTTACATCTATATTACCCACATATGTCACTATTAAAAAATAACATGAGGTAATTCTACATTGAAATCCAAATCACCTTAATTAAAAATATACAATAATATAAGATTCTAAATCATATATTTCATACATTGTTGGTATATTATATAGTGATTAAGGTATATACGAATAATGTGTGTTGTCATTTATAATTATATAGGGGATGTGACGACAATATAGAATTCTACGATACAATTATAGTTTAAACTTAGGGTTCATTAAATAAATTCAAGGCATAAATAAATTCAAGGTATACATGTGATGCAAAGTGAAAATTTAAAGATTATAATTATGTATCAAAACATTATAGAGTAATTACTAACAAAGATCTATCACAATCAGATGAAAATAATAAGTATATATCTATATAGGTATTGTGTTCGAATATTTAAACAAATGAGAGATAGCTCACAATAGTTTGGTAGAAATATAGGCTTAATTTTTAATTGGAGACTCCGCATTAGTTCTCACGAGACACGCTAGAAAAAAAGACAAATCTTAGAAATTCTCACAAAAATCAGAAACGTCAATCATGTAAACTCTAATAACCATAGTCATTGGTCTATTATATTTTTTAAGAAGTTACCCACCACTATCATTATAAAATTATTCTAAAATAAATTCTAAAAATATATCTAAATTATCGAGCTATGCAATTATAAAAAAATAATTTAAATTAATCTCATAATTTTTATCTAATTTGCTCATGCATACAATTATAAAGGATAACTTAAAATAACATTCAAAATTTGTATCTAAGTTAACCACATATGTTGCTATTAAAGATAACCTAAATTAAACATCTAAAATCTTAATCTAATTATCTTCATGTGCATCCTACCGAAAAGTCCAAAAGTAAACTGATATATGATTCTAAATTACGATAATTTATCATCGTTAACATAGAAATAATAAGCTAAGGTATATACGCATCATGGGTGTCACCATGTAGACCATTTATACATGTACTAGCAACCTTGCCTGTGCGTTGCTACGGATGAAGACCGTTATATCGTTTTTCTAAGCAAGTTAAAGTAACTAACTTGCTTTTCCTAATTTGATTGTGGTATAAAATAGACTACTCCTAATCCGATTGTGAGATGTATATGACAGACCGCTGAAACGTTCCTTCCTTTAGAAATAGGTAAATATATATATAGATAGAGATAGAGAGGTAGTAGATAAAGATCGATGGATTCAGTTACAACTCTAATTCAATTAGAAAACCGATGTCGACAGTTAGAAGCGTGGTTACAGTTCGTCGCAATAGGTGGGACCCACCTGTCAAGATGGACAAACAAAAAAGGAAGAAACAATCTTTTTTTTAGAAATAGGTAAAGATATGGGAAGAAGTAAATAAAAATATTGATTTTTATGTTAAATATAATGTGTAGAGACGCAATACAAAGTGTAAGAAGTGTGAATGTAGATGAAAAAATGTATAGAGTAATTACTAATTATAAATCAATCACAAATAGAAAATGATAAGTACATATCTATATGAGCATTATGTTGAAGTATTGACAAAAAATGAAAGAGTAGAATGTAAACAATTTTGATTATTAGGTAAGAGTTTAATTGTTGAATAATTTTAAATATAATATTTTTTAAAAATATTAGCCCGTGCGGGAGCACGGGTTGATGGACTAGTGCTTATAATTTTGGGAGATAAGTATAAAAATTTCATAAAAAATAGAGCCCATAAATAGAAAATCAAAGTTGTTTACCTTGCTATTTCTTACACATCGCATTAAGTTTGTTCTAAGTCCAAATTTGTCTAATTTTGGCAAAGTTGTTTTATTGAATCCATCATGAAATATATTTTGATATTGCATACTTTGATATTGCATACTGTTGGGTAGTATAATTGTTGCTATCTTTTTCTATAAACGTAGTCAACATTATACAAGTTTGACTTAGAACAATTCTAATACGACATGTAAAAACACGGAGGAGTAGATGCACATATATCTTTGTCTGGTTGTGATATATTTTAGTTAACAAATACTATAAAATTTTCCATCCACATTCATAGTTACATTTTACTTTGCGTCACACTTCCATATTATACATGGTAACACACACCAGCCATACTTGAGTGCCTCAAGTTAGAATTTTGTATATTGACAATGGTAGAAATAAAAAATTTAGAATAATGTATTTATGTATTTTGGTATATTTTTATTGTGACCGGCTGCATGTGATTTAGATGCATATTTAAGGTTAATTTAGGTTACTTTTAATTAATATTAGCATATTAAGTATTTTAGATGCAAATTGATTTATATTATTTTTTATAATGGCATATGTTCATAATTTAGATAAAGGTTAGTTACTTTATGTATTTTGTTTTTACAATAGCACATGTGGGTAAATTATACAAACTTAGGGGGGCTATTTAAAGATTTCTCATAATAACATAGGTGAGTAATTATTCGGAAACCATAATAGGGTTATGTTTGGATCCACCCCAGCTAAAATTTAGCTAGCTGATGGTTTAAACCTTTCTTTAGCTAGCTAAATTTTAGTTGGGGTGTTTGGCTCTACTAGCTAATGAATTAGTTGGACTATTCTACCCTTCACCTACCCTTTATTAATTGCGGACAAATAGTGTGGTGGGCTGGTGGCGGTGGGAAATTCCTATGAACAGGTAGGTGTATTTTGGTCTTTGAACTCGTTTAGCTGGGCTCAACCACCTAAAAGATTGTGCATCTTTTAGCATGCAAAATAAATACTTACCAATGCCAATTGTATTACTAATTCAACCACCTAAAGCTAAGATTATATATGAGTGTATAAAATTGGCACTAGTAAGTAATTAATCTACCCTCCCTTGAAATTAAATACATGTCATTGAATAAGTTATATTAAAATAAGATGTTTCAAATATGTTAACTAAATATATTGAAGGTACTTGACATGCATGGTGAAGCTAGTAAGATGATATTTTGCAATGTTAATCTTTCTAAAAATAATTATACTGATGGTCAAACTTTTTAATAAAATTTGAACAGAAGGAATCCTAAATCAGAATGCATGGTAGTACCAACTTAACATCTATCACTCTACATTTTTTTCCGAACAAACATCACTCTACATTTCATTTTGATTTGTTGTCATTATTCTCTTGACTGTGTAAAGTGTGCAGCACCGTATAATTTTTTTTTTGCGAAAGACAGCACCGTATAATTTTTTTTTGATGGGTCACCGGGGGGGGGGGGGGAGTGTCCCCCACCTGAATTTCATTGCTTCATCGGCCCAAAATCGGCCCGTAGGATGTCAAAGTTACAGAGTTTTCGCAAGTTTACAAGCAATCGTGTGGTGTTACATTGCCTGATCAAGTACTGAACACCAGGAGCTGATGACAACGCGTTCCGACGCCGGTAGACGGCAGCTCCAGAGCCGCGCTTCCTCGACGCAAAGGCGCAGCGTGTGGCGGTGGTCAGGCAGCTCGCCCCTGAAGACAACTCCATTGCGGCGCTTCCAGAGTTGCCAGCAGCATAGTAGAACGAAAACTTCAAAGTGAGCTTCAGGGATCCCGGGCGGCGGCCGGAGGAGGTGGATGTCCTGCACCGTCTGCCCAGGGGAAATGGGCATTTGCAGCGTCGCCCAGAGCGTTCGTGCGAAGGGGCAGTGGAACACAATATGGCTGCAGGTTTCTAGAGTGTCCGAGCATACCTCACAAGACGCGTCGGTTGTGATGTTCTTCTTCAGGAGGTTGGCCCGACATTGAAGTCGATCATTCGTCAGTAGCCAGCCGAAGAACTGAACTCGTGGGGGCGCTCGATTACCCCAAACAAATTTGGCGCCGGGGCATTGGTCGCCTGCTTGAGCGCGTAGTGCGCGGTACAGCAGGCCGGTGTGCAACCGCCCGTCCGGAGCGATGAACGCCCCGCGACGGCGGTCGCGCGACGCGGTGAGCACGGTGTCGTCCATGATGGCGCGGACAGCAATCAGTTCTGCCCGGGCTTCAGAGGTGAGGCGCGGGGCAAGATGGGCCTCCAGACCGGTCGAGCACACCAGCTGCACCGTCTGAGTCTTGGTCTTGCAGTGGCTGAAGAGCGCCGGGAACCGCTCCGCGAACGCCGTGTCTTGATGCCAGACATCGAGCCAGAACGCCGTCGTGGCGCCGTCTCCCAGGGAAACCGTGGTGATCGCCTGGTATAGGGGAAGCAGAGCACGAAGAGCTGCCCAGTGGGGGCCAAGCAGCGAGCCCTCGAGTGTTGCGACGCAGGCGTTGTTGTGGACCCAGCCGACCCAGGACGACGCCGGACCTTGGTGGAGACGGTGGATCAGCTTCAGCAGGAGGCAGGAGTTGTGCAGCTCCAAGTCCCGAACACCAAGACCACCATGGCTGCGCAGGTTACGTACCCGATCCCAGGCGATCAAGCAGCTCGCGCCACTGGCGTCCCCCTCGCCCGTCCAGAGGAAGCTGCGTCGCCGCTTGTCGAATTGCTTGATAACCCCTGTTGGCAGGGGGATGGCGCCCATCAGATAGGCGAGCTGGCCGTCGAGCACGGCGTTCACCAACACCGTCCTCCCCATTGGGTTAAGGAGCGATGCCTGCCATCCCGCCAAGTACCGATCAGCGCGAGCGATGTATGGATCGAAGGCCTGAATCCGGAGCTTGGAGCAGGAGAGAGGGAGACCGAGGTATGTCTGAGGGAAACCTTCTCGCTTGCAGCCGAGGATGCTTAGGCAGTGTGGGAGGACTTCCTCGTCCATGTTCATTGGCACAGCGGTGCTCTTGTCGAAGTTTATCTGCAACCCGGTGGCTGCCGAAAATTGGTCCAGCAGCTCCTTCAAACGGACGATGTCAGGTGGCGTCCTGCGGAGGAGTATGAGCGTGTCGTCCGCGTACTGTAACACGGTGCAGGGCGCGGTGCTCTGGAGCGGGTGACGCACTCCGCCGTCCGCCTTGATGAGCTCCTGGAGGACGTCGGCGACCAAAAGGAAGAGGTAGGGCGACAGCGGATCGCCCTGGCGAAGACCTCGGCGGCATGGGAACCAAGGGCCCGGGCATCCGTTCACAAGGACTGAAGTGAGGGACGTGGCCAATAGTTGCTGGATCCAGCGGCACCACTTGTCACTGAAACCGCGAACATGGAGGATGCGCTGCAAACTGTCCCAGCTGACGGTGTCGAATGCTTTCGCAAAATCGAGCTTGAGGAACATGGCGGGTGTCTTTCTCTTGTGGCAAGTTTGGACGAGCTCAGCGGCATAAACGAAGTTTTCCGCGATTGTCCGTCCTGAGAAAGCCGGTTTGGTCCGGGTTGATGAGTGACGGGATCTCAGCTTGTAGCCTGGTGGTCATCGCCTTGGCGATGATCTTGATGCTGCAATTCTGCAGACAAATTGGCCGGAACGCGCTTGCGGTCACCGCCCCGGGTCTCTTGGGAAGGAGAACCATGTGAGCTCTGTTCAGCCGCGCAAGATCAACCTCCCCAGTGTGGAATGCTCGGAGGAGCGCTGAAACCTGCGGTGCCGCCGTTGTCCAGGCCGCCTTGTAGAAACTGGGGCCGAAACCGTCTGGGCTCGGCGCGCTGCAAGCACGCATGGAGCGCACAGCCAGCAGAGCCTCAATGTCCGTGAACTCGGCTGTCAGCGCCGTCGTCGGCGCCGGTCGCCCGGCGTAGAGGGCTGCCAGATCGAAGGACCAAGCCGTGGGACGAGCCGTCCCCATGATGTCCTTGAAGTACGCGGTGAGCGCCGCCGTCTTCGCTTGGTGCCCCGTGATCATAGCCCCGTCGACTTGGAGCGTCTTGATCTGATTGTGCCGCCACCTTTGAGTGGCCTGCCCATGGAAGAAGCCGGTGCTTGCATCCCCCTCCTTCACACGGCGACGCTTGCCCCGCTGCTTCCAATAAGCCGCGCGTTCGCGCAGCTTCACCGCAAGGAGATCTTGGCAGTGTACCCGAACCTGCAGCTCATCCATGGAGAGCGTGCGCAGCTCCTCAAAGTAGTCAAGCAGAAGGATAATGAATTTGCAATTTGGGATGAAGGAAGGTGGCGCCCTGTTACGCCGGGACCATGCCTTGGCGGCCGTTCGGGTCGTCTTGAGGCAGCAGGCAAGCTGCGCGGCGGCGTCAGTGTGCCGTGGGGCGTTATGCCAGGATGGGAGAACCGATGGGAGGAACAGTGGGTTGCGGAGCCAAGCATTCTCAAAACGGAAAAGCTGGGAGCGCGGGATGGTGGTGGAGAGAGTGGCGAGGATAGGCGTATGATCGGAGGTCGCGCGGACCAAAGAGGTGAGGGTTGTGTTAGGGAAAGTGGAGCATTGTGCGGAGTTGGCGAAAGCTCTATCGAGTCTGGCTAGGGTTGGGTTCTGGCGTTTATTTGTCCAGGTATATAGGCGGTCTAGGAGAGGGAGCTCAACAACGGCAAGTTCGTTGATGGCTTCGTTGAAGGCGGTGCACAGGGTGGTGTTGATGTTGGTGTTGTTTTTGTCGGCACTGTCTCGGATGAGGTTAAAATCCCCAATGAGAATCCACGGGTCGTTGATGTGTCCTAAGAGTTCTCGGAGACCGTCAAGGAACTCCACAGAGTCCCTATGGTCGGATGGAGCGTATACATTGGTGACGGCCAGGGTGAGATCAGAAAGGGTGGAGGTGAAGATGGAGGTGAGGGTGTGCCGTATAATTTGAGTGCATATAGTGGACATCCATCCAAATACATGGGATGTGCCTTTTCATATTGCAGCGGAGAGTTTCTTTTAAATGATGTTGAAAGCATGGTGTTTCAGCAGTACAGTTCAAAAGATGAGTGATCCTTGACGGGTGAAACAGCTTCTGTTCTGAATTTTCAGCTACGACAGGAAGGAACAGCATAGTCAGGACAGCACTTATTATTGTCTCAATTCTTGCTGCTGTCACGATGCTGCTCCTGCTGATTGTTGCTGCCTATATTTGCAAGAACAACAGAAACCTACACAAGCATGTGCAGATAGCTACAGACGGTGAGTTGCTGAAACAATGTTAGCGTATCAGAAAAGGCACTGTGCTGCAACCTTTAGGCTGTTGACTCTTCAATTTTCTCTTGTCAACAGGACATGGGAATGAACAAGAAATGAGAAGTTCAGAACCTCTCATGTACGATTTGAGTACTCTGCGGGCTGCAACTGACAATTTCTCAGAAGACAATAAGCTCGGGGAAGGAGGTTTTGGACCAGTCTATAAAGTAACTTCAATGCTTGAGCTCTTTTACAGTACTCCGTACTAGCAATGAGTGGTATATAGTATAAATCTCCATAAGTAAAGGGTAGTTTAGTAATTTTATTTGGATGCAAATAAAATTAGGGATTAGAGATGTAAAAAAATATCAAGGATCAAAGTGATTTTTTAAAAAATAAATATTTCAAGTAGCCATTAATTTTTCCCCCAAAATGCCCATATACTACTATACTACTCACTATATACTACTATACTACAGTTAAAGTCTCTAATAGTATACAATTAATCTCAACCGTACGATCTTTTTATACTAGTCCTTTTTAGACACTAGTATAGAGTAGTATAGAGTACCGTAAAAGAATTGGAAAATTAATGTGTAATGGTCTTTTTCATAAGCACACAACTGATGGTCTGATCCCGATGTTCTTCAGGGGACGCTACAAAATGGGCAGGCAATTGCAGTGAAGAGACTGTCCAGAACCTCGCAGCAAGGGCATGTGGAGATGAAGAACGAGGTCGTCCTGGTCGCAAAGCTCCAGCACAAGAACTTGGTCCGCCTGCTCGGCTGCTGCATCGAGGAAGACGAGAAGCTCCTTGTCTACGAGTTCCTCGTCAACAACAGCCTCGACAAGATCCTTTTCGGTGCTTTGAACTGAATCAAGTGTCCATAATCCTTTCATGTCAGGCCACTCGGTCATTTTCTTACACTTTTACTGACTGAACTCGACTCAACTTTCAGATCCCACAAGGCAACAGGAGCTAAGCTGGGGCCAGAGGTACAAGATCATCGAGGGAATTGGACGAGGGCTTCTGTATCTTCACGAGGACTCGAGGCTGACGATCATCCACCGTGATCTCAAGGCAGGTAACATCTTGCTTGATGCGGACATGAACCCTAAGATCTCCGACTTCGGCTTGGCGAAGCTGTTTGACATCGACTTGAGCGTAGCAAACACAAGCCGCATCGCTGGAACATAGTAAGTTCGATCGGTTGCTCCATGCTCGTCTCCTCTGACGTGCCTGTGTGTATTACCGATAGCAAAGAGTACTGTATCTTCCTAACTTGCCGTATCTTCGAGATGCAGTGGATACATGGCACCGGAGTACGCCGTGCGCGGCTCCTTCTCTACCAAATCAGACGTTTACAGCTACGGCGTACTTGTCCTGGAGATCGTCACCGGCCGGCGACCTTCTGAAAATCTCATCAACTTTGTAAGTTGACCTTCGAATTAGAACAATCTTTACACTTTATAGAAGATTACTGCCCTGCAAATCTGCAGTGCATTGGAGAACTGATTCTGGATTTCTGGTCATCCATGGCCGGCATTCGGCACGGACAGGTTTGGGGGCATTGGAGCCGTGGGAGCTTGCCGGAGCTGCCGGACGGCTTCCCGGCCGACGGGCCAGGGCCGCAGGAGATGCTGAGGTGCATCCACGTCGGGCTGCTCTGCGTCCAGGAGGACCCGCACCTCCGGCCCAGCATGGCGTCCGTCGTCATCATGCTCAACAGCCGCTCCATTACGCTGCCAGTCCCCGCCGAACCAGCTTTCGTGACCCCCAGCCAGTGGCCTAGGGTGGCTGCTCGGGAGCCGTCCATCAACGAAGGTTCCGTCTCTGACTTGGAACCTCGCTGATGGAGCATGAAGAACGTCGATGGATAGCCGCTGCTTCTCTCAGTGAAATTACACGAGTGGTATTTCTCGTTTCACGTGTATAACAAAAGAGATTAAGTGAAAAATACAGATATAACTTTTCAAGATACATTGGTACAAGTAAGCGGTCTAATAGGTTGTCTCATGCAGTTCCACATAGGACTTCTGATGACATGGAGGAAAAAGAGCGAGGTGAGAGAATGAGGTGGTTGTTTCGGAAGGCAATCACCTCAACGCTAAAATTTAGGACTACAAGACCACTCAATCACCACTGTACGAGTTGTTGTTGTCATACAACTCACAAATAATTATTTTTATATACATGAATAAGAAATTATAAATTACTATGAGACAACTTATATGACAACCTATTGCATATATTGTCTGTTAAACGGTCTCAAGATTACGTGTCACTGCATAAGAGCAACTCCAGCAACACTCTCTAAATTGGCCCTCTATTTAGTTCGAGTAGAGGCCGCCTCTATTTTCTAGGGCCTTAATTTTTTCTCCAACTCCAGCAATACCCTCTAAACAGCTCTCTAGCTACTTTTCGTTGACCCACATGTTAGTATTTATTTTGGGATAGAGGGGCCCCTAGAGACCACCTAGACCTGGGGGGTATGGCGTATGGGAGAGGATTTGGAGGGCTCCCCATTTTAGGGGCCGAATTAGAGGGTCTGCTGGACTTCGGTGTTTGACCCTCGGTCTCTAAATCTGGAATAGGGGCTTGTTTAGAGGGCCTGCTGGAGTTGCTCTAAGACCACATATTAGACGACACCAATATACTTGTCCTTAGGTTTCATTATTTTTGAAATCATCATATTGGTAAACAGATTAGGTTAAACACATAGATCAAACCAAATGATTGTTACGGATATATAGAGTAGTTATGATGCGAGATCAAACCAAATGGTTGTTACGGATATATAGATCTAGTTAGAAAGATTTTTTTTATATAACATCATGAGTAGGACTTTAGGAGTTTATGGTTATTTTTCTAGTTGTACTTTAGTCGTTGTGGAGGAGACGTGGCTCACTCCTAGTTGTATGTTTTTTGGGCTTGTTTTTCCTAAGAAAAAATAGGCCAACATTTCTTTTTTTTCTTCTCCTAATATATTTTGCGTCAAAGTTGTTGCCGTCCTTTCAAAAAAAAATAATGTCACGAGTATAAAACAGCTCATCTGACTACTTAAATATAGCTTTTTGAGAATTTTTTATTCCAAATCTAGAATAGCAATAATGTCAGATTGAAGCAAAATTAATCTATATTATTTACTAGCATCTATTCAAAAGTTTTATTATTTTTAAAAACCATTTTATATATAAACACCTAATTAGGTAAAACCTCAAATATTTATTTAACACCTACAGTAGGTAGCTATGATGTCATATCAAAATAAAATGGATTGCTACATTTATAACATCTACTTAATGATTTCAAATTCTGTAGAAGTCTCAACGCGGCTCCAAGTCAGAAACGGAATCGTCATAGATGGATTGACCATGGGCGTCCGCGGTGATAGTGGATTCACGTCCCGGCAACGCGAAGGCCGGCGCGGCGGGCGCCGGCAGCGTGATGGAGCTGCTGTTGAGCATGATGACGACGGACGCCATGCTGGGCCGGTGGCGCGGGTCCTCCTGGACGCACAGCAGCCCCACGTGGAGGCACGTCAGCATCTCCTGCGGCCGCCGTCCCTCAACGCTGGGGCAGTGGCACCCCTCCAGCAGCGGCAGCACGTTCCCGCGGCTCCAGTGCCTCCAAACCTGTCCATGCATGACAAGGATTGATCGTCCGTTCCAATGTTCTAGTTGACTGAATAACTAATGAGAGTAAGAGGGGTCCATCGAGGGTTCAGTTACATAGGTGAGCAGATCTTCACAGGGCCCAGACGCATTCGTGTAAGTGTTGCGCCTGCCGATGACGATCTCCAGGACGAGGACGCCGTAGCTGAAAACGTCGGATTTGGCCGAGAAGATGCCGTGCAGGGCGTACTCCGGCGCCATGTATCCGCTGCACGCGTTTCAAAGACACGGTCGACATGTCAGCAGGTTAACTCACTCCGGCTACCGGAGCTCGGAGGCCGCCGGGAAACTTACTAGGTCCCGGCAATGCGACTGGTGTTCCCCACGCTTGATTCGATGTTGAACAGCTTGGCCAAGCCGAAGTCGGAGATCTTGGGGTTCATGTCCGCGCCCAGCAAGATGTTGCTCGCCTTGAGATCGCGGTGGATGATCGTGAGCCTCGAGTCCTCGTGGAGGTAAAGGAGCCCTCGGCCGATCCCCTCGATGATCTTGTGCCTCAGTCCCCAACCCAGCTCCTGCTGCCGTCCAGGATCTGCGAGCTCAATTTACTGAAACTGTTAGCAAACGGAATGTCATGGAGTAAAATGGCAGGACTACATATGTTTGTCTGAATGTAGCTTGTAGCACCAAAGAGGATCTTGTCGAGGCTGTTGTTGGTGAGGAACTCGTAGACGAGGAGCCTCTCGTGTTCCTCGATGCAGCAGCCGAGCAGACGCACCAGGTTCTTGTGCTGGAGCTTTGCCAACAGGAAAACCTCGTTCTTCATCTCCACTTGACCTTGCTGCGAAGTTTCAGACAATCTCTTTACTGCAACGTCCTGCCCGTTTTGCAGTGTACCCTGAACAAGATGGAGACCAGAGTATCTCAGATATATCAGATGTCTCAGATTAATTTTCTAGTTGCAGGTATATTGTTACTTTGTAGACACGCCCAAACCCGCCTTCGCCCAGCTTGTTTTCTTCTGAAAAATTTTCGGTGGCGGCTCTTAGGGTGCTCAAATCATACAGGAGAGATTCTGAGCTTCTCATTTCGTCATCATCTGCATGTCCTGCTCAAGAGCAAGAAAGAATCTCATAGTCAGTCTGAATGTTGCATCACAGTATCACACTAGCAGTCAGATATTTTCAGAACTTACTGGCGCTCGCAATCTGCACATGCTTTTGTAGCCTCGTGTTCCTCTTGCAGAGATAGACAGCAACTAGCAACAGCAGCAGCGCGATAGCAACAGGAATTGACACAAGGAGAGCTGTCCTGACACTGACACTGTGATTGCTTCCTGTGCCGTCATCGAAAATTCATCAGAACAGAAGTTCAGCCTTTGATAGTGCTATCAGTCAGTCAATCTAAAATTCACGTGCATGCTACTACAAGGAGCCTTTGTGACGTCACGACTTGAGGAGAAGTCCAAATGGAGAAAGGAAGAAGCATTGCCGCACAACCCAAACGCGTAAGGGACGGGACTGGAGACCGGCGACCACGAGTCGACTGACTCACCGTTGCTTGCCGGGCCCGAGTGGTCGCTGCCGTTGACGGACCCGCCTCCCGGTCCCGGGGCTGGCGGTGCCGGCGACATCGCGGCCTCGGCGCCCTGGGCGTTGTAGAACGGGTACACCTCGAACCGGATGAAGCAGTTCCGGTAGATGACCCGGCCCCCCTGCTTGCCGTCGCAGCAGACCGGGATGTACGCGACGGCGGTGGCGAGGCAGCTGTTGCAGTCGTCGGCGGCGACGTCCGGCGCGCACTGGGCCATCCCGTAGATGTTCACGAAGGGCGTGAGTCCGATCTCGGCGGCCGCGAACATCCGCGGGGACGCGTACGCCGCCCTCGCCGTGAGGTTGCGCATCAGCGCGCCGAGCCGCGTCCTGAACTCCTCGGGCCGCGTCGTGTTCTGCGGGTTCCACAGGGTGAGCCACAGCGACGTGTCGGCGTCGAAGCTCGCGTTGGAGTGCCGCAGCAGGCACTCGTCGTAGACGAGCATGGCGAACTTCTGGCCGGGGCACCTGGCGGCCATGTCCCGCGCCGAGCCGTCGAGGCACGCGCGGCAGTGCGACGCGTTGAGGTCTCCGCGGCACTGCGCGAGGCCGTACGCCCGGCCGGGCGCGGCGCCCGTGACGTTGTCGGCGAAGCCGGAGGACGCCGCAGCGGAGGCGGGGAGGGAGGAGAGGAGCTCGTCGAGGTTGGCCTCGAACGCGCTTCCGCGCGTGTAGTTCGTGTTGCTCGGGCAGTCGGTGAGGCGTGGGTCCTCGGCGTTGGCTGTTGCGGCGAGGAGGGACGAGCAGAGGAGAAGGACGGAAAGGAGGACGGACATGGCTACCTGGTTCCGTCCAAGGTGGCTGGATGCTCGCTTCGCTTCTGGGCCCTGCTTTCGACGTGCTATATCGGTATGTCCTACTATTATCATTGACTGAGAGGAAGTTATTTGGATATCTTGTAATAGCTTTAAAAAGTCCTAGTTGATTCAAATGATTAGATTCAGCTTTTATTGTCGTCCATATATAGGCGCCCCATCCTTGTGCATTGAAAAAAATTTACCAAATGCCCATTATAGGAAATTCATGAAAAAATTACCCACCATTTTTCATTATCTACTAACACATCTGTTAAGATTAATTAGTTTAGTGATCAATTAGGATAATTAGGATAATTAGTAACCACTCCTGGCGGTTCCTCCGTAGGGACATTTTCGTAGAGTCACGCCTTTACATCTGGCACCCCTTGGGGTTGTATATATTGTAATACACAGTTCAACAGAATTAGACAGAGATTTAGTTTTTCATTCACTTTTCATCGAACACGTTATCCGCACGCGCTCTGCCACCGAAGTCTCGAACTCGCCGAGAAGGGATCCCGCCGGAGTTCCTGCACGAAGAGTAAGTATGTCAACTCCCGTCGTTCCTTCCATGAACGCAATGGTCGACTCCATCACGGATGCAGTGGAGTCCGCCA
>CM014272.1:73602668-73627510 GCA_004135705.1 Alloteropsis semialata | reverse complement strand
GGTTGATTTCTTCGTTAATGGCGTCTCGCTTCTCCGGGGTATATCTCCTTTGCTTTTGCTTGACTGGTAGGACGCCAGTTCGTATGCCAAGCTTGTGCTCGATTACCTCCCTGGGGATCCCGGGCATGTCAGATGGTTCCCAAGCGAACACATCTGCGTTTGCCCGGAGGAAAGCAATGAGCTCGAGTTCCTATTTGTCACCCAGGCCAAGGCCCACCTGGGTGGTCTTGGTCGGGTCAGCCTCATCAAGGATTACCGCCTTCGTGCCCGGCTCGGTGCGCCTGGCAGGTGGCTCGATTGGTGAGGCGTTGGCCGTCGACTCGCCAGCTGCTTGTGGCGGCGTCCCCCTGAGTGGGGTCTGATCCACCACAAGCTGCCCTTCAGCGGCACGGTCGTCAGCTCCCTGTCTCCCGATGAGCTCCTGTTCCCCGATGAGCTCCTGTTCGGGAACTTCTTTCCCCTTGGCCCTTGGTCGCTTCTCAGCTGCTCGGGAGGTTTCAGCCAATGCTCCCTTGGCGGCAGCCTTTGGCTGGCTTTTTGTCTTTTTCTTGGCAGGTTCGGCAGCCTTGGCTGGTTCCTGCTCGTCGCCCTTGATCATGTCCAGGGTCTTCATGTCGCACTGGACCGCGCCCTTGCGATCGCCACAGACGGTGATCGGACCCAACGGCCCCGGGACCTTGATCATGGAATATGCAAAGTGAGCGACCGCCATGAATTTCTTCAGGAACGGTCGGCCCAAGATGCAGTTATAGGCCGACGTGATGTCAGCCACCTCGAAGGTGAGGAACTCTGATCGGATGTTTTTGCCCTCTACGAGGGTCACCTGCAGATCGATCCTCCCCAAGGGAAAGGCTTGAATGTCTGGTATGACCCCATAGAAAGGCTTCTCCACAGGGGACAAGGACCTTCTTGGGATCCCAAGTTCGTCAAAGGCATTGACAAACAGGAGGTTGAGGGCGCTCCCACTGTCGATCAGGGTTCGCCCGATCTTGCGGGGCCCGATCCATGGCTTGATGCACAGTGGGAGTAGCGGCCCGTCGTAAAGCGTCTCAGGGTGATCCCTTTGATCGAATGTGATCGGGATTTCTGACCACCTCAAGAGTTGCTTGCAGGGCTCGGCGCTGTTTATCTGCCTCTCGACCATCTTGAGCTGGGACTTGGAGGTTCGGGTTGAACAGCCACCGAAAATTGTGGCGACCTCCAGATCTTCGGGGAGATCTGGCTCATCATCACAATCCATGTAGTTTGCCGTGCGAGGGTTGTGAACTGCCTGATCACGTGGAGCCCCATGCTGCTGGCTCTCCTCCTCCTGCTTCTGCTTCTTGTACACCGTGCAGTCCACGAAGTGATGCTTCGTAGATCGATGAATCGGGCAGTACATCGGGAGGTTATCCGGTTTGCCTTGACGCCTGTGCGGGGGCTTGTTGTCCACGGCCATGACTTCGTCACCCTCGGTCTTGCGCTTCTTGTTTTTGTGTTTATTCTTCTTCTTGCCTTCCCCGGCTGGCTGGCTTTGTTCGGGCTTTCCGTGAACCCGTGCTCGGGCGTCCGCCATCTTGGCGGTTTCTTCCAGGATCCCGTATAGCTCTGCCACCGTCTTCGGGTTTTCTTGGCAAGTTCCTCCGCCGTTCGCTCGTCTTTGCAACCTTGATTGAAGGCCACAATCACCCGATCATCCACCATGTTGGGGATGGTGTTACGGGTGTCGCTGAACCTGCGGATGTAGTCCCGGAGGGATTCTCCAGGCTTCTGCACACAGTTGAGCAGATCTCCCTCATGTCCGAGGCGTTTTTAGGTGCCTTGGAAATTGGCTTCAAACGTCTCCCGGAGATGAGTCCATGACTTGATGCTGGCCTCGGGCAGGTTCATGAGCCACGTACGGGCTGATCTCTGCAGAGCAGTCGGCAAGTAGTTGGCTTTGACATAGTCGTCACCCCCGGTGGCATCGATGATCGTGGAATAGATCTGAATCCACTCGGGGGTTGGTTGTTCCGTCATACTTCTCGATGTTAGTAGGACGAAACTTTTCGGGCCACCTGACCTTGCGCAGGGCTGGGGAGTACGCAAGGCATCCCCCGTGCCTGGTCGGGAGTCACGTGGCGGCGAATCTTGATGGGACCGATAGTAGCCCTCACGTGCTCGGTAATCTCGATTGTAGTTGAGAGTTTCCCGAGCGTCGCGAGTGCGACGATTGCGTTCGAGCTGTGTCCTCATGTCGCGCCCCTCGTGTGGACGATAGTATGGCCGTCCGTTAACAGATCGAGACCGAACCGGCTGTGGTTCACGTGGTCTGTTTGACGGAGCTGGTGGTACGGCAGCGGCGGCTTCGATGCGCTCTTTGGCCTTGTCCGCTGCTTCCCGAGCCTTCTTGGCTATGGTGGCCATCGGGGTCCCTTCGGCCATTGCTTCCATGGTCTCCAAGAGGGTTCGGATCTGCAGATTGTCCTGTTCGATGGCCCGGAAATCGTTGTTGAGATCTCGAGGAGCCAATGAGGATGCAACCTGCTGTGTACGGGTTTTAGCCGTTTGAAGTGTCGGTGCGTTGCTCAAACGTGGAGGAGGCACGGGTCGACGCGAGCTAGATGACTCGGCAACGGCCTCTGTCCCGTTTGCGTTTAGCACATGGATGCGGCGGTCTTCGGATTGTTTTGACCCATTGCTAGATCCACTGTAGTCGAGATCCAACTGCGCAGTGCGATCTGCAATGTCTTCAAGAGTTGGCTCCGTGAAGGTGGCGAAAACTTCCCGACCGGCGCATGTGAGATCGGGATCATGGATCCCTGTCATCTTGAGCTCGTAGTCGCCTTGGTGCTCGAACACGAGATCTCCGAAGCGGATCTCCCGTGCAGGCACTAGATGGCGGTGAGCGTAGAGATCGGAAGCGGAAGCAGAACTCCCGATCGCTTCCGACTTGACAGAACTGGGCATGTAGGGCATCGAGGAACTCGACGCGTCGGCGATCCAGACTCCGTTGACGATCGGCATGATCTTTCTTCACGCAAGGGCCCCTACCTGGCGCGCCTCTGTCGAGGTTGTACTCGTCAGATATTTGTCCGGCAGGCACCCCGCTTCGTGCGAAGATTGATCACGGTGACGAACAGAGAGACACGGGATTTTTATACTGGTTCGGGCCCTCGAGATCGAGTAATAACCCTACGTCCAGTTGCTGCTTGTATTATTTCGTCGAGTACGAATTACAATGCATAACAAGTACCCTCGGGTGGATTGTCTAAGATTGTAGATCAATGGTCATACCCTCTACGTGCAGGACCCCCGCTATTTATATCCAGGGAGACGTGCCTTACAAGACAAAACAAACCTAAACCTAGTAGGACTCTAGCTGTCTTCGGGCTTTCCTTCTGCGATCTGGCCATCGTGTCTTGTTCGGAGTCTTGATAGTTTGGAGTCGGTAGTCGGTAATCCTCGTGATCGGGTACCCTGGTATTATGGCCTCAACACTTGGTCTTCACTATCATTGCATTCAAGAGCCTATAGTCCACACAGAAGCGCCAAGAACCGTCTTTCTTCTTAACTAAGAGAACAGGAGATGAAAATGCGCTCTGGCTTGGTCTGATCATCCCAGAATTCAGCATGTCATTGACTTGCTTCTCAATCTCGTCCTTGAGAGCAGGAGCGTACCTATAAGGACGGATGTGTACTGGCTGTGCCCCTGGTACCAAAGGGATCTTGTGGTCACAGTGCCTTCTAGGAGGGAGTTCAGTAGGTGTCTGGAAGAGGAAAGCATACTCATCAAGGACACTCTGTATAGCTGCAGGCACTGCTGTATCATCTGATGTGTTAGTCTCCTCGGACACCTGGAAGATTTGCACTAAGGAGCATTCTGGTATCTGGTGGTGGACACCCTGAATGATCACATCATATCCCTGATAAGGAATACACATCCACTTTTCAGACCAGTGCACCTTCATTGGGGAGAATGCTTCCAACCAATCCATTCCTATGATCGTATCATAATTGGACAGAGGTAGAACCTTCAGATTGGAATGGAACTTGGAACTCTGCACCCACCATTCAGCATTCAACATCTCTGAACTGCAACTCATTGTGCCCCCATTGGCAACTTGCACACTCATACAGGAAAGTAATTTGGACACCCCAGATAACTGACTGGCCACTGCACTGCTGATGAACGAGTGTGAACTACCCGAGTCGACAAGAATCATAAGTTGCACATCTTGGATTGTACCTAGGAGCTTCATAGTGCGAGGAGCCTCCTGGCCTTGTACAGCAGCAGCTGAGATCATCATGAAAAGCTAATCACTGGATATTTCATTCTGCACCAAAGGTTCAGGGTCACTTTCTTGCACTTGAAACAGCTCCCAAACTTCTTGCAGAGCGTCCAGCTGTATGGTTGAGGAACATCGGTGACCTCTGGACCATTTCTCCGCACAACGTGTACACAGTCCTCGTGCGCGACGATAAGCACTCAGAGCGGCAACCCTGTCCTCATAAGAACTGCCAGAGCCGAGCTGCTGCTTGCCCTCAACAGAAGCTTCCCCAGAATGACCTTATCAGTCTTGGCAGGAGGAGCTGGGAGAGGAAGAGGCCCTTTACTGAACGACTTGGAGTACAAAGGAGCATCCAGCTTCTTATAATCCAGCCTCCTCCATGAAGGATCTGCTGCTTCTTCCTGCAACAAGGCGAGAGAGCAGGCAATATCTAGATCGGATGGGCACTGTATAAGAATGATGGATCGAATATCATCACGCAAGCCATCCACAAATCTCATGGTGTAATACAGTTGATCAGAGGTAGAATCATAAGCAGACAGCTGATCAAATAGTTCAGAGAAACGCTCAACATAATCTGTAACGGTACTAGTTTGTCTAATGTGAAAAATCTGGCGAATCAAGGTTTCATGCTGATCACGGCCAAATCGTTCAAGCATAAGTTTACTCAATTCTGCCCATGTCATGGTTTTAAGCCTACGCTCTATAGATTGGAGCCAAACCGAGGCGACCTCTTTGAAGTACATGGTAGAGACCTTGATCCAGAGATCAGGAGGAATGGAAAACATGTCAAAATAATTCTCACTCCTGGAAATCCAGAGCCTAGGGTTGACACCTTCAAAAACTGGGAAATCTAAGCGAGGCAATTTAGCAGGGTGACCATGAGAATTCTGGAATCCTACTGTGCGAACAGAAGAGTGCTCATGCGGAGTATGATGGAACTTGGAGGGGGGGGAAGGGATGGGGAAATCTCGCGTACCCTTGACCGGGAGCGGGGTGTAGGTCACCGACCTGTACACCGTCTCCCGGTTACAATTCTCCACGCGGTGCCCATTAGGGCCGTCGGCGGGTTCTCCGGCAGGTGGGCGTGCGGCCGCCGACCGGGGAGGCTCCATGATTCCCGGATCTCCAGCGGGTCGATCTAGAAGAGCACGCTCCTAGTTCTTCGACAACTTCCCGACCTCCAGCTTGACGTCGGTCACCGACGATTTGATCTGGGGCTTCCAGACCTCGAACGCGGCCGCCGCCGCCCCGAGGGCGCCGATCCGCTCATCGCGCTTGACCTCGATGTCGTGGAGGCGTTGCTCGAGCTTTGAGTCGATCTCGGCGAAGCGCTTGCCGATCTCGTCGATGATGGCCTTAGTATTCGGATCCATCGCTCCTTTACTCTTTTGGAATCGAGTAAAGTGTTCGTGGGTAGCCTCGTCCTCCAGATCGGAAGCTTTGATACCAATTTGTTAACAGGATAACTGGAGAAGGGAGTTTAGGCAGGAAGCAAGCAAGAGACAAGGGGAAGATTCGGACGAGGACCGACGAGGTCCGGTTCCTTTCAGGAAGATGAAGAGTGTTTACATTGATGATCCGAGGATGAGCCATCCTCCACCTTTTAACCACACGCGCTCCTGGCTTACATGGGCCAGGGCGAACACACGCTTACACCTCCCACTCAGGTCCAAACACCTTCTTGTTGGGCTTGCGGGAGCGGCGGCCCAGCTGATGGACGACGCGACAATCTTCTGAAGAAACAGCTTCTGGACTTGTAACAGCATCGCTGACAGCCCTCCATCTACGAGGCTTCCATCTCCGACCTGAAACCACGTTGATGTGTCAGCATGACTGAAACTACCTAGTATAGTATTTAAGTTCAATTTCTTTGACTATTTACACATGCAAAAAAGTTATAGTGGAATAGAAGTTAGAACTATACAAGGTGATTGGTTGTTTTAAATGATGCATCGAAGATGAACAAAAGGTTGGTCTGATATATGATTCAAGTTGAGGAACACGACACCGACAGGGCGACAGGGGAGAGAACAGAAAATGGCGCGGGCGGGCCGAAAATGTGGCGAAAGCGGGTAGTTGGGCCGGAGCAAAGGGCTAGATTCGGGCTGGCGGAGGGGGAAATGGGGATGGACCGGGCTCTGGCTTGGTAAACGGCCCAACAGAGAAGAAAGGTTTTGTGGACAGTGGACCGAGCAGATTATTTAAGTTCAGAATTGTTTTTTTGAATTGTTTGAGAAATTGGATCGATTCAGATTTGAGCTTGATTTTTTTCGAAAGACCAGTTGCAGACGCTCACACACGTACACACACTCATCTCTAACACGCACACACACTCATTCCTATGAATACACGCATGCAAATCTTATCCCTTTGAGCACTTCTGAGAGACTGGGCTGGCTGTTCCACGGGCACGTCGTCTATCACTGAAAGAATAGCGCCGGTTAAATCCTGAAATAAATCTAGAAAAATTTGACACTCGTGCTGAGTCGGAGATTCAAACCTTGGTGAGCAGGTTCCACCACAAGTAACCAAACCAACTAAGCTATGCTTAGTTCCACAAGCTAGATTTGGTTAGAACTAGTGCTGAAGACAAACAAATCATAAACCAATACGAGTTTTTTCATGCATTGTTTAAATTTGAAAATATTTAAAATAAGCCCTACACTAATAGTACAAAAAAAATCTAAAGGTTCAATTTTTTAATACAACTTGCTAAAAGCAAGTGGTTACATCTTGCATGTAAACCTTGGCTCTATCAAATATTTTCAAAAGGGACCGGAAAACACGAGAGGACCTCGATCACACATTCCCACAGCAGAAATATTTGCAACAATTTCAATTTGCTAGAAGGTCTTGGTCAAACTTCTAGCGCAGCCTCGACGCCCTCCTCCCGTCGCCCGTCCTACAGCTGAAAAGTTTGACCAGGTTAGGGAAGACAAGACCTTCTTGGTCAAACTTTCTTCTTGTAAACGTTATTTGCTAGAAGGCTCAGGAGCAGCTGTAGCACGGGCACAGTAGCAGCCGCCTTCGCCGGGAGCCATGCTGCGCCGCCGCCTTCTCCCCATCCTTCTCCTCTGCTCGTCTCTCCTCGCAACGGCAGCCAGCGCCGACAACCCAATCAACGCCTACTGCCCGAGCGACGCGAACTACACGCGCGGCAGCGCGTTCCAGGCCAGCCTCGACGCCCTCCTCTCGTCCCTCCCCGCAACCGCCGCCGCCGCGTCCACCGGTTTCGCCACGAACACTACTGGCACCACTCCCGACCAGGCGTACGGCCTCGCGCAGTGCCGGGCCGACGTCGCCAACTCGCCGGACTGCAGCGCGTGCCTCGATGGCTCGGCGCAGGACATGGCCGCCAGCAAGTGCGCGGGGCAGAAGAAGGCCATGCTCATCTACGACAACTGCCTGCTGCGGGTCTCCGACGAGAGCTTCGTCGGCGCCGTCGACAATTCGGAGGTGGTCTCCTTGCTGAACGTGCAGAACGCGACGCAGCCGGAGCTGTTCACGCCGCAGCTCGGCGCGCTGATGAACAACCTCACCAGGAAGGCGGCGTACGAGTCCCCGCGGATGTTCGCGGCCGGCTCGGCCTCGGTAACGCCCTTCGTGAGCATCTTCGGGATGGCGCAGTGCACGCGGGACCTCGCCGCCGCCGACTGCTACGGCTGCCTCACCGGCGCCCTCGGGCGCGCATTCCGACCTGCTGCGACGGGAAGCAGGGTGGCCAGGTCATCTACGTCAGCTGTTCCATCCGGTTCGAGGCGTACGAGTTCTACAACATCCAGGCCGCCGAGGCGGCGATGTCGCCTGCACCGGCTCCGGGAGGAGGCGGGTTCGTCAACGGGAGCGACCACTCCGGCCCAGGAAGCAACGGTGAGTCTTGGACTCTTGGTCCCCGGGCGGTCTCCAGTCCTGTCCCCTTTCCTAACGCGTTTGGTTGTTGACACTAGTGCCATTAACGTGTCCACCATTGTTACTTCTTTTCTCCTTTTGGACTTTTGGATTCAGCCTCACGTCTTGTCCTCTTGGGTACGGGGTACCGTGGACAAAAATTGCGGCGGTGGTAGCATGCTTTGTAGTCGTGATAATGACATACTAATTAGCTCCTAATCGAAATATTTGTCATTGATTTTTTTATCACGATTTTGACCATTCGTTCTATTCAAAATATTCTGTGTATATCATTTATTTTTTTGATTTATTTTATCATTATATATTTTAAGCTTTTTGCATATTTGCATAATTTTTTGAATAAAATGAAAGATCAAATTTTATAGAAAAAATCAACAACAACAAATATTTTGATACAGAGAGAGGGAGTATTAGTTAAGGCTATGATGACTTCTGTTCTGAGTTTTCAACCACGGTGCAGGAAGCAATCACACTGTCAGGACGGCTCTCCTTGTGTCAATTCCTGTTGCTGTCGCACTGCTGGTGCTGCTCCTGGTCGCTGTCTATCTCTGCAAGAGGAACATAAAGCCACAGATTGCAAGCGCCAGTAAGTACTGAACATTACGGCATAATCCTCCATCTCAATTTAGTTTGACCAAATTTATATTAAAAATTATCAATATTTATGTTTTTAAATAAATTTAGTATGAAAATATATTCTATGATTAGTCTAATGATATCTATATTATAACATAAATATTAATATTATTTTGCATAAATCTAGTCAAATTTTAAATTGTTTGACTCCTCGGCAAGTGAGAGTTGCATTATTTTTGGATGGGGAAGTATAGTGTAATGCAACGTTCATACTAACTTCGGTCTGTCATGTTCTTGATCAGGTAATGCAGTTGACGCAGAAACGAGAAGCTCAGAGTCTCTCCTGTATGATTTGAGCACGCTACGAGCTGCCACCGACAACTTTTCAGCAGAAAACAAGCTGGGCGAAGGCGGGTTTGGGCCTGTCTACAAAGTACTAACAAACTTTATACCTGCAACGAGAAAATTAATCTGAGATCCCTGACCTACGTATCTTACCAGTCTTTCGCCTGGACGATGAAATGAACACATTGTCAGCAACAGGAAAATTAACCTGAGATAATCTGGTCTGAATGTTATTCAGGGTACACTGCAAAACGGGCAGGACATTGCAGTGAAGAGACTGTCTGCAACTTCGCAGCAAGGACAGGTGGAGATGAAGAACGTGGTTTTCCTGTTGGCAAAGCTCCAGCACAAGAACTTGGTGCGACTTCTCGGCTGTTGCATCGAGGAACACGAGAGGCTCCTCGTCTACGAGTTCCTCAGCAATAACAGCCTCGACAAAATTCTTTTTGGTAATAACTTTACAGTTCACAAATCCTACCGTCATTTCAGCTCAGATCACTCACAATTTCGCTTCCTACTATTACTAATTGAAAACTAATTTTGAAGCCTCTACATTAATTCTCACGAGACGCGCTAGAAAAAAAGATAAATCTTCAAAATTCTCAAAAAAATCAGAAACATCTTACCATATCTATCTATAGACTTTAATCATCATATCCGTTGGATCTATTATACTTTCTAAAAATTAGTCACTTTTGCCATTATGAAAATAGTCTAAAGTAACCCCTAAATCTATAGGTAAATTACTTGCCTATGCCATTGTGAAAAATAAACTAAAGTAACTCCATCATATTCATCTAAATTACCAACGTATGCCACTATAAAAATAATTTACAATAACACCCTAATTTTGCATTTAAATTACCTACATTTGTCGTTATTAAAAATACAACATGCCATTATAAAAAATATCCAAGCACACCAATATATGATTCTAAATTACAAATTTTTTGTTAATTTTAATATAGAATATTAACTTAAGATGTGTATGCATGATGTGTCTCACTATGTAGATCATATATAAATATATATAGAAAATGATGAAACACGTATTTTCATGTTCAACACGTAAGTTAAATTCTAAACTTGTATCATAAATTTACTCACATGTCATTAAAAAGTTCTAAAGTACACCAACAAATAATTCTAGATCATCTATTTTTACACATACAATATACATGATTAGTGTCATCATGTAGACTTTTTTTTGGCGAATGCCATCATGTAGACTATGTATACATATATAGAGAAAACAAATAAAGCAAAGTAAAAAAGATATTTAATTAAGAAGAGTAAGCACAAGATAAAATAAATATTGTTATTCTTATATAGGTCTAGATTTTTCTTAAAAAATTAATTCTCACATCTTTCAAATCATTAACCCATGCGGTAGCACGGGTTGATAGACTAGTCTTGCTAATAAGTAGAGTGTCCGATCTGAATTCGCAGATCCGGACCGGCAACATGAATTGAACTGGGGACTGAGGCACAAGATCATCGAGGGGATCGCCCGAGGGCTTCTCTATCTTCACGAGGACTCCAGGCTGACCATCATCCACCGTGATCTCAAGGCGAGCAACATCTTGCTGGACACAGGAATGAACCCCAAGATCTCAGACTTCGGCTTGGCGAAGCTGTTCAACATCGACTCCAGCGTGGGAAACACGAGCCGCATTGCTGGAACCTAGTAAGTTCGCCAAATATGGCAATATCCAAGTTTCCAGTTGCGCCATCCACATGCGTTCTTGCCTGACTTGCCGTGCGTGTCTTCGAAACGCAGCGGATACATGTCGTCGGAGTACGCCCTGCACGGCATCTTCTCGGCGAAATCCGACGTCTTCAGCTTCGGCGTCCTCGTCCTGGAGATCGTCACCGGCCGGCGCAACACGTACACGCATGGTTCAGGACCATCTGAAGATCTGCTCGATCACCTATGTGAGCTGAAACCTCAAATCCATCAAAGAAACACGAGCAAGTCATTTGTAAGCTTATGCCAGTAGAACACTAGAACTAACTCTTGTCACGCACGGACTTTCGCAGGCCTGGCGGCGCTGGAGCCGCGGGAGCGTGAGCTCGAGGCAGCTGCTCGACGGCTGCCCGGCGGAGGGGCGGCGGCCGCAGGAGATGCTGAGGTGCGTCCACGTCGGGCTGCTCTGCGTCCAGGAGGACGCGCACCTCCGGCCCAGCATGGCGTCCGTCGTCGTCATGCTCAACCGCCGCTCCATCACGCTGCCGGCGCCCGCCGCGCCGGCCTTCGTTGTGCCGGGACGGGCGTTCACGGCCACCGCGGACGCGCAGGGCACCGTCAGGAGAACGGGTCGCGAGGGTCGGAGTGTGGCAGCTCGGGAGCACTCCATCAATGACGACGTTACGGTTTCTGGCTTGGAGCCGCGTTCATAGGTCAGCATTCAGCAGCATGGACCATGCCGATCGATCAACAAAGGGGGTGTTTAATTCACCCCCTCTCCCATCCATTTTGCAAAACGCACAATTTCCAATGCACTTTTTTCTCTCTGTGCACGTAGCCCAACGCGCATCTATTTTGCAAAATGGATGGAAGTAAACACCCCCGAACTTTGTGCTCGAGTTTTTCATCTATAAGTTCTGAATTGCAGGGGGTCCAAGAGAACTTTTTTTTGGCGACCGTGCCTTAACACGTATTTCATTAAGAGGAAAGCAATTTTACAAATTACCGACCTGATCCATACAGAGGATGAATCGGCCCTGCGCTAGTAAAGACTATACGTTTAACAAATCCGCGACCTGAACAACCTCAACCTCATCTCCTATTTCTCTACGAAGCGGTGTGCAAACCGACAGATGACTCCATCCCGCAAGGACCCAGCATCTCCCCTCCGTCCAGATCACCCCTACGACCTCCACAACCGTGCGTGATCGGCGGTGAAATATCCTGTCATTGCGTTCCTTCCATATCATCTACGAGGTGAGAATGAGCATACCGCCTTATTCACACGCTTCCTCGCATCTACCCACCATTCGGAGAAGTGATGGGCAGTGACTGAAGGCGTGAGGCTATGCCACCCGACCTCAGAGAGGACCGAAAACCAAACCTCTCTGGCGAACACACACGCGAGAAGCAAGTGGGAGATCGACTCGGTCTCTTGGCTGCAAAGCGTGCAGCTATCATCGTCCTGCAAGCCATGGCGTTTCCTTCTATCATTAGTCCAGCATCTCCCATGTACGGCCAACCATGTAAAGAACTTGCACTTTGCGGGAGCCTTTGTTTTCCATGTCTCCTTGGCTCCTAGGATTGCCCTTTGCCCGAGGAAAAAAGCTTGATAGGCTGAGCTTGTGGTAAACTGGCCATCCGGCGTCCACTTCCAAACCCATGAATCCTCGACGTCCGGGAGCAATTGGAAGTTACGCAAACGCGCCAACATCTGTAGGTATTCAATGATCACCTGAACCGTGAGCGCACCAGTGACGTCCCTCATCCAACTCATGTCGATAATGGCATCCCGGACTGAACATCGGTTCCGGGTTCGCTCGCTGACCGCCCTGACCAAACAAGGGGCGAGTTCCTCAATGGAGTGCCCGTCCAGCCATTTATCCCGCTAGAAGAGACAGTTGTCTCCCCTCCCGACAACGACCGAACACGAAGCCTCAAAGAGAGCGAGCACTAAGGGTTCGACTGAATCAGGGAGCCGCGACCACGGGCGTTTGTCAGCGTCCGTGCGGCTGAACCACAGCCAGCGCATCCGCAAAGCAAAACCATGGAGCTGAAGATTGACGAGGCCCAACCCGCCCAATGGCGCGGGCCGGCAGACGTGGGGCCAAGCCAGGAGACAGAGACCACCAAGAACCACCTCAGTCCCCTTCCATAGGAACGCACGGCGTCTCCGGTCAATGCGCTCAATAACCCAGGGCGAGAGGGCGATCGCGATCGCAGTATGCACTGGCACAGCCGAAAGCTTTACCTTCACTAAAACCGCCCGGCCGGCCTTGTTAATTAAGCCCGCCTTCCAAGTCGGCAAACCCATGCCAACACGGTCGATGAGCGGCTGCAGGTCCTTCTTGCAGAGCTTGTAGACCGAAAGCGGAATTCCCAGGTAGTTACATGGAAAGGCTTGAAGATTACCATGGAAGTTCCGTAACAATCCGACCGTGGCCTCGAGATCACACTGAATGGGCGTGATAAGGCATTTGACTGGGTTAACCCTTAACCCCGACGCATCCCCGAAGATGTCCAAGATTGATCTAATGAGCACGAGATCCTGCTCTTCTGCTCCGGTGAAAAGCACTACATCGTCAACGTAGAGGAAGATCCTCTCCTTGATGCGAGCCGGCCCAAGTGGTGAAAGGAACCGGTCCTGCTCGGCTTTGCGGAATAAAGCATTGAGTGCTTCCATGACCAGGACGAACATCATGGGTGAGAGCGGATCACCCTGACGTAGGCCCCTTGCATGGCAAATACGCTCCCCTGGGTGCCCATTGACCACAACCTTGGTGCTGGTCGATGAGAGCAACATGCACATCCAGTTGATCCAGCGACGTGAAAAACCCATATGAGACAGGATGGCCAAGAGAAAGGACCAGTCGACCGTGTCAAAAGCTTTGGCAATGTCAAATTTGATCAGCACTGAAGGACGACGCGCGCGATCAACTTTGGAAATGTCCAAGAGAACTTATGCGCTAGTTTTTAAACCGGTGTTGTTCAAAGTGATTTGATCATTTTGTTGGAAATCTTGAAGCAATAAAATCCTCGGTTGTTTTTTTTTTGAAAGACTAGTACAGACGCAGACGTTCACACACGCACGCACACTCACCCCTATGAATACACGCACGCAAACCCTACCCCACCCCTATGAGCACCTCCGAGAGACTGAGCCAAGATTGACGAAGTCACCACAGGCGCCTCGCTATCGAGGGGCACGTCGCCTACCACTGAAAGAAATCGACGGACACGTCATCTACCACTGAAATAAAAACGCGACGGACACGTCATCTACCACTGAAATAAAAACGCCGGTTAAATCCTGGAATAAATCCAGAAAAATGTGACACTCGTACCGAGTCGGAGACTCGAACCCGGATAGGCAGGTTCCACCACAAAGAATCTAACCAACTAAGCTATGCTTATGCTTGTTCCACACTCCTCGGTTGTTTTTGACTTCACGAAACGTCAAACAGAAATGCCGTGGGTCGGGGGTCGGGCTGTCTGAAGCGTGAAACAAAATGGACACATCCTCATCCGATCCACACAATAAATACGCTCGTATCACAAACGGTGCCGTCTTCTCGGTCCCAAGAACACGCAACAACGGGTCAACCACTCCCCAGCCAGTCGCACTAAAGGAAAATACCCAGTCCACCAGCACTACTGTGCATTGCCCACTCACTCTTTAAAGAAGCGTACGCACCATGACGAGCACTGCAGTGGACAGAGCAGTAGCAACATCTCCCAGCCATGGTGAGCTTTCTTCCGCTTCTCCTCCTCCTCTGCTGCTCTCTCCACCTCACCGCAGCTACCAGCGCCGATAACCTCAACTTTAACATCGCCACCGATTGCCCGAGCAACATGAACTACACGCGCGGCAGCGCGTTCCAGGCCAACCTCAACGCGATCCTCTCCTCCCTCCCCGCCACCGCGTCCGCCTCCTCCGGGTTCGCGGAGAACGTCACCGGCGCCGCCACCCCGGACCAGGCGTATGGCCTCGCGCAGTGCCGCGGCGACGTCAGCGCGCGGGACTGCCGGTCGTGCCTCGACGACACGGCGCGCGAGATGGCCAGCAAGTGCCCCGGCCAGAGGAGCGCCATGCTCATCTACGAAGGCTGCCAGCTGTGGTACTCTAACACGAGCTTCTTCGGCAACTCCGTCAACATAGACCCAGTAATAAAGCTGCCGAACCCCTACAACGTGAAGCGGCCGGAGCAGTTCATGTCGCGGCTCAGAGCGCTGATGAGCGACCTCACCGGGAAGGCCGCGGCTCACGGGTCCCCGCGGATGTTCGCCGCTGGCGCAGACCACACGGAATTCGTGACGCTCTACGGCACGGCCCAGTGCAGGAGGGACATCACCGTGGAGAGCTGCAACATGTGCCTCGCCATGGCCGTCGCGCAATTCCCGGAGTGCTGTGACGGGAAGCAGGGCGGCCGGGTCTTCTCCCGGGTCTGCTCCGTCCGCTTCGAGGTCTACCCGTTCTACAACCCGCAGGGCGCCCTAGAGGCCATGTCACCAGAGCCGGCGCCGGTGCCGGGAAATGGGCCAGTCAACGGCAGCGACCACTCCGGCCCGCAAAGCACCGGTAGGTCAACGTCCTACCCCTTCTCTAGCGCTTGCACTAGTTTTTTAAAACCGAACGCGGCTATTTAGGCACTGTTTAGTTCGCCAATTTTTTTATCGCTGCAGTAAATTCGAATGTTTTGATACTAATTAGGAGTATTAAATGTGGATAACTGACAAAACACATTTCATAACCCCGGGTGAAATTGTGAGACGAATCTATTAAGCCTAATTAGGCCATGATTAGACAATGTCGTGCTACAGTAAACAATCTCTAATGATGGATTAATTAGGCTTAATAGATTCGTCTCGCGATTTCCCGTCCATTCGTGTAATTAGTTTTATAATTAGATCATATTTAGTCCTCCTAATCTTTGATTTAAAATCGATACAGTAAATTTCGCATAGTTTCTCACCGATCTAAACAGGCGCATAATGGGGCTACACTAGTCAAAAAAAAAAGGACCCCTCAAAAAAAAAGCAACAGAAAGGGGAACCCTACTTATTCACTCCCCCTGACTAAAAAAATACAGTTCTAGATTTGTGCCAGGTCAATCCATTTCAACTTTTACCATAATTAGATTATACATAAAATTTATTTTCATAGTATAACTATTTGGAGTATTAAATATTAACTATAGAGATGACCCACGTATTTGTATCCTATTTGTATTAAATATTAACAAAAATAAATTTAGAATTTGAATATCTATACATATCTATTTTGCATCCTTTTTATTTTTTCTAAATTTATTTTTTCTTGCCGGTGTCCTATTGTTACATATTAAGCCAAAATGTTTACAAAATAATTCAAGCATTGTCATAATATTTTTTCTTTATTAAGACTACTATTATCTTTGTTTCTCAATCTCTTATAGATATACTCTATATGTACATATTTTTTATTTTTATTTTGACTAAATAACTTTGATTAGAGTTATTTTTAGTTAATGGTATAAATTGGCAGTTTTATCAGCTAAAAAAAGTTACGGGATAATTAATGGCTGGACTAATTTCATAGTAAAGAAAAATGTATATACTCTTTAGATAAAGCATGAGTATTTTGGTTAATTCTTTCTTTACGTAAGAAAATACTTTATTTTATTTTTTATTTTAAATAGTATTGAGGTATTTTAGGTAAATTTTTATGTAATGACATTGGTGGATGATTTTCAAAAGGATAAAGATATAGGGATGTTTTAGCTAATTTTTATGTAATGACAATTGTGGATAATTTTTAAGTAGTTACATGGGTATTTTAGGCTAATTTTTACGTAGCGATAGTTGTAATTTTTTTTCCTCCGATTAACGTGGGACTAAGTCTTAAGAGTGAATGTAACTTTTCTAATGATATTGGTGGATGATTTTTAAAAATATATACTGACAGTTTAGGCTATTTTTTATGTAATGGCAATGGTGATAGTTTTTAAATAGTTAAGGGCTCTTTCTTTACATAAGCAAATATTTTATTTTATTTTTTATTTTAAATAGTATTGAGGTATTATAGGTAAATTTTATGTAATGACATTGGTGGATGATTTTCAAAAGGATAAAGATATAGGAATGTTTTAGGCTAATTTTTAGGTAATAACTTGAATAATTTTTAAATATCTACATGGGTATTTTAGGCTAATTTTTACGTAGCAACAGTTGTATTTTTTCCCTCTGATTAACGTGGGATTATGTCTTAAGAGTGAACATAACTTTCTAATGACGTTGATGGATGATTTTTAAAAATACATATGGACATTTTATGCTATTTTTTATGTAATGGCAGTGGTGGTAATTTTTAAGTAGTTAAGGGAATATTTTTGGCTAAACTTTACATAATGTCAGTGGTGGGTAATTTTAATTTTTCTTACTTTCTCCGATTAACGTGGGAATTTATAGGCAAAGAGCGAACGTGGAGGCTCCGTTTGTTGGCAAATACTAAGATAATAGATAATATTCTGTATAAACTTAGTCAGACTAAGAGAAACTTAACTCAGTCCAAACCTAGATTTGTTGTCCTTATTCTTGACTGATAAAGCGGTACCGTATAATTTGAGTGCATAATAGTGGACTTCCATCCAATTACATGGGATGCGCCTTTTCATATAGCAGCGGAGAGTTTCTTTCAAATGACGTTTCAGCAGTACAGTTTCAAAAGACAAGTGATCCTTGACGGGTCAAACAGCTTCTGTTCTGAATTTTCAGCTAAGACACACGTCGCCACCGTTGCAGGAAGTAACAGCATAGTCAGGACAGCGCTTATTATTGTCTCAATTCTTGCTGCTGTCACGATGCTGCTCCTGCTGATTGTTGCTGCCTATATCTGCAAGAAGAACAGAAACCCACGCAAGCATGTGCAGATAGCTAGCGACGGTAAGTTGTTGAAACACCCTTAACGTATCAGAAAAAAACATGGTCCTGCAACCGGTCCTATTTGGTTTCCTCTGGATTCTAGAATCTAGCTTATAGAATCTGGATTAGGATCCAGACATTCTAGATTTTAAAGTTCACTTTCCACACTCAAGTCCTATCAAATTTTAGAATCCAAGAAGCTTTTACAATCTATATTTTATAATCTGCCAGAAACCAATCGGTGTCTAAGCTTGACTCTTCAATTTTCTCTTGTCAACAGGACATGGGGATGAACAAGAAATGAGAAGTTCAGAACCTCTCATGTACGATTTGAGTACCCTGCGGGTTGCAACTGACAACTTCTCAGAAGACAATAAGCTCGGGGAAGGAGGTTTTGGACCAGTCTATAAAGTAACTTTAATACTTGGGCCGAAAATTTATGCTCTTTTTCATAAGCAGACAAAATGTCTGATGGTCTGAATCCCGATGTTCTTCAGGGGACGCTACAAAATGGGCAGGCAATTGCAGTGAAGAGACTGTCCAGAACCTCGCAGCAAGGGCATGTGGAGATGAAGAACGAGGTCGTCCTGGTCGCAAAGCTCCAGCACAAGAACTTGGTCCGCCTGCTCGGCTGCTGCATCGAGGAAGACGAGAAGCTCCTTGTCTACGAGTTCCTCGTCAACAACAGCCTCGACAAGATCCTTTTCGGTGCTTTGAATTGAATCAAGTGTCCATATATAATCCTTTCATGTCAGGCCACTCGGTCATGTTCTTTACACTTTACTGACTGGACTCAACTTTCAGATCCTACAAGGCAACAGGAGCTAAGCTGGGGCCAGAGGTACAGGATCATCGAGGGAATTGGACGAGGGCTTCTCTATCTTCACGAGGACTCGAGGCTGACGATCATCCACCGTGATCTCAAGGCAGGTAACATCTTGCTTGATGCGGACATGAACCCTAAGATCTCCGACTTCGGCTTGGCGAAGCTGTTTGACATCGACTTGAGCGTAGCAAACACAAGCCGCATCGCTGGAACATAGTAAGTTCGGTTGCTCCACGCTCGTCTTCTCTAACATGTGCCTGTGTGTATTACCGATAGCAAAGAGTACCGAATCTTCCTAACTTCTTGCCATATCTTCGAGATGCAGTGGATACATGGCGCCGGAGTACGCCGTGCGCGGCTCCTTCTCTACCAAGTCAGACGTTTACAGCTACGGCGTACTTGTCCTCGAAATCGTCACCGGCCGGCGACCTTCTGAAAATCTCATCAACTTTGTAAGTTGTAACTTCGAATGAGAACAATCTTTATGTTAGCACTAAGCCACGGTGTGTGTTTGTGTGTAGGTCTGTGTACGCGTTGTGTCGCGTCGGGTCGCGTCGTGTTCGTCCGTCGAGCGTGTGTGTTTGTGTGTAGGTCTGTGTACGCGTTGTGTCGCGTCGGGTCGCGTCGTGTTCGTCCGTCGAGCGTGTCTGCAGGGATGCTGCGGCAAGGATTGACGCGGGCACGACGAGTTCGGGGTCCAGGTTGTTGCGCGCGTGATCGTGTTCCGCCGCAGTCGAGTCGTGGAGGTGTTGAGTGAGTCGTGTGCGTGGCGCGGGTCCTGCGGGGTGCCGCCATGGCCAGACGTGGGTGCGCGGCCAGGGCTGAGCGCGTTCCGCGGATCAGGCGCATGGGCCGTTGAGGAGAAAGGTCCCCGGCCTATAAGAAGCCCCAGTGCTCCTCATTGTACTCTGCCAGTTCCAGTGAAGGATAAGAAGCCAAGATACAGGAGCAGTGGCTCCGCGGCGTTCGTCGCCGAAAACACTGTTCATCTTCCTCCTCGGGTCGCCGGCGAGTGCGTGAGCTAGAGCGAGAGAGAGTCGGAGAGAGCAGCCGGAACACGCGTTCCTGGGCGTGTCCAACATTTGGTATCAGAGCTTGGTTATCATGGGATTCGGTCTCGTCATCGGAGGCGCGCTGGTGGTGGCCGGCGGCGTGATGGCGTGGTGGCGGCGCGGCGAGGTCGCCGGGCTGTGTGTCGGCCTGTGCGTGGTCGCCAATGGTGGCACTGCGGCAGTGGATCGTGTGTCGATCCTTGCCGGCGCGATGGGAAGGATGGCGTGTGTCGCCGGAGAGGAAGAAGGCGGCGTGTGTCGCCGAGAAGAAGGAGGCTGCGACGTTCGCACGGAGGCATGCTGCGTGGTTCACGTCAGGTCCGGCGGCTGTAGCGGCGGCCGCGAGACGACGACGATGACGATGGGAGCTGCAGCATCGAGGCGACGGCGAGTGGGCGACGGCCCTGGAGACAAAGAAGGCGCACTCCCTACGACGGTCGACGAAGAACCGGCGTCCTGTACGTCAGGATGGGCGGCGACGTCGTAGGTTAGGCGGAGTCGTGGCTTAGGGGGAGATTGTTAGCACTAAGCCACGGTGTGTGTTTGTGTGTAGGTCTGTGTACGCGTTGTGTCGCGTCGGGTCGCGTCGTGTTCGTCCGTCGAGCGTGTCTGCAGGGATGCTGCGGCAAGGATTGACGCGGGCACGACGAGTTCGGGGTCCAGGTTGTTGCGCGCGTGATCGTGTTCCGCCGCAGTCGAGTCGTGGAGGTGTTGAGTGAGTCGTGTGTGTGGCGCGGGTCCTGCGGGGTGCCGCCATGGCCAGACGTGGGTGCGCGGCCAGGGCTGAGCGCGTTCCGCGGATCAGGCGCATGGGCCGTTGAGGAGAAAGGTCCCCGGCCTATAAGAAGGCCCAGTGCTCCTCATTGTACTCTGCCAGTTCCAGTGAAGGATAAGAAGCCAAGATACAGGAGCAGTGGCTCCGCGGCGTTCGTCGCCGAAAACACTGTTCATCTTCCTCCTCGGGTCGCCGGCGAGTGCGTGAGCTAGAGCGAGAGAGAGTCGGAGAGAGCAGCCGGAACACGCGTTGCTGGGCGTGTCCAACACTTTACAATTTATAGAAGATCACTGCCTGCAAATCTGCAGTGCATTGGAAAACTAACTCTGGATTTCTGGTCATCCATGGCCGGCCCACGGCACGGGCAGGTTTGGGGGCATTGGAGCCGTGAGAGCTTGCCGGAGCTGCCGTACGGCTTCCCGGCCGACGGGCCAGGGCCGCAGGAGATGCTGAGGTGCATCCACGTCGGGCTGCTCTGCGTCCAGGAGGACCCGCACCTCCGGCCCAGCATGGCGTCCGTCGTCATCATGCTCAACAGCCGCTCCATTACGCTGCCAGTCCCCGCCGAACCAGCTTTCGTGACCCCCAGCCAGTGGCCTAGGGTGGCTGCTCGGGAGCCGTCCATCAACGAAGGTTCCGTCTCTGACTCCTCGTTGATGGAGCATGAAGAACGTCGATGGATAGCCGCTGCTTCTCTCAGTGAAATTACACGAGTGGTATTTCTCGTTTCACGTGTATAACAAAAGAGATTAAGTGAAAAATACAGATATAACTTTTCGAGATACATTGGTACAAGTAAGCGGTCTAATAAGTTGTCTCATGCAGTTCCACGTAGGATTTCTGATGATGTGGAGGAAAGAGAGTGCTGTGAGAGAATGAGGCGGTTGTTTCGGAAGGCAATCACCTCAAAGCTAAAATTTAGGACTACAAGATCACTCAATCACCGTTTGTACGAGTTGTTGTTGTCATGCAACTCACAAATAATTATTTTTATATGCACAAATTAAGGAATTATAAATTACTACGAGACAACTTATACGACAACCTATTGTATATATTGTCTGTTAAACGGTCTCAAGATTACGTGTCACTGCATAAGACCATAAATTAGATGACACCAATATACTTGTCCTTAGGTTTTATTATTTTCGAAATCATCACATTGGTAAACAGATTAGGTGAAACACACAGATCAAACCAAATGATTGTTACGGATATATAGAGTAGTTATGATGCGAGATCAAACCAAATGGTTGTTACGGATATATAGATCTAGTTAGAAAGATTTTTTTTATATAACATCATGAGTAGGACTTTAGGAGTTTATGGTTGTTTTTCTAGTTGTACCTTAGTCATTGTGGAGGAGGCGTGGTTCACTCCTAGTTGTATTTTTTTGGGCCCATTTTTCCTTAAAAAAATGGGCCAACATTTCTTTTTTTCTTCTCCTAATATATTTTGCATCAAAGCTTTTGCCGTCCTTTCAAAAAAATAATGTCATGAGTATAAAACAGCTCAACTGACTACTTAAATATAGCTTTTTGAGATTTTTTATTCCAAATCTAGAATAGCAATAATGTCAGATTGAAGCAAAATTAATCTATATTATTTACTAGCATCTATTCAAAAGTTTTATTATTTTTAAAAACCATTATATATATAAACACCTTATTAGGTAAAACCTCAAATATTTATTTAACACCTACAGTAGGTAGCTATGATGTCATATCAAAATAAAATGGATCGCTACATTTATAACATCTACTTAATGATTTCAAATTCTGTAGAAGTCTCAACGCGGCTCCAAGTCAGAAACGGAATCGTCATAGATGGATTGACCATGGGCGTCCGCGGTGATAGTGGATTCACGTCCCGGCAACGCGAAGGCCGGCGCGGCGGGCGCCGGCAGCGTGATGGAGCTGCTGTTGAGCATGATGACGACGGACGCCATGCTGGGCCGGTGGCGCGGGTCCTCCTGGACGCAGAGCAGCCCGACGTGGACGCACCTCAGCACCTCCTGCGGCCGCCGTCCCTCAACGCCGGGGCACCCCTCCAGCAGCGGCTGCACGTTCCCGCGGCTCCAGTGCCTCCAAACCTGCCCATGCGTGACAAGGATTGATCGTCCGTTCCAATGTTCTAGTTGAGTGATGAGAGTAAGGTTCAGTTACATAGGTGAGCAGATCTTCACAGGGCCCAGACGCATTCGTGTAAGTGTTGCGCCTGCCGGTGACGATCTCCAGGACGAGGACACCGAAGCTGAAAACGTCGGATTTGGCCGAGAAGATGCCGTGCAGGGCGTACTCCGGCGCCATGTATCCGCTGCACGCGTTTCAAAGACACGGTCGACATGTCAGCAGGTTAACTCACTCCGGCTACCGGAGCTCGGAGGCCGCCGGGAAACTTACTAGGTCCCGGCAATGCGACTGGTGTTCCCCACGCTTGATTCGATGTTGAACAGCTTGGCCAAGCCGAAGTCGGAGATCTTGGGGTTCATGTCCGCGCCCAGCAAGATGTTGCTCGCCTTGAGATCGCGGTGGATGATCGTGAGCCTCGAGTCCTCGTGGAGGTAAAGGAGCCCTCGGCCGATCCCCTCGATGATCTTGTGCCTCAGTCCCCAACCCAGCTCCTGCTGCCGTCCAGGATCTGCGAGCTCAATTTACTGAAACTGTTAGCAAACGGAATGTCATGGAGTAAAATGGCAGGACTACATATGTTTGTCTGAATGTAGCTTGTAGCACCAAAGAGGATCTTGTCGAGGCTGTTGTTGGTGAGGAACTCGTAGACGAGGAGCCTCTCGTGTTCCTCGATGCAGCAGCCGAGCAGACGCACCAGGTTCTTGTGCTGGAGCTTTGCCAACAGGAAAACCTCGTTCTTCATCTCCACTTGACCTTGCTGCGAAGTTTCAGACAATCTCTTTACTGCAACGTCCTGCCCGTTTTGCAGTGTACCCTGAACAAGATGGAGACCAGAGTATCTCAGATATATCAGATGTCTCAGATTAATTTTCTAGTTGCAGGTATATTGTTACTTTGTAGACACGCCCAAACCCACCTTCGCCCAGCTTGTTTTCTTCTGAAAAAATTTCGGTGGCGGCTCTTAGGGTGCTCAAATCATACAGGAGAGATTCTGAGCTTCTCATTTCGTCATCATCTGCATGTCCTGCTCAAGAGCAAGAAAGAATCTCATAGTCAGTCTGAATGTTGCATCACAGTATCACACTAGCAGTCAGATATTTTCAGAACTTACTGGCGCTCGCAATCTGCACATGCTTTTGTAGCCTCGTGTTCCTCTTGCAGAGATAGACAGCAACTAGCAACAGCAGCAGCGCGATAGCAACAGGAATTGACACAAGGAGAGCTGTCCTGACACTGACACTGTGATTGCTTCCTGTGCTGAAACGACCCGGATTTTCAATTACGAGAATCCGAATCCCTGTACCATTATGATAGTCCCAGAATCAACAGCTATCACGTAAAGAGCTCATTTCAGAAGGATATCATATCCATACAACGATTACAATCATCAGAGTTAGCTTACAACAAGGATATACAACGGAAAGCGTACTGATACATGCCCCTTGGGCTAAACGACAAAGTGAAAACCAACGCAGCGGTAACTAGGCATCACGCCAGCTTCATCTTCAGGGCTCCACTTCCACAGGCAACACTTGAGCATAGCACAGCAACCTTCTCACCAACTCCACCGGAATTGGTCTTGTACTTTGAGTCTACACCTGTTCATTCACAAACTGCCCCCAAGGATTGGGACAGGTCCACGTCACCATCCGTAATGCAAGCTTTAAGGTGGCCTAAATCTAGTATAAGAAATATCAAGGATAGGCTTAAGGTTAATCCTATGCAAGCAGCAGCATCTTCATCCCAAAACCATTCTCACATCTCCTACGAGCAATCCTGGCACACCAGGTACCCGTCACCTTTCATCTTCCACTCTTCACTCTCTAGGCGATGTGAAAGCTCCCACCCTTCACATCTCAACTGCCCGAGGCAGGCCCAATTCTAGAGGGGAGGTAGAAATCCCTAAAACAATGGCGGAAAGGAAGGTGGGAAGGCTGTCCTTGACCGTGGACACGGCTTTACGTAAAGATTATACTCTGCAGAGTTTGTACCCCTGGACCCACTCGGGCTGCAAGCCGGGGATCAACCGACTGAGACACAACCCACAGCACAGACCCTAGCCAGTGAACGGTACCCTCCTGCTTTTCCCGGCCTAGGATACACTGAGGACGCAACTCGGTGCCCGAGAACTGTGATGGCCTCCCCCGCGGTGGCCAGATCCCGGGGTATGAGCCTCTTTCGGGGGACAAAGGTCTCCGCCTTTTCCCCAACACACTTCCGCTAACTCCTTACAGTCCGGGTACCGCACTTAACTAGGCTGGCTGGAACACCCCCCATTAAGTGTAAGTGGTGGGCACGGGTTTCCTTCCTCCAGTTGCCAATCCAACTCGGTTTTTGGTGCCGGGGTGAGCGTCACCGTCAAATAGCGTATCCACCTCCAGTGGTCG
>CM014272.1:73570978-73601399 GCA_004135705.1 Alloteropsis semialata | reverse complement strand
GAGGAAGGGAGATCGGGCTGGACTGGGCCGATTGCGGGTGAGTGGAGAGGGAGATGGATTAGCTGGGTCGGGCCGGAAGTGGGAAAGGAAGAAAGAGTGGTTGGGCCAGACCGGGTTAGAGAGATTGGGTCCAAGTTAGTTAGGTTAGTTAGGTTTGAATTTATATTTGAACGGTTTGAATTCAAATATAAATTCCACTCAAGCAATCACATAAAACCAAAAAAGAACCAAATCACTCTAGCATTCAATTTTCCCTAAGCAGAATTTAAAGGTAAATTTTAATTTCCTAGGAATTTAGGGAGATTCACAAGAAGACATTCTAGGTGTTTACACAACAAAGCACGAAAAATTTTGATACCCGCAATTTTGCATTCCGGAAAAATCCGGGATGTTACATGTGCCGTCATCGAAAATTCATCAGAACAGAAGTTCAGCCTTTGATAGTGCTATCAGTCAGTCAATCTAAAATTCACGTGCATGCTACTACAAGGAGCCTTTGTGACGTCACGACTTGAGGAGAAGTCCAAATGGAGAAAGGAAGAAGCATTGCCGCACAACCCAAACGCGTAAGGGACGGGACTGGAGACCGGCGACCACGAGTCGACTGACTCACCGTTGCTTGCCGGGCCCGAGTGGTCGCTGCCGTTGACGGACCCGCCTCCCGGTCCCGGGGCTGGCGGTGCCGGCGACATCGCGGCCTCGGCGCCCTGGGCGTTGTAGAACGGGTACACCTCGAACCGGATGAAGCAGTTCCGGTAGATGACCCGGCCCCCCTGCTTGCCGTCGCAGCAGACCGGGATGTACGCGACGGCGGTGGCGAGGCAGCTGTTGCAGTCGTCGGCGGCGACGTCCGGCGCGCACTGGGCCATCCCGTAGATGTTCACGAAGGGCGTGAGTCCGATCTCGGCGGCCGCGAACATCCGCGGGGACGCGTACGCCGCCCTCGCCGTGAGGTTGCGCATCAGCGCGCCGAGCCGCGTCCTGAACTCCTCGGGCCGCGTCGTGTTCTGCGGGTTCCACAGGGTGAGCCACAGCGACGTGTCGTTGTCGAAGCTCGCGTTGGAGTGCCGCAGCAGGCACTCGTCGTAGACGAGCATGGCGAACTTCTGGCCGGGGCACCTGGCGGCCATGTCCCGCGCCGAGCCGTCGAGGCACGCGCGGCAGCGCGACGCGTTGAGGTCGCCGCGGCACTGCGCGAGGCCGTACGCCCGGTCGGGGGCGGCGCCCGTGACGTTGTCGGCGAAGCCGGATGACGCCGCCGCGGAGGCGGGGAGGGAGGAGAGGAGCGCGCCGAGGTTGGCCTCGAACGCGCTTCCGCGCGTGTAGTTCGTGTTGCTCGGGCAGTCGGTGAGGCGTGGGTCCTCGGCGTTGGTTGTTGCGACGAGGAGGGACGAGCAGAGGAGAAGGACGGGGAGGAGGACGGACATGGCTCCTGGTTCCGTCGAAGGTGGCTGCACGCTACTGCAGGATGCTCGCTTCGCTTCTGGGCACTGCCCGGTTTGGATATCTTTAGTAGCTTTTAAAAGGTCCTAGTTGATTCAAATGACTAGATTCAGTTTTTATTATAGGATTTTTTAAAAAAAAAACTTGCCCACCATTTTTCATTACCTACTAAACACATCCACCCGGCTAAGGTGCATTACCGACTCTTTTTCATCTAAAAAGAGTGATCGCCGCTACACACGGTCCAAAGATCCAAACTAGTATCTGTTTTCACAATCGAGATTTTACTAATCCATGAGCTAGAAGCTAGAATTTTTTACAAAAAAAATCTTGCTGACTTAAACGGAGGCACGGAGCCTTTGGGCGAGAAACCAAATTATATAGAACAAAAAGAAAATGATTGTTTGGTAATTCGAAGTTGTTGGAGTGTGGCCCGATGGGCTGGAATGGGCCATACTGACCGGGAATGCTCAAACCGTCGGGACCGTACCGAGAGCCCAGTTTTCATGGGCTGGCATAAAAATCTAGAGCCTTCTAGGGCCCAAAATCTCCGGGGATATATCATGCCGTCCGGGCGGTGGGAAACCCTCCCACAGTCCACTCCCTCCCCTTTCTCAATTTTAATCAAACATATTATATGAGCTGATTATATGCCAATATTCTCTTCCTAGTATTATTTTGGCTCATATTGCTTGTCCTATCCATTTCGATTTTATTTTCTATGCTTATTTAATTTGTCCATGAACTTGATATGTTTCAAAAGGTTGCATAATTTGGTTTTGGTATATTTTTTGTTCCACAAGTTTTTCAAGATTTTTTCCAGATATATAATTATTTTGTTCCACTGGAACATGATATTGTTATGTGATTTCCATGATTTGTTCGAAGGGTACTTTATTTTGTTCCATGTAAGCAATATTTTGTTCCATCGGCCTACATTACTGTTTTAGGTGTACAATTTTTTTGTTCCGGTTGAGTAATATTTTGTTTTTCTAGTTTGCATACTTATTTCAGAGGTATATATTTTCCTGATTGATCAATATTTTGTTCCTCCAGTTTTGATAATCTATTCCAAATGCACATTTTCATGTTCCCCTGGAGTTATATTTTAAATGAATTGGTTGTTCCGCCTTTGCCAAAAATATTCCGGAGAAAAACATCGTTAAAATATACTTATGTGCGGTTTTAAAAAACTTGGTCTAAGAAATACAATGATAAAATCAAAAATTAATTTGAATACTTAATTTATAAAATATAAATTTTTTAATTAAGATATATTTGTTATTCCATTTGCGCGTGAGGGAGGAAATGGGCTTGCTACCGGCCACATTTGCTTCTCGATCTCCTCGATTCAAGCCCGCGCAGGGTATCCTGTCAGTTCGTCACCTGTTGTTGTCTGCCTGCGATTTCTCTCGATGGTCTCATGCAGTGCAGGTGCAGCTATGACAAATGGACCTTCTCGAATAAAAAAAAAGCTATGACAAATGGACAGTTCACTTGCACCAAACGTCAACCTTCAAAATGTTCAGTTCTTCAGAGAGACTCGATCAAAAAAAAAAATCCATGCACTGTACATGCACGACCTTCTAGAAAGTAGAGACTCGAGCCGCCCCAGCATTAAGAATCAGTCGCTGCATGCAGTCGACCATCCCCGGTATACGTAAACACGTCGAGCGACACCTGACGCGAGTTCTAGATGCAGACATCCAATTCCAGGCACGCCGGCTGCTGGACCCAGCCATATAAAACTGCCGCTGCTCTGTCGACCCTGACGAGTTCCGTCACGGCCTTGTTTAGATTCGCAAAAAGAGCCCAATTCGATCAAAAGCAACCGCATTGAATTTCGTGTTCTCTCTCTACTTTTTCAATTTTCAAGAGAATCTGTTGTGCCATCTCTCTACTTTTTCAATTTCAAGAGAATCTGCTACGGATCGAATTCACCCAATCTAAATACAAAGGCCAACGTCGCGTTGTCTAGAGACCTTGTACCATGTCCTCTCCGACGCGCCACAGTGCGCAGGTAGTTGGCACGTCAGCATCAGAACTTTCTCTCCCTGGTCTGCATAGGTCGTCAAAGCTATAAAACATTAAAACCTAGTACAACTGTTAACGTCCTGGTTCCAGTCTAATGCTAGCGCCTCGATCGATAGCTACGCCTACGGCTACGATCCTCTGCCGCGACCCAACCGTGATCAGGGCCTACCTGCTTCAGTCAGCTCCCGGCAAAGCCAAAGCATCCATCCGCCCGTTCGCCACGTCGGACGCTGCAGCTAGGCTGCAGAGGTTTGATCCCGTGATCTGTCCCCTCCCGTGGCAGAAATGCAAGCCACTGGTTTGCCAGTTTGCCGCTGCAAATACCGGGGGATTCACCTTTTGAAACAAACAAAGGATGGCAGAGATACCAGTGATCAGTTGGCTGAGAATCATGCTTTACCACGGCCGATGGTTTAGACTTTACCACCATTGGACCTCAATCTGGGGGTCCACGTCACTTCTTTTCCCGCTACTATTGGGCTTGGGCCGGCCATCGGCGTCGGCTTGTGAGTTTTCGCACTAGGCACCCAAGAATAGGAGGAACTAATACTGTAATACAGACTTAGCTGATTTCAAATTACCCAGCCTCTTCAAATGCATCTCCAAAATTTGGAATACATTTATTTATACCACCATCCGGAGTGTGCCTTTTTATATGTTTGTGTCAATCTCATGTAGGGTCGGATCATGTTAATAACACATATCGGTGATAGTTTTCAGAATATGAAAAAAAAAATCGACATCTGCGCCGTACACAGCCAACACAACTATGTACGTACTGGATTAAAAGGTGCCCTAAAATGGCAGTATGCAAAAAAAAAATACAAAAAAGTTTTTGGCACACAATGATGATTCATCACATCGATCAGGCCATCAGCACACAGCAAACCTTGCCAAAAAGAAGCCCAGCTGCCAATCACCTTCTAGAACAGCCGCCGTCTCCTTTCCTTTGCTTAACCCAACGGATCAAGGCAGCCCAGCCCAAGCTTAACCGCCCACACGCGCGTCTTCCCTACAAAAGCAGCGGCGGCACACACACTGACACACACCACCACCACCCTCGTCCGTCGAGAGATCGCTCTCGAAACTTTTTCGCAGAGCGAGCACGCGCGCGCGCACCAACATCACACGCGCCGCGCCCGGGCGCCGGCCGCACGCGGTGGAGAAAGGGAGCGGAGAGGTCGACCGATGGAGGCGGGCGGCGCCAGGCGGCGGCGGCTGTCCTCGCGGGAGGAGGAGCTGCTGGGCCTCCTCGCCGGCTTCCCCGACAGCGGCGAGTGCGGCTCCGACCGCGAGCTCTCCTTCTCCGACCTCGTCGAGGCCGGCGCCAGGCCCGGCGCGGACGCGGACGCGAACGCCGCGCCGGCGCCGCGGGAGGACCGCGGGGGCGAGCCAGCGGCGGCGGCGGTGTCGTCGAAGCAGCAGCGGCAGCAGGCGGCGAGGCAGAGGGCGCGGCGGAGCGGCGGCAGCAGGGGCAGCTGCGGGGGAGGCGGCGACGGCGTGCTGCTCAACTTCTACGTGCCGGGCCTGCTCACCCGGAGCATGACCGCGCCACGGCCTGGCCGCGGGCCACTGTCGCCTGGCGCCGTGCAGGGAGCGCCGCCGAAAGCTGCCACCGCCGCCGCTGCCGCCGGAAAAGCCAGCAGGTCAGTCACTGCCAAACCAAACGATCACGCGGTTACAGTTAATTTGCTCGGTACGAAAGGCTTCAACTTCCATGCTAACCATAGTTACATTTCGTGCTTCCCTGGATTAGGATAATTGATTGTGCACCCGTACAGACTCATATCAATATCTCTGCTCATAAGAAAAATATCAGCATCTTTGTTCATAATAAAAATATATATATATCAACATCTCTGTTCGTAATAAATAAATATATATCATATCAACATCTGCAATTAAGAGACTGTTAGTTAGCTCAGTACTAGTAGTTGACAAGGTGCCACGGAAGATGGACATATGCTGACACTGTTTGGGTTTGTTTGGAACACATGGGTTCAGTTTCAGTAGTTAACTTTTCAGGATTTTATGTAGAACACTGGTACGAATCAGGAGAGGCCTCAATTCTGCAATTATACAACTGTAACTGCATGATACCAATATCATTATGTGATTACTATCCCCTATGGTCTCCTCTCACTTTTTAATATAACAGGCTGCCCGTTGCCGGTTGGTTTAAAAAAATGTATGTGAGTACTAATAAGATGATGACATTTGACGACACACCTTTAATTTCTTTGGTCATCGGTGCTTGGTCTGTGTCTGAGACACACTCATTTTCAACTCCACGGGGGACTGAAAGGTGCAATCGATGGATGCATTTTTCCAAGAACCGGTGTCCTTTCTGGACCAAATGATTCTTCCATCCTTTTGACCGATCTTAGCTTTTCGGAGTCAAAAAACGGAACAAACAACTCGAGACCATGAAAGTAGCGCAACAAAACAAGGGTCATGATCTGAACCCAAGTACACAAAACTAGCCATTCAGCTTTTTTGCTTCAGAAGCTGCTTCTTCTTTGAAACAAATGTTCTTTGAAACACACTTTCAGAAAACGGCTTGCTTGCAAAACAGTGTTCAAATCAAATGTTCACGATTACTGTTCCTCTGGTTCAGATGCCATTGGAGCACGATGGTCTACACCGAGCTGACAAACTGATCTCCAATGTTTCAGGACACAAGCGCCGCTGGGCATCGGATGCTGGCCGGCGCTGTGGGGCGGCCGCGGCCGCGAGCGCCGCCGCCCGCAGGCCAAGGCCTGCAGCTGAAGCCGAGAGACGAGACACCGGAGCGCCCGCAGCAGCACGAGTCTCGGCTCAACTCATACTTCAGGCGCCACCAACCGGAGTAGCTAGCTTCCTTGATTACCTTCCTTCCTCGCTGCTAAACCTGCTAACCTTGAGAGACCCTGCTTAACTTCTTGCTTGCACCTGTAAATAATCCCCTTCCTTTCTTACTCTACTTTGGGGGTGTTTAGTTCACACTCTCTCTCCTCTATTTTGCATAATACGTGTTTCTCAATATACTTTTTTCTCTCTGTAACACGCGACCCAATGTATAAAAACACTATGCATAACAACATCTAAACACCCCAAATTCTGGTGCCACACAGCGATCCATCTCTGACGTCTGAGCTGCAGCTTCGCTTTTGATAGCGGTTTTGATCGTGCGATCGGGCCGTGGATTCACGTTTTCGCGTTGCACGAGCGATGCAAAAGTTCAGAGAAAGCAAAAGAATTCAGGCCCTCCTGAACCTGAACGACAGAACGAGCGAGACTGACTAGCTAATGGCCATGGGTGCCCTGTACCCGCGCTGCTGCTGGCAGTTCAGACTAGTAGGCATCGGAAAGACAGGTCCTTGCTCGTGCGGAGACCCCTGTCCCCTCGGGCCTCGGCGCCCGAGTGCCCGACGCGTCGCGCTCGGAACTGAGCGCGGCCGATGGAGCAGAGCATGGTGCCAGGCGATCCAACCGATGAGTCTGATGCGACGAGTGAGCGCGCCGTCGCTGTAGCGTGCCGGCTTGACTTTTGAGGTCTTCCTCGCCCTGCCTGGAGATGTGGCCGGTTTCCTGGGAGAGGCGCGTCGGTCCGTTTCTGACGAGCTGGAATCGGCCGTCCGAGCAGGGAGCGTACCGTGCCCCCGTGGGTTAAGAGTTTTGACTCCCTGGGAGTGTCGCGTCCAGTCCAGTCCTGGGAAAAGATGTGGCGTTGAAGAAGTTTGCCGAGGGCACTTCACGAACAAGAACAGCTGAGGCTGGCAGGCACCAGGCACCGGCTCTGACCCGCACGCACAAGCACGCCGGGAGTTCCCAAAAAACAATAAAGGCCTTGTTTAGATTCGTGAAATTGCACCAATTCGATCAAAAGGCAACGTATTGAACTACATGCTCCCTCTCTATTTTTTCAATTCCCAATACATCCCCAATCATTGAATTCAATCGAATTCTTCCGATCTAAACAAGGCCAAAACTCAGCTGCGGAGATGACCGGAATCGCGCGCGCTACTGCGTGAGGCACTGAGGCATGTCGCAGAAAGCAAGAGGCGTACCACAGCCCACGATTCCTTCCTCATTTCTTCGTGGGCCGGCCCACAGTGATCGCACGTCGACCGAGCATGCCGGCACAAAATATCCTAATTAGCTGGAATCATTCGTCATAGATGATACAAACGTGTTTTGCTGCACTTCAGGACTATATTTGTTCCACCAATTTGAAGACAATTGTTCCATATAATCACATCTTTTTTCTCCCAAGTGAGGACTATACTTGTTCAATTTGAAGACAATTGTTCCCACATGATCTTACCTTTTTTTGTTCCACGTGACATTTGTTCCATAACAATTATTATTTATTGAAGGTGGAATAGTTGTTCCATCTTCACGGTCAAATTGTTTTTACCTTCACAATCAAACTGTTTTATATGCACAGCCAAATTGTTTTGTCTTCACAGTTAAATTGTTCCATCTTTGCAATCAAATTGTTTGGAACAAATTTCTATTTTTGGAATTGGAACAATCGTCCCACTCACAGTTGAAATGTTCTACTTTCATAGTCCGATATTTCTAGTAAGAAAACCATTTGAATATATTCAAGTGTGAGTTTGTTTTCAAAACTCATATCATTATATGAGCATCTCCAAAAACCTTTCTAAAATCTACTCTCTAAATCATCATTTGAAGAATCATTTAAGTAAAAATCGTTTTCTATATCTTAACACTCTCCAACAACTTTTCTATATGTCCTCGCCCTCCATCTTTAGCTAGCGAGAAATCCAGAATAGAAGATATCGATATTTGGATATCCAATTGAAGAGGCTGTTGGATAGTGTTTTTTCACTAAAATCTCTATTTCTGTAAGTTCAAAAAAATATATAGTCTCTTGGAGATGCTCTAAGGCCTTGTTTAGTTCGTGCAAGTTTCTGCAAATTTCGTGAAAGTAACACATTGGAAAATGTGCCCCCTCTCTCGCGACACGCTTCCCATGTAAATTTTGCAATTTACTTTTTGCAACTTTCACGAACTAAACAAGAGTCTTGTTTAGTTCCTGCAATTAGGTTGAATTTCCTGTAGAAAAAGTGCATTGGGAAGTGTGTCGCAGAGAGGGAAGTCACATTTTTCAATGCGTTACTTTTGGTTGAATTGCAGAAACTTGCAGGAACTAAACAAGGCCAAGGCATAATTTAGTTTGGACAGGTGGTTTGTGGGTTTCCAAACTTAGATTGCTTTTGCTATTCACACGTTATCATCTAAATATAGTTGAGTGTGGCTAGTATAAAAGATGGGATGATCAGAATTTAATTTAGGATATTGGTTTGGGAACTCTGTTTTTTTTTTTTTGCGGGTAAGTTTGGGAACTCTGTTACCAGCACTGCCAGGTCGATCCGGCCACAGCCACTCGAAATCCAACCTGATGAACGCGGGTTACCAGCACAAGTCAGACTTAATTAAACACAGTCGATCCTTACGAGCGTTGTCGATGCTACCTGCTTATCTAGCATCTTGTTCATGCACGTGCGCTAGAGTCTATGTTTCGCGTGTCGCGTACAACTTCTTTTTTCCCCCATATCTTCCTCTTTTGAAACTTTTACGACACACACCAAAACGAAGTTTAAAAGTGACCACGGAGAACGATTAAATGAAAAAACATCAGCTCAATCCATCGTCACGGCGTACCAAAAAGAGCCGTTTTTTCCTCTACAAAACTACTAGTAACATCTTTCTATTTTAATATTTAAAAAAAACGGCGCTGGCATATCGGTGCAGTAATTTCGAAATTTTCACCGCGTTACACGCTCCACAATCCTCTCTCCGATCGCATACGATACAGCGGTAACAAATTAATGATCTACTGGCCGCCTCAAGATCGAACAGGTGGTCACAAACCCAAGCAGAAGAGAAGACAGCCGCATCGGCGAATTCTTTCCAAACATAACAGGCAACCCAACACTTTCCTTACAAACGAGACCCTTAACGGCTAGTTCCCCCCGAAACCCTCCGGCCGCGTCGATCTCAGCCGTCCGATCCGCCCTGTCCGGACCAACGGGCCTCCCTCGCCGCCCTCCGCCTCCCGACCGTTGGAGCCGCCCCGATCCGAATAAAGCTGCAGGCCTGCAGCCCCCCACCGCCGCCCTCATCGTCTTCCCTCAAACACCCAAGAAGCCTTCCCTCCCTTCCCTCTCTCCTTCCGATCCAGGGACCGAGAAACCACAGTAGGGTGCCGCCGCTTCTCCTTGCCCCGCCTCGCTCAGGAGGGTGCCGCCGGGGAGGGGTCGCCGGGGCGCAGCTGCAGACGTTCCGGGCGTCGGCGTTCTCGGGGAGGCCGTCCGGCGATGGCGACGAGGAACCACCGCGCGGCTGCCGCTCAGCAGCCGGCGAACAAAGGTGGGCTATCGGAACCTGTCGGCTCTTCGCCGTTTCTTGGATCGTTCTTTTGGTTCTCTATTTCGTCTTTCATGGGGTTGGGGGTCCATGCCTTGTAGGAGCGAGATTTTGGGTCTGGTGCGACTCGAATTGCTTGGTTTCGAGCTCATATCGATCTGTTCTATGCGCGATTGGGGAAAGATTTGGGTTTGAAGTAGCTTGCGTGCTTTAGTTCGAGTTCTTTATCTGTTTTGCTGGCCTGCTCCCTTTGAATCCTCCTGCAAGAACGGATTCTTTCTCTTCAGGCGACGTTTGGTTTCGACTCATACGCCAAGATTTGTTCTTGATGTAATCCAGCTTGTTCGATTCGAATTATTGATCATTGCTAGCTGTTATTCGATTCATGCGTCAATGTTTCGTTCTGATGTCACTCCCGCATGTTTGATTCGGTTTCTTGATCTGTCTGCTCCTGATTTCAGCATGTCGAACGAAGTTGCAGTTTGTAAAGATCGTGTCTTTGTTCTTTCCCTTTAAAGTTTCTGGAAGCTTTGCTTCGAGTTCACACCCCCGTGAGAATGATTATCGAGTTCTCACTCCTCTTCCGCAATGGTCAGGTGCCGGTGCCGCAGTCCTGGTGGGGAAGCAGCAGGTCGCCGCCGCCGCCGGTCCACGCCGGGTCCTCGGTGATATTGGCAATGTCGTGACCGATGATGTCCTCAACGGGTAAGAGACAAGAAATCGTCACGGCCTTCTGCGCTCGTTTTCGTTCTTTCATACTGTGCTCTGAAATTTGTCTGTCTCGTCATTACAGAAAGATAAAGCTGCCGCAGGGGATCAATCGTCCCATCACCAGGAGCTTCGGCGCCCAGCTCGCCGCTATGGCGAACAAGGTACGAAGATGAGCCACCAGCACTGTATTTGATTCTGCAGATTCTTGCCTCTGAAGTATTTGATTTGATTCCGGTTGGTGCTTTTTCAGAATGCCGTAGCTCCGGCCAAGCCTATGCCTGTAGCGGTGCGCGCCGTCCCGAAGCCAGCCAGGAAGGCTCCTGCGAAGCCCGTCCCGCGCCCTGAGCAGGCCCCCAAGGTCGCCATCAGCTCCGACGAGAACAGGAACCCGACACAGGGAGCCGCCGGCAGCACCAGCTCTGTTCAAAAGAATTCGAGGAAGAAGGTTGTGTGCACCCTCACAACTGTCCTTACTGCGCGTTCTAAGGTGAGTGATACATCCAACACTTGTCCTGCTCTTTCATCGTTTCTCATCTGTTCAGACTTCGGCGACTTACACCTTTGGTTTTTCTGGTTAATGTCAGGCCGCGTGTGGCATTACTGAGAAGCCGAGAGAGATAATCGAAGATATTGACAAGCTTGATGGCAGCAACCAGCTTGCTGTGGTGGAGTATATCGAGGACATTTACACGTTCTACAAGGCCGCCGAGGTAAGTGCTGCTTCATCTTTAGCGAGTCTGTTCGAGTGAGCTTGTTCTGAATCACTGTCGGAAAAAAGGCTTGTTCTGAATCACCATACACCATGTTTGTGCTTGCAGCATGAGAGCCGTCCGAGTGACTACATGAGCAGCCAGCCCGAGGTCAACCCCAAAATGCGCGCTATCCTCACGGACTGGATGGTTGAGGTCCACAGCAGATTCGAGCTAATGCCTGAAACACTGTACCTCACCATATACATCGTGGACCGTTTCCTGTCCCTGCAGCCCGTGCTGAAGAGGGAGCTGCAGCTCGTCGGCATTGCAGCGATGCTGATCGCCTGCAAATATGAAGAGATATGGGCACCAGAGGTAAGGCCAAAGCTCTGTTAGTAACTATCTAATCTTTATTCTGGATGCTTGGAAGCTGAACTCTTGTGATGCAGGTCAATGATTTCATCAGCATTGCAGATGATGCATTCAGTCGCCAGCAGATTCTGGTCATGGAAAAGGCTATTCTCAACAGCTTGGAGTGGAACCTCACTCTTCCCACTCAGTACCACTTCCTGGTGCGGTTCGCGAAGGCTGCCGGAAGGGGTGATAAGCAGGTAACCATTGAGCTGCTCTGGTTTTCCTTGCCAAGCAACTATTTTGGTGCTGAAACTTCTATTCTTTCTTTCGTGTGGAATGCAGCTTGAGCATATGATTTTCTTCTTCGGAGAGCTCGCGCTGATGGATTACCGCATGGTGACAATCTGTCCTTCCATGGTCGCCGCTTCTGCAGTGTATGCTGCTTGCTGCACATTGAGGAAGAGTCCTCTCTGGACAGACACCCTGAAGCACCACACTGGCCTCCATGAGCAGCAGCTTATGTAAGTGTCTCCTGTACTTAGAATCTCTGAAGTTCTGAGCTTAACTGATTGTGTGATGAAGATTTTGAGTGGTATGGAATGTGTGAGCTAATACTTTGTGTGATGGTCTTCAGGGAAGGCGCAAAGATCCTGGTCAGCGCCCATGCAGCTGCTCCTGATGAAAAGCTGAAGACCATCTACCAAAAGTACGCCTCGGAGCAATTTGGGTGTGTAGCTCTGCACCCTGCAGCTGGTCCAGGCCTTGTCTAGGATTCGTTTGAGTTGGACTGAGAAAGTTTGACAGTGTTTCTTGTACTCTGTTCTCTAGAGTATTATGCGGCTTTGGTCCTTATTGCTATTACTTCGATATACACTGTTGTAACAAGTATTCATAATAACATGAATTGGATTGCATTCTTTTACATGTGTTGGTCATTATCTCGTTTTCTGACATTCCATCTGCAAGAGCAAGATGGATTTAAAATGTCAACAGAAATAAACAATGGTTCTGAATTTTCAGTGGGCAGTTCTGAATTGCAACAAATAGATGTGAATTTTTGCACTCATTCAGTGTTGCCCTACAGTGCAGAATGGTTCACAAATTTTTGCACTTTGTTCTTTCTGGACTAAAATCTCACATTTCTGTTACTTTTAAGGATAACTTCTAGATTAAAATGTCAACAGAAATAAACAATGGTTCTGAATTTTCAGTGTGCAGTTCTGAATTGCAACGACTAGATGTGAATTTTTGCACTCATTCAGTGTTGCCCTACAATGCAGAATGGTTCTCAAATTTTTGCACTTTGTTCTTTCTGGACGTAAATCTCACATTTCTGTACCTTACTTTTAAGGATAACTTCTAGATTTTCAGTGCCATGCTTTCCTGCAACAGCAAGATGTGAGTTTTCGCCCTTTTGCAGTATACTTTTCAGTGTTTGCCGCAAATGTTCACAAAAATGGTTTTCTTACATTTCATCTGCAAGAGCAAGATGGATTTAGAATGTCCACAGAAATAAAGAATGGTTCTGAATTTTCAGCGTGCAGTTCTGAGTTGCAACAATGCAGAATGGTTCTCAAATTTTTGCACTTAGTTCTTTCTGGACGTGAATTCTCACATATCTGTCATACTTTTCTTGATAACTTCTAGATTTTCAGTGCCATGCTTTCCTGCAACAGCAAGATGTGAATTTTCGCCCTCTTGCAGTATAGTTTTCAGTGTTTGCCGAAAATGTTCATAAAAATGCTTTTGAATCTTCAGTGCTATGCTTTCCTGCTTAAGCAAGATGTGAGTTGTCACACTCATCTGAAATGCCACACTTTCTGTTATTGATGGAAAGTACAAAGTTCGCCTAAAAATTTCACATAATCCTCTCCCGAAATGGAACACTTTCGTGGTTGACTGAGTTTCACACTTCTTTAAAAGAGCTGGTATCAACTGGATGAAAACAGAAATCACCTGAACATTCTTGCGTAACTGAACATTCTGCTAGCATTCAGAGACCACGCTGAACATTCTGCTACATTCAGAGATCGCATTGACACTCGCCACGGTATTTCAGTTTCATGATTTCTAATTGATTTTGCAAAACGCTTGCGTTATAGTATCACGTAGGAACTCTCACACTTTTGTGACTGGTTGAAAGTTCCTTTCTTTGAATTGATTCAACAAAGCACATTATGAATACTGAATTTGAACAATTGACAGAACACTACGTCTAAGGGTCTCAGATCTGTTGAACTCAGGTTTGCTTTGAACAATTAAAGAGCTGCTACCGGCTATATTATTCTTGCCTGACTTAACATTGCTAACATTCAGATATCCCAACGACTCACTGAAAAACGATCCCAGCACTTCAGTGCTGCGTCCTTTTACTGCAGAAGTGACACCGATTTGTGTCCGGAGATCTCAATGCGAAATGAAATTGATGAAAGATGCGACGTCTTTCCAAGAGGACCCACCCTCTTCTGACGCAGCACGAGCCGCGTCCTTGAGCAGCGCAGCTCACCTCCTCATGTCCGCGGCATCTGTCGAGTCAGGGCTCATCAGCCTCTCCACGGCCGCCGCGATCTCCTCTCTCCGGAGGTAGCGGTGCAACGGAGCAAACGGGCGGAGATCTGACGCGTGGAAGGAAACCGGCGGCGGCGGCAGCGAGCAGGAAAGAAAGGAAAAAGGACGGGGGCATCCGTTCTGCCAGTGCCACCCACATGCGCGAGACGAGATAAAAAACATACGAGAAAACGGGAGCGATGCGTGAGGGGAGCGTTCAACTGCTTCGGGACACGTGGCAAGTGTAGCACAGATCACGGCGCATTGTCGAACGGCTGCTGATAACGTGTGTTGCCCCATCCGGTATTGGGATTGATTTCCCGCACCTCGGCGACCAGCCGGCTGTTGATCGGCTGGTCGAAGGCGATGGGCAGGGTCAGCATGGGCACGCCGGCGTACGCCGCCTCGAGCGTCGATGTTAGCAGCAGATGCAGGGAGATGAGAAGAACAGAGAATTAAGGAGGAATCAGAGAGAGGAAGAGCGAGAGGTTGGGGACGAAGACCGGAGATCCGGTTCAGATAACAGGTTCAGCAGAAGAGTTTCGTTTACAAGTTCAAGCATCAGCTTCCTCTCTCAACAGAATGCCTATTTATATGAAATAGCAAACTACTTGGACCCAATGGGCCGGCTTCTCTCGGGTTGGGCTTCATGGGCCGAGAACTCTTCCTTGGAGCAACAACAGCTTCATCGTCTTCCCTCTGTGTACCAGCTGCACCGTCTTCCATCTGTGTACCATCAGCGATACTGACATTCCCCCCTTCTTGAAAAGCAGCTTGCCCTCAAGCTGCAACTTCTTGTAGCATCATGTAAGTGCTGAAGGATGTGAGATGTAACTCAACCAGGGTCCCTTGGAACTTGCAAGTACGAGATGTACACGCTTCCATCATAGCCACCAGCTGTATAGATGACTCCATGCAGGTCAGTCGCAGCAAGAGCAAATCGAGAGAGCAGCATAGATGGACTACATATCCATTTCCCAAGATACGGATCAAACATCTCAACTGCTGAATAAGTTTCACTTCCATCTCCTCCACCAAAAGCAATTATATGACCACCCAATGCAGCAGCTGATGCATAAGAGCGTGGAGAACACATTGGTGTGAGACCCACCAGTATATCTTTCTCGGGAGAATAAGAATCAAGAGATGATAACCAGGTCACGCCATTATAATCACCAATTAGGAGTATTGATGGCTTGGTTAGAGTATTGCACATGCTTCCAAGATGAGACAGCGAAGAGTCACATTTGAATTGTAACTCATCTACAAGGTATTCCAGCTGCTGAACTTTTCTTCCTGAGTCTTTAGCCACTTCCCTCAGGGAAAGTATTTCTTGGTCTGACACAATCAGCTTCTTCTCCAATGCTTCAGTCCTCTTGGTTAAAGCAGTGATGATCTGCAGCTCACTGCGTGTTGCACAAAACTTGCATTTACTGTCCTCCTCAGCAAACATTACTACTCCAACCTCCAGAGAAATCACCATCAACTGTTGTAGCAACTGTTCCCATGAAAGATCATCTAGGACTGATGTGTATGACTGGAGCCCTGAGTATAGAAGAGGTACAACAGAACTGCAAGTAGAAAACCTTGGCAGCAAGAGAAAGTTTGGGCGAGCTGCTGCAGTTTCAGAGTAGAAGAAGAATGGCCATGGCAGTAGCCTCAGATCAGCACTTTTGGACGCTACCTTTAGTTGCAAAGGAGGAGGCCAAGGTGCTCCCAACTGCACAAGCACTGTGTATCCTCTGCACCATGGTGACACTTCAAGCAGTGACCCACTAATCAATAGCATCTTCTCAAACCATGAAAGTAGTAACAGCCTGAATTTAAACCCCTTTCCCATGTAGAACATGTGAGCTTGTGACAGACAAGAGGATCTTCTCCATACTGTAACTAGAAGAAAACTGAAAGATGGCCAAGGGATTGGTCGAACCATAATATTATTGCCCCCATGCAAGTTTAGGATAACACATAAACCAATCAGATCTGTAGGTAATATGTTACCAACACCAGTGCCAACCCAGGCTATCAACAGAGATAAGAAGCTCTTCAAATTACTGTGCAGAAGATCACAGAATTTCAACTGAATATCCACTGTCCACCAGATCATAGCACTGTGGAAAATATAGATGCTACTGGCAACCCAACAACTGCTCATGTAGATGCACATCAGAGACACGAAAGAGAGCTTCCACTTGACTGGCTTATGCTGACAATGGATTAACAGCCAACCGCCATTACTGAATAATAGGATATGAGTATTGAATCCCTCTTACACTTCAGGAGCAACATTGAGTGGAATAACACGACAAGGCTGAATGACACCAATGAAGTGTGCATGGATATAGAAGCTGTACCTGTACTCTTGTGTCGAGCAATCAGTACAGGCCAATGAATCAACAGGGGTCCTTGTGCTGCTCTTGTTGGAGCTCAGAAGTGAATCCAAAGAGACTGGTGAGGTGGACAGCGAAGTGTTGTAGTCGCTGGGACAATTCATCGAACACCAGGCCAGCAGGTTGGTGGCAGTCGTCTCCTCTGCACTCGGTGGAACAGCTGGTGCTCGAGCTACTGCTGCAAACGACGTCGAGGGAGCAGTGGCGAGCTGAGGTCGGCGACGCCATGGCGGGCGCGGAGGAGCACGCCAAGGTGGACGCGGAGGACGACGCCGCAGAGGCCGAATCTGGCGAAGCGGAGCTTGCCGCGGACGTCGAGGCCAGAGCACACGCTGAGGAGCGCGCCGCGGACATCGAGGCCGAGGCGGGCGCGATGGAGCTCGCCGTGGTCGCCGAAGCCGGGGCACACGCAGACGACCTCGCCGCGGCCGCCGAAGCCGAGGCAGGTGCGTAGGAGCTCGCCACGGTCGCCGAAGCCGGGGCACACACAGTGGGGCTCGCCGTGGATGTCGAGGACGAGGCTGGCGCGGAGGAGCTCGACGCGGACGCGAAGCACCGAGGCCGCCGTCGATGTACTCGTCCACCTCCATCTCCTTGCGATCTCCTTCACGCTCCCTGGTCTGGATCGGATCGGCGGACGCTGTGACGGCCGAGGGGGCGGTGGTGGAGGACGCTGGCGCGATGGAGATCGATGCGCCGGTGGATGGAGCGGTCGGGGCCGATGACGTTGATGAGGATGTCGCGGGCGCCTGGTTGGTGACATTGGCGGTGGTGCCGAGCATCATGGTGTCGGTGGCTACAGGTGATGAAGTAGGCATCGCCGTGGGGGTGGTCGACGGCGAAGCGGCCGGTGAGGCGCTAGAGGCTGCCGATGAAGAGGGCATCTGGCGTAAGCCCCACTTGATCTCCATTACACAACAACCATCATAGATGTTCCGACCATGCAATGCCCCATAAGCTTCTGCAGCTTCATTCCTGGATTGAAACACCACACAGGCCTCTACACGCTCCAAGCCCTTGCACATATACACATCTTCCACCTTGCCAAACTGACCAAAAACTTGAAGGAGGACAGATTAGGTGATAGGATAGCACACCTTGTGGATGGTGACGTCCAGGATGCGATTTGGAGACCGCCACTCATCGAATTTGCTTCTGGTCATTTCATCGAACATGTTGCGAGCGCCCATCTCATGGTTGTTCCCCTTCGTCAAATTCACCTGCAGGTTGCTCCAGCTACTACCACTCATCCCCCAATCCATGTCCATCACAGAAGCCCCACGGATTGAACTGCTCTGATACCAATTGTTAGCAGCAGGATAGCAGGGAAGGATAGAGAAGGGGATTGAAGATTGGAGTAGGAACTGGAAGGGGAATTCAGGGAGAGCAGGCAGCAGGAACCGGGATGAAGAGGAGCCGGGAGGAGGAAGAACAGGGATACGACAGAGGACAGCTTCCGATTCAGAATAGTTGTGTTACATCCAAAGTTACTTCTCTCATCCTCTCCATTGCTACTTATGCTGAATACATGGGCTTAGGCCCGGCTAAGGCACGCAGGCCCAATATGTGAAGCCCACCTGTCCATGGATCCTGACACAGAGTTAATGACCTTCGACACAATAGCTCACATTGATCATACAAAAAGAACAAACCCCATATATAGAGAGGGTGGAGCCTCTTTTGTAGAAAGATTATTAATTCAGGGACATTGTGCATACATATTTACCGCTGTAAATTCAGCATGTTCCTCGTGGTCTATGTAAAAAAAATATCAATAAAGATACACAAGTAAAATCATAAGATTAACAAATCCAGCTTTTGTTTATCCTGTAAACAAAACATATCAGATCAATGAATATATTTTATTATAGTTTTTTTCGAACGATATTTTATTATAGTTTCCAGCAAAAATAATGAAGTTTACCAAACATCAGCCTTACTGCTCTTGATGATCTCTAACAATAGCACTACCACCCCGTTTGGATGTAGGCATTGAAGCTAGGAATTCGAAATTGATATTGTGTACAATCAATATCTCTTGTTTGGATGTTTTGGAATTGGAATTGGAAATCCCATCCAATACTAAGCGGTATTGGGCATACAGATACAACCCCTCCCACAATGCCGAGCTCCCACCCTCTGTATTCTCTAGAATCGACCTCCCATCTCTTTGCTTCGACTGGCAGACCCGCTAGCTCCCCTTCGTGCAGCCTGCGCCCATGGTGGAGGCCCGAGCGTGGCTGGGCGGAGCGGTGGCCGACGGAAGCCCGTCCCTCCCGGCGAAATGGTGGCGCGGAGGACTGCCCTTCCCGTCGAAGCGGCGGCACAGAGGCCCGGCGCTCCCTGTCGATGCGGCGGCCGGAGAAGGCGCGCCCCTCATGTCGATGCGGCGGCCGGCGTGGAGGCCCACCCTTCCCGTCGAAGCGGCGGCCGGCGTGGAGGCCCGCCCCTCCCGTCGAAGCGGTGGCGTGGAGGCCCGCCCCTCCCGTCGATGCGGCGGCCGGAGGAGGCTCGCCCCTCCCCATCCTGCTGGGCGTCGATGCGCGGTGACCGGGGCAAGCGGTGGTGTCGGTGCCCTCTAGCTCGCTGCACTCATCGCTCAGCGGCGTGGCCATGGGACCCGCGAGGGACAGCGACGATGTGGTCCAGGAGAATCTGGTCAGAGCATCTTGGGACCGGTGGCTGTGGGTGGAGAGACGAAGAAGATGATGTCAATTCTCAATTTCTCCACACATACAGCCAAACATGAATTGGTATTTGACATGTAATTCGATTCCAAGTAGCAATTCTATCAGTAGCCAAACAACAGATTTGGTATTGAACCCATTTCTAATACTAGTCTGTTTTGGTATTGCACTCATTTCCAATACTAGTCTGTTTTGGTATTGGACCCAATTCAATGTCAAGCCCTCCAATATCTGCATCCAAACGAAGCCGAGATTTTGTGGGTAAGGTCATGGACTTTTTTTGGCAACAGTTGATTTTCACTGCAATGCATAGGGTGGTTTATTGCGACACTAGTCGATTTAAAATTTTCATATAACAAAATTATCATATTAACATATTTTAAAATGTTTATAGGTTATGAGAATGCGGGATGAGATCATACCAAACAAAAGGGTCAAGGTAATTCAAGAGGCCCTTGCAGGTTTTCTTTATGTGTGGCCGTGAGCAAGCATGGTACATTCCATTGGGATGGAGGTTTATATAATAAAACAATTAAATATTAGAGAAATTGTAAATATACACATGTTGCTTAAATACTTTTTGAAAATGTATGTATATATATGTGCTAGTTAACTATTTGCTTCATACATTTGTAATATATGTCAATATATATTAGTCTGTTTCATACTTGAATGTATACAGACGTATAGCGGCAGTGTAGAATACATATATTAGTATATAAAAACATAATTGAAATGAACAACAAGTGAATGTAAAAGGAAAAGGGAAAAATGACCTTTAGTCCCGGTTGGTGCTCCGAGACGCATAGCCCCTGTGGTCCTAGTTGCCGCACCCAGGATTAAAGGCCAGCCTTTAGTCCCGGATGCGTAATCCAGGTTAGGAAACCCGGATTAAAGGAACTTTTTTTTTGAATAACTTAAAGGAACTTTTTCTACTAGTGAATGGTAGGTAAGTTCCTCCACAAACTGATGAACTCTTCTACAATAGGACTGACCGATGGGAGGAGTGGAACTGGTGCAGCACCGTCACCTGACCTGTACCCTAGCTTGAGGCCTCGATCGATTTCAAATTTGGGGCGTTGATACTGTGGTAACTGATCACAAAGATAACATGATGAAGGCCATAGATTAGGGACGATGGGCCAGAAAATGTTTAATCCAACAGGCTGTCCCGAGCAAAATGATCCAAATTAAGCGCGGGTTAATCCAGAAATCTTACTATTACTAATTGGAGGCTCCTTTTGAAGCCTCCAGATAAAGTCACCTAGGATCCAGAAAAAGAAAAATCCTAGAAATTCTCACAAAAAAAAGCAAAACATCTGGCCATCAATTGGAGGGCTCAAATCATCATAGCCATTAGATCTATTATATTTTCTAAAAAATTATCCACCTACACCATTATGAAAATAACTTAAAATAACCTCCTAAATCTATATCAAAATTACCCACCTCTGCCATTATATAAAATAAACCAAAGTAACCCATAATCTTCATCAAAATTACCAACTATGCCATTATAAACAATTTTTAAAATAACCTAATAAATTTGCAACTAAAGTACCCACTACGAATATCTAAAAAATAACGTAAATTAACCCCTTAAATTTACATCTATATTACCCTCATATGTCACTATTAAAAATAACATGAGGTAATCCTATATTGGAATCCAAATCACCTTAATTAAAAATATACACCAATATAAATTCTAAATCATGTATTTCGTACATTATAGCCTGATGCTTGCTCCGCCAAAGTATTAGCTCTAGGATTATCACATCTTGGTACATGATAAATGGTGAATTCATCAAAACATGGTATAATATCAAGGCACTTGTCAAGATAGATATTCAACGAACTTTCAAAACATTGACACACCTTAGATACTTGCTGCACAACCAATAATGAATCACCAAAAGCTTCAACATGTTTTACTCCCATGTCATGCAAAATTTCTAATCCGAATAATAGAACTTCATATTCGGCTTGATTATTCGTACATTCAATTTTCAATCGGCTAAGAGCTTCAAAAATAGCTCCATTAGGAGAAACAAGAACAATTCTAATTTCACATCCGTTCTTGCAAACCGATCCATCAAAATGCAATTTCCATGGAGTAAAAGTCATGTAATCAATTTCTAAATCATGCTCATCCTTAATCCGATGTTCAACAATAAAATCAGCTACAATTTGGCCTTTCATAGATTTCAAAGGTTCACAAGCCAAATCATACTCAATAAGCGCATATGCCCACTTTCTGATTCTTCCACTCAAAATCGGCCTATGCAACATATACTTGATAACATCGGCTTGACATGCCACAATGCAAGTACTAGACAATAAATAATGCCTCAACTTGGTACAAGCATAATATAAAGATAAGCATAATTTTTCAACAGGTTTGTACCTTGTTTCCGCATCCAAAAGCCTTCGACTCAAGTAGGTAATAATATGCTCCTTACTATCTGTTTCTTGAGTCAAAACAGCTCCAATAACATTATCTTCGGCCGCAATATAAAGCCTAAATGGCACCCCATTCTTAGGCGCTTTGAGAACAGGCGGCGAAGACAAATATCTCTTAATTTCATCAAAGGCCTCTTGCTGCTTTGCCCCCCAAGTAAAATCGGCTTCATTCTTTAACCGAAGTATAGGAGTAAAAGCACTAACTTTCCCAGACAGGTTAGAAATAAACCTCCTCAAATAATTAACCTTGCCCAAGAATTTCTGTAAATCATGCTTGCAAGTAGGCGCTTTGATCTTCTCAATAACTCCTATTTTCTTAGGATCTATCTCTATGCCTCTTTCATGAACCATGAAGCCTAAGAATCTTCCAGCCGATACACCAAATGCACATTTCAATGGGTTCATCTTCAAACCATACCGACACATTCTTTCAAAGGCAAGACGCAAATCAGCCAAGTGAGAGTTTAATCCAGCCGATTTGACAACAATATCATCAATATAGACTTCTAGGATAACACCAAGTAAGTCATGAAAAATCAAATTCATTGCTCTTTGATAAGTAGCGCCGGCATTCTTCAAACCAAAAGTCATCACAACCCATTCAAATAAACCAACAAAGCCGGGACATTTAAAGGTCGTTTTGTATACGTCTTCCTCGGCCATAAAGATTTGATTATATCCCGCATTGCCATCAAGAAAGCTAATAACTTTGTGTCCAAAAGCATCATTAATAAGCATAACGGCTATAGGCATAGCATATTCATCTTTGGGAGTCGCTCTATTAAGATCTCTGAAATCAATGCACACTCTAATTTTATTAGAACCTTTCTTCTCAACAGGTACAATATTAGAGATCCATTCAGCATAGCGACATGGCTGAATAAACTTAGCTTCAAGCAAACGATTGACCTCTTCTTTTATGCGATCATAAAACAAAGAATTACATCATCTATTGCCCTGTTTATATGGCCTAAAACCAGGTTTAATCGGTAAACGATGTTCAACTAATTCACGACTTAAACCAGGCATCTCATGATACTCCCAAGCAAAGCAATCAGAATATTCTTTCAATAACTCGATTAATTCAAGCTTATAATCGGCTTTCAAACTTTTATTTACAAAAGTCGGCCTTGGAATAGAACCATCACCTATGTCTATCTTTTCTAAAGGATCAGCCGACGTAAATCCTTGTCCTAACTTCTCTACTTCTTCAAAATCATTAATGGCTTCACATGCATCGTTCATATTGGACCGATAATGCTCCACCCTTTCCTTCAACCACTTCTCGCTTGCATCCATCTACTCTTCATCATCTGAATCAACCGATTTTGACACCGGCCTTAGAGCAGCAGACACGAAGCCATCCTTGGTACAAGCAAGGAACTCAAAGTCCGAAATATCAATCCCGGTCAAGCACTTGACATTATCATGAGTTCCCAAAATAGATGCATCGGCCATAGCAACACATGCCGAAGTATCCGCATGAACAACCTCAACTTCGTCACCAACCCATTGAATCAAGCATTGATGTAAGGTAGAAGGCACACATTGATTCGCATGAATCCAATCGCGCCCCAAAATAACACTGAAGTTACCTTGCACCTCTGTGACGAAGAAAGCAGTTGCCAGCGTCTTGCTCCCAATGGTAAGCTCCAAGGATGCAACTCCCTTGGCGCTCATCGGCTCTCCTCCTCCAACGCCGCTGATCGTCATGCTCGTCTTGATGAGCTCGCTGTCCAAACCTCCCAACTTCTTGTACAAAGTGTATTGCATAAGGTTCACAATAGCGCCACCATCAACAAGCATCCTAGAAATCGGCTTTCCTTTAATGTGACCCTTTACATAAAGAGCTTTCAGATGATTATCCGATTCTAAGGGCCTTTGAAATACGGCATTCTTAGGAGCAAAGTCAACTTGAGCCATTCGTTCATCATCTCCGACAAAGCAATAGTCGGCGTTCAAGTAGATGACATTGATATCCATGTCAGTTCTACTGAGTGAAGGCTCAAAATCAACAGCTTCGTCCTCATTGCCCATCTGAGTATCTGAAATAGCGGTGGGCGGAATCGAAACTTTAGCCGAAGACGAAAAAGCATCGGCTACTGACTCTCTGGGCGACACCGGTCTGACCGGTTCCCCCTGACCGGTCTGACCGGTTCCGGTTGCCGGAACAGGAACAGCACTGGGGCACCGGTCTGACCGGTCAGGAATACCGGTCTGACCGGTCACGGCCATGTCGGCCGACTTTGTCGCGGATGGCTCGGCCTTTTCTGGTGTCTCGGCCTGAACGTCTTGTGCATCAGAACCATCCTTGAAATTCTGACCAGCTTCTGGAATCATCGGCTTAACCTCATTGAACCACTCCTCCCTCTTCTTAGCCGATTCTTCTTCTCTTTGCTTTTGAGTGTGCAACCGCTGCAATCTCCTCTTCTGCGAATGAGTTAAGCCAGGAGGACACCACTTTGGCTGCGTATACTGAGGCAAAGGCACTTTCTTCACCTTTTTCACGGCCGATGTGCCAATAGCATTGGGACCATCTACCATTGATGAATCAACTTCCATAGAGCCAATGTGAATCACACTCTTCACAATTGGCTTTGGAATCACAGGAGCAGGCTCTTCTTTCCTCAAAATTGGGCGATACTCCTGCTTGGCCGGCTCCTTGCCCGGCCTCCTCTGATGACCGGTCTGACCGGTGGGAGTGACCAATCTGACCGGTTGCTGCGGCTGCGGCGCAGCTGCCGGTCTCTGTGGGACACCGGTCTGACCGGTCAGCGGGACCGGTCTGACCGGTCCGTGCTGCTGAGGCACGAACATCTGCCTTGGTTGAAATCCTGCAGGCCTATGCTGTTGTTGATTCATTCTTGAATGTACAGGAGCTCCAGGCCGTGGCTGGTTAGGTGCAGGACAATAAGGCACATACATAATCCCATCCCTCCAAATAGGCTGAGGAAGGGGAGGTGGAAACGGCCTCCATGGCCTAGGACCAACACCATGGGATGAGCTTGGACCCTGATTCCACTGTCCTCTTGGTGCCTTCATCGCACCAGAATTCCTTGGTGGTGAACTTGGTCTCTTTTTTGGTGGCTGATCCTGTTGAACGGCCGCATTGTGCATGTGCTTTGCCATGACTTGATCAAAGGTTGCCTTCGGCTTGAAAGTCTTCCCCTGATCTTTGTCCTGGTTCGTCTTCCAAGTTCCCACTTCAGGACGTTTAGGAACAAACGTTCGGACCGGCCTCTGGGCCGGACCGGTCTGACCGGTCATGGCAACCGGTCTGACCGGTGCCCCCTGGGCAGCAGGAGCAACCGGCCTTTGATCCCGCGCTTGAGAGCTTGATTCCCCCCTAACTTCAGAATTCTTCACTGTAATAGTCAAGATCTTCTTCCCATCAGGAGCTTGTTTAAGCACAACCTCTCTCCCAAGCACTTTGTCAGTTTCCATCACCTTCCTTGGTTCACCAATCACAACATTCTTGCCTCCTGTCGTATCGGCATTGTCGGGCCGAACCAACATCTTGGCATCCTGAAGATCCATGGTATTGACCATCATGTTGTTGACTGGAAACGGGCGCTTGTCCACTTGCATCTCACTCAAACTCAATCGTCCATCATTTAGAGCCGATTGAATCTGTCGACGAAAGAAATTACAATCATTAGTCGCATGAGAAAATGAGTTATGAAATTTACAATAAGCACGCCGTTTTAACTCCTCAAGTGATGGAATATTAAAAGAACATTTGATATATCCATTCTTATGTAATTTATCAAAAATCTTATCACACTTGGATACATCAAAAGTAAATTTCATCTCCTCCTGCCGATTCCTATGAGTCGGCTTTAGAGATGTGCAAGTAAAGACTTTATTAGATGCTGGCCATACAAATTCAGCAGCCAACACCTCATGAGACTCATCATCGGAACTACTAGAATCATATTCAACATTATGCACATTAGCCCGATGAGTTCTATGGCTTTCTTTTAGATCTTTGCTTCGGCTTTCAGCAGCCAAAGCTCTTTGATGCAATTGGTTTACGCTATAGAATTCGGAATTCTCTAGTTTATCTTTAATGTGAGAGCGCAAACCATTGAAAGCCAAATCAGCAAGATCCTTTTCGGCAATAGTAACACCGAAGCAACGGTTTTTAGTATCACGGAAACGTTTAATATAATCATTAACAGTTTCATCCCGCGATTGCCTAACCGATGTGAGATGTGACAATTTAAGCTCATTACTGCCAGAAAAGAAGTGATCATGAAATTTCTGCTCTAACTGCTCTCATGAAGTAATAGAATGAGGAGCTAATGATGCAAACCATGAGAAAGCTGTACCAGTTAGAGACAAAGAAAATAAGCGCACTTTTAAAGCTTCACTAGAGCCAGAATCACCTAGTTGTGCCATGTATTGACTAATATGCTCAAAAGTGCTTTTAGAATCTTCCCCATTAAACTTAACAAAATCAGGAAGTCTAAATCCAGCAGGGAAAGGAACTAAATCAAAGCGAGGAACATAAGGCTTTTGGTACAACCTAGCCTTATCCCTTACATCTACTCCCAAATTCTCTTTAAAAGTAGTAGCCAAATCAAGTTTGTATTTAGAAAATATTTTATCTAAATACTCTGGTGAATTATCCTGAAAATTTGGCTGTTGGGTGCTTTGTACAGGAGTAGAAGGTAAATTCCCCGTTTCTCAACCACCAGGACCGGTCTGACCGGTTTCAGTGACCGGTCTGACCGGTTGGGGCAGCGCCAGCTGGCAGGCTGCACCCGACCCTCCAGGGCCGGTCTGACCGGTCACGGCGACCGGTCTGACCGGTTGATGCTGGCCAGGCTGGTTGGCCGACATCATCCCTTGCATTTGTTGACCGTACCTCCCGAAGAGCTCGTAAGGTACAGGGCCTTGTAAAAATAACTGTTGTACTGCTGGGGGTACAGAATATCCATAGTTTGGATTTTGTGGGGTGAAATTTGCAACTTCATTACTAATTCGGCCTTGATTAACCGAATTAGGAAAAGTCACAAACGGTTGAGGTGCAGTAGGCCTAGAAACCATTGGATTGGATGGAGTAACAGATTGGCCTTCAAAATAATTCAACGGCATACCAAACATAGGTTGTTCAACAGGTTTTGTTGCCGGTGCTTTAAAGTCAGGCGCAATTGGAACTTTAGGAATCAAAAGATTGGGATCGGCGGCAAGTTGTTCAACCATGGGTTGTTTGCCTTCCGATTCTAATTTTTTGTTCATCATCCAGTTAACTAATTTAACATTATTTGCAACCATCATATCCTCCATGTACTTAAGAAAAGCTTCGTGAGAGTTTTCATCGTCTTGTACCTGGGGGATTGGTGATGAAGATGTAGCAGTTGCATCTACCTCCTTGAACTTGGAGACCACGCCCTTGCGGTCCTTCTTGAAGTGCGAGAGGTAGTAGAGCCGATCTTCTTCTGCCTTCTTCTTCATATACTCTTCAAGTCCTTGACGATCTTCGGCAGAAAGTTCATCGTCTTTTACAGTGACGATGTTCTCAAGATCCAACTCAGTATTGGCACCCATCTAGATTGAATTAGATAGAACGGTTGCAAAAACTAGATCTCCAATTCCCCAGCGGAGTCGCCAAAAGTATGTTGACGCAGAATACGGTCAACACACGAATGCGCTAGTTCGCGTAGGTCGCAAAGGACCAGATCGCAGCTGCCTCCGGTCAGACCGGTCAACGGCACCGGTCGGACCGGTGACCGCCGGCGAGCTACGGGGTAAACCCTAAAAGCGCCTCCCGGAAGGATCCGTCAGGGAGAACGCCGCCAGGGGTGTTCTAGGGTCGGCAGGCCACCTAGAACGCCTTCAGACGTCGCGGAGACGAAGGAAGAACAACAGGTAGGGTTGGAAAAGCTAGGGTTTGGAGATGCAAAAAAGTAAAGGTAAAAGTAGTAAATTGGATAGATTCGATTGTTGTGTGTTCAATCGGCCGAATCCCCTTATATTTATAGGGAGGGTAGGTCTTGTCCCGCAAGGAAACCAAGTTACAACTCGTTACAATCTCGGAATCCAATTTTTAGAGTCCTAGTCGGATTACAACTCAAGTGACCGGTCTGACCGGTCCCCCGCACCGGTCAGACCGGTCAGGGCGTGTCCAGCACCTCGCGCCGTCTTCTGTCTTGCTCCATGCGTCGTCTTCTTCCTTGCAATCCTCCTGGTCCTCGTGCCAATTTTGGTTGTCAACAGTGTGGAATGTGCACACATATACTATATGATATAATTATAAACGCCTGCACACCGGACAAATCTGCTTGAGTCAATGTAACTGCTCTGGATTCCTCCCCATCATTAAATACAAATCCACTAAGATCCAACGAATTAGTAGCAATAAGGATAATGTCATCAACCTATGCAGATAGTCAGATAGACATGCTTGATTTAACCCATCAAAGAAGTTGCTGGTCACAACACAACAGAACAGGATGCCACCTTGTATATACATGATGAAGCACTGTCCAGATGCAGCTGATGCATGGCTAACAGACAATGGCATAATCTCGTTACAACCAGTTGACATGTAGCAAGATCAAGAAAAGACATTGCCATCACTGGCTCGAGACTTTACTATTACAAAAATAATCTACAAAGTTTTTTTCCACTGTGTGTACCCATATCCTGTGTGGCGGTTCTGCAAAGGATTCAGCACTGCTCCTGACGCGTAATCACGCGTAATCGCTGTACTTAATCCTATCCAGTTGACCTAAACAGCCCAGAGTTGAAGGACCCTCCATGACACGTGCGTAATGTGCGCCCACCGATCCCGAGTAGGGGCTTCTTCTAGAAAACATTGAAGTAACTCTTTTTTCTTTTCCTTTTCTTGACCTGAAAGACCAAATGCAACTACTTCAGATATTTAAAATAACGACTATGAATTTCCGTCCAATAATGGAACAGCTTCGTCTCATCATCAGTGAGTACCACATTACTCTGCTTGTATCTTTGTTTCCAAGGAACATGCATGATTATTCCGTGGCGGCGACACGTGTCGACAAGCCACGAATCGTGCATGAATATGGCATCCTCCACCGCCACAAACATTGCGTCAATAAAACGACCAACTAATTCGACAGATGCTGAATTTATTCTCAGAAAGGTTCCCAAAGCATAAACAGATGCTAATCTGGCTTTATCCGTCCAGAAACGTGCACGTGCATGATTCTTGCTTGAGTAGCTTGCTGGGTCTAAGAGCTTAATCGTCAGAGCTATACGTACCTCTACCAACAACAACAATATTCCTTTCTTTCTCCATTTTCCATCACCTTTCTTTATTATTTTATATTTAAAAATTTGACAAAATAAATTAAAAGGCGGTTCCTCTAATCCTCCTGCTGGGTGTCAACGTTCAACGTACTGATGATCATCTTTAGCTGATTAACAAGTCAAAAAGTCAGCATATTCCCCTAGCTAGCCCACTAATAATCATTTAATAATCCAAACACTGTCCTTCATTCCTCGCTTAACTGCCCGGAAACACACAATCAAGTACATGTGATAGGGAACGACTGATGCGACTGGTCTAAGATTGGGATCAAACCGTCCAAGGCCTCATCTGTTGATGGACAAAAATGCCCTTGCGACCGCACCGGAACTGGCGAGCCTGCCTGGCTGCCTGTGTACGTGGCCAGGGCTACACAGTCAATGACAGTGTGAAGTCGTATCGATGGTCACACACGCAACCAAGGAGAAGGCGTGAAGCAGAGCGATGGGGTTGTATGCGGTGCAAGAGTTTTCTGCAAAAAGGTCAATCGGAGGTTATAGTTTAAGCACGCGTGTGATGCCACTAAGTATAAAATTTAAAATATTGTAATCTCCAACGAACACTAAAATAATGCTACAAAAGCAGTACGATGACACACGTGCTTTCAACTTCATACGCGTTGTTCTCGACATCCGTGTCACACTGTTCACGGCCAAAGTTTTTCTATGAGCTTAATTGCGTGTATCGCGACATGACAGATTTTCATAATTTCCCAGGGTCGTCATCATCGTCCTTTCTCACAAACGGTTTGTGCCGATCAAGCCGGTTTGATTTCAACAGGCTACAGTGGCCTGCAAGCCTGAATGCACAAGGCAAACGCCATTGCAACACCGAGCCGGGCGCAAGAGACAGAGATAGCTCATAGCCGCCACCGCCCGTCGACGTCGGGTCCCGGCCATTCCACGGGGCACTGACGTGGACGCGTCCATGGCAATAACTGTCCGCGTTGTCCCTGCGAAACACGGCCGTGCTCCCGGGCGTGCCTCCAGTAGTTTAGACAGTGCTGGTGGATCAGTGCGTGCTGTGTTCAAGCCCGGCCGGTCAAGCACGCGATTCAGTTCGTCAATTCGGACTGTTCCTCGATAGCGATCGAAGCCGTCAGGATCACGGGTCGAATCTAATCCAGTAAGGGGGCTTCACTGTGCGGCGATAGTGGGAAGCATGGTACCCTCCCAAGAAACTAGAGCCAAATGATGGTAGTCTGAACTCTGAACCAGTAGAGCATGCAGCATGATTAGCAACACCTCAGCATGCAGTTCCACATTTCTTCGTCAAGTCNCCCCCTCATTTGAAAGCTAGTTAAGATATACATTTTATTTTATTAAATAGCAGCATGCAAGTGTTTTCAATTATAAAAAAGAAGACACCACTATGCTAATTGGTTGTTACATACCGCAAAACTTGGGCAGAAAATTTGGTTAAGTCGAT
>CM014272.1:73558394-73569978 GCA_004135705.1 Alloteropsis semialata | reverse complement strand
ATTTTGGCCAAATTTGGGAATTTTTGGATCATTAGATTCTGAGTTATGAAATTTTCTATTACAGTATGGAATCTGATATATTCCATCACTGCGATATACTTTCCATGCCTCTACTAACCATGCGCCCTTGGAGGTCTATCCCTGAAAATGTGTGCTAGTGGTGTTCCATTCACAACCTGTGGTGCCGCAACGGAACCTAGGATCTCGTGTGGACTGCAGGCCACCCGATTGTGTCGCTAGGGGCGCGCAGGCGCCGCAATGTCTGTGATCGGGACCCACGGCACCTATTTCTGGATGCAACCTTTCGAATGCCACCTTTCCACAAAAGGATAGTTGAAGCATGGTACACCTCGATTTCATGGATTATGTAACCTAAACCACTAGTAAGGAAGAACCATCTATAAGGTGTGCTGTTTTCAGCTTTGCTGCAGCAACCGTGTTCTCTATTTTACTCCTGGTTACGGATGTTTTTCGTATGGGGCATAAATACGAAACTCGTGCCAAATTTCATGATCCAACTCATGTCAAAAATTCAGCTCCATTGGAGCCGAGGAGCAAAAGTTATGGTCGATTTACCATGACATCGCTTGCTGAAAATTCCAGCAGGACAGACAGTTAGAAATTCGCAAATTTCACCTTCTTCCAATTGGAACCAGTCTGACCACCAAAAACAAAAGATTTAGACAATTACACAAGCTCTCTTCTGGCAAAAGATGAGAATTTTTGGGTTAACAGAACTGCAGATATAAATTTTTGAATCTCATGTCAGAAACCTGTTAACACCCCCGAAATTGCCAAATTGCAATGCCTCCAATATTGGGTAGTTTCCTTATCACCCTTTAGCAAGATTAGTAATGCGAGTGCAACATGATGGATGATGATGTCTACTAACCTTGCAAAGAACCAATCTTATATTTGTTAGTAAATTTTATCATCCTATTGTGTTGTACTTATAAGATTGCATTACTAATTGGGAGTTTTGAAATCATGCAGATGTCGAAACATCCAGATGGTGATTTACCTGCTCCGCCACCTCTGCCCACCAATATCTCAGAGCTATTGGCTATGCAGACGGAGCTTCTTCGGTGCTTGACCGAAGCACAAATGAATCCGCAGCAACATGGCGGACGTCACAATCCCCATCCTCAGGAGGCCACGTACTCAGACTTCACCAGTACTCAGCCACCTCTGTTCACCAAGACGGAGGATCCTCTGGATGCTGACGCTTGGCTCAACGTCATTGAGTCCAAGTTCTCTCTGTTGGTGTCTCCTTGCTCGGATGCCAACAAAGCCCGCTTTGCCGCTCAGCAGTTACGCGGTTCGGCGCGCTTATGGTGGGATAATCATATTGGCATGCTCCCGGCTGATCATATTGTGTCTTGGGATGAATTCAAGACGGCGTTTCGTGCCCACCATATCCCCGCTGGTCTCATAGATCGCAAGCTGAATGAGTTCTTGGCTCTTACTCAGGGGAACCGCAATGTGCTGCAGTATGCCCAGGCTTTCAATCAGTTGGCACGATATGCGGGTTATCATGTTGATACTGACGCCAAGAAGCAAGACCGCTTTCGCCGGGGCCTTAGCTCAAAGCTAAGGGATAAACTCTCCCTTATCAAGGCAGACAGCTATAATGATCTGGTGAATATGGCCATTACCAAGGAAGATAGCATAAATGCTCACAAGGCTGAGAAAAAGAGGAAGGCCCCAGTTGGCCAATCTAGCTCTCCACCGCCCAAGTTCCGTTTGGTGCAGAAGAGTCCTGCTCAGTCTCTTCAGAGGGCCCCTCGGCCAGGGCCATGGATTATCAGGCCTCCACAGCAGCAGACTCAGGGTTATCGTGCTCCAGCTCAGGCACAGCAGCCGCCTCGTCCCAGTAATGCTCCCTGCTATAACTGTGGTAGGCCAGGCCATTTTTCTAGAGATTGCAAGTTGCCCAAGCAAAGTGGGAATCATGCTCCAATTCAAGCAAATAATAAAGGCAAGAAGCAAGTGGCAGTTGTCAGGCAGGGCAGGCTCAATTTCACTACTATGGATGAACTTCCTGCTGGTGCTCCAGTAATGTCGGGTATTTTCTCTATCCGCAATATGCCTACACATGTTTTGTTTGATTCTGGAGCCTCTCATAGTTTCATGAGCAATAAACTTGCCGCCAAGCACAATTTTCCTTTTGTGCATACTACTCAGCAATATGTTATATCTACCCCTGGTGGGAGAATAGGCTCTCATCAGATTGTCAGAAACGTACCTCTTTAGTTGGGTAGTAAAGTCTATGGGACTAATTTCATTCTTCTGGAGAATCAAGGCATAGACGTTATCTTGGGTATGAATTGGATGGAAGATCATGGGGTCAATTTAGATATTCTTTCTCGTTGTGTGGAAATCAATTCTCCCACTCTCGGGGCATCAACACTATATTTGCCTCGTCAAGAAATCAGCAATTCTTGTGCATTCTCTGCAATTGAAACCCCGTTGGAGAAGATTCCGGTTGTATGTGAATACCCGGACGTATTTCCTGATGAATTACCAGGAATGCCACCTGACCGGGACATTGAATTCATGATTGAATTACAACCCGGTACAGCTCCGATCTCCAAAAGGTCTTATAAAATGGCACCCAAAGAATTAGCAGAGCTAAAAGTTCAGCTTCAAGATTTACTAGACAAGGGCTATATTCGTCCCAGCTCTTCACCATGGGGCTGCCCCGCTCTATTTGTGAAGAAGAAAGATAAAACTTTGAGGTTATGTGTTGATTACCGACCTCTCAATGCGGTGACTATCAAAAATAAATATCCCCTTCCCCGCAATGATGCACTCTTTGATCAATTGTCCGGAGCAAAGGTATTCTCGAAGATTGATCTTCGCTCTGGATATCATCAAATAAAAATTCGGCCAAGTGATATACCGAAGACGGCTTTCTCAACTCGCTATGGGCTCTATGAGTACTTAGTGATGTCTTTCGGTCTCACAAATGCTCCGGCATACTTCATGTATCTGATGAATTCAGTCTTCATGCCCGAGCTGGATAAGTTTGTGGTCGTGTTCATTGATGATATTCTGATATATTCCAAAAATGAGGCGGAACACGCTGAACACCTCCGCATTGTTCTCCAACGCCTCCGAGATCATCAGCTTTATGCAAAGTTTAGTAAATGTGATTTTTGGCTGTCAAGTGTAAAATTTTTGGGGCACACTATTTCAGCCGAAGGAATTGCTGTAGATCCAGGAAAAGTGCAAGAAGTACTGGATTGGAAGCAGCCTAAATCAGTCCATCAGATTCGGAGTTTCCTGGGATTGGCAGGATATTATCGCCGTTTTATTCCGGATTTCTCCAAAATTGCCAAACCTATGACTGAACTTCTTAAGAAAGGAGAGAAATTTGTGTGGAGCGAAAAATGTGAGCAAGCCTTCCACACATTGAGAAAGCTGCTAACCTCAGCACCGGGTCTAGCTCAGCCTGACACTTCCAAGCCATTTGATGTTTATTGTGATGCATCTGGCACTGGTCTTGGTAGTGTGATCATGCAAGAAGATAGAGTTATTGCTTATGCTTCTCGAGCTCTTAGGCCTCATGAAATGAATTACCCCACTCATGATTTGGAATTAGCTGCTGTGGTTCATGCCTTGAAAATTTGGAGGCATTATCTTATGGGCACTCATTGCAATATTTACACGGACCATAAGAGCCTCAAATATATCTTCACCCAAGCTGATTTGAATATGCGTCAAAGAAGATGGTTAGAGCTAATCAAGGATTATGATCTTGAGGTGCATTACCATCCAGGAAAAGCTAATGTGGTGGCAGACGCAATAAGTTGCAAAGCTCAATGTAATTGTCTCACCGCAACATCTTTCAATGAAACTCTTTGCCATGAAATGTCCAAATTGAATTTGGAAATTGTTCCTCAAGGCTCATTAATTCAGATGGTGGTAGAATCCACATTGAGGGAAAGAATTATTATGGCACAATCCAAAGATAAGGGCATTGCTCATATCAAGCAAGGGCTAGCCCAAGAGTTGCCCAAATATAAATGTTTCCGGCAAGATTGGAAGGGTATTCTTTGGTTTGAACAACGACTTGTGGTACCTAAAGACCATGAGTTGAGAAAACAAATTCTTGATGAGGCTCATCTATCAAAATTCTCCATTCATTCGGGTAGCAATAAAATGTACCAAGATTTGAAGGAGAATTTTTGGTGGACAAGAATGAAAAGAGAGATTGCCAAATATGTGTCCGAATGTGATACATGTCAAAGGGTGAAAGCAAGTCACCTCAGGGTAGCCGGAACTTTACAACCGCTTCCTATTCCCTCTTGGAAATGGGATGACATATCCATGGATTTTATTGTGAGTTTTCCCACACTAGTAGAGAAACCACATTCGGTACCCCCCTTTAGTCCCGGCCATATTTGGCACCGGGACTAAAGGGAGCATTAGTCCCGGGTCCAATTGGGGGGCGCCTGGGGGGCTTTTAGTCCCGGTTGGTGGCTCCAACCGGGACTAAAGGGTACCATTTAGTCCCGGCTGGAGCCACCAACCGGGACTAAAGGGTGGCGCGCCCTTTAGTCCCGGCTGGTGGCTCCAGCCGGGACTAAAGGGGACCTTTTAGTCCGGGTTGGAGCCACCAACCGGGACTAAAAGGTCCCCTACAAATATCATCTTTCTCCCCCAGCCCGGCCGAGCCATGAACACAGAGCTCGTTCATGGCGCCGGCCGGAGCTAGGGAGGTCATGCCCAATTTTTCTCTCGGATTTTGAAGATTTAGCTCCTCCAAGTGGTCTAAAAGGAGCATATCTTCATCCTCTCATCTTTCACGGTTAGTATTTCTTGTTTTATCCTTTATACATAGAGAAATTTTAGTTTTAGTGGAATGGAGAAATGGGGAAGTTTTGTTTTTTTAGCACAATTTAGTTTTAATTCATTTTTTACTTTATTAATTCATATTTGTACTTTAGTTAATTAGTTAATTCATATTTATAATTTAGTTAAGTCATAGCGATACTTTAGTTAATTCATATTTATACTTTATTTAATTAAAATTTACAATTTAGTTAATTCATATTTAAACTTTACTTAGTTCATATTTATAAATTAGTTAATTCATATTTAAACTTTACTTAGTTCATATTTATAAATTAGTTAATTCATATTTATACTTTATTTAGTTCATATTTATATTTGAGATAATTCATATTTATACTTTAGTTAATTCATATTTATACTTTAGTAAATTTATATTTAAACTTTACTTAGTTCATATTTATAAATTAGTTAATTCATATTTATACTTTACTTGTTTCATATTTATATTTGAGTTAATTCATATTTATACTTTAGTTAATTCATATTTATACTTTACTTAGTTCATATTTATACTTTACTTAGTTCATATTTATAATTTAGTTAATTCATATTTAAACTTTACTTAGTTCATATTTATAAATTAGTTAATTCATATTTATACTTTACTTAGTTCATATTTATATTTGAGATAATTCATATTTATACTTTAGTTAATTCATATTTATACTTTACTTAGTTCATATTTATACTTTAGTTATTTTACTCAGTATGATTATAATTTATTGCTTAATGAATTAGGATGGTAATTTTCAATTATTTCAAAAATAAACTCACTATTTGTACTAATTAAACATTGTCTAATCTTGCAGATGGACCGGCAATGGATGTATAACGCCGACAGACGTTCAGGTGGCTTCTTTCAAGGCATGCATCATTTTCTAGATGTGGCAGAGCAAAACAAGAAAAACGGATTCATGAGTTGCCCCTGCGGGGTCTGCAAGAACCTGAAGGAGCACAGTTCAAGAAGGGTCATTCACAGCCACTTGATTAGACACGGTTTCATGCCTGGCTACAGTTGTTGGACCAGCCACGGAGAAAGAGGTATTATAATGGAAGACGGAGAAGATGAGATTGATGACAACATTCTCGGATTTGCTGAATACCCTGCTTTTGCTGATACTACAATGGTTGATGCTGAGGAAGAGGATGGAGAAGATGCGCCTGCAGATGATCTTGGTCAGATGTTGCAAAATGCAAAGGATACAAGCGAAACTGAGAAGGAGAGGTTGAAGTTCCAGCGCATGTTAGAGGACCATCGCAAACCTTTGTACCCGGGTTGCGAAGAGGGACTAAAAAAACTCAGGAGCACATTGGATTTGCTGCAATGGAAGGCCAAAAATGGTGTATCGGACAAGGGCTTTGGTGAGTTACTAAAAATAGTGAAGAAGATGCTTCCAAGGGACAACGAATTGCCCTCGACAACATACGAAGCAAAAAAGCTCGTTTGCCCGCTGGGGTTGGAGTTGCAGAAGATACACGCATGTCCAAATGACTGCATCCTGTATCGTGGTCCCGAGTACGAGAAAATGGACGCGTGTCCGATTTGCGGCGCCTTGCGGTACAAGATCAGAAAAGATGACCCTGGTGATGTAGAGGGAGAGCTTATCAAAAAGAGAATTCCTACGAAGGTCATGTGGTATTCCCCTATAATACCACGCTTGAGGTGTTTTTTCAGAAATAAAGAGCATGCTCAGATGATGCGATGGCATAAAGAAGAGCGCAAGCGAGACTCAAAGTTGAGGCACCCTGCCGATGGGTCCCAGTGGAGAAAAATTGACCGAACATTCAAAGACTTCGCTGAAGATCCAAGAAACATAAGGTTTGCTTTGAGTACGGACGGCATGAATCCTTTTGGTGAAATGAGCAGTAGTCATAGCACTTGGCCCGTGACTTTGTGTATGTACAATCTTCCTCCATGGCTCTGCATGAAGAGGAAATTCATGATGATGCCTATTCTCATACAAGGCCCGAAGCAACCGGGCAACGACATTGATGTGTATCTAAGGCCATTGGTTGAGGAACTTTTACAGTTGTGGGGCGAAAACGGTGTACGTATGTGGGATGAGCACAAACAAGAGGAATTTGACCTACGAGCATTGCTGTTTGTAACCGTCAATGACTGGCCGGCTCTTAGTAACCTATCAAGACAGACAAACAAGGGATATAGGGCATGCACGCATTGTTTAAATGATACTGAAAGCATTTATTTGAAACATTGTCGCAAGGTTGTGTACATGGGCCATCGTCGATGGCTTCCAATGAATCATCCGGTAAGAAAGAAAGGCAAGCATTTCAAAGGGGAGGCAGATCGTCGTCCCAAGCCTATGCATCGTGATGGAAAGTACATATTCGCTATGGTAAAAGATCTAAAAGTTATTTTTGGAAAGGGGACAGGTAGTGTTGCTGTTCCAAATGATAGTAATGGGATGGCACCCATGTTTAAGAAGATGAGTATATTTTGGGAGCTACCATATTGGGAAGTCTTGGAGGTCCGCAACGCAATTGATGTCGTGCACCTGACGAAGAATCTTTGCGTCAACTTGATAGCCTTTCTAGGCACCTATGGTAAGACAAAAGATACACTGGAATCACGCCAGGATCTGCAAGATATGGAAGAACGACATGCACTACATCCTGAAGAGAGGGACAATGGGCGAAATTACTTGAGTCCTGCCAGCTTCACTCTAAGCAAGGAAGAAAAGGAAAGCATGTTCGAATGTCTAAATAGTATCAAGGTGCCCTCTGGATACTCTTCGAACATTAAGGGAATAATAAATGTGCCAGAGAAGAAATTTACAAACCTAAAGTCCCATGACTGCCACGTGCTCATGACACAGCTGCTTCCAGTGGCATTGAGGGGAGTTCTGCCAGAGAATCTACGATTAGCTATCGTAAAGCTATGTGCATTCCTCAACGCAATTTCTCAGAAGGTAATCGATCCAGACAATCTACTGAAGTTGCAGGTTGATGTGGCCCAATGCCTGGTGAGCTTCGAATTGGTTTTTCCACCGTCGTTCTTCAACATTATGACACATCTACTAGTTCATCTTGTCAAAGAGATTGAAATTCTGGGTCCTGTCTTCTTGCACAATATGTTCCCTTTTGAGAGGTTAATGGGAGTGCTAAAGAAATATGTTCGTAACCGTGCTCGACCAGAAGCATGCATATCAAAGGGCTACGGAACATAGGAGGTCATCGAGTTTTGTGTTGACTTCATCGATGATCTCAAACCGATTGGTGTTCCTGAATCACGGCATGAGGGGAGACTCGGTGGAAAAGGAACAATAGGAAAGAAGGTTGTCGGTACTTGGGATGATGATTCTTTTAACAAAGCACACTACACTGTTCTACAACAATCATCCTTGGTTAGTCCTTATATAGATGAACACAAGGAGCTTTTACGCACTGAATTCCCGGGGAAGACTGAGGTCTGGATTACACGTCAACACATTGATACTTTCGCTGGTTGGTTGCGGAAACATCTAATGCGCAATATGGACATACATGAACAGCTAGCATGGTTGGCCAGGGGTCCCTCCTTTACAGTCTTGACATTCCAAGGATATGAGATTAATGGGAATACATTCTACACAGTATCCCAAGATAAAAAGAGCACCAACCAAAATAGTGGGGTCCGTGTAGATGCCCTGGACAGCGATGGGAACAAGGACACATATTATGGTTACATAGAGGAGATATGGGAACTGGACTATGGCCCGTTATTGAAAGTTCCGCTGTTTCGGTGCAAATGGGTGAAGCTCAGTGGAGGAAGGGTGTCAAAAGACAATTATGGAATAACAACAGTGGACCTCAATAATCTTGGTTACAGAGATGAACCATTCGTCCTAGCCAAGGATGTGGCTCAGGTTTTCTATGTGAAGGACATGTCTAGTAAACCGAAAAAGCAAACAGAGAAGTCAAATAATGAGCCCAAGAGACACATAGTCCTTTCCGGAAAAAGAAACATCGTCGGCATCGAGGGCAAAACAGACATGTCGGAAGATTATGATAAGTTCGACGAGATTCCTCCATTCGCCGTGAATGTTGACCCAAGCATTCTATTAGCTAAAGAGGATGCTCCTTACGCACGTAGTGATCATAAGCAAGGCACATTCGTGAAAAAGAAGACTATTGCTGTTGTAGATCGTGATGTTTAATGTATTGTTATAACCATTATATAAGATATTGAGCATGCACTCTTATATTATTAATTTATGCTTTTGTGATGGAGTTATATTCAAATTGTTCTCAACACACATGTTCATATTAGCACATCTAGCTATTAAATGAAATAAAATGTTTATATTAGCACAAATGTTCTCAACACACATGAACTAAAATACTAATATATATATATTTGTCTGAGAATAATAATCGTAACATCAATCATATTATTATCACATATAGTAAATGAGAAAACTAACTGAAATATATTTTTAGTAAATGAAATAAGAAACAAATTGAAACAAAAAAAAATTGTAGCTTGACCTAAATAAGACTAGAGTATAGAGGTGATGCACACTTGTGAAATTCTAGCACTAGATAGCTTAAAAGAAGCCATGGAAGCTAAGGAAGAAGTTATAAACTCAAAAGAATTTGAATTGGACGAGTTCGATAACTTGGAAGTGCAATTCTGCACCCCACCGACTGTTGCGGTGGTGACCAAGATGGTCACCGCAACAGTCGGCCATGTAGGGCCATTTGGGCCAGGAAAGGCAGAAGCCACCGACTGTTGCGGTGGTGGTACTCAGGTACCACCGCAACAGTCGGTCATGAGTGGGCCAGGAGGCCTCAGGGTCAGAAGACCACCGACTCTTGCGGTGGGACCACCGCAACAGTCGGTCCCGCAGGCCAGAGTCCAGTTCGTCTCTGGATTGACGGACTGTTGCGGTGAGAACGGGGTTTTCACCCCACCGCAACAGTCGATCATGTGTCAGTGACCGTTGGAAGTTGTACTGGAGTGCACCACCGACTGTTGCGGTGGTAGCATCCATGCACGACCGCAACAGTCGGTCGTTTCGCGGATTTGCGCGGGAAGCAAAAACTCAGCCCCTTTAGTCCCGGATCGTGATGTTTAATGTATTGTTATAACCATTATGTAAGATATTGAGCATGCACTCTTATATTATTAATTTATGCTTTTGTGATGGAGTTATATTCAAATTGTTCTCAACACACATGTTCATATTAGCACATCTAGCTATTAAATGAAATAAATTGTTTATATTAGCACAAATGTTCTCAACACACATGAACTAAAATACTAATATATATATATTTGTCTGAGAATAATAATCGTAACATCAACGATATTATTATCACATATAGTAAATGAGAAAACTAACTGAAATATATTTTTTAGTAAATGAAATAAGAAACAAATTGAAACAAAAAAAATTGAAATATTACTGGCTTTTAGTCCCGGTTGGAGCCTCCAACCGGGACTAAAACTTTTAGTCCCGGTTCGTGGCTCTAACCGGGACTAAAGGGTCACGGGCCGACCGCGTTAAGCGTACCCGTGGGGCTTTCCCCTTCAGCGCGCCGATGCTGAGCTCCGCGCCCCGCTCTCCCTCCCGGCTGCGCGCAAGCCGCCGCCGCCCCGCCGTGGGCCGCCGCCGCGCCGGCCCCATCCGGAGCTCCGCCAGCCATCTAGGCCCGCGTGCCCCGTATTTAGCCGGCGGGCACCGCAGATCAGCCGTCGTTGGCGCCGGCGCCGGCCGAACCGTGGAGATCGGGCGGCCGCCCCCTGGGTGTTGGGATCGCACCTGGGAGCGCCGCGCGGTGGTCGCCGGCGAGGTCGGCGCCTGGGCCAACGGAGCGGGTGCCGTCCCTCGGCCTTGGGACCTTCTCCCGGGCGGAAATCCATCCGGCGCACCTCTTCGCCACCCGTCGCCCCGGTCCGTGCCGCCCACTTGCGCCGCCGCCTTCAGCGTCCGACCGGTGAGCCGGCCCACTTCCTTTCTTCCCCATCCTCGGGCTCACTTCACCGCCCCGGCACCCGCTCCTCCTGCGCGCCCATCCTGGAACCCCCTTCCGCCTGCATCGCGTCATTTCCCATTGGCTTCACCTCGTCGTGCAGCCCAGCATCCTCACGGCGGCACCATGGCCGGAGGAGGGGATGAACCATTCCGTCCGTACATGCATCCGGACCCCCGGTTTCCGTCCGGGTACTACCCCATGCACCCGTCCTTTGCGAATCCCCCGGTCGCCGGCAGCGGCAGTGAAGCGCCGCCTCCTGGGTTCCCTTCCTGGTGTCCTGGGTACTTTGGAACCACCAGTACACCATCGGCCCCGCCTGCGTACCTTGGAGGCGACGTGCATCCGGTTTACTACGAAATGCCACCTCCATCCGGCTTTGTCCCCTTTGATGAGGCAGCACGGCATTCGACCTCGTCCGCGGCACCCTTCGTCCCAGGCCCCTACGCATCCGTTCCGTCGATGAACACGCCTCCAGTGCGTTCCGGATACGGTGAGTGGCATGCATAGGTGTGACTATTATACTTGGAAATCCTCAATTCTAACATTCTTTGGTCATTGACAACTTTGCAGTACCGTATGGCGAGGGCAGTAGCCGTCCAGCCCGTGTGCACGTGCCAATGCTGACCCCCTCATGGCCTTCGGCGCCTACGACAGATGCGCCCGCTTCGTCCGGTGTTCCCGGCCATCGGATAACCCGAAGCCATTCCCGCTTCCAGGAAGCGTCCCCCGTGATTGATGTGGCTAG
>CM014272.1:73529681-73556931 GCA_004135705.1 Alloteropsis semialata | reverse complement strand
CAACAGAAATAAACAATGGTTCTGAATTTTCAGTGTGCAGTTCTGAATTGCAACAAATAGATGTGAATTTTTGCACTCATTCAGTGTTGCCCTACAGTGCAGAATGGTTCACAAATTTTTGCACTTTGTTCTTTCTGGACTAAAATCTCACATTTCTGTTACTTTTAAGGATAACTTCTAGATTAAAATGTCAACAGAAATAAACAATGGTTCTGAATTTTCAGTGTGCAGTTCTGAATTGCAACGACTAGATGTGAATTTTTGCACTCATTCAGTGTTGCCCTACAATGCAGAATGGTTCTCAAATTTTTGCACTTTGTTCTTTCTGGACGTAAATCTCACATTTCTGTACCTTACTTTTAAGGATAACTTCTAGATTTTCAGTGCCATGCTTTCCTGCAACAGCAAGATGTGAGTTTTCGCCCTTTTGCAGTATACTTTTCAGTGTTTGCCGCAAATGTTCACAAAAATGGTTTTCTTACATTTCATCTGCAAGAGCAAGATGGATTTAGAATGTCCACAGAAATAAAGAATGGTTCTGAATTTTCAGCGTGCAGTTCTGAGTTGCAACAATGCAGAATGGTTCTCAAATTTTTGCACTTAGTTCTTTCTGGACGTGAATTCTCACATATCTGTCATACTTTTCTTGATAACTTCTAGATTTTCAGTGCCATGCTTTCCTGCAACAGCAAGATGTGAATTTTCGCCCTCTTGCAGTATAGTTTTCAGTGTTTGCCGAAAATGTTCATAAAAATGCTTTTGAATCTTCAGTGCTATGCTTTCCTGCTTAAGCAAGATGTGAGTTGTCACACTCATCTGAAATGCCACACTTTCTGTTATTGATGGAAAGTACAAAGTTCGCCTAAAAATTTCACATAATCCTCTCCCGAAATGGAACACTTTCGTGGTTGACTGAGTTTCACACTTCTTTAAAAGAGCTGGTATCAACTGGATGAAAACAGAAATCACCTGAACATTCTTGCGTAACTGAACATTCTGCTAGCATTCAGAGACCACGCTGAACATTCTGCTACATTCAGAGATCGCATTGACACTCGCCACGGTATTTCAGTTTCATGATTTCTAATTGATTTTGCAAAACGCTTGCGTTATAGTATCACGTAGGAACTCTCACACTTCTGTGACTGGTTGAAAGTTCCTTTCTTTGAATTGATTCAACAAAGCACATTATGAATACTGAATTTGAACAATTGACAGAACACTACGTCTAAGGGTCTCAGATCTGTTGAACTCAGGTTTGCTTTGAACAATTAAAGAGCTGCTACCGGCTATATTATTCTTGCCTGACTTAACATTGCTAACATTCAGATATCCCAACGACTCACTGAAAAACGATCCCAGCACTTCAGTGCTGCGTCCTTTTACTGCAGAAGTGACACCGATTTGTGTCCGGAGATCTCAATGCGAAATGAAATTGATGAAAGATGCGACGTCTTTCCAAGAGGACCCACCCTCTTCTGACGCAGCACGAGCCGCGTCCTTGAGCAGCGCAGCTCACCTCCTCATGTCCGCGGCATCTGTCGAGTCAGGGCTCATCAGCCTCTCCACGGCCGCCGCGATCTCCTCTCTCCGGAGGTAGCGGTGCAACGGAGCAAACGGGCGGAGATCTGACGCGTGGAAGGAAACCGGCGGCGGCGGCAGCGAGCAGGAAAGAAAGGAAAAAGGACGGGGGCATCCGTTCTGCCAGTGCCACCCACATGCGCGAGACGAGATAAAAAACATACGAGAAAACGGGAGCGATGCGTGAGGGGAGCGTTCAACTGCTTCGGGACACGTGGCAAGTGTAGCACAGATCACGGCGCATTGTCGAACGGCTGCTGATAACGTGTGTTGCCCCATCCGGTATTGGGATTGATTTCCCGCACCTCGGCGACCAGCCGGCTGTTGATCGGCTGGTCGAAGGCGATGGGCAGGGTCAGCATGGGCACGCCGGCGTACGCCGCCTCGAGCGTCGAGTTCATGCCGCAGTGGGTGAAGAACCCCACGACCGAAGGATGGCACAGTCCCCTCAGCTGGTGGGTCCAGGGCACGACGAGGCCGGCGGCGTCGCGCCCGCCAGTCAGGCCTCGCACGCGGGAGCGCGCGTCCGTGTCGCGGAGCACCCACAGGAACCTGGCCTTGCTCTCGGCCAGGCCGGCGGCGATCTCGTCGAACTGGGCGGCTGGCACCGAGAGGAAGCTGCCGAGCGAGACGTACAGCACGGAGCCCGCGCGGCCTGTGCGTCTAGCCACGGCATATAGCCGTCTCCGTCCGGATTGGCCTTGCGCCCTTGCAGTGCCATGAACGGGATGCAAGGGCCTATCGCGTACACCGGGCAAGCTAGCTCTCGCCTTAGAGCGCCAATGGAGTCGCTCTCGAGCTCTTGGAACGAGGTTAAGATGATGCATTGTGCTTTCTTTACAGAGCAGTAGGCTTCGAGGATTTTGTCTAGCATCGCCGCATTGGTGTGTGTGGGCGCAAGATCAGCGAATTTGATGGATTTCGTGCCAGGGATGTAGGCTTCGATCAAGCAACGATCAGTGCCGTCTGCACAAGATCAATGCGTAGAAATGTTAGCAAGCCGAGAGGAACAGTGTTAGTACGAGCTGCAGAACCGGCCGCCGCGGGTGGCAGCAGGTGGAAGCTGTAGTGCACCACGAACATGCTGGCGCTGAGCGGGCACATGACGCAGACCGGCACGCCCCTCCGCGCGCCGACGGCCACGGTCCACGGCACGAACACGTCGGCCACGATGGCCTACGGGGCGGCGAGCCGGTCGAGCAGGCGCTCGAACGGCGGCGCCATCTTGGTGTACGGCCTCCAGGAAGCCGACCATGTCGTTGGCGCGGCCGTGCTCCGAGGGGATCACGTTGGGGATGGCCTCGAAGCGGACGCGGGGGGCCAGGTCCGGCAGCGCCGCCGGGGCGCCGAGCAGGCCGAGCCACTCCTCAGGGACGACGACGGTGGCGGCGGACACGCCGTCGCTGGCGACGAGGAGGCGGCACAGGTTCAGCATGGCGTTGACGTGGCCGCGGCCCGGGTACGGCACGGCCACGATGTGGCATGGCGGCGCCGCCGTGGAGCCCATCGCTCCTTGCCGTGGGGGACTCGTGGCTACCTAGCTAGGCCTGCGATACACGGGCAGAGGTTGGTGGCCTGATGAATCGTGACGAGATCCGCCATTGGGGATGTAACAGTATTATGGAGGGGGGCAGGACGGCCGGTGGCGTCGGTGACTCGCTGCCTCGGTATCGTCCGAGTTCCGACCATGATGGACCGCACGCCATTTCTGACAACCTCCATTACTTTTCTGATGATGAGGTAGGACTTGAACCATCTGCAGAAAAAGAAAGAGAAAATACACAACATTTTGGGGGTGTGTTTTTTTTTCTTCTTTCAAACACAAGATTCTAAGGGACCGGGATATTGCGCGACCCGTCGCGCAATTGCGGACGGCGCGACCCCCCACCCCCAACACGCGAACAGAAAACTGCCCAACCCCTCGCCCACCCCGTAGAGCAACCGGTCATTTTCCTTTTGCGGCCAGATTTCCAGACACGTCCGAACAACACCCCGTGAAAAATGGGATTGATACAGGACAAGCCGAGATCCGCGCGCTGAATGGAGCACAGGTTGCCATCTGCATCTTGTTGTTCGTCGCGGATCCTCCATTCTTTCCCCGCCGCCAAGTTCAGCACCTCATCGATCCTGTCAATCCAAGCGCGGGGGAAAAGATCAGCAACGGAAAAACGAGTCAATCTCAGCTAAAATCTGCATAGAAGGTATGTTGCTTGAAACGCAATCTATGGATCTATGAACAGGGAGCTACGGATCTGTGAACTGGGAGCTACAGATCTGTTTCTATGTGTTCTTCTATCAAACTATGTTTTCTGCTTTCTAACAACTTATGAATTCTTAAATACACGAATTTTCATTAAATTACGTACTGTAGTGCCAATCTGTGTATGTTTGGTTCAAAAATCCAGTAACAGGGTACCAGTGTAACAAAAAATTAAATAGCTGTTGTAGTGTCAATCTGTGTATCTTTGGTTATATCAACCTTTGAGGTATACATGTGGAAACCTATGTGCACTTAATGTCAACCTATAAATGAATAGGTACATCAATCTATTTGTTTTCTTAATTTCAACCTATGTGTGCTGATTTGACAAAATTTATTGTAGGTACAAAAAAATAACATCCAATCAAGGAATAGACCTCAATATTAAACCAATTGATGTTGACATAGATGCTGCAAATTCTTCTTTCAAAGACACTACAGATGACGCTGGTGGCATGCAGATTGCCTCTGTATTTGAAGGCAATGAAACGACAGTACGACCAATAGTGAGATGTCAAAGCATCAATTCAGCTCTGTGTGTTGGACTAGTTGATGCAATTTCAGGCCTCCAATCTGAATCAGGTGGATTGACGGTACCAACAGCTCAAACTTCAGGAAATGAGGGTGATGTTGAAGATGGGGTGGAGGTTCTGTCCACACCACAAGAACCTTACCTAGGCATGACTTTCCGCACATCACAGGAAGCAAAAGAGTACTACAACATATACGCCCGTCATTCTGGTTTCTAAATACGCATTGACTCGTCCAGAAAATCGAGCAGAGATCATGAAAAGAGAAAAGTGTTCTTTGTGTGTCAGAAAGCTGGTGTCAACAAGAAGCAGAAAGTGGATGAAGATGGTCTGACAACTGAGAAGAAAATAGTGAAACAAAGACGGAGAGATTATGTTGAGAGGACACGCTGCCCAGCACGAATGTTTGTCAGATTGACAGGACCAAGCCAATGGGAAGTTGTGCACTTTGAGAAGGAACATAACCACGAGCGTGTCAAAAAAATTTCACTCACAAAATTCATGAGGTCACATAGAGACATACCTGCAGAAGAGAAGGAGTTCATAAAGCTACTGCATGGTTGTTGCATTACCACTACACGTGCATACCAAATAATGGTAGAGCTGTATGGGGGGATTGAAAACTGTCCATACACAGAAGGTGATGCGAAGAATCTGCGAGTGGAGCACCGTGCAGAGTACAGAGGCAAAGATATGAAAGCAACACTAGATCACTTTGAGGAGCTGAAAAAAGATGACCCATATTTCTATTACAGATACACACTTGATCAGGAAGATAGGGTAGAAAACCTGTTCTGGGTTGACGGTGCAGCCAGAAAAGCATATCAGAGCTATGGCGACTGTATATCTTTTAACTGCACTTACTTGACAAACATCTACAATATGCCTTGTGCACCATTCATAGGTATGTAGCAACCTGTATGAGAATTCTGTATCATATTATCTGAATTGTCTGTGTCAACCTACTGTGTATGAAACAAATAATAAACTATTGTGATTGACAATGACAGGGATTGACAGAAATGGTATCACTATACAACTGGGTTGTGGGTTCTTGAGAAATGAAAAGATACCTGCATTTGAATGGCTGTTTACTAAGTTCAAGAATGCAATGGGAGGGAAGGAGCCAGATTGCATCATCACTGACCAGGATGCAGCAATGGCAGCAGCAATTGCAAAAGTTTTCCCAGGATCAATTCATAGGAACCGCAGGTAAGCTACATGAAAACATGTGCTGTTAAACAATGGCAAACTAAAATATTGGGATGCGTCAATGTGTAGCAATTTTTATATTACTATAATTAAAAATTATAGGTGGCATATTATGGAGAATGCAAGGAAGAGGTTGGGACCTTTTTTGGATGGCAAGGAGGGCCTAGCAAAGGACTTCAATGATTGTGTTGACAACAGCTTTACCCCACAAGAATTTCAATCGAAATGGCAAGCATTCCTGGATAAATATGAGATCAACAATGATGAAAGATTCCAGCACCTATATGACATGAGAGAAATGTGGGTTCCTGCATTTTTTATGCAAAACTTTTTTCCCTTCCTACAAACAACAGCAAGAAGTGAAGGATTCAATGCTGTACTAAAGCGATACGTCAACCCGATGAACTCAATACTCAACTTTGTTCACCAATATAAGAAGATACAAGACAGGATACTCAGCAAGCAAGTGATGCAGGAAGCAAACACAAATATCAAGGTTCCATCATTCTTGACGGGGCGTCCAATGGAGCAACAGATGAATGAAATGTACACAAGAAAACTTTTCAATGTCTTCCAAAGTGAGCTGCAGTACAGTTCAGCATACTACATTAATCATGTTGACGGAGAAAACATGATAGATGTCATTCCATATGGATTTGTCGCAGCCCAATACTACGGAAAAAGAAATTTCAGAGTCACTGCAGACAAGTTGGCTGGTGTGTATACTTGTGAGTGCTGCAAGTTTCAGAGAGATGGAGATTTGTGTTGCCACATATTAAAAGTATTTGATGCACTTGCAGTACGAGAGGTACCTGAAAGATATATTTTGCCAAGATGGTCAGCTGAAAAAATTGATGAAGATGAAAATGACGATACTGCTAATCAACCTTTGCAACCCACACAGATTTCAAAACGGGGACGTCAAACTGTTAGATACCACACTATATGCACAAACTTCACAAAAATGGTTAGGCCTTTTATGGATGATGATCAGGGTCATCAGATTGTGTTGAAGCACATTGCCGCTCTGAAATCTGAACTTAATGCACACAATAAGAGGAAGATGACAGATGTTACCACACAAGTAGAAGATGTGCAAACTGATGGACAGCTGCAGCAAAGTGCAACTGCAACCCAAAGCAAAACAGAAACACAACGAAAAACAAAGGTTGGAAAGCAAACAAAAACAAAAACTTCAAATTTGGATTTGGTCACTGCTGCAATCTTGCATACAGGTATGATGTTTTTGTCCACAAACAATATGTAAAGGTTTATATTAGGTTCATGTAAAGTTGTGCAAATTCATTGTATCAAAATACTTTGCTATCAACATTGTTTGCAGAAAATGATTTGGGCATTAGCGATCCACCAATCACAAAGAGACAAGGCCGTCCAAGGAAATTGAGATTAAGACACCCGCTTGGACTTGAATCTTCAAAGAAACAGCCACCACCCTGTGGATATTGTGGTGCTACTGATCATGTACCATCAGCTTGTCCATCAAAGCCAAGGAAAAAATATACAAAAGAGCTATAGATAAATAAATAGAAAAATTGTATTTCATAATATCAAGTTATTTGTGTCTTACACAGAGTCGTGTAATGAACATTTAATTTTTAATCATTAAATGTATGAATATATATAATATATATTAATATTCATAATGAATCCATGTACAAAAAATTCAATCAAACTATCTGCATAATATATAACAACTTATATGCAAAATGTTTATCAATCTATGTACATCATGTCTAACAATCTAACTGTAGGATTAATAAATCTAAGTGTAGGATGTGTGTAAATATATCCGCGCATACATAATGTCAATATATGTAAAAGTTATATAAAAAAATGGCATGGTACGTCACAAATTTAATAAGAAACTAGCATGTGGACCTAATCAGTGCACCAGAGCCTATCAGGTTGGGACGAGTGCCCCACTAATCAGTGCACCGGAGCCTATCAGGTTGGGACGAGTGCCCCACTAATCAGTGCACCGGAGTCTATCAGGTTGGGACGAGTGCCCCACTAATCAGTGCACCGGAGCCTATCAGTTGGGACGAGTGGCCCACTAATCAGTGCATCGGAGCCTATCAGGTTGGGACGAATGCCCCACTAATCAGTGCACCGGAGCCTATCAGTTTGGGACGAGTGCCCCACTAATCAGTGCACCGGAGCCTATCAGGTTGGGACGAGTGCCCCACTAATCAGTGCACCGGAGCCTATCAGGTTGGGACGAGTGCCCCACTAATCAGTGCACCGGAGCCTATCAGTTTGGGACGAGTGCCCCACTAATCAGTGCACCGGAGCCTATCAGGTTGGGACGAGTGCCCCACTAATCAGTGCACCGGAGCCTATCAGTTTGGGACGAGTGCCCCACGAATCAGTGCACCGGAGCCTATCAGGGGGAGTTTCATAGTTACTGAACCCGATGGGACGGAGTCGCCCCCCAAACCCAAAACCCTAATCAGTGCACCGGAGCCTATCAGGTTGGGACGAGTGCCCCACTAATCAGTGCACCGGAGCCTATCAGGTTGGGACGAGTGCCCCACTAATCAGTGCACCGGAGTCTATCAGTTTGGGACGAGTGCCCCACTAATCAGTGCACCGGAGCCTATCAGTTTGGGACGAGTGCCCCACCAATCAGTGCACCGGAGTCTATTAGTTTGGGACAAGTGGCCCACTAATCAGTGCACCGGAGCCTATCAGGGGGAATTTCATAGTTACTGAACCCGATGGGACGGAGTCGCCCCCCAAAACCCAAAACCCTAATCAGTGCACCGGAGCCTATCAGTTTGGGACGAGTGCCCCACTAATCAGTGCACCGGAGCCTATCAGGGGGAATTTCATAGTTACTGAACCCGATGGGACGGAGTCGCCCCCCAAAACCCAAAACCCTAATCAGTACACTGGAGCCTATCAGGTTGGGGCGAGTGCCCCACTAATCAGTGCACCGGAGCCTATCAGTTTGGGACGTGTGCCCCACTAATCAGCGCACCGAAGCCTATCAGGCTGGGACGAGTGCCCCACTAATCAGTGCACCAGAGCCTATAAGGTTGGGACGAGTGCCCCATTAATCAGTGCACCGGAGTCTATCAGTTTGGGACGAGTGCCCCACTAATCAGTGCACTGGAGCCTATCAGTTTGGGACGAGTGCCCCACTAATCAGTGCACCGGAGCCTATCAGTTTGGGACGAGTGGCCCACTAATCAGTGCACCGGAGCCTATCAGGGGGAATTTCATAGTTACTAACCCGATGGGACGGAGTCGCCCCCCAAAACCCAAAACCCTAATCAGTGCACCAGAGCCTATCAGATTGGGACGAGTGCCCCACTAATCAGTGCACCGGAGCCAATCAGGGGGAATTTCATAGTTACTGAACCCGATGGGACGGAGTCGCCCCCCAAAACCCAAAACCCTAATCAGTACACCGGAGCCTATCTGGTTGGGACGAGTGCCCCACTAATCAGTGCACCTGTTGACGCAGAAAATCGGCGGTCGTATCCTCAACAGTCAACACAAGAAGACCAGGGAGATCTGCTTCACTCCAGTGCCAGCCTGCACTTTGTTCAGGTTCACGGCGTGCCAGTCAGTTTGACCATTCAACTGACAAGGAGCATGATCGATATCATATAGCGAACCGGCCATGCCTTTGCAGAATATAATCAGTACAGAATAAGGCCGATACGCTGTTCATCGTCTTAACTGCTTGATCATCATCTCTAATACATCTGCTAGCTTTCCGATCTCTCATAGCTGTTGAAGAATCAGATTAATTCACATGGCGTAGATCTAAATCAATCTAGCAACCTCAAACAACCGAATAAGCTGCCTTCAAATAACCAAGATAAATCTAGCTCCGACGTAGGGAATCTAGATCAAACCCGAAAGCTCGAAGAACAACCCAATAAACGATTAATCACTGAATAACCAAGAGAAACCCAGCTCCGACGTAGGGAATCTAAACCAATCTTAGCAATCCAAAGATAAATCGGTGGCATCATTGCCTCACGTAATTGCTCGCAGATATAATAAAGACAGCTCTCCCGCAGCTAATCTTGATGCAATCATAATAACAGATCGGCTTTGCCCGTTGCAATATGTTCAATAAGCTGTGAGAGCCGATATGTTGTCCCTCCTGCCTAATCTCTTGGACAGGAAGCTCGCAATGATAATCATCCTGATAGAACAGTAACAAGATCGTTCCAATATTCACAGCTGTTGAAGAAACAGATTGACTCACATGGCGTAGATCTAAACCAATCTAGCAACTCCAAACAACAGCATGAGCTGCCTTCTAATAATCAAGAAGGATCTAGCTCCGACGTAGGGAATCTAGATCAAACCCGATATTCAAAGAACAACCAGATTAAGCCTATAAAGGTGAATCGGACCTGGAACGATATTGTCAGCTCAAATCGGACTAAACCAATGCTCATAGCTGTTTGAAGAGTCAGATCAATTCACATGGCGCAGATCTAAATCAATCTAGAAACTCCAAACAACCGCATAAGCTGCCTTCTAATAATCAAGATAAATCTAGCTCCGACGCAGGGAATCTAGATCAAACCCGAAAACTCGAAGAACAACCCGTTAGTAACAGATCGGCTATTACATTGAATAAGCAAAGTAAAGCCGACATGTTACGTTGAACAGCATAAACGAGAAAGGGCGATGCGCCTCAATTCAAAGCTTACGCTAATTCGGTAGTTGAACCATCCAAACGAGAAGAGGGCGATGCGCCTCAGATCAAAGCTTGGATCGATCCGGGTGACGGAACTCGTGGCAGGCTGGAGATCGAAGACTGATGCAGCCCAGCTTGCTGAAGAACTCGTCGATAAGCTACATGGTTCCTAAGGTTTTGGCGTGATGCCAGTTTGTATATTGATCGAGAGATAAAAAATTACAACGACTGTGCACCCTTTATATTTATAGGGCTGCTGAACCTAAGACCTGGCGTGTAACTCACGCATAGGAAGCAAACTCTTAGTTAAACCCATTACAATTTGACTACCTTAATCAATACCTAGAGAAATATTTAAGATACACGGACTCTGGCTTTCCTTTGTGCAAAATCCTTCTCAATTAAGCTTCCTCTGACGTGCATGCATAATTAACCTGGACTCCTTTTTGCATCTACGCCTTGCATGTACTTTCTTTATTATTTCTTCTTTGTTCTGGCCGATTCACGTATCCCATATCAATATTATTTATTTCCAATAATCCGAATCATCATCGTATGGCATCATAGTGCTTTAATTCCATTAGGCTTCAATGGAGCCTCGCCCTTTGCGCGTACTGGCCTTTTCTTCCTGACGTCATCTTGCCTCTTTTCTTTTATCTTAATCACCTTCTCTTGAAATCTGCAGCTTCCGTCTTGATTTACCTTAGATTATCGGCTTTATTTTGGGGATCCTCTAGCCATAAAATTACAAAATTTCGGTGTTAACAGCACCGGAGCCTATCAGTTTGGGACGAGTGCCCCACTAATCAGTGCACCGAAGCCTATCAGGTTGGGACGAGTGCCCCACTAATCAGTGCACCGGAGCCTATCAGGGGGAATTTCATAGTTACTGAACCCGATGGGACGGAGTCGCCCCCCCAAAAACCCAAAACCCTAATCAGTGCACCGGAGCCTATCAGGTTGGGACGAGTACCCCACTAATCAGTGCACCGGAGCCTATCGTGTTGGGACGAGTGCCCCACTAATCAGTGCACCGGAGTCTATCAGTTTGGGATGAGTGCCCCACTAATCAGTGCACCGGAGCCTATCAGATTGGGACGAGTGCCCCACTAATCAGTGCACCGGAGCCTATCAGTTTGGGATGAATGCCCCACTAATCAGTGCACCGGAGCCTATCAGTTTGGGACGAGTGCCCCTCTAATCAGTGCACCAGAGCCTATCAGTTTGGGACGAGTGCCCCACTAATCAGTGCACCGGAGCCTATCAGTTTGGGACGAGTGGCCCACTAATCAGTGCACCGATGAGCCTATCAGTTTGGGACGAGTGCCCCACTAATCAGTGCACCGGAGCCTATCAGGTTGGGACGAGTGCCCCACTAATCAGTGCACCGGAGCCTATCAGGTTGGGACGAGTGCCCCAGTAATCAGTGCACCGGAGCCTATCAGTTTGGGACGAATGCCCCACTAAAAAGTGCAACGGAGGCTATCAGTTTGGGACAAATGCCCCACTAATCAGTGCACCAGAGCTTATCAGGGGGAATTTCATAGTTACTGAACCCGATGGGACGGAGTCGCCCCCCAAAACCCAAAACCCTAATCAGTGCACCGGAGCCTATCAGTTTGGGACGAGTGCCCCACTAATCAGTGCACCGGAGCCTATCAGTTTGGGACGAGTGCCCCACTAATCAGTGCACCGGAGCCTATCAGTTTGGGACGAGTGCCCCACTAATCAGTGCACCGGAGCCTATCAGGTTGGGACGAGTGCCCCACTAATCAGTGCACCGGAGCCTATCAAGTTGGGACGAGTGCCCCACTAATCAGTGCACTGAAGGACCCGATGGACGGACAAAGCCTATCAGTGAAAATTTCATAGTTACTAAAACCAGAGCCTATCAGGGAGACTAGGTCGGCCCTGATCAGTGCAACAAAAGCCTATTTGGCGGACGAGATTGGCCCTAATATATCAATCTATTAGCAAGATGTATCAAAATACGTGCAGCATGTTCTCTCAATAGATGTGCAAAATGTGTATCAATCCATGGTAGCCTGTGTGTCAAGCAATGTGAATACACAGTGCAGGTTTTGTATGAACAGTGGCCAATTCAAAGTTACTGAATGGCAACCTACAGACGATGTTATATATATTTAACATAGATTCATATATACACATAGATGAAAACATCAGTCAACAACCTAGCAACACACGTATTGACATCCCAGCATACTAAAAATATTCATATGTACATTACAAACAAAACAAATATTTCTTCTTGACATAACAATAGGCGTGAGCAATCTTTCATTAGACTAAGCAGCAATCAAGCCAGCGACTTTCCCTTCCCTTTGATTTGCTTTGCTCCATCTTGTGATCTGTACAAAAAAAATTGAAAGAATGAAACAATGGCTGCAGATTGATACTCATGATCAAAACAATTTTGACAAATATATAGGTCAAAATATAACGCTTTGTGATCGTACATTATATTTGGCAGGAGGATTTCCTTCCAGTTGGCTTCGTTAGAATTGCTGTTGAGCCACTCCCATAGCATCTGAATCCTCAGGTTACGCTCATTGTTACCAACAAATTTTGGCAATTGCTTTTCATCCCAATGTTGCATTGCCTTTAAAGTGAACAAACCACAATCATGCCTGCCAGCACATAACAAATTAATAAGAAACAAAAATAACCAAACAAATTGGAAAAAATGGAAAAAAATTTACTTACAGCCCAAATTGACGGTAGTTTTCGATATACTCCAGCTCATATGTGAAAATTGTGGGCAAAGTACATGCAGGGTTCTTAGCTGTGTAAGAATTCCATAGCGTTATAATTCTGGCTCGAGCCTTTGAAGCTTTCTCCCTAAGTTGAGGATCCTGGGCATTCCTGTTGCTGTCAATGACTTGGAATTTCTTATCAACTAGATTCAAAAAAAACTAAGAACCAGTGACCACCATAACTTAGTTGTACATTGTCATGTATTGGGAACAAAACCTGCAAATTTGAAAAAAAAAAGATAACACCATGACTAACTTGATTTCAGTATGAATGTAGGTTGACGATCAAACAAAATATCATTTTTTGAAGAAAGAACTTCAAGATTTTTGGCAATTATTTATGTCTTATTTTTTAGGAAATATCACTAAGAAAATAGCATATAGGTTGACAGGAAAAGTGCATAGATGTTCATACTCTGGAAAAAACATCACATTTAGGTTGACAGCAGCAGCACATATAGGTTGACCAAAACATCACATTCCATAGGATTTTGACATATACATTGACAGTAAGATTACATATGGATTGAAATTGAACTAACATGCAGATTGATACAAAAGGACAAAAATTGAAAAATTAAAACTTTAGGTTTGACAGAACAATGTGGTTACCATGTCAAAATCTGCATTGTTGAAGCGAAATGCTTTCTCCAATAACCTACCGGGCTTTGCTTGAGGGTCCAACATTTGAAGCTGTTAATTTACAAAACATAGAAACAAAAATGTTTAAAGTAGAAATGCAAAAAAAAAGCAACACATGAAAATAAAAGAACATGTATCAAGAAAAATACCCCAACCCATGGAGACATCATTCTTTTTCTCTGTTGACTGGGGTTGCATGACAGTACAAATGATCCAATTTGAAGAGCAATTGTATCAAGACATTTTCCAACAGCAAGAGCATTGGCTAACTCTGCTGCAGTGGCAGAAACTTCAACAGACTTAAACACATAAGGACTGTAGAACAAAATAAGAAAAAATAATGGTCATTTCAACAAACTAATGTTTAATAGATGAAAATAAAAAAAAATTGTTCATACCTGCATACAGGAGGTTTAGAACAAGTGAAAGTTGATAGAGTTCTAAAAACTGTTTCTTGATCTTGACTAACGAGTGAAAGATCTGTAACATGAGTTCGACGCTCCTGATTATTCAATTTATATAATACACCACGAGCTCCATCAGCGATGGATGGGGTAATAACATTTTGTGCATTGATTGGGTTGTCATCATCCTCTTGTGACAACCCCAATGAGAAACTCGGTGGAAACGCTGCCCGTTTGTAGGCTTCAGAATGAAACATGTTTGGAACAGCCTGAAAGTTTTTAAAAAATAATAGTTGAAAAAACACTCTGTCAACATAAGTACACAACAAGTTAAAAGTGTATCAAGTTATGTATTTATGTTGAAAAAAATATATCAAATTCTGCAGAAGGCATTGTTAATGTGTAAAAAAACTAACCTCCTTTGTTGCTGGATCAGAATTAGCAATGTTTGTATCAGGAGCTATGACACCTTCACTCTTTAAATTTGATGACTCAACCTATTGAAAAATTGTAATAAACATCAGCATTGGAACAAAAAAATTAAATGTTTGCAAAAAGGCTGCATTAAACCTTTATAGATATACCTTGTCAACATTGACATCCGCATCACGTACGGGTGATTTCAACTTCCTCACATATACACAAACTCTAGCACAACCTCCTGTGTCTGGAGAAGGACTCTTGGGTTCCTCATTGCTCTAATAATAAAGTGAACTAGATTGTTTAGGAAATGTAAAGCAAAAAAAACAGTACTGAACATTCCTCATATTTTCAGAAAAATAGTTACCTTACAAATAGTTGAATCTGTTGCAACAACATTAACTGGCTCTACACTTTCAGTTCTGCAATCTTTTGAATTATTGTCCTCTGAAAATTTGGGAACAGGTGGAACAACCGCATCCTGATGAACATATATTGACACCAATTATGAATGTGCATTGACACCAATTAGGAACTGATAGTAACTAGGAATATACAATGACAACAAGCATGAATAACAATTAACAAGTAAAAGATGCTTATCTGGCTAGTGATAGAATCAACACCTCGGTTCTTGTCCCTTACTGTTAATTTCTTCCTACTGGCATCCTTAGAATCTTGCAGAACTTGTTTTCTTTTCTTAATATCAGTCCGTACAGCCAATCTCTTTGTCCTTCGTCCAGACCTACCGGAAGGACAAACAATTTTCTTTGGGGCCATTTCTTCCATCACTTTAGCTTCAAACTGTTTGATGCTGTCATGAATCGGCTTGTTCAGCTCCTCATGCATTGCTTCTGGGTCAGGCAAATTCACTGTGTTACCAATGGCGCTCACTGTTTTCTGAAAATCAGGCTTTGGAAGAACTGGATCAAACAACTCAGGTAATTCAAGCTTCTTTGCATTTTTTAACATGCGAGCAGCTGGAGGTGTGTCAAACAAACCAAGATCTCTGAGCTGGCTCATGACAGATTGCTCTCTTGGTGGTGAAATTGGGGTAAGATCTGAAAATATATCACTATCACCTGTCCCAACAGATTCTTGAGATGGTAACTCATTGTTTTCCAATTTTGTTTTGTTACTGGCTGCAAGTGTACCAGAACCGTTTCCAGCATCTTGGCCAACATCTTTGGTAATGGTAGTATCTTGTGCACCATCATTGCTTGTACCAGCATCTGAATGTACTGTGTCCTTGTTGTGTTCCCCAGAAGATTTGCCATCACCTTCATCACCTTTGCCTTCATCTTTTTCAACATCTAAACCAAAACCTGTTCCGTCACCATCATCACCATCTTTTTTTTATGGCCTTCATCCTTGACTGTGCCTCTCTCATCATCTTCAATGTCAACTTCTTCATCTTCATCATCATTCTCTGCATCTTTATCCTTTTGTTTGTCCATGTCCCTGTCCTTGTCTTTATCCAAGTCTCCATCCTTTTCTTTCGCTTGAGCTACAAAAAAAAACATTGAGTCAAATATTGATGTTGCAGAAATTCACAAAAATACAGTGATTGAATGAAAGTTATAGAGCTCTGGACAGATTGCTAGTGGATTGACAAGACAGATTCATGTTGACAAAAAGTTACATGTACATTGACATAAACTTAAATTGATGTTGACAATCCAAATGCATTTGGATTGACAAAAAATACTTGTTTTTTCTCATTAACAAAACATTACTCGACATAATAAAAAATGATATCTTACATGCCAGAAGTAACATTGCAGAGGCAATTTCTCCCTCAGGATCTGTGTTGCACAAATACTCAATCATAAAAGAAAAAGGTCGCTTCAATTTGTCAACGTAATTTTATTATCACAAACTTAAATTTCATAAAGTGGTAAACAGATTGGTAGAGAAAAAATGTCACAATGTGGATGGAAAAAATATCTGTAAATGTTAATAACTTACAAATGTGGACTGATTGTACCCAAGAAATATGTGCCAATATTCAAAAATTACAAAATTATGGAATGATAAACAGAAAAAAATATGTCAAAATCTGTTAGACATACCTTTTCCAGTTTCGGATTGAACTGGATCAGCCTTTTCAATATCAACCTGAGACTCTGTGTTTTCATCGTATAAGTTTGGATCCTTTTCAGAATTCAGATTTCGATTAACTTGATCACCACCTTCAAAATTCTCATTTACATCCCTAAAAACATAAAAAAAAACAAGACATGAAGTACAAAAAAAATTATATAGCAATGTAAGTAACATGTATGAGGTTCAAGTGTATTAGAAAGAATGTTGTGTCATAATACCTAGTAACTTTAGACACAATCTGATGAGCATCAAAATCATCTTTAACGTCATCATGTTTAGGGAGGTCATCATCAAATTGAGCAGCAGAATCAGAATCACCATAATCCTCCTCACTACTACTTGACATGGCTTGAACTTTGCTATCCGCTACACTCTTGGACTTGCGTTCACACACAACCCTGTCATCATCATCTGACTCATCAACAAATGCACTGCCACCATCAGGATCAGAAGTTGTATCACTCTTATCTTCAAACTCAGATTCATCATCTTCATTGTTTTTCAACTTATCCCTTCCAGATGATGTGCCTGCTGCACTTGTAGTAGCATGAGCTGCTCTGGACCTCGTTATGCGCCCAACTACTGTTCTGTTTGTCTGTGCTCCTAAATCAGAACCAGGAACACCAACAAAAGCCGTTTGATGTGAAGGTAATGGAGCTGAACTGCCAGGCGCTTGTTGGCCACCATGACTTAAACGCCAAACCATGTTAAAAACAGCTTCATTGATAGCAACACTGAAATCACCAACAATTTTCCTAATAACATCTCGATTCTGCAAAAGAATTTTTATAAAAAATTAAACAAATAGAAAGTACACAGGTGCATACAGTGAGAATAAACAAGTTCATATAGTCAATATACACAGAACTAAATAGTAAATATATACAAATTTACTGAACATACACAAATTGTTATATTTAATATAAACATGTTGATATAGTTAAAACACAGATTGATAGAATGCAAATAAAAAGATTGACACACAAAATAAAAAACAGATTGATGAAGTTAATATCAACAAGTTGATATAGTTGAAAAAACAGATTGATATATTGAAAATGCATAGATTGATAAAGTAAAAATACCAGTGTGATTGAACCAGAAGGAACATTAGAATTGACAAACTCATCAACCATATGAGGTTGAATTAGAATAGATGAATTCTTGCTGAAGTGGGGCTTTAGCTGTGTCATTTAAAAATGATTAAAAAATGTTAACAGTTGGTAGAAAAATATTGTTTCAAAATAAAATGTGATGCCTTACATGTGATTTCCCGAAAGAAGTCTTAGAAACTCGATCAAGACCAACAACATGGTTCACCAAATCTCCACTCCAAACAGAACATCTTATCTGAGTAGCTTGATCAATAATGTCACCAGTAGCGAGCGAATCCAAGTACAAAAGCTAAAAAAAAGTATAAGAACATGAAGGAAAATATTACAAATTAAAAAAAATTAAGAAACTTACAGTGAGAAATAGCAAACATCCAGAAACAGATTTCCTTCCAATTTGCTTAAACTCTTTAATCTCTTGAACTAAACGATCAACGACTAGTTGACACCAATTGTAATGTTGAATATCATCACGAACTGCAATAGCGTCATAAGCACGCACAGACAAGGTAGTTCCTGAAGTAGGACACAACAGAGTGGATATAGCAAACAAAAGCCAGTACTTGAGCCAATCAAAGTCATTTTCCCCTTCCCTGGACCCAAAAGCCAAGCTAGAGCATCAGCAAAAGAAGGTGCCCTCTGCTCTCCTACAGGTCCAACCAGCTTGTAGAATGCAACAAATGTATCAGCGCCACTTCTTTTTTCATAAGAAATCTTTCGATCTCCCCTAGGAAGTCCAAACATTCTCTCAACGGAATGGTCATCAACCTTGATAACACCTCTAAAAGGAATGACCAGTTCACTTTTCTCAATGTCAAAAAGGTTTACAAGCCAATGAGAGAGCTTCTCTGGGACAGATGGACACTGGACAAGCAAAAGGCCTCCAAAAGGCCTCCAAAACTAACACTTCTAATGGATTCCTTCTGCAGATCTGAAAGTGAATTATTCACAGAAATCAACCTCTTTGGAGCGCCTTTCTTCCTCAAATACTGTAAGAGATTACACACACATTGCTAGTTACAAAAAAAAATGACTTCACATTGCATGTACTAATATATAAACACAACCTTATCAGCTTGATAATCAAAAATAACACAAGTTCAAGTATGTGAAAATTAACAATAATGAAATATACAGATTGATACAATGTACTGCAAACATTCAAACTATAATGCTACATGGATTGATAAAATTTAACTACAAATAAAAACAGTACATAAACAATCATCAATGAAACAAAAAAAATAAATGTGTACACTAATTACCTTATCAGCTTGCCTGTCATCAATAAAACAATCATCAATTGATTTTCCCTTATCATCTTTACAAACAGCCTTTCTACGCCTTGGATTAGGGGCAATTTCCGTCTCAGCACAAGCCTCGGCTCTAGAAGCAGCCCTTGTTTTCCTCTTTGGGGAAGGAACATCTTCAGCAAACTCAGGTTTTCGTCTTTTCACCATGCTGCAAATTTGAAAAGAAATTTAAAATATTAGTTGACATATAGAAAACATATAGAATTCATAACAGTTGACACTATATACATATAGATTGACACAAACCCAAATATAGATTGACAAATTAACTAAAAAAATGCTAAATCAACTGCTACTAAATCAAAATAACAACAGACATAAACAACTGACATTGCCATCAAATTCACAAAAAAAGTGAACAATCTAGTTCAATGATAGCAACAAAACAGAACTGACGCAACAACTACGAGTCGGTGGTAGAAATCCTCCCAAAAATTCATAGCTAGACAAGCAACCAAAACCAAAAAAAAATCGCGGGGAGATGCCGCAACGTCGCGGGGACCCGACGCGCCGTCGCGGGAAGCCGCAGCAACGTCGCGAGGACCCGACGCGCCGTCACGGGAAGCCGCCGCACCGTCCCCGAAGACAACGCACCGTCGAAAAATCACTAAACTCCCCGTCGCAGGGAGCCTCCACATTACAACCCTAGGTCCAAACATCCCCAAACTCCCCATCGAGGGAACCCGCCGCACCGTCGCAGGGAGCCTCCACATTACAACCATAGGTCGAAAAATCCCCAAACTGCAGAACCAGAGAAGAATGTGACTGACCTTGAAGAGCACCGAAAGCACGCGAGCGCCTCCTCTCTCTAATCGACGGTGAACAAAGCCACCGCCGGAGAGGAAACGCCGATGCTGGAGAAGAAAGCCCCGCCACCTCTCGCTCGCTCCAGCAGTTTCCGAAAGAAGAAGAAAACCGACCGCCGGCGGTTTCAGAAAGGGGAAAGGAGCCGATGACGCTTTAATGGGTGCCCGAATGGAAGAAAGGCCGTGCGGCCTCGCAACCAAGAGCTGGGCCGGCCCAGCGAGACGCAGTCGCGCGCTGAAACTCCAGCGCGACCCGTCGCCATATAGACTTAACGATTCTAAGCAGACATACGAACAGGGGACATTGGCACCAGAAGAGATGGCCCTTTCAAAACAAAGGTCCATGCCAGATCAGATTTGGGCCATTAGGGCTCGATGGTTTTTTTAGGAAAGGGCCCGATGGTGTAAAACGTACAGGGCCTACAAACTAAGCAGCATCCATTTTTCTCATTGGACACCTTTGAGTTCTCTGATCTGAATTTCAGCCAAATCATGATTAAAATTTCTAGCCATACCATTTTCCCTCATATCCTAATTATCCATGTATCCAGTAAGGTGTGGGACCCACATGTCACGTGTGTTGACAACCAAAATTGGCACAAGTCGAGGCCGACCGGTCAGACCGGTTAGCCCGACCGGTCAGACCGGTCCGGTATATGAGATTGCGGTGTTAATGCTTGGACGACCGTAACAATTGATCCTAGTACGATAAATGTGACATAGTCTCTGGAATGACCGACTATTGCAGTGCTTGGAGCTTTGGAGGACCGCAAGATTTGGTGCGAAGGACAAGAGGTGACGAGGACTCTGGAATGATGGACTGTTGCGGCGCTTGATGCATAGGAGGATCGCAAGATTCGGTGATGGAGCAAAACAAGCAAGAAGGAGGCGCCCGACCCAGACCGGTCTGACCGGTGTTGGGGACCGGTCAGACCGGTTACCCTTCTTGTAATCCGACTAGGACTCTTATTTTAGGATTCCGAGGTTGTAACGAGTTGTAACTTGGTTTCCTTGCGGGACAAGACCTACCCTCCCTATAAATATAAGGGGATTCGGCCGATTGAAGACACAACAATCGAACCTATCAAATCTACTACTTTTATTTACCTTTACCTTTATGTATCTCCAACCCTAGCTTTTCCAATCCTACATGCTGTTCTTCCTTCGTCTCCGCGACGTCTGAAGGCGTCCTAGGTGGCCTGCCGATCCTAGGGCACCCCTATCGCGTTTCTTCTTGACGGATCCTTCCGGGAGGCGCGTTTAGGGTTTACCCCATCTTCCACGGCGGTCACCGGTCCGACCGGTGCCCCTGACCGGTCTGACCGTTCAGCTCAAGGAAGCTGAGGGTTTATCGTGTTACGTGCTGCGCGTTCTAGCGCTCTCGTGTGTTGACCTAATTTTGCGTCAACATACTTTTGGCGACTCCGCTGGAGAATTGAAGATCTGGTTTTGCAGCCGATCTATTTAACTCATCCAGATGGGTTCTACCGCTGAGTTGGATCTTGAGAACGTCATCATCGTCAAGGGCTCGAGGATCATTTGAAGAAAAAAGCAGAAGAAGATCGCCTCTACTACCTCTCGCACTTCAAAAAAGACCGCAAGGGCGTGGTCTCCAAGGTCAAGGAGGTTGATGAATCTGCTACATCTTCAGCGGCACTTCCTAAGGTACAATCTAATGAAAAATCTCACGAAGTTTTTCTAAAGTACATGGAAGATAAGATGGCTGAGAATAATGTCAAATTGGTTAGTTGGATGCATAACAAGTGCTTAGAATCGGAAGGCAAACAGCCTATGGCTGAACAACCTGCCGCCGATCCTAGTTTATTGATTCCCAAAGTTCCTATTGTGCCTGATCTTAAAACACCGGCAGCAAAGCCCATAAAACAACCTACGTTTGATATGCCGTTGAATTAATTTGAAGGCCAATCTGTTACATCATCCAATCCAATGCTTACTCGGCCTGCTGCACCTCAGCCGTTCGCAACTTTTCCTAATTCGGCTGATTATGGTCGAATTAACAATGATGTTGAATTCTACCCCACAAATTCCAAATTCTGGATATTCTATACCCCCACCAGTACAAAGCTTATTTGCACAAGACCCAGTACCTTACGAGCTTTTTGGAAGGTACGGCCAACAAATACAGGGGATGATGTCGGCCAATCAATCTGGCCAGCATCAATCGGTCAGACCGGTCGCCGTGACCGGTCAGACCGGCCCTGGAGGGTCGGATGCGGCAAATCAGATCGTGCCGCTCCAACCGGTCAGACCGGTCACTGGATCCGGTCAGACCGGTCCCAGGGGAGCTGAAACGGGAAATTTGCCTTCTACTCCTGTGCATAATACTCAACAGCCAAATTCTCAGGATAATTCTTTAGAGTATTTAGATAAAATATTTTCTAAGTACAAACTTGATTTGGCTTCAGCTCTTAAGGAGAACTTGGGGGCAGATGTTAGGGATAAGGCTAGATTGTATCAAAAGCCTTATGTTCCTCGCTTTGATTTAGTTCCTTTCCCCACTGGATTTAGATTTCCTGATTTTGTCAAGTTTAATGGGGAGGATTCTAAAAGCACTTTTGAACATATAAGTCAATATATGGCACAACTAGGCGATTCTAGCTCTAGTGAGGCTTTGAAAGTGCGTTTATATTCTTTGTCTCTAACTGGTACTGCTTTCTCATGGTATGCGTCATTGGTTCCTCATTCTATTATTTCATGGGAACAGTTAGAGCAAAAATTTCATGATCACTTCTTTTCTGGCAGCAATGAGCTTAAATTGTCACATCTTACATCGGTTAGACAATCACGTGATGAAACTGTCAATGATTATATTAAACGTTTCCGTGATATTAAAAACCATTGCTTTAGTGTCAGTATTGCCGAAAAGGATCTTGCTGATTTGGTTTTTAATGGTTTACAATCTCACATCAAGGAGAAGTTAGAGAATGTTGAGTTCTTTAGTATAAACCAAGTGCATCAAAGAGCTTTGGCTGCTGAAAGCCGAAACAAAGATTTAAAAGAAAGCCAAAGGACTCATCAAGCTAATGTGCATAATCTTGAATGTGACTCTAGTAGTTCAGATGATGAGTCTCATAATGTGTTGGCCGCTGAATTTGTATGGCCAGCATCTAATAAAGCCTTTACTTGTACATCTCTTAAACCGACTCATAGGAATCGGAAAGAAGAGATGAAGTTTACTTTTGATGTATCCAAATGCGATAAAATTTTTGATGAATTGCATAAGAGTGGATATATCAAATGCTCTTTTACTATTCTATCATCTGAGGAGTTAAAGCGACGTGCTTATTGCAAATTTCATAATTCTTTTTCTCATGCGACTAATGATTGCAATTTCTTTCGTCGACAGATTCAATCGGCTGTAAATGATGGACGATTGAGTTTGAATGAGATGCAAATTGATAAGCACCCATTTCCATTCAAAAACATATTGGTCAATACCATGGATCTTCAGAAAGCCAAGATGTTGGTTCGGCCAGACAATACCGATGCAACAGGAGGCAAGAATGTTGTGATTGGAGAACCAAGGAAGGTGATGGAACATGACAAAGTGCTTGGGAGAGAAGTGGTCTTTAAACAAGCTCCTGATGGGAAGAAAATCTTGACTATTACAGTGAAGACTTCTGAAGTCGGGGGGACAATCGAACTCTCAAGCGCGGGATCAAAGATCGGCTGCTTCTGCTGCCCAGGGGGCACCGGTCAGACCGGTTGCTTTGACCGGTCAGACCGGTCCGGCCCAGAGGCCGGTCCGAACATTTGTGCCTAAACGTCCTGAAGTGGGTACTTGGAAGACTAATCAAGGCAAAGATCAGGGGAAAACTTTTAAGCCGAAAGTGACCTTTGATCAAGTTATGGCTAAGCACATGCAAAACGCGGCCGTTCAACAAGATCGGCCATTTAAAAAAAGACCAAGTTCGCCACCAAGGAATTCTGGTGCGATGAAGGCACCAAGAGGACAGTGGAATCAGGGTCTAAGATCATTCAGTGATGCTGGTTCTTCTAGGCCATGGGGAACGTATCAACCTCCCTCTCCTCAACCTATTTGGAAAGATGGTATAATGTACGTACCTTATTGCCCCGCACCAAGTCAACCACGGCCGAAGATTCCTGTACATCCTAGAGTGAATCCACCGCAGCTAAGGCCTACCAATTTTCAGCCAAGACAAAATCCGGTGATTGTGCCTCGGCAGCACAGACCGGTTCCTCCAACCGGTCAGACTGGTTACTAGAAGAGGCCGGGCAAGGAGCTGGCCAAACAGGAATACCGCCCCGTTCAGAAGAAGGAAGAGTCTGCACCTATTATTCCAAAGCCAGTTGTGAAAAGTGTGATTCAAATTGGCTCCATGGCAGTTAATCCTTCAATGGCTGATGGACCCAATGTTATTGGCGCATCGGTCGTAAAAAAGGTTCCTTTGCCTCAGTACACACAGCCAAAGTGGTGTCCTCCTGGTTTGACTCATTCTCAGAAGAGGAAATTGCAGCAGTTGCGTACTCAAAAGCAAAGGGAGGAAGAATCGGCTAAGAAGAGGGAGGAGTGGTTTAATGAGGTTAAGCCGATGATTCCACTAGTTGATCAGAGTTCCAGGGATGGTTCTGGTGCACAAGACATTCAAGCTAAAACACCAGAAAAGGCCGAGCCATCTGCAGCGAACCCGGTTGATCTGGACACAACCGGTCTGACCGGTGTCCCTGACCGGTCAAACCGGTCACCCACTGTACCTGTTTCGGCAACCGGAACCGGTCAGACCGGTCAGGAGGAACCGGTCAGACCGGTGTCGCCTGAAGATTCTGTAGCCGATGCATTTTCTTCTTCGGCTAAAGTTTCGATTCCGCCCATTGTTATTTCAGATATTCGGATGGGCAATGAGGATGAAACTGTTGATTTTGAGCCTTCACCCAGCAAAACAGACATGGACATCAATGTTATCTATTTAGACGCCGACTATTGCTTTGTCGGAGATGATGAGAGGGTGGCTCAAATTGATTTTGCTCCCAAGAATGCTGTGTTTCAGAAGCCTTTAGAATCGGACAATCATCTGAAAGCTCTTTATATGAAGGGTCACATTAAAGGGAGGCCGATTTCTAAGATGCTCGTTGATGGTGGTGCTATTGTAAACCTCATGCCATACTCATTGTACAAGAAGTTGGGAGGTTTGGACAGCGAGCTTATCAAGACTAGCATGATGATCAGCGGTGTTGGAGGAGGAGAACCGATGAGTGCCAAGGGAGTTGCATCATTGGAGCTTACTATTGGGAGCAAGACATTGGTAACCGCTTCTTTGTTACAGAGGTGCAAGGTAATTATAGCGTGATCCTGGGCGTGATTGGATTCATGCAAATCAATGTGTGCCTTCTACCTTGCATCAATGCTTAATTCAATGGGTTGGTGACGAAGTTGAAACGGTTCATGCGGATTCTTCGGCATGTGTTGCTATGACCGATGCAACCATGTTAGGGACTTATGATAATTTCAAATGCTTGACCGGGATTGACATTTCGGATTTTGAGTTCCTTGCTTGTACTAAGGATGGCTTCATGTCCGCTGCTTTAAGACCGGTTCGAGAATCGGTCAATTCAGATGATGAAGAATAGATGAAGCGGCTCATGGCCGATATTTGGATATCGTCCTTAGAAAATTATAACGGCCGATGAATTCTGTTTAAACATCGTCCTTAGATGACAATTTTGGTGCTGATGTATTTTATGGTACGCAAGCTTTACCAAAAAACAGGGGGGCATATGTTGACAACCAAAATTGGCACAAGTCGAGGCCGACCTGTCAGACCGATTAGCCCGACCGGTCAGACCGGTTCGATATATGAGATTGCGGTGTTAATGCTTGGACGACCGTAACAATTGATCCTAGTACGATAAATGTGACATAGTCTCTGGAATGACCGACTATTGCGGTGCTTGGAGCTTTGGAGGACCGCAAGATTTGGTGCGAAGGACAAGAGGTGACGAGGACTCTGGAATGATGGACTGTTGCGGCGCTTGATGCATAGGAGGATCGCAAGATTCGGTGATGGAGCAAAACAAGCAAGAAGGAAGCGCCCGACCTAGACCGGTCTGACCGGTATTGGGGACCGGTCAGACCGGTTACCCTTCTTGTAATCCGACTAGGACTCTTATTTTAGGATTCCGAGGTTGTAACGAGTTGTAACTTGGTTTCCTTGCGGGACAAGACCTACCCTCCCTATAAATATAAGGGGATTCGGCCGATTGAAGACACAATAATCGAACCTATCAAATCTACTACTTTTATTTACCTTTACCTTTATGTATCTCCAACCCTAGCTTTTCCAATCCTACATGCTGTTCTTCCTTCGTCTCCACGACGTCTGAAGGCGTCCTAGGTGGCCTGCCGATCCTAGGGCACCCCTATCATGTTTCTCCCTGACGGATCCTTCCGGGAGGCGCATTTAGGGTTTACCCCATCTTCCACGGCGGTCACCGGTCCGACCGGTGCCCCTGACCGGTCTGACCGGTCAGCTCAGAGAAGCTGAGGGTTTATCGTGTTACGTGCTGCGCGTTCTAGCGCTCTCGTGTGTTGACCTAATTTTGCGTCAACAACGTGTTTTTTATATATTTTTAAAAAATATGCTTGGCATATATTTCATTAAGAGAAGAAAAAAAAGTTTATAGGTACAATGTAAAAAAAAGGAACGACGACAAAGGCTAGAAAAATACGGAGTAAAAACAAGACTAAAGCGTTTGCCGTGCTCAACACCCCTGTGGCGTTACTGCCCCACTTTGTCTGCCTTCTCATTCAGGCCTACAAGGTCAGGTTCGTCTCCAAAGATCCCATGCTCTATCAGCAATTCAGCATTTTACAGTATGTGGACGTGATCCACAAAGGCCTCCCAGCAAAAATGCTCGGCAAACTGACATTCCAATCCGAAAGGTACACCGTAAAAATCAAGAAAAGCCTCATCTTAATCCAGTGGCCGAGGTAAGGATATCTCTAAGAGACTAGTTAAATGGCTTGTCAAGCTAAATTTTGGTTACTCAACACCATAATAACTCTCTAACAGACTAGCCATCCAACTCGCCAAGCAATCTGGTTCTTCAAATTGGCTCCCTCGCTAGCCAAACTGGCTTGTCAAGTATGGGATGACACGTGAGACCTACACGTCAGTGTATAGAGAGTGGGAAATGAAGAGTTTATTAGAGTGAGATGCTCAATATAAAATAAAATATTTATGAGTAAACAAATAGAGAGTCGAAAATAAAGAGTCTCTTGATATGCTCTTCTGTGTTAGAATTAAGAAAGCACGTATCGATGGTTGCACACTGATGACGCAACTCCAGCACGATGTGTCGCATAAATTTATGCTGGAGCATTTCATGCCCTGCACTACTAAAGAAAAGTAGTAGTAACATAT
>CM014272.1:73512810-73525992 GCA_004135705.1 Alloteropsis semialata | reverse complement strand
ATAACTCTAAGGCCATTCTCAATGCAAGTTTCATATGGGTTTCATTCTCATTAAATGATATGCCATATAGGCAAAAATGCTGACATGACATGAGATTTATGATGAGAGAGAGGATTTGAGTTTCATGGGGATGAAACCCTGTTTACACAGTTACCAAGACTATGAAACTGGGATGAAACCCCCACTGAGAGCAATTTGTTTCATCTTCACCCAATTCATCAACTCTCATTGGTCGCTTGGATCCAACATTTAAGTGATATATTAGCCTATGAAACCGTGAAGTGAAACTTTGCATTGAGAGACCCCATTTCATTCATCTACTCAAATATATTTTGATGACATGGCATTTTTGGAAACCGCGCAATGAAACCGTGCACTGAGAATGGCCTAAAAGCGCTAAAGGGAATCTTGCATACATGGAGTACTAAATGAAGTCTATTTGCAAAACCTCTTCACGGATGAGTGTAACTTTTTGAGACGAATCTAATGAGCTACAGTAATCCATGATTAGCTACAGTGACGCTACAGTAACCATCATCCGATCATGTGGTCAAACGCCTCATTAGATTCGTCTCGCGAATTAGCACAGGGGTTGTGGAGGAAGTTTTATAAACTGCCTTTATTTAAAACCCCTAATTAGTGGTCAAAGTTGTAAACAGTAGTACTAAATTTTATAACTGGTGGAACCAAACAGGGCCTCAGATCGAGCCAGGATCAGCTGCAAGGGTACAGAACTGGGGCTGGCCCTGTTCATTGCTGTCTTCGTGAACATGACGTCAGCCTTGCGTGGCGCCGGGGCCCAGAGGCTCGCACGCGTGCCTCCGGTCGCCTACGCGTATACCATTGCTCCGGCACCGGCAGAAGCCGGGGCCGACCGACCAATGTTCCGGTCGCAGTCAGAGGCCCCGAGAGCGACCGTCGCCGCCGCCTGCACCACCCGTCCATCTTCGACCTCAACTCTGCGTCCTTCCCAGCTACAGTGCACAGCACTGCACTCACCCAGCAGTAGTGCTCTGCCAATGCCGATCTTCTAGTCCGCAACCGATCTGACCTGTTCTAGCAAAGCTTGTTGCCGTGGAATCTCTGCACCCTTCGCCGCCTGCTTGAGAAGGCCCTAAAGATATTGAACCGATGGGACCGGTTTGGACTTCTGGAGCAGGTCGAGAGCGGAGAGAGAACGTCAACGAGAAGCGCGTGCAGTGCAGGAACACGTCAATTTGTCAACGCAGAACAGAGACTGCACGAGCAGGGAAGAAACCGCATGCTCTGCGCGCCAGAATCCGCTTTTGGTTGGCGTCACGACGCGGCGGCCGGTGCTGTGGATCGCAACTGCGAAGACAAGAGAATCCGATCGAGGTCGACGACGACCATGGCTAATCAACCAAATTAATTACTTCATGGCGGCTGCAAGCAGACAGGGTTAGTTGACGAGTCACGACTAGGGCGCAACTGCCATCACGAAATTAAGCATTGTTGCTCCCTGTTCCTGCCGAGGTAAGACGTGCCAACGAACCTTGTACCGTTGTGGGCAACTGGGCATCGTGTTCCTGCAAACTACAATATTCTAGTAGCACACAAGTTCATTATGCAAAAATTAACCTTGTTCTCTGATGTAATCTCCATGTCTAGAGTGTTTAATCTATGTACTTGAGCTTTATCCGGTAGGGTAGGGTGTGAGATGCTGCCATACCATGATCGAGTAGTTACATTGTGAGCTCCATTTGGTGCAGGTGAACCATTCATCTCAAGTTAGAACCTGTTTAGTTACCTCATCTTTTCAAACTTTTTTGAATTTTCACTATTCATCAAAGGGAATCTTACATCCATGGAGTAGTAAACGTGTGTTAATGACAAAACCCATTCCATAACCCCCAGATAACTTCACGAGACGAATCTAATGAGACTAATTAGGCCATGATTAGATAACGTTGTGCTACAGTAAACAACCTCTAATGATAGATTAATTAGGCTTAATAGATTCGTCTCGCGATTTCCCGTACATCCGTGTAATTAGTTTTATAATTAGATCATGTTTGGTCCTCCTAATCTTCGATTTAAAATTGCTACATTAAATTTTGTAAACTTTCAACTCTCAGCTAAACAGGCCCTTATATATGGAGAGAAATTAAAGTTGAGATACTATGTTTTAATCTCCCTACTCTAACAAGAGATACGCCGGGTAATGCAACCAGAACTTCCTGTCCTTTCAGAGATCGTCCTTGAAGGTACGCGATCATGACTGCCACTCTCAGGAGAAGTCTTGACTGATTGCCGTCCAGTCCTTTCAGTCAAGTTCTGATTTTCCTGGAGATGGCAAAGGAGTGGACTGGTTTGGCCGATTAGTCAACACGCCTTTGAAATCAACCCGAGGAGTTGACTAGCGTTACGCATGCTTCGCTTTAATCATATACTCTTCCGTCTTAAAAATAATGCAATTTTCGTTTTTCGAGTAGTCAAACAATTTCAAGTTTGACTAGATTTATGTAAAATAATAATACTAATATTTATGATATAACATAAGTATCATTAGATTAACCATGGAACATATTTTTATACTAAATCTATTTAAAAATATAAATATTAATAATTTTTTTATAAATTTGATCAAACTTGAAATTATTTGACTTCTCAACAAAGGAGAATTACATTTTCTTTTGAGACGGAGGGAGTACAACACCATTGGTCCATACCGAGGCGAAAGTGTCGGTCGATCCTCCACGACAAAGGTGTGTTGCGGAAGCTGGATGGCTAAGGAGTTTGCCAGTAGATCTAGCGTTCCGTACATATACAGTGGGTGATATATGCTCTAAGTTAGGGGGTGTTTAGTTCCGGCGTTATGCATAGTATTTTTGCGTTATGCATAGTATTTACAGAGAGAAAAAATACATTAGAAAGCGCGTGTTATGCAAAACGTTATGCAAAATGGGTGAAGTAAACAGGCCCTTAATCGTCTTGGTCCCTGAATTAGCTTTTTTTTTTATTTTCTTTCCTTTCTTTTTTTACCAAAAAAATCTGCTGCGCACTTGTCATTGTTTAAAGTACGTACTTACAAGTTACAAGTGAATGCCAACCTTAATTGTCTGGGTACGTCACAAGTCACAACTCACTGCATACTATACAACAGCAGGAAGATGTTTTTTAGGCCTTGTTTAGTTTCAGCAAGTTTCTGTAATTCAACCAAAAATAACACATTGAAAAACGTGTCCTTATCTCTACAACGCACTTCCTAATACACTTTTTCTACAGAAAATTCAACCAACTTTCACGAACTAAACAAGCGCTTAGAGTGTCTCTCGCACAAAAAAAGAAGAGATTGGTTTTTTGGAGTTTACAGGTCGTGGGCCAACACTTCAGATTACAGCAGGCTCACTCGTAATCCCGTGCGGCCCACCTTTTGCCCTTTCCGCTCGAGGGTTACGTGGTGGAGCGTGCGGTCAGGCCGGCAAGCCGTACCCTCGTAGCTGACACTGGCACGTTCGGCCCAAGACCGCCTGGCACGTTCGGCCCAATACCGAATTGCTTGCGAAGGGCCACGGCTCCCGGAGGAAAAATATGTGGCCGTATTCGGAGTCGAAGGCTGGATTCGGAATCTGAAAGTGGCCGTCTCCACTGGACCGCGTTTGCTATCCGGCTGGCGGCCGGCCACTTGCTCGCTTGAGAACTGTACGCTACAGCGCCCCGTGCTCCCGAGCAGTGACGTTGCACATGGCCACATGTCGTATGGTGCGTTATCTACATACAGCAACTAATTTGTGGATCATGAAAATTTATTTTGTTAAGTATATACCCCGACGGGTCGCTTGATGGAGCGAGCGCGCGCCGCCTCGCTTGCCGCCGGTGACCCGCGGGTTCGGGGTTAGGTTCGGGGGAAGGGGCATTGGCTCGTCGGCTATAGAAGGGGTGCTGGGACGGCGGCGACGATGGTCGCCAGGCGGCGGAGCGGAGGCGGCGGGGCGCCGCCGGAGCCGGGCGATGGACGGTGCGGACGGCGAGGGAGAGGAAGTCGGAGAGGTTAGAAAGGACGAAACGAGGGCAGAGGCGGAAGGTGGAAGGAGCGGCCGCTGGTGGATGCGGCGAGATGAGCGGTCCACCGGGTCTCAGGATGGGAGGAAGACCATGAGAGAGAGGAAGAGGAAGAGAGGAAGAAGAAAGCGGAACACCTAGAGGAAGACACCGTCGGCGGCGGCGGCGACACGCGACGCGCGTGTCACTTCCACGCGACCCGTCGCGCTGTCCATCTATCTATTATCTTAATACAATAGTGTTAAAAAAAGCCACCACGTTCACCGAGAGGGTCTAGAAATTCCCACGTTAATCCAAAAAAGAAAAGAATCTGCACCGTTGGATTTAATGTATATCTAACGGTCCTAGAAATTTTCACATTAATTCAAAAAAGAAAAAAATATGCACCATTGGATTTAATGTATATCTCAGGGTCTAGAAATTCCCACGTTAATCCAAAAAAGAAAAGAATATGCACCGTTGGATTTAATGTATATCTAACGGTCCTAGAAATTCCCACGTTAATCAAAAAAGAAAAGAATATGCACCAATGGATTTAATGTGTATCTAAGGGTCCTAGAAATTTCTGCGCCCACGTTAATCCAAAAAAAAAGAATACGTTGGACTTAATGTATATCTAACGGTCCTAGAAATTCTCACGTTAATCTAAAAAAGAAAAAAATATGCACTATTAGATTTAATGTATATCTAAGGGTCCTAGAAATTCCCATGTTAATCCAAAATTGTTAAAAAAAGCCACCACGTTCGTCGAGAGGGTCTAGAAATTCTCACGTTAATCCAAAAAAGAAAAAATATGCACCGTTGGATTTAATGTATATATAACGGTCCTAGAAATTTCCTTGTTAATCTAAAAAAGAAAAAATATACACCATTAGATTTAATGTATATCTAAGGGTCCTAAAAAGGGTCCTAGAAATTCCCATGTTAATCCAAAATTGTTAAAAGAAGCCACCACGTTCATTGAGAGAAATTCTCACGTTAATCCAAAAAAGAAAAAATATACATCGTTGGATTTAAGGTATATCTAACGGTCCTAGAAATTCCCACGTTAATCCAAAAAAGAAAAGAATATGCACCATTGGATTTAATGTATATCTAAGGGTCCTAGAAATTCACGTTAATCCAAAAAAGAAAAGAATATACACCATTGGACTTAATGTATATCTAACGGTCTAACTTACCCCTAAAAGTTCTCATAAAAAAATATTAGTAATAGCTAATTTTGAAATAAAAAAGTAAATTAGCAATAAGTGTCCACGTCGAATACGGTTATAACTCTAAATGAAGATGCAAATAAAACATCGATATGATTTTTATTTATTTAACTTCCGGTGGATCCAATTAGCAGTCCTGCAAAATCAACGTAAAAGTATCACAGGTGGCACAGACGATAGGGCTGTCAACGAGCCGAGCTCGAGCGAGCTTGGCACCTCAAGCTCAGGCTTGACTGAGTACCGAGCCGAGCTCGAGCCGAGCCTAAAATCCGACCGAACCTATAGTGAGGCTCAGGCTCGGCTCGGCTGAAGCTCGAACAGGATCGAGCTTGGCTCGAGCAAGCTCGCTCCGTGGCACAGGAGGAAAGCAGCACCATTCCTTGCGCATGTGTACAACCATGGTGTGTTCTCTGCTTTGAGCTGTCTTCTCCTCGCTCTCCGTCCCTCCTGGGCTCCTGGCCTCCTCTCTCTTCTCATTTAAGACTAGACAGAGCAGTCTTCTCCTCGCTATCCGTCCCTCCTGGGCTCCTGGCCTCCTCTCTCTTTCTCATTTAAGACTAAACTTTTGGACCGTGTAAAAAATTTGCCGCGTAATAAATACAGCTTTGACCATTAATTAGGGGTATTAAATAAAGTTAGTTTATAAAACTACCTCCACAACCCTCCGTGTAAATCGCGAGACGAATCTAATGAGGGCTTTGACCGCATGATTATAGGACGATTACTGTAGCATTACTGTAGCAAGTCATGGATTAATTAGCCTTGCTAGATTCGTCGCGCAAAGTTGCACTCATTTGTGAAAAGGTTTTGCAAATAGACTTCATTTAGTACTCCATGCAAGAAAGATTTCTTGGGATGAAAATTTTTACTGTGGTAACCAAACGCCGTCCTGAGTTGTTGGCATTGAAGAGCTGAAATGGCTGGAGAGAAGAAGCAAAAGGTCAAAAAGTTTGTCTGGATGTGCAATTTTATGTACTATCGAGCCTTAACGAGCTATTCGAGCTCGGCTCGTGAAGCTCACGAGCTTACCTTCAAGCTCGAGCTTGGTTCGTTAAGTAGACGAGCCGAGCTCGAATCGAGCTTATAGCGAGTCGATCTCGAGTTGTTCACGAGCCTCGAGCTTTTTTGACAGCCCTAACAGACGATGTGAACATTGAAGGGTTCCTATGTCCCATGTAAAGGTTGTGCCGCCCGTGCGAAGGAGCAGCATATATAACTGTCGACGGAACCAAAACGTTGCTAGAAGTTGACGACTTTTCATGACTCATGCAATACTTTTTTTGCGGGAGCATCTTAGAGAAACGAAGGATACAACTAGCTGAAATACAGAAACGATCGATGATGATGATGACAACATGTAGATCAATTGTGAACTAGATCAAGGAGGCCACAGAAGCTACATGCACGTATGAGTTGCATTATTTTGGAACTGTGTGATTCAGCAGGTTAGGTGCTTTGCCATATGAACAAATAGATAGAATCGGAAGATGCTACCTTTATCCATATAGTGCTGCAAAGGAAGAATTCATGAAATTGATGTGTTTTTACACACACGCACATGCATGCTGATATATCCAATCTCTAGACCCTTTATTGGATAATCCCATATTGCCAGTAAATAGATGAGATAATCTCCATGCAGATGCATACAAGAAAAAAAAGACACAATGACCAATTCATTAGAGTTGGGTTATGAAGATTTTTCTTGAAACACCAGTACACACACGCTCACACACATATGCACACTCACCTCTATGAATACATGTTATATCACGAGGAACCTAAGCAACTAAGCTATGCTTAATTCATGTTATAAATATTTTTTGATGCAAATAGTATCCCACCAAATTTATTGACAAAGAAATTCGGCCAGCCACAATTTGTAGCAAACATAGATAACCTTAGATTAATGAATCTAGAGGTAAAAAATGTACAATGTTATGATGATCTATCAGTCTATATTATCTAAAAAAGTCCTTATTGAAAATAATTAATAATAGCTAATTTCAAAATAAAAAATCGGTAAATTAGAACCAAAGTATCCACGTCAAATACAATTACTAAATAGTTTAATTATAAATAAAAAATAAAAAATAGCACTTGACCAAAGAGTACATATTGAATACGATTAGCAAATAGACAAATTAAAAAAAATAAAAAATATATAAATTAGCAATTAGCTCAGGAGTCTATATCAAACACAATAAATACATAGCTATATTCAGAATAAAAATAAGAAATTAATATTTGTTTTGTGTATGAATTTAGAAGCAATATATATATAAATAAAAAGTATGTGCCAAATAATAATTAACAAAGAATTAAATGGATACAACCTAATTAAACACAATATAATATTGTTTTTAATAGTATTATAATTAAGAAAATATTTTATTATTTTATTAGATGAATTAAAAACAATTACTAAAGAATTAAATGGATACAAATAAAGCTTAATTTTGACATAGGACCTGAAATTACCTTGCTAATAAAAAATAATATATAATATTAATTTTATGAGATAATATTAATCATTCAGATTATTCTAATGAGTTTTTTTAAATTTGATTAACAAGATATAGTTAGTAGTATTATATATGAATTTTAAAGAAGATAGAAAAATAAAAATTACATGCAACACACAAATAAATATAATAGAAGAAAAAAATAAAAAATGGTATTTTATTTCATTTATTTTTGAAGAATTTTACTTATGTAGATACTAGGAACACAACAATTATAGCACGGCTATAGAGTCATGTCATAGCCACTACACGATCCCATTAGAATTAGACAGTTACGGCCGAGCATCATCCTAACGTGGCAACCAAGGCATGGTGATAAACTACTAACAACAGTGAGAAGTAGAAATATGGCGATGTCTTGCTATGTAGTATTGTGATTAATGGACCAATGAGACCTGAAAAATTTAGGACAAAATGAATGATAAATGATGCAATTACATGCAGTTCTAACAGGATACAGAACAAAGCAACATGGAAACCGAGGCTTGACATACACATCCATCCATAGCAAGCTGAAGGTTGTGTTCAGAAAGAGGAAAGAACATGCATGGTAAAGTGTTAAGCGTCATGAATACATCTTCAATGATCGCGGCATAGCGGGTAAAACCCCTTGGAAGCAGAAGCAGGAGAGACATGATGAGTTCAAAAAAGAAGGCTATACCATACGAACTGCAATAATAAATGTATAAAAAATTTATTATGAAAGAATGCATAGATTAAAAATGGTGAAAAACATAGATAGTACCTTAGTTTGATCCATCTAGAAAAATAAATAAATGGCACCATTAGAAACAAAACTATATGCATTTGTTTTTAAAATTCGAACAAATGTTTAACATCTAATAAAAGACAAACGTGAGAGACGAAGACTTACATCCTTCAAATATAAGTGCTTTGAGTAACTAATATATTAGAAGTAATATGAGAAAAAAGACATGATGGAGACAGGGACAACCAAATGAAGAGACCACACATAGTGAGGGCCGATGACTCAACAAGCATGCATGGGGCTATAGCAATTGGATACCGGGGGAGCAAAACAATAACAAATGGTAATGGTACGCATTAAGCCAATAACCTAGATCTCAAACTCAAACTCAAAAATAAATTAAACAAAAATAAATGGTAATGGTATGCATGGGACAAAAACAAAAAAGATACATCTATTGTCCATTAAAGTTTAAAATTCAAACTCAAAGTTAATTTCTAACTATTACCGAAAATGATATACATTAAGCCAATAACCTATATATCCCTGTAAACACGAAAATATAATTTATCAACATCACTACACCTTTCAACCAAAAATATGCATCGCCACTTAGAAATTTAAAAAATATAGTCATGTTAAACCAAAAGTTATTTTCTTCTCACTTGAACTCATGTTTCAAAAAACCTATGACATATTACTCTAGGTTTGTAGGACAAAATAATTAAAACGATACGACTAAATAAAACTATTTTTATCTATTAATTTAAACTCAAAATCCGTTTATTAAGAAAACAAACACTAGCTTGCGCGGGCCTTATTTATACGGAGGAGCTAACCGATCCGTACGTGTATGTGTATCCTGCACGTGCCACCTGTCTCCCTCTGCGGGCGGACAGCCATGCAGCTGTGTACTTTCGTACGTACGCTTTGTCAGGACAAGAACGGCCTGTTTGGTTTCCTAGCAATGCTAGAAAAGCCAACTTTGATCACTAATTAAAGGTATTAAATAAAGGTATTTTACAAAACTAACTTCAGAACCCCTGCTGTCGGATATCAATATCCGACCCTCTCACCGACGGGTGGGGCCACACAGTTTCGGAATAAGATGGGGATAGGAAAACCCGCGAACAAGGAGAATATCAGGTCAGGGGAGGATCGATTTTCCCCGACTCGACTGACCTGGTTGTGCCTCAGCCGACCCCCGTCCGCCTCGGCCGACCCCCGTCCGCCTCGGCCGACCCCCGTCCGCCTCGTCCGCCTCGGCCGACCCTCGTCCGCCTCGGCCGACCTCCGCCCGCCTCGGCCGACCCTCGTCCGCCTCGGCCGGCCCACTTCTGTCGCTATCTCGCCCGACCTCTCTTCGTCTCGCCCGAATCGGCGTGGGCCCGGGACGGAGTGGGGCGCCCGGAAGACCCGGCATAAGGATGTGTCTCCATACGCCCATGCCGCTTCCCATCAGCATTAATTGGCCTCACCAAGCACTGTCCGATATGGCCGACGGATGTGACTACCACTGTTTTGCCCGTACGCAGGCGCCACGCGGGGAGAGCCACGTCCCCAACAACCCCGAACAACCCCGAACAGCGTCCCGTACGGCGTCCACAGTATCCCGCAGGCGGCGGAGCTTCTTCAGCAAGCTTTCTATTTTTTACCTTTTTGAGCACGCCTTGTAAAGCCTCACCTCTCCTGAGTATAAATAGAAAAATCAAGCCTCAGGAGAGGGAGGGAGACAACACACACAAGAACACAACTCACTAAACACTCACGCTCAGACGCACTCAGAGACTTGGGAGCCCCTCCCTCTCTCGACCGCTTGTAACCCCTACTACGAGCAACGCGAGTAACACGAGCAGATCGACACTGGACGTAGGGCGTTAGTGCCTGAACCAGTATAACCCTTGTGTCCTCTCGCGAACCATCCGGAGCCCAAACGCGCAATCCACTAATTTACTTGTTGGTTATTTCTTACACCGACAGTTGGCGCGCCAGGTAGGGGCCTTTGCGCGTTTCGGCGATCACCAGGCTTCGGATGGCCACCCACGGATCGAGCTGGACTCCCGGGACGCAGCTGCGTCTTGGGAGTTTGGATTTCGTCATCACCGACGCCGGGGACTTGGAGAGAGTCGCTCTCGCGCCCCCGGTCAACTCTGCCGATGCTGACGTCGCGACCGCCACCGAGGCCCTCGCGGACATCAACATCAACGCCCCTGGCGACGAGGCTAGCAACCCTCGTTCGAGGGCCAACGAGGCCCCGCTATGGGAGCAGCTCGAGGTCTTCCTGGGACCACGGCCCACGCAGGAAGACGCGCGCTCTGTCAGGTTCGCCCTGGCGAACGTCGCTGCTCAGCTTGCGGGAGGAGCTCCTCTCCCCCCGGGGATGCTGGACTCCATCCCACCGTATGCGGCCCCATACGGTCTGCGCAACGCGGCTGAGGTCGTGTCCCGCCTGGTGACACGCCTTCTGGGCCCCACCCCGGCGGACAGCGAGTTCGTCGGGGTGATCGATCACGTCTCCGAATCGGTCTTCGACCTGTTGGACGATCCCGTTTCGGAGGCGTCCGACACGGAGCTTGTCGGAGAAAGCCACCACCCCTCCCGGGAATGTTTCATGGCGGACACCCCCGACGGTGCGGAGGGAGAAGCGAGTGAGAGCGGCTCAGGACCAGCGGGCCCTGACGACGGTCACCCGGTGGCCGACGCGCCCGTTGCTCCCGCTCCGGTTGCGGCCCAGGCCGCGGCAGTGGCAAGGCAGCCGGCCCCGCAAAGAGCGGCTACACCGCCACGACGCTCCCAAGCCGACGACGCCCGGCAACGCCGGGAGGAGCTCCAAGAAGCTCGCCGCCGCTTGGAGCAGGAGCGGGTGCGGATCGAGCAGGAACGGGAGCGCGTCGAGCGCGAGCTCCTGCAGGTCAGAGACGCGCCTCCGGCGCGGGAGCGCGCCCGGGACGTGCAGCGCCAAATCGTCGACGATGACGGTGCCCCGCCCCCGTGTTTCGCCCACGCCGGGCAGAACATAGCCGCGGCCGCCATGCTCGTGAGAGGGCTCCCGCCGCCGGTGACCCCGGAGGCCCGCAAGGCGCAGCGGGAACTCGGCGAACTACTGGAGCGAGCCGCGGCGCAGCAGGCCGAGAGTTCGCAGTCGCGACGACGAGCGTCGCAGATGGCCCACCGCGGAGCCTCGAGACAGCCGGCCGCCGGGCGCGGCGGACGCGCCCAACAAGGGGACTCGGTACACCAGCCCCGTCCTCCCGGGGACGCGCTTCCGGTCCGACAACGGGTCGGCCCTATCCAGGATGCTCGGAGCATACTGGACGCCCGTCGGCGGCGACCCCCCGCGGGCGAGCCCGAGCGACCGCGAGGACGTGTTCCCCGACGAGGTGGCCGGTACGACGACGAGGATGAGGACGAGAGGACGCCGAGTCCGGAGGCGCCGGGGCCACGGGCTTTCAGCCCGCGGATCCGTGTGGCTCCTCGTCCCGCCAACTTTAGAGCCCCGTCGAACTTCCGAGGTACGACGGGGAAACCGACCCCGAGCTCTGGCTCGAGGATTACCGACTCGCCTGCAGAGCCGGAGGAGCCGACGATGATGACTTTATCATCCACAACTTGCCGCTCCATCTGGCCGACTCGGCGCGGGCCTGGCTCCAGCATGTCCCCGCCGGACAAATCGGCAGCTGGTCCGACCTGAGGGAGGTCTTTGTGGGTAACTTCCAGGCGACCTATAACCGCCCTGGAAACCCATGGGATCTCAGGAGCTGCAGGCAGAAGCAGGGGGAGACGCTACGGGAGTACATCAGGCGTTTCTCCCGACAGTGCAACGAACTCCCCAACCTCGCTGACGCCGATGTCATCGGGGCGTTCGTCACCGGGACGACGTGCAAATCCCTCGTCCACAAGCTCGGACGGAAGAGTCCCCGCACCGCGAAGGAGCTGCTTGATATCGCCACGAGCCACGCGGCTGGCGAGGAAGCAGTGGGGGCCATCTTCCACCAGTCCGCCGACCCTAAGGGTAAGCAGACTGAGGAAGCGGAAGGAGGCCCATCGGGGCCCCCCGCCAAGAAAAAGAGGAAAGGCAAGGGCAGGCGGCACGACGACGAGACCGCCATGGTGGCCGCCGCCGACCCAAAGCCGACCTTCAAACCTCCGACTGGTGAGGTCCCCGACCACTTCGAGAAGAAGTGGAACGGGCCCTGCCCGAATCACGAGTACCCCGTCAAGCACCTGTACAAGGATTGCTCCCTCATGAAGAAATTCATGGCGGGGGGCTCCCGCAAGCCGGCGCCTCGGTCAAAGAAGCCCGACCTGGCCCCGCAGGAGCCGGGGGCGGACCAGAACATGGACGCCGACCCCTATCCGGAGCCGGACGGCTGCCTGATGATCTTCGGCGGCACGGAGGCGTCGGTGAGCAAAGGGCGAGCCAAGGTGGAGCGCCGAGAGGTGTACGCCGCCGAGCCAGCCACTCCGGCCTTCCTCAAGTGGTCGGAGGCGCCCATCACCTTCGATCGAACCGACCATCCGCAGTTCGTCCCGAGGCCGGGTAAGTACCCCCTCGTGGTTGATCCGGTCATAGGTCGGAAGCGCCTCACCAAGGTGCTGATGGACGGCGGGAGTGGGTTAAATATCCTCTACGCCGACACGCTCGACTCCATGGGGATCGACCGAGGGCGCGTTCGCCCGACCGGGGCGCCCTTCCACGGGGTGGTCCCCG
>CM014272.1:73467006-73506197 GCA_004135705.1 Alloteropsis semialata | reverse complement strand
GACCGTTAGATATACATTAAAATTCAACGGTGTATATTCTTTTCTTTTTTGATTAACGTGGAAATTTTTAGGACCGTTAGATATACATTAAATCCAACGGTGCATATTTTTTTCTTTTTTGGATTAACGTGAGAATTTCTAGACCCTCTCGACGAACGTGGTGGCTTTTTTTTAACAATTTTGGATTAACATGGAAATTTCTAGGACCCTTAGATATACATTAAATCTAATAGTGCATATTTTTTTTTCTTTTTTAGATTAACGTGGGAATTTCTAGGACCGTTAGATATACATTAAGTCCAACGTATTCTTTTTTTTTGGATTAACGTGGGCGCAGAAATTTCTAGGACCCTTAGATACACATTAAATCCATTGGTGCATATTCTTTTCTTTTTTGATTAACGTGGGAATTTCTAGGACCGTTAGATATACATTAAATCCAACGGTGCATATTCTTTTCTTTTTTGGATTAACGTGGGCGCGGGAATTTCTAGGACCCTGAGATATACATTAAATCCAATGGTGCATATTTTTTCTTTTTTGAATTAATGTGGGAATTTCTAGGACCGTTAGATATACATTAAATCCAACGGTGCATATTTTTTTCTTTTTTGGATTAACGTGGGAATTTCTAGACCCTCTCGGCGAACGTGGTGGCTTTTTTAACACTATTGTATTAAGATAATAGATGATTAATATGGAAATTGACATTCTTACTGTTTTCTCTGTACATGTGTACAGGGTTGGCATGACGACACGCATCATGGATTACATAGGTAACTAGAATTATACATTGGTTTACTTTGGGATTTTTTTAATGATATATGTCAACATGTGTACAGGGTCATGTTTTACACTAAAATAAGTGTTACCATTGCTTCCTTTATATATTTATATGGTCTGCATGGTGAGACATATCATGGATACATATCTTAAGTCAATATTTTCTATATTACATTAATGGCAAAAATAGGAAATTTAGAAATCATATATTGATCTACTTTGGGATATCATTATAATGACATATGTAGGTTATCTTTAAAAATAATAGATGTAGATAATTTAGATAAAAAAATTAGGAGGTTATTTTAAATTATCTAAATGACATATTTGGTTAATTTAGATGAACCTTAGGGTTTACTTAAGACTATTTTCATGATGGCAAAGCTAGATATTTTTTTTAAAAAAAACATTATAGGTCTAATAGCTACGATAATAGAGTCTGTAGATTAATGGCTAGATGATTCTATCTGAAATTTAGTTTTTTTTATAGCGTGTCTCATAAGGATCAACATGGAAAGTTCAAAATAAATCGCAAATTAGTAATAGTAAGATAAGATGGCTTTTCACATAAGTGCAGAAGGGTAGAACACCTTCAATTATTTTACTAAGAGCTATAAGCAAAGAGGTAGTCAAACTATTTTTCTAAAAAGAAGAAGAAGAAGAAAAAAAACCACTTTACATTTAGTCTGATCTTCAACTCCAAACTATGAAATGGGATGCAGTAGTGGACAACTGAGATGGCTTCCAAATCTACTAATCTAGCAATACAACTTGAGTAGTTTGCTTGGAGCCAACTCTAGGAGCCTAGACGCCTGCGCTAAAGATGTTGCACAACTGAGGGCGGTCCCAACCCTTACCATGTATAGATAATGCCTATGTTGCCAAATAAGCAAAAATATTATGTTTACAAACTCCATTCCTCAATGCATAATTTTTTATATGGGTCCGTAATGGTCTTTCAAGAAAAATATGGGTCCGTAATTAATGCTCACTCAAATATTACTTCTCTACCAACCATGTTTGTTGCTCAATTATCATGAGGACAATATCTTTTTTCAATGCAAAACTTAGTAACGACTAGTGCATAGGTTTTTATGTTGAAATTGGACTTTGAATTATACTCAGTTCCTTCTCTATTTTAATATAGTTGTATTCCCCTTTCTATTTAATATAGTGTCACATGATCAAAACATTTTAGATAACGATACAATTATCGCTATGAAACCATACTAGGTGGAACCGTAGAGGGTTGGGATAGTCAAATTGAGCGTCAGAACGTGCGTGCCATTGTGGATCCCCTGGGTGGACACGCGTCGTCCATTGGGAGTCAAAGCACAGGGTTTGCACCCCCGATGCACCTGATCTTGTTCTCGAACACCTCTCCCTCTTTCATACAATCTTATGGTATCATCGACTTTTTAATGACCATGAAATCAGCCATTGAAAATTGCCTGACACAGAGACGCGAGCACCAGCAAAACATTCACGTGTTCGCCCTCTCTCAAATCGACGGACGTGAGATCAAAAAAAAAAATCGACGGACGTCCGTGCTCCAGGCCCACATCGCTAGCAGCAAGCCAGCAAAGCAAATATAGGGGTGTGATCCGATCGAAACAGGCCCAGAATTCCCAGGCCGGCGCATCTTGGAGGTAGGCCCATTAGTTACACCACAAAACAGCGTATGCGTATGGTGAACTGATGGGCCGTACAGATGGGGTCGTCTCTTGTTGGATGAAGTGGACCTGTGTGCATGTGGACAAGCGCGGCATCATTTCTTCCCGGACGAAACGAAACTAGAAATGACCTCCAACCATCGACGACGCTCACCAAACGTCCAAACTGCGGCCGAAACCGCCAATAGGCCGTAGATATCGTGACGCCCCACAGAAACCAGGCCCACAGGAACCCAACGACCGACCATGGCTCGCTCTCTCACCAAACATCGAAGCATCGACGAGCAGAGAAGCAGCGAAGAATGGCACTATGTCCACGTGAGAAGGACGAAGTGACAAGAGGTGGTTCAAGTTGCAATTCCTCCACCTCTCGTTTCTGTCCGATGATTCAAAAGCACTAGTGTTAACCATGATTAATTTGCCATCATATCTGCTTGGGACAGCTCTGTCTCTTTGAAGAAAAAGAAGTAATTCGGATGCTGTTTTCAGTGTGCGCATAAAAATCACATATGACTGGTATATCGATCGTCGACCCTATATATTTCCGGTTGAATTTCTTGGTCTCGAATGGGGTACGAAACGTATGACGTATGTCATGCGATCTTCAATTCCTGTATGTACTCGTGGCAAGGTTTGGATTTGGATCGGTCAGCCATGGACGACTCCAAAGTTGCCAACAAGCCTCGAAATCAGCAGCAGCACCTGGTATCCTCCGGTGGTTGGTGAACTCAACTCAAAACCACCAAAAATTCAAGCAAAAACATGCGTTTAGAATCTAAGCTCTAGTCAATCGGCATGTATGTGTATACAACCACTAAGCTTTAGCCAATCGGCTTGTATACAAACTGTAAAATAAATTAACAGCTACGGGAAAAGTATAAAAACAAATTAACAGCACTAAAATACTAGTCAACCTCTTACCAATACATCTGTTCTTTTATCTCAAAAAATGAATTACTAAAAACAATTATTATCTCATTTCCTCTAAGAAAAATGCAATTTCAAATTAAAAAGGAATAAAAAACAGTCAGCTGAGCTGAACGATAGTGGAAAACGAGACGGGAAAAGGCCGCCCCGCGGGCCCCACTCACCTACCGCCAACCTCCCCCATCTTCCTTCTCAATTGTTCCCGCCGTATAAATTCACCGGACGCCGGAGGCCGGACCACCATTGTCCACAGGCCACAGCGCCGAGCAGCCATGGATGCCTCCCTACTCCTCTCCGTCGCCCTGGCGGCGGTCCTGATCCCGCTCTCCCTCGCGTTCCTCAACCGGCTCCGCCTCGGCCGCCTGCCGCCCGGCCCGCGCCCGTGGCCCGTGCTGGGCAACCTGCGGCAGATCAAGCCGGTCCGGTGCCGCTGCTTCCAGGAGTGGGCGGAGAGGTACGGGCCCATCATCTCCGTCTGGTTCGGGTCCGGCCTCACCGTCGTCGTCTCCACCTCGGAGCTGGCCAAGGAGGTGCTCAAGGAGCACGACCAGCAGCTGGCGGACCGCCCGCGAAACCGCTCCACCCAGCGGTTCAGCCGCAACGGGCAGGACCTGATCTGGGCCGACTACGGCCCGCACTACATCAAGGTGCGCAAGCTCTGCAACCTCGAGCTCTTCACGCCCAAGCGCCTCGAGGCGCTGCGCCCCATCCGCGAGGACGAGGTCACCGCCATGGTGGAGTCCGTCTACCGCGCCGCCACCGCGACGGGTGAGTAAGCGGAGATCTCATCTCACTGCCCCCTTCTCTCTCTCTCGATGCCGGACGATGCTAGATGTATGCAATTTTGTACAAATCGGGGGTGTTTGGTGAAAAGGCGGACGATTCTTTGCGAAGACTAGTTGGTGCTGTGGTCGTTGCTGGGGTGTTGCTGAGTTGGTGGATTTGGTGACCCGCTGCTGGCTCGTGTTGACTCGGCTAAGCGGTGCTGGGATTTGCAGCCTCGACTCACTCTGTGCGCTTCGTTGCAAGCTTGATCGTTTGAGGAAAATACCAATCCTCGTCCGGCCATTTCGTAGGCTTCTTGATGGTTTCGTGTCGATTTTGTTATAAAACCGCGGGAGAAATGTCAAGTCTCAGCCAATCACAGATTCACAGTCAGGTGTAGTAAACCAATACACACGCCTCGTGCTGTGAAGGTGGCCACATGGTAAACACGTTGTAGAGAGGTACCATATGGCCAATATTTTGCTAAGTAATGTGCAAGTAGTACTGATCATCGGTCAGCTGCATTGAACTGGGAAACCTTGAGGCTTATTCTATCAGACATACTTGCGATCATACATGGTGGTCATGCTACAAAATTATTAGACTGGTCTTCCCATGAGTTTTAGTATTTATGGGGCACGGTGCTGTTCTTCTTGATCTAGGTGGCATTTTAAGGGTTTGGTTGGGCTTCGGCTAAGTTGATGGTTTCCACATTACACTCTGTTGAAGAAATTTTTATACTACCTAGAAATAATATGCAATTCTAATGCTGATCAGTTTGACCAAACTTTCTGGTGCGCCAAAGCATTCTCTGTGGCATTAGATCAGTTTGACAAAACCAGCAAGCTGCAAGCTTGACTTGATCTCCATCGGCTATCATATTAGGGATCCTGTTTTGCCTTTTCAAAAAATGGATCCTGTTTTGTTTTCTTGACAATTAGTTTGGTCAAGGCATGGGAGATTATAAATGCGGTGACAACTTGCAGATGTACGAACTCAGGTTCACTTTAATGTAGAATTATGTAGTTTATCTTGTGACATTTGCAAAAATGTTACCCTGATTTGACTGAGAGACCAACTTCCAAACTAGGTCAATAGTCAATACCAATGGAGTTGTTAAAAAAAAGAAGTTGTGACCAGATTGAAATATGTTCAAATGTGACTTTGAATTCAATCAACATAGCTTTTAGTCCTTAGCAGACTGTGCCACAGTATTGGTATTTGAGTATGAGTAACCGATATGTATATATTATAGTTTCGGAGCAATCAATGAGTGGATCTTAACTGATTGCTGCAGCATAATTCATATGAACCCTACTTGGTGCCATATGGTATTACACCAAATGTATCCCTGCACTAGTGTTAGGTTTTTTTTCCTAGTGTACTATGCATCTTCCTCATGATGTGTTAGTTGCAAAGCAAACCACTTATTAATAACATTTTGACTTTTAGCACAAAATTGGTTGTTCCTGTGGCTGTTCTCCAATTCATGGAACGGCCATTGTCGTATGCTCCTTCCTTTACTGTAATTTAGTTGCAAAGCGAACCGCCCTCGGATAGCATTTTTTTGAATTGTTTAGCAAACATTTATAGTTCCATTAATGTAAGCTGTGGAACGATCCACAAAAAAGGAAATATGACATATTTCTTGAATTACATTATTGAAACAGATCAGTGGTAACCCTACATTGGTAAAGCCTTTCAAAATAGTATCTAGTTTGAAATTATTACTTAAATATTGTATTGTTTTCAGAAGGAAAGCCAGTGGCAGTGAGGAACCACCTTTCTATGGTGGCCTTCAACAACATAACAAGGCTGGCGTTTGGGAAGCGGTTCATGAATGCAAACGGTGACGTTGATGAACAAGGGCAGGAGTTTAAGACAATCGTGAACAACGGAATCAAGATTGGCGCATCTCTCTCTGTTTCCGAGTTTATCTGGTATTTGAGATGGTTGTGTCCACTTAATGAGGAGCTTTACAAAACTCACAATGAGAGAAGAGACCGCCTCACAATGAAGATCATTGAAGAGCATGCTAAGGCTCTAAAGGAGAGTGGTGCCAAGCAGCACTTTGTGGATGCCCTGTTCACCCTCAAAAAGCAGTATGACCTTAGTGAAGACACAGTTATTGGACTTCTATGGGTATGTTGAATCCTTTTTCTCACAGACTACTCATTTGCATATGCCTACTGGAGTTTCTTTGTAGTTTTTTATTCTTCAGATGTGATGCACTGCTTAATGCTTTCTCACAGACTACTCATTTGCATATGCCTGGTGCCAATGCGCTGCTAAATTCTTCTATAATGCACACGTGCTGCTTACTCTTGATTAAATTGATTGATTTATAAAGGTCACTGGAGAATTCTTTTGTATATTCCAGTCAAGTTCAGCATATAGTTTTGGGTCAGAGTGAGACATCATTGTCTCAGGGTAGGTGGTGGGAGTTGGAAAATGTCTATGTTTACTTTGTAGCTGGAAATGTTTGCACTTCATATGTCCAATCATTCACCTACTATGAACACGAGAGATGCAAATGTTAGGCCAGTTAGCTACTATGCCACTTGGTGAAAAGAATTTGATACTACGCAACCTACCATTTCTAAAACTACCGATCCTGGTAACTTGTGCTGGTATTGTGGACACTAATATTCCTTGAATTTTTCCTCGTGTTCAGGACATGATCACTGCTGGAATGGACACAACAGTCATCTCAGTCGAGTGGGCGATGGCAGAACTGGTGAGGAGCCCCAGGGTGCAGAAGAAGTTGCAAGAGGAGCTCGACCGTGTGGTCGGCCGTGACCGCGTCATGTCCGAGACCGACTTCCAGAACCTCCCTTATCTACAGGCTGTCACCAAGGAGTCGCTCCGGCTGCACCCGCCGACACCTCTGATGCTCCCGCACAAGGCCAGCACGAACGTCAAGATTGGCGGCTACAACATCCCCAAGGGCGCGAACGTGATGGTGAATGTGTGGGCGTTGGCACGCGACCCCAAGGTGTGGAACAACCCGCTGGAGTTCAGGCCTGAGCGCTTCATGGAGGAGAGCATCGACATCAAGGGCAGCGACTTCAGGGTGCTGCCGTTCGGCGCGGGCCGTCGGGTCTGCCCCGGCGCGCAGCTTGGCATCAACCTCGTGGCCTCCATGATCGGCCACTTGCTGCACCACTTCGAGTGGTCCCTGCCGGAAGGCACCAGGCCGGAGGACATCGACATGATGGAGTCCCCCGGGCTCGTCACGTTCATGGGCACGCCGCTGAAGGCCGTCGCCAAGCCGCGCCTCGAGAATGAGGAGCTGTACAAGAGGGTCCCCGTCGATATGTGAGTTGCCTGCTGCCGCTTTGAAATCTCACTGCTGGCAGCTTGGGCTTTTCTTTGCTGCTGGTGTGATTTATACTGCTGCTACTGTCAGTAGCTAAGTGCTGGATGTAGAGGTCGTGTTGTAAAATGTGAGGTGTTCGGTTGCATTTGTAATCTCATAAAAATGCCGCACGCCGGATGGTTAGTGATGATTATGCAATCACCTTCTATTCTTATGGATTTTATGGTCTAGTTGTAACATGGTGTATCTTTGTGTAACATGTTGCACAATTCCACTTTGAACTGAAATTCGGCACTACGTTTGTATGCATCTTCTGGGCTTTTACAGTGAAGCTTAAGGCTCAAATAAAGTTCTGCTTTTGGTGGCTTAGTTGGAGGATCTTGATCCAAGTGAATGTGTTGAGACTTTCCAAGCGTGAACATAAACATCAGATGAGGTCATGTTACCATCAGCTATTGCTGCATCAAATCTGTGCTTGTTATGGAGCAGAGAGATTGTAAGGTACATTCTACCCCTTATTTAAAAAATAAATAAAAACTAGATTTTCTTCTTGTCTATCGAGGCGACCTCCAAACCTAACCGTAGTGTCCACGTTAGTATAAATTATGTGGTGCATTCGATTTTAATCGGGCGGCTTGTTTGGCTTCGGTGGTTTGTTGGGCAGGTGTTGCCTAGCTGCTCGTTCGAAGACTCTAGAATTGCCTGGCTGATTCATGTTACCTGTTTTGTGTCCCTTTAGTATTTCTTAGAGCAACTCCAACAGACTAATAAGCCTCTACTTCAAATTTATTTAAAGGCTGGGGATAAAAAAACAAACTTTAGCAGATCCTCTACTTTTGTCCTAAAAATAGGAAGCCCTCTAAATCCATTCCAATATTTGGGAACCCTATGTCCCAAAGTAGATACTAACAGATGGGCCAATGAAAAGTAGAACATGGTTTATGGAATTATGGGGTATTGTTGTAGTAGGAAGAAAAATCAAACCTCTAGAAAATAGGTGCAACTACTGTTAAAAAAATAGAGGGCTCATTTAAAGGGTATTGCTGGAGCTGCTATTATACAATGCAAAATTTTCCTCTAAAATTCTTTATGCAATACAGAATATAACAATAAAACACTATGTGCGATAGACGCGCTCCAATCACTAGTTTACCATGAACTCCAACCTGCATGACAGCACGACGATTCTACTGGTGGCGGGAGGATAAAAATGAAAATTAAAAGTTGCTCGATATGAGAAGGGATGGTAGACCTTACGAACCTGCGCTGAATCCGACCGTCTTGTTAGGTCTGAAAGGAATGAGTTGATCATTCACAAGCCAAATGATTAGCGTGATGTGAGAATCCTGTGGCCACACCAACATCAATGAAATGGCTCAAGATGTAGCATCCAATCCTAGAAGATTTCATCACTAAAATACGCAGCCAATGCAATTAGTTACCTACACAGTAACTATCTATTGAGTTATCTAGAGGTATAGCATGTGGCACAGTAGAATATGGTTAACCGGAAACGCCCTTAGGTTAAAGTTGAATTGGTAGCCTATTTCATATGATTTATGTGTTACAATAGTGCAAAAAAATCTAGCGCCAAAAACTCCAAGGAACGTGATGAATTTATCCATAATGTATTTGGGATTAAATAACCCACCACAACAAGGGGACTTAATCTTGAGCGCAATCCCATTCAACCCCAAAAACGTTTTTTTTTTTTTTTGAGAATAGAGAGCTTTCATTCAATCATCCCGGCAGGTTACAATCGTTGTCTGCTGCTTCCTGGAGCCACGGCGGAATGCAGCTAGACCAGTCTTTCTGTGAAGAGTCGACCGACACCTCCCTAGCACACCTATTAGCTAAAGAGTTTGCCTCCCTTCTTACAAAATGAAAATCAACGGAAATAAAAAACCTGCACAACTCCCTAATATCATGCCAAAGCCCAGCAATAATGGATCTGTCCAGCGTCGATGACTTCAGAGCATTCACCAGCACTGAGTTGTCTGATTCAAGAACAACCCTTGGGAGCCCCATTCTTGACGCCAGTAGCAGGCCGTCGCGCGCCGCCATGGCTTCAGCCACCAGAACTTCTTGCACCAAACCATACCACTTTGCTTGCGCCGCTAGGACACGGCCAAGATGGTCGCGCACCACTACAGCACCAGCCCCCAAGCACCCACAGCTTACAAAGCTTCACTTTCACCCATCCTTCTTCCGGTGGTCTCCATCTCTCCCTCGGTCTTGGTTCGATGGGTCCACTATTGGAGCCCATGCACATTAGCTCTTCCACGATGTATGATATGTGTTTCGCCGCTGCCGAGGGATTCCATCGTGTCCTTCCGTATTCTCGCCCGTTCCGGCTCGACCACAAAGACCAGCACCCGCAAACAAACACCGCTGCTTCCTTCTTGGAACACATCGATCCCAGCAGCAGATCCGTTGCCCACGTCATTGGGTGCAAGTCTGGTAGTTTTTTCCCCGTGAGCTCCTTCACTGTCCTCCAGAAGCGTTTCGCCCATGGGCAATCCACCATAATATGAAACAGTGTTTCTGATGGATCTCCACAGGCTTCACAGTGGCTCTCATCTTGTATATGTCGTCTTCTAAGTTCTGCCTTAGATGGAAGAAATCCATTAATCACCCTCCACCAGAAAATGCGTACTTTCGGCGGAATATTGAGTTTTGACAGAGCCTTCCACCATTCACCTCCCCCCGAAGCCTGGCCCCCTCCTTCCTTCTCAACATTTACTCTAGTTTGCTCCTCCTTCAGAATCCTGTATGCGGAGCGTACCGAGTACAAGCCATTCTTCTCATGTGCCCAAGCCACCACATCCTCCCCCAACGTCCGGCTTGGATGGATTTTTAGAATTTCCTCAGCATCCATAGCAATGAACTCCTGGCGAACCAACTGCTCATTCCATGTCCGATCATTCAGTTTAAACAACTCATCCACCTTGTTAACTGTCACCGTCGGGAGGCGGACTCTCAGTTTAAGGGACTGAATCCCCGGAATCCAATTATCCCTCCAGATGTTCACCGACGAGCCCGACCCAATGCGGTGTACCAGCCCTTTCTTTAGCACCTCTCGCCCATGCAAAATCGCCCGCCATGTCTCCGAGCTTCTCTTCCTTCTAGTAGCAGCAAGGAAATCAGTGCTCGGGTAATACTTGCCTTTCAGAACCCGTGAGCAAAGGGCATTCGGTCTAGTCATCAATCTCCAACCTTGCTTTCCTAACATAGCTTGGTTAAAGAGTGCCATGTCCTTGAAACCCATTCCCCCATCCTTCTTTGGATCAGTAAGCTTATTCCATCTCAGCCAATGGATTTTATGATTGTCCACTGAGCTACCCCACCAGAAGTTTGAGATATAAGTTGTCATCCTTTTACATATACTAGATGGCAACTTGAAGCAACTCATGGGATAGGTTGGCACTGCCTGTGCGTTGGCTTTTATTAGAACTTCCCGGCCAGCACAACTAAGCAAGTTCTCACTCCATCCACAGATAAAATTCCTCATCCTGGCTGGTATATATTCAAAAGCTCCATCTGAAACTTTCCCAACCGAGGTAGGTAATCCCAAGTACTTCTCTCCCAAAGCTTCCACTGTAATATCCAGACTATCATGGACTATCACCCTGTCATCCTGTCCACAGTTTGCACTAAAAAAGATCGCAGATTTTTGCTTGTTAACCAGCTGACCTGAGCCACGGTGGTACTCATCAAGAATAGTCGCCACCCTATCAGCACTTCTCCTTGTTGCTTGAGTAAAAATCAGGCAATCATCTGCGAACAAAAGATGATTAATCCAAGGTGCATGAATGCCAACTCTAATTCCGCGAGAAATATGTCTTGGCCCAACTTCCTTCAGCATACATGATAAACCCTCCGCGCAGAGCAGGAAGAGATATGGAGAGATGGGGTCTCCCTGCCAAATCCCTCGGGTGGGTTTAAACACTGGAGAAAACTGACCATTAACTCGCACTGAGAAGGAAACCGATGTCACACACTTCATCACCAGCTCCCTCCATCTAGCCGAGAAACCCAGAGCAGTCATAACAGCTTCTAAATATCCCCATTCCACTCTGTCATACGCCTTCGCCATATCCAACTTAATCGCACATGCTCCAGACTTCCCCTTCTTATTTCTGAGGTAGTGTATGCATTCATATGCAATCAGAACATTGTCAGTAATTAATCTCCCCGGAACAAATGCACTTTGCTCCTCAGAGACAATCTCATCCAGAACCACCCTCAGTCTATTAGCCATTGCCTTTGAGCAGATCTTGTATAACACATTACATAAAGAGATCGGCCTGAACTGGGTCAATTCTTGCGGGTTCGCCACCTTTGGAATCAACACCAAGAGGGTCTGATTTATTTCTTCAGGCAGCTCCCCTTTAGAAACCCCAGTACTGCTGATGTAATTCGTTCCTTCAGTGTGCTCCAATGACGTTGGAAAAAACCTGCATTAAAGCCATCCACCCCTGGCGCCTTTGATGGATGCATCATAAACAGGGCCTTCTCCACCTCCTCTGGTGTAAAAAACTTATCGAGCATAAAGTTCATTTGGTTTCGAGGCACATGGCGGCATACCAGCTCCGGCTCTAGAACATCTTGTGCCCGAAACAAGTTCTGATAGAACTCGCTCGCCATTTGTTCCAACTCCTCTTGTTCCATCGACTCCGTTCCATCTTCTCGTCTCAATGCACGAATACGATTGGTACGGCCCCTTGCCCTGGCTTTGGCTTGGAAGAAACCAGTGTTACGGTCTCCCTTCCTCAGCCATATCACATGAGATCTCTGCCTTTCCATTTCTTCCTCCCTTTTGAGTAAGTCAGAGAGTCTGTCGACCAGCTCCCGTTCCCGTGCCGTCGGCCCACGGTACAGCGTGTGGCTTCTCTCATTTTCAATTGCCGCACGCGCTTCCTTCACCTGCTTCCTCACTAATCCGAAAACATCGTGTTCCCAGCCACGTAAGGCCCCTTGCATAGACCTGAGGGACTCATTCACCACCGCCAGATCGTCCGATCCAGGTCCTGGGTCCCACGCTTGTTTCACAAACTCCTTGTAACCTTCATGCTGAAACCACATGTCCTCACACCGAAAAGGTCTAGCCATCCTGCCCCTTTTCTGTCGCCCATTAGCAGCACTAGCCGACCTAACACCAACTAGGATTCCGCAATGATCAGATTTTGCCAACTGAATGTGTTGAACTTTAGTTTCACCCAACACATCCATGAAGCGATGATCGCCAAAAGCTCTCTCCAATCTAGTTTTAACATTGCGGTCACCCTCCTGCTTGTTGTCCCATGTATACGGCAGCCCCCTGAACCCTAGGTCAGTGAAGCCACATTCCGCCACCACATCTTGGAAAGCATTCATCTGCCACGCTTCCTTATCATTAGCCCCAAAATGTTCTCCACCATGAAGCACTTCATTAAAATCTCCTGCACACAACCATGGTGCTGCGGACTGTGCACGTAGGAACCGCATCAGGTACCAACTCTCCTTTCTAAGCTCCCGCCTTGGTTCACCATAGAACCCAGTGAACCTCCACTGTTGCACATCCAAATTCGCACACAAAAGTAGAACATCAATATGTGATTTGGACTTGCTCTGCAATGCCACTGTTACATCGCCTCGCCAGAAGAGCGCCACACCTCCACTTTGCCCTGTTGCCCCAACCACTTCACCATTTGCAAAGCCAAGTCGAAACCTCAGTGCCAGAGCCCGCTCCGTGTTTAAGCGGGTTTCTGACAGGAACACCACCGCGGGCCGGTACAGCTCCACTACCTCGCGAAGCTCCTGAACTGCCTCGGACTGCCCGCAGCCCCGGCAGTTCACACATAACAGATTCATTGTGCCCGGCGGGGGCCGTCATCCACGACCCGCGCCGATCTTGCATTAGGTTTGGTTGTTGTCTTTTGTTTCTTCTGCCCCTCAGTGCTATCCTCCACTTGGCCTGATGCGTCCCCTAGCACAGCAATGCTATCTGTCACCAGCCCCTCTGGAACTATTGCTGTCTCTACAACCGGCAAGTTGAGGTCTATAGTAGTCCCTCCTATGCCACCTGACTTTCTTTTGCGTGGTACATATGCCTTCCTCACCTCCGTATGTTCCTGAAACAGCGGCTTGGATGCCGCTGGCATTTCGTCTTCCTGCCTGCCCCCACTTTCCTTCTCCGGTGGTTTCCCAGGTAAGGTAACCTCTTCCTCCCTCTCTGTACTCCTGGTACTATCACCGTTCGTCGACCTTTTCTCAGAGCTGTGTCGAGAAGACGACGAGCAGCCACCACCCCTGGACTTGCTATACGATTCTGCAGCTGCAGCACCAAAACTTTGCAATTTCTTCTTCTTCTCATCTGGCGCCCTGAGCGCAAGCTCATAGGGAAGCTTCCCTAATGCATTCTTCCGCGCCGGAGTTGGGCATTCAAGCTTTGTATGCCCCATCACCCCGCACGAGAAACAATAAAAGGGGAGCTTCTCGAATTGGATTTCAAACCATTCAGGCGGCGCTTCCTTGCCTGTTTTCAGCAGCACCCCTCTATGGAGGGGTTTGTCGACCTCAACAGAGACACGCGCGCGCAAGTAAGGCCCGTTTGCATTGCCATCAGAATCGACATCCATCTTGGTCACCGATCCAATTAGACCTGCAGCCCTAACACCTCTCCTCCCGTTCATCCAGCCGAAGGGAAGGTTGAGAATTCTCACCCACATCTCCATCCTATCAAAATTGACATCAGAAGGTTTCAGGGTTTCATCATAATCCTGCAGCACCACAGCATGGCGACCCACTATCCATGGCGAGCCATCCACCGCTTTCCCCTTGTCTGCCTGATCACCAAACTCCGCAATGAACAGGTTCTCGGTCCTATCTCCGATCGACCGGAACTTGAGCCCGTACGGGTTACCCCATGCAGGCCTCATTGCGCTCTCAGTAGTTGAGATGTGCACAGTCGATGGAGAAAGGACCTTGCCGATCACCGCCCACTTCACACATCCATCACCGTCCTCATCATCGCTTAGGGCGGCGACGTCAGCCTCTTCATTTGTGAGATTGAGCTTGTCCAGGAGGTCCGCAACATACGCCTCATCTCCTCCCGGATGGCCTTTCCCATAACGCGATCCACTACCACCGGAAGACGCCATAGCAGCGACAACAGTGATTGGAAATAGGAGTGGCCCCGATCTCAATACGATCGGCCACAAGATGATCCTACTAGGGTCCTAAGCGGCACGCTTTACCCAAGAGGAACTAGAGTTCTGTGGACGTCGGCGCAGGAGCAGCTAACCGACGGTTTGCAGGTGGCCGCGGATGACTGGATCGTCACCGGCGGGGCGTGGGCGTCGTAGACTGGGGCGTCCACAACGAGGCAACCGAGATTCGTCGGAGATGACGAGAACCTAGGCCAGGATCGCGATTGTCTTCACCGCCGCCAGGAGCGTCTGGATCCGTTAACACGGGGTAGTTCCTGGAGAAGTTTCAAGAATCAAAGAGTTCGAGAGGTTCATGACACACCTTCACCGCCTCACAGGACAGGTCTCGTGAACGGACCGGAAACTTCACGTGGTTCCCTTGCCGACCTGCCTTCACCGCCTCTCGAGCTGAGCTCGGGAGGGTTCACGATTCCCTTCACCGCCGCGCAGAACAGGATTCCCGAGCGGCAACCGAAACTTCTGGTCGATTCTTGCCGACCTCGAGCACGAGGATGGCGCTGGACCGCCGCTACCTGTGCACCGGCGCCACCGCGTGCTCCTCCTTCCCCGCCGCCGCGTGCTCCTCCTTCTTCCCCCTTGTCCTCACTGCCGGCCTCCTCGTCGGAATCAGCTGCTCCGGCTCATCGTCGGGCTGGACGGCGTCTGAGGGAGGCGCTCCTCCTTGGAGAGCGGCGGCCCTTTCCCTCCCTAGCAGATCCACGGGCAGCCGGACAGGCCGGACACGAGCGAGTTCCCCGGTGGCGGCGCAGTGGTTCGCCGGCCTCCCACGCTTTCGCAGCTCCGCCTCCGCTCGCAGCCTCAAAATCCGCCTGGTAGCTTGTTGCTTATTCGATTCCCCTCGGAGGAAGCGGCGGCGGCGGCAAAGAACGACGCGCAGATTGGGCACGGGCGTGCGGGGAGGAGGAAGAAGGATCCGCAAATTCGAGGTCTCCTCGGCCTCTCCCGTCCCGAGCCCACGCGCGGCTCGGTCTCGCTGCCTCTCAACCCCAAAAACGTTGACAAACATATACATCACTTCCCATGATTGCTCGAATTTTCACCTCCTAACTCCATACTATGCTTTTGAGCATTAGGGCATGTTTGATAGAGCTCTAGCTCCTAGCTCTACGTAAAATATGGTGTTTGTTTAATAAAATAAAGTATCTTAAACTTCTAATTTAAATATAAAAAAGGTCAAGGTGACTCAACAAAATACCCTTGATCAGACCACAGCTTTAGCTCTGCAGATTTCTAGAATCAGGGATGATCAGCTTTAGCTCTACGAATTTGTAGAGCTGTACCAAACATGGCCTCAGTTTATAGCTCCACCCCTTTCTATGCATGCAACGTTTGGGTAAAATGCACAATGATCCGAAAACTTATTTCAGAGTGTCCTCTAGATTTTATAATTTTTGAATTGTGGTCTATAAACTTGTTAAAATGCGCTATCTAAGAGCAGCTCTAGTGTTGAGTGAAATTGAACAATGTTCGCAGAAAACCGAACCAAGTACATTGTGAGCATCGAACGGTAAGTGTCAGATGCGAAATCGTATTCCGCAGACAAGTCGAACCATTCGAATAAAATAGGAGTTGCTGTGGAGCAAGGACATCCCAGCAAAGGATTATGCTTGATGGGCAAACAAAAAACTAACACGTAGAGAGAAAAATGATTTCTTTAATTTATTTTCTCCCTGCTCCAATTGAGTGTTGGGCTCTACACATCGAATCTTACACTGCCAGTGTCCTACTCTCTAACAGGTTTTGCATTTGGCAGTGAAAAACGATTTCACACTGGAGCTGCCCTAAGATCCACGTTGTCTAAATTAACCCTTTTGATTTTGACTTATTAATATAAAACCTCCACTTGTCATGACATGCAACAACCGTAAATTGGTAGCACTGTATTTTGGGCATTTGGACCTAGATGCCATCGTTTAACAAGTTTAGCATCTTGAATCTAGAGTTTCAAAATTTATAGACCTACACGGCACTCCACGACAAGTTTAGCCACCATTCATGCATTTCCTCTAATGTAAACATATTCGCTTGGACAATAAGAATGTTATTGCCATTATCATTTTAAAAATTAAAGTATGGTAACGTGAGTTCATCTATGACTCTTTAAGAGCAACACCAGCAATGATCCTACTCAGGCCCTTACTCAAAATGTTGGAACCGAGGGTAAAAAAATCAACTCCAGCAGGGCTCCTACTCAGGTCCCTAAAGTATGGAGGCACCCGAATCTCTCCTCCCAGTCCCATCTCTCACGGGTCCCTGTGGACGCCCCTACTCTATAGTTGGTTGTTTCCTTCCCTTCTCTCTCGTGCGTTCTTCTCCTCCGCGGGTCTCCATGTTGTGGCCATGCCGCCTCCTCGGTTCCTCCACACGACACCTCTGCGCCACCGACCGCGGACCTCAGCTCCTCCACACGCTGACCTGCTCCTTCATGCCGCTGGCCGCGGACCTCCTCAGCTCCTCCACAAGCCGACCTGCTCCTTCATGCCGCTGGCCGCAGACCTCCTAGGCTCCTTCTCACACCGACTTGCACCTCCGCGTTGAATCCTCTCCAAGCCCCGACACCGCCCTCTCTCCAACCTCTGCCGGCGGCTGCTCGGAAGTGCCCACGGCCGCCCTGGTCCGAGTGCGCACGATCTAGCGCTGCCACCCCGAGCGCGTGCAGATCCGCCGCCAGCCGGGCCAGGTAGGGGCCGCGGCCTGGGGAGAGGCGGGGCCGGATTCGCTGCCGCTGCCACATGCTCGGTGGTGCGCCGCTGGAAGAGAAACGAGGCGGGGAGGGGAAGGAAGAACGGGCAGGGGAGAGGGAAGAAGAAGAGTACAGGGAGAGAGAGGAATTGGGGAGGGTAGGAGAAAAATAAGAAAAATGAAAAATGAATTAACCCATTGATGGCGGGGTCCATGTGTCATGTGAAAAGTAGGGGTTGTTGCGGGAGTCGTAGGTTAAATCTCGAGTCCCAGAAAGTAGAGACAGCCCCTACTCACATGAGTACGGCCTGAAGCAGGAGCTATTACTAGAGATGCTCTAACGATATAGCACGTGACCGTACAATAGAAACATGCATGTAACACATTTAAGTACCTAAACGATTGTTTTGTAGAAATATGCAACGTCCGATCCCCACATGTAATGGTACTCCGATAGCGCAGAGAACAGGGGACTAAAGAGATCCCATTATTCATTATATGCTACACATGATATAGAATGAAATAAAGTTACGTATTTATAACAACTATCTATCCCCCCCCCCCCCCCCCCCCCCCCCCGCCCCCCCCCCCCCCCCCCCCCCCCCCCCCCCCCCCCCCCCCCCCCCCCCCCCCCCCCCCCCCCCCCCCCCCCCTCTCATTAGTTTTGTCGTAAGGAATCTAACCAATTAATAAAAGACAATGAGGATATGAAATGTGCGGTAGAGATCCACGAATAGATAGTCATCGTCGACAAAGTAAGATTGTGACGCAGGTAGACATGAGGACACATTGCGCCTATAGCTCTTAGGGCAGGCCCAACGCGGTGGCCTCGGTAGTGGCTTGAGAAGCCAACGAGGCTCCCATTCCACGGTGGAGCTCGTGCAGGTGCCTCGCAGGTGGTCAGAGTCACCTGCAGAAGGCACACTCGCCTGAGGAGAGAGAGAGACATGAGTGCTACAGTAAAAGAGGAAAAGTGATGCCAGACATGAGTACTGAGAATAATAAAGGACGGTGGCTTGCGTTGAGGGAGCAGTGGCTCTAAGTCCTTCCAAATCTAGGTGGAGCCCAGCTTTTTGTTCAGGCCACCGTGAAGTGCAGCCTGCGTTGGCAAATGCGGCTGTTCTCGCTTTAGACAGTCCTGGGCGCTGCCAAAATTCTCTTTTGGAAAATACAGTGACTTATCTGTATATCCGGCTAAACATAGGCCATGGCCCACGGTGAGGATTAGATAAGGATGCTTTTTAGGATGGAAAGAGTGAGAGAACCGATGGAGTTAATGACATGACGTGGGATCGCGTCAAGCCTTATCTCACAAGGGACAAGTCACAGGAAAACTCCAAAACGGAACCCGCTCGTTGTTGCACCTAAACCCCGGGTTAAATGGGAAAGGCCAAAAATACGTGAGGAGTCCCTAGGCGCGTCCCGAAGCGCTCGGCGAGCTGTCGGATTCCCCCACAACCCCAGAACGGACGGCTGGCACGGGAGCCCAACCGCGTCACGGCTCCGCCCACCCAACGGCCAACGCCGCCCTGGCAGGCGGGTCCCACCGCGCCCCATCCAGATAGGAGTAGAACGATCGTGCGGCTACGCTGACGTGTGTACACACCCTCGGCCCTCGCCTGGGTCCAAGGACGTGGGCCCCACACCCCCTCCTGCCTTTTGACGCGCGTGCGGTGAGGTCACGCCGTGGACTCGCGATTCTGCCTCCGTGAACCCGGTCCGTGTGGGATAGAGTCCGACCCTCATCGGATGCTATTCGGCGCGGTTGTGGTCCATGCACCGGGTCCAGGAGATCTTTCTCCACGCGGGACGGGGGAAGGGAGAGAGGCTTGGCCCGATTCGCGCGGCCCGGCTACGGATCGAGAGGGATTTGGGGGAAAAGGTGTTTTTGTTGCACGAAAGAGGCAAAGACAAAGGCCAGTAACGGAAACCCTAATGCCCCCAATTCCTCAATCCCACACGGAATCGCTATTTAATGTTCCTCTTCTTCCCCTCCGATCCGATGTCCACAGCTGCGCTCCCCGCGGCGATCGAACCCCTGGTCCCGGCGCCCACCGCCGGGGAAGAGATTTCCGGCGCTGCTCCTGCTGCTGCTAGGTCGGCGACGCCATGAGGAAGAAGCTGGACACTCGCTTCCCCGCTGTAAGTTTGTTTTTCCTGAGATGTTTTTTTTCCCTAGATGGTGCGATCGGCTTCAATTACTGTATGCATGATATGTTTGCCTGTGTTATGCTTTATGGTTGTTTGAATTTCTGTTGGTGAGGTTGTCATGATTCCTTTTTTTTTTAAAAAAAAAGGTTCGCCTATGATTTTACTGGATCGGTGGACTCTCAGATCGTGATATGCTTGGATGTGTTTTGATAAACTTTTTCTATGGTTTGTTTGGTGTATACATCAGGATTTTTCGGGGTTTGCTTGGTGAATATGCTGTAGATCTAAACAATTGATTTGTAGAAAATCCTGGAATGTCTAGGTATTTTTATATGCACTCAGCATTTCCATGGTACGTTTTTGGCATGGATCAGGTTGCCATTCAAGATTTGGGGTTGAAACTTTTATGGCGCCAACTTATACATACTTAACTACTGGATCATAATTCATTAGTTGTTATTTATGAATTAATGAGTGGAGAGAGAAAAAAAATGGTGTCCAGATGCATTGAGAGTTTACCAAATATTCTTTATGTTTTTCATTTAGACTGTTGCTAATTTAATCATCATCGGCTGTAAACTAATGGCATTATTTCTTCTAGTGCTTGATCAATGTGCTATGCATTTATAGATGTAGTAAGTATCTAGGTGGCATAAATCTGCTTAACATGGAATTCCACATGTGATGCATAAATCACCGTATTTGGGATGCATTCGTCACTAGCATTTGCTCTGAAATATGAATTGTATCTTTCTCATCTGCTAGGATTGATATTTATAACCTCATGTAGCTAGTAGATAAATTATGCGCTGGGGAAGACATTTCTGTGAATTCTGGCATTGTTTCTGGCTCCATGAGGAAGAAGCTGGATACCCCCACTTTACCGCTGTAAGATTCATCTTAGATTGTGCGATTGGTTTACATTCCTGTATGCTGATTCGTTTATGTATCTGCATTCGGATGCATGATACGTGTGCCTTTATTATGCATATGGTTGTTTGAATGTGTTGGTGAGGTTTTCTTATGATTTCTTTTTTCTTAAAGAAAGGCTTGCCTGTGACTTTACTGGATTGGTGTGCTCTGAGATTGTGGCACGCATAGATGTGTGTTTAGTAAACTTTGTAATGGATTGTTTGATACATACATCAGGATATTTTGGGTTCGATTGGTGAATATTCTGTAGATCTAAACAGTTGATTTGTAGAAGTCTCTGGAATGTCTGTCATTTTATATGTGGTGAACTTTTTGATGATGTGTTTTGGGCATGGATCTGGTCGCCTTGGTGGGGTCGTTTACTTAAGACTACACACTTGACTGTTGGGTGGATGATTCATGATCTTTTCATGTTTTAAGGAGAAGAAAAAAAATTGTGCCCACATGCATTTAGAGTTTAGCTGATATTCCTTTAGGATGTTCATAGAAGTTACTACTGTTGTTGATTTAATCTTCATCAGTGGTGAACAAATGCCATTTTTTCTGTTAATAGTATACAGTCAATCATGCAAGTCCGTTGTTCTAGAACTATGGTTTTTGATAGTGTGGATTAGAGGTTTAGTTTTATGATACCATCTAATTCCGAGCATGGTATAGTCACATGTTGTGATATCCATTTGAGAGATTACACATTCATCATTTTATTTATCAGTGTGTTACGCAATTATAGATTTAAATATTTAGGTGGTATACTAGCATTAGTCACTGAATTTGGGATGCATTACTTACTAGCATTTGCTCTGGGAAATGAATTGTAAATCTTTATCCATCTTCTAGGACTGATGTTTATAACCTCATGTAGCAAGTAAACAAATTATATGCACTAGTTTCATTTTTTTTTTCTTTGGGGTAGAATGGAAGGGGCAATCGCAATTACGAGCATTGCTTCAAGTAACTTCTTGATGATATCCTTGAGTTGATCTAATCTTGTCTTATTATGTTATGACATATAGCCTCGAATTAAGAAGATCATGCAAGCAGATGAAGATGTCGGCAAGATTGCTCTAGCTGTGCCTGTTCTAGTGTGTAAGTTCTCCTATGATTTCTTATCATACTGTAACATTTTAAAGTTTTATAGTAATTTAGTTCTTCACTAATCAGTAATCACTATGGAATGAATCTTTTTTTTTTCCTGCTGTTTTATGTTTCTGTTACCCTAGAATTGATTAGGCTTTAATTTAAGAGACCAAAAGGAGAAAAAAATGTGTTCAACTAAACAACACTTCCATGTAAAGCGTGTACTTTCATGCTGTGCATTAGTGTGTTATACTTCATCCGAGTTGGAATGTTTTAATCTTCTCATTGTGACGTTGGAAATATTTTCATGTGATGTCAGGCATTCTATTTGGAACCTTTAAGCACTTAATTACTGTCGCCAAAATACTACAGCTTTCTATTGTACCTGGAATCGTTTCAATAAAGTGTGTACTACTATAGTTATCAGTCTTCATTACTACATATTATTTTGAGGAAATAAAATGATACAGATCTTGTCCATGTTTCCATTTGGCACTCGACATAGAAAGCAAACGGGACTACTGTCAGAATAGTACATACAGTAATCGTGTGTCCATATCAGAATGTCTTGCTTACTACATGTACTTCTGTTAATTCGCTTGTATGGTACTGTAGCAATGTAACTCTGGATTTTTCTTGCCATTTGAACTAGCTTATATCTCTTGCAGTTTGTTCTTCTATATCAATAAAGTTTCTTCTGGGATTGTCCACATTTTGATCAAGTCCGTCTAATATCCAGATCTCTATGTCCATGATTTGCAGCCAAAGCATTGGAGCTATTTCTGCAAGATTTATGTGATCGGACGTATGATATTACAATTCGGAAGGGGGTCAAGACTATGGGTTCTTCCCATTTGTATGTACACTTGATCTTTATCTCAATATACAGAGTATGGGCGTAATTTTCCACTTTGGTGTTTCATTGTCGTGTACTGATTTTGCAAGTTGCATGTTGACTATCACAGTCTGGGTGTCTTTTCCAAGAAGATCACAATCTCGTATTTATGTTATTCATGCAGGCTATAATACAAATAATCAATAAACTTTAGTAGTAAATATTAGTGTTGGAAAACCATGTCACGCAACAAGGTTGTGTTTTGGTGGGAGTATCTAGTCTGGACATGCATTCTATTCCAAGCTAAACTGTTGGGAAATCTGGGGACCTGTATACTAGTTGTTCAGGATCATAGCACCCTTTGAACCATGTAAATTCTTTCTCATTAAGCATGTACCGTTTGAACTCTGGTGGGGTGTGGTGGTTGATGAAAGAAAAGTACTAGTAGACAAGTACCGACGAGTACATGGGGTTGGGTATAGGTTGCGTTATGGCAATATAGGGAGAAAAACAATGAACTTATTTTATGGAATGCAATATGATTTTTACATGTTATTAGTTCATCATTTTCCTCATTAAGTTTTTTTGCTAATATGTTCAGGAAACAGTGCATACAAGCATACAATGTCTACGATTTCTTGAGGGAAGTAGTCAGCAAAGTTCCAGACACTGGTACATCTGATGCTATTGCTGATGATAAGCTTGGCAAAAGGAGGTAAGTAGCCTATCGTGTAGTTAATATGGTTCTTATGTATACAAACCACCTTCTACAAAAAATGCTAATAAATGTCAAAATGTCATCAGGAAATCTGAAGAAGATGGAAGCGAGGAGGAATTAAAGAGGACAAGAAATGTTAGTCACTATTATGCGTAACTTTGTGTTGATGTTGCAATTTTCACAGTTCTCATGTGTTCTCCATGGTAATTTGGCAAAATAGCCAAGTGCATCCTTCAAGTTCCACTGGATGCTCAATTTCATCCCTAACTTCCCAATCTTCCATTCCAATGCCTCAACTTTCTTCTTTTCTTTTTTTTTTGGCTCGAACTTGTCCCTGCTCCAATGTGGCATGTTACTTGCGTGCCTAGTCTGTCCTGAACATCCTTTGCTGTGTCATTACACATGAAATATCTCTTTTCACTTGTCTTGCTCAATGACTAAAGAAATGGCGGCAACAATCTCCCACCAAAGTGATTGACGTATATATTTCTTTAGTAGTGGAGTAAAACAAGGGTAGATGACTCAACAAAGGATGCATCACAACTTGGCATGCCTCCTCGGACCAAGGATCTTTTAAGCTAAAGAAGAAAGTTTTAAGGGACTAGATTGGTTGGTCTGAAAGTTCAATGACAAAGTCACAAAACTAAGCCTCAAGCAGAAGTTGGGGGACAAAGTGGACTATTTAGCCTTATGTTTGAAGTGTTTATGCCAGAATTAATTTCTTTTTTGAATAAAACCAGAATCTAATTTCCCTCTGATATGTGTCCTTCATATACCTATAGTGTCGAATATGATAATCCCATCTTCTATTAGACCTTGAAGAATTCTTTAGCTTTTGCTGATCAAATTGCTTATGTGCAGGAGAGAGAAGGCCATGCAAGCAATGGCAGGGGCCGTGGGAGAGGCCGCCGTGGACGTGGAGCTTGGAGGCAGGCTGTCACAACTCATGAACAATTTGTCGAGAACCAATATAGCAAGCCAGCCGACCTGAAGGTGGAGATAGCAGACGAAATGCCAGATGCAACTGACGCAAAGGAAGCTACAGCAATGAGCAGTGCCAGGGCTTCCTTATGGAACATTGACTTAAATTTAGATCCAGCTGATGAAGATGATGAGGTTACAGTGCCACCCCAAGCTCAGCCGTCAGCTCCTACAACTAATTCAGCTTCAGCCAATTTAGGACCGACTACTCCAGCAACTAGTTCAGCGGCAACCAATTTAGGGCTGACTGATCCAGCAACTGGTTTGGCTACAGCCACTGCAGGACCATCTGTTCTGTGGTTGAAGGAAGGAGCAAAACTGAAGGACTTTCTGGGTGGTTGGGAACTGCCTGACATGAACAAGATGGATATGGACCCGATCCAGTTTGCTTTGTCGTCGAACCATAAATTGGACGACGATGATGAGGACTATGACAATGAAGATTAGCTTTGCTTTTAGCTGCAGAAGTGGATAAGTAGGACAACAGGACAAATTTAGGTTAACTCTGTAGCAATTCTCTTGTATCATGTGTATAATAGTCGCCGAAGCTGCAGATGTAGTTTTAGATTGTGGGGTTAAAGTCGGTCGACTATAATGACCCGAAGTTAGATTTGCTGAACAGCTAGTGTTTTGCAGACAGGTTCTCCCGTTGTACATTCCTGATGCTCCCCAGCTAGTAATTATGCTTTTCCTTAATTGGGTAGCTGTTAAAAAAGCTGATTGGTGGAAATTTCTGGTATCAAGAGCTGGATGTAAAAGTGACCTGACTAACTTGTCTTCTGCTTCTGCTCTAGAGGAAGACGGAGATCTGAGTGTGGTGAAAACTGAAGCAACGATGGCCAGTGAAGGTAAGAAGGCTTTCAGATTTCACACAGCGCATTCCATTACAAGACTGATACATGGTACATCTGGTAAGCAGCTGGTTTATTCATCATATAGTAAGTACTTCTCCCGTGAGGTGTATTCATGTCCGGTTGCTAAATAAATTCTTTAATTGCTATGCTCCAGCCTCCAGCGACAGGCTTGAGCCTTCAGAGAAGAACACTGAACACACATCACACTCGAAGATGATACCAGCTTTCCTGAAACACAGTTGTCACCAACACAAGGATAACTTTGAGCAGCGGTCGCCATGAGTTAGCACTTGGCAGTACAAGGTTTTGCATAACTATTCTTTCAGTGCTACTCCCTTCTATTTCTTGTGCTAGACCGTTGAGAAAAAAAAAAATCTTGTACCTTAGGCGGCCACGGCGTCCCCGACGGGCTCGAAGCTCTGGAGCTGCTTGAAATTCTCCCAGAGCTTCTCCCACACCTTGGCCTCGTACAGCTTCTTGGCGCCGCCGGCCTCCTTCACCTCGACGGTGAAGTGGTGCATGGTCCCGGCCACCACCTGGTGCCTCACTTTCACCAGCCTCTCGAACTCCAGCATCGCGTTCTGCACACATGGTACAGGGCATACATAGATCATCATCGGAGGATCACAGGGGCGGAGGCTGCTGCCTGCTGGTCCTAAAGCAAAAGGGACGCGTGTTGCATACGGTCTTGCTGTTGTGCTCGGAGACGGCGAAGCGCGCGAGCTCGATGGCCTCGAGGTCGTTCTCGCGCCCCGCCGGCGCGTCCCGGACGCCGCCCAGCATCCGCACCGCTGCGGTCCGGGCCGGAGGAGGAGACGTCGGCGAGACGAGGAGACTGGGACGGATGACGCCGGGCAGTCGGCCACTACCTGTAGTCGCTAGCACGATTGGAAATGACCCTAGCACGAAGCGAGATCCGTGTACATCTGGAGCGGAGGCGAGGCGCATCTTTATAGCCAGCCACGGCCCACGGGGGCAGAGCAAAGGCGACGGTCGCCGTGTGCTGGACGACGGGAAATAGGCGATGGGGACCCGCACGAGCGACAACCGCGGGGCGAAGGATTCTGCGGCACCCGCACTGCGTCCGTTGACGCCGATGCTTTGCCAGTAAGCAAAGTAGTGGTGCGGCCAAGGACAAGGAACCGGCGCAGCACCCTTGGTATGCTTTGGCCTTTGGCTGCGTGGACGGGTACAAACGTTCTGATGCGCAGGGCGGTACGTACCCACCTGTGTAGGTGCCGTCCGATTTTTTTAAAGATTCGTGCTGCGGAAGAGTGAATGTGAACGGGATGGTAGTAATCATGCGATTGTGTTGGGGTCTTAGCTGTAATCGTTCTAGAGTGTTCACATCTGTTCACACTGTCCGATCCAGAAGGCGTCGGCGCGTTTGCCCAAGCGTGTGTCTCTCCTCCTCCTCGGGCCTCGGCAGGACCACCGGTGTCTCCGCCCGCGGATGCCCCGGCGACGCCTCCCTCGGCCGGCGCTCGCGCGAGCTCTCGGAGGCACAAGGCCTCGGCGCCTTCCCCTAAGGGCGCGGCCCCCGCGTGTGCCCCGGAGCTCCGCCTCTCGCCGCCGGCGCTGGCTCCTGGCTGCGTGTTTTGTTTGGTATTTCCGCTGCCGTTCTCTCGTTCTATCTCCGTCGGAGGATTTGGGGTTGAAATTTTCGACGATTTGCAGCTCATGGTTGTTGTTCTGCTTCGGTGGAGGATCTATCCTTGGATGTAATTGTTAGGTTTCGGTGGAGGATTTCGCTTTGGATGTAATCTTCTTCGTTCCAGGTTTGCTCACCTTCGAGTTTGCCTATTCATTTCTTGGATGTGGAATCCGATTGTTGGACTCGTTGATTTGAATTAGTTGCTGATGTTATCTTTACGTAGGGTGCTGCTGGATTGTTTAGAGATTTTCAATTGGTGTGGTGTACTTGTGGAAACGAGGATTTGGGCCTGGAGTCGTAGAGCCGGATCCGTTTCTGTGCGTGATAATCCGCTCGTCTTCGTCCTCTGTTATTATTGGAAAATGAGTCTGAATTGTTGGTTCATACTGCAGGGTTCGATTTGGATGCGTCTTGCTCCTGCGGGATCTATGCGCTGCTCAGATGGGTTGGTGGATGGGGACGTGATGCCGCGCTGGTTTGAAGGTACCTGTTATCAATCGCTCGAACTATTCCAAATCTATACAGAAAGGGTGAATTGGAGTGCCGTTTGCGGTTGCTGTGTTGCAGGTCCTGAATGTTGTGTGGATGCCATCTCTTTCTGTTGCTTGTGTTATTCATACTATTGAATTGCAAACTCTATATTTTGGGGAGGCTTGGATACATACATTGTATATGGAATACTGAATCATCTGTGATGAATTTATGCTCATAGCTGCATACGTTAAGACCTGTGTTTTTTTTATTAGTTAGGTGATGATTGTGTTAGTGAAATCTGGTATATGTCAAATATCGGCTTCATTTTTTATTTCAGTACAAAATTTGTAAATGAGGTTGGACATACCAGTATGTGTGGTTTCTGTTATTATATGTCCTACCTGTGTTTCCTTATTTTGTTTAATTTGTGACTACTTGGGTTTTTTTATGCTCGTGGTATGTGATTTCTAGATTGGTGGTGACTGTCTCATGTTTGTTCCTAATTTTAGGTCATTCATTCAGTCGATATGCTGGTGGTCAGATGTGAGTGTTCACGTACTATGTGTTATCCTTGTTAGTTGTCCTTTTTCGAAAGGTAATGTTCTGTCAACCTGCTATGTGCATTTATTTTAGTGACATAACTAAGTATTATGGTTACTATGTAATGATTAATTGTTCTCGTGTACGATGTTTCTATGCTCTTTGTCCTCTATGGTGACCATATTGTTCCTGCAGTTCTGATTTCTGGTTTGCATTTCTGTTTGATAACATGTAATTATTTTGTATGTGCATTATGTATTTGTTCTGCTTCTTTGTGCTGTATCAAGTTAGTTGTATAGGTTGTATGCGAACTTTGAGACTACAGAAATGTATGGTTATTTATGTGTCACTTAATGCCTACTTTTCTGTATTCATATGGTTGCTGTGTTTCTTATATTTAGTGTTAGTTTGTAGCTTGTATTTAATTTAAGTGATGTATAGGTCTGGGTACCGATATCTGTCGTCAATAGTTACTTAGTATATGTACTGCATTTGTTTTGATGTATGGCTCCTGCAAAAAAGGGTATATCGTTCATTATTGTCATGGAGATTGGTGCAGTGTTACACACGATTACATCTTAGTACATGCGTAAAGTACGTTTATAATAATATGTAAGATGCAATGCAATCTACAAGGGTACTATTATACATCAGGATACCCTTCTAGATTTATTACTACATGCTTGCTTCATAGTGTTTAGCCTTCTACATGTACATGTTCATCAATATGTGGGTCATATTGATGATTCTGTTTCTGGTTCTCTGAATGAAAACATCGTTCTAAGTTTCATCTCTGCCATGCCTTTCCGGTGTATGCTTTCAGCTTACATTGCTTTTCCCCTCCAGCATGATGGCTCCCGATCTGATAAACCATCGCTTTCGGTGTCTGTTTCATATTTCGTTGTGTGGTAGAAACCTATGAGGTGTATTCACAGATTAGGAAATTCATAAAATTATGTGCTTAGCTACTCATTGAATTTGGACTAGAGGGAGCTGTCATAATAGCTTACAGTCATAGTCTTCGTTGCTTGTCCCGGTGCTGTGTATGTCGAATTCTTGGGTATGCTCTTTCATCCATGTATTCTCTTCTGCAGTGAACAATTGCAAGTACTTACTACCATAAACATGCTTTGGACTATGCAATGTATGTAAGTATGAGATATGTGTCCACATAATACCTGTTTCGTGGAATGTGTAGTGCTCCTGGAGAACGTCTGGGTCTACTTCGAACTGGAGTGCTGTGTGTGCTCATGTGCATCATATTGTTAGTTATATATGTATTAACAAATTGTAGATCGAAAGATAAGTGTATGTTACCTGTATGGACCATTCCTGGATGGTAGCCACTTAATTTGTGCTCTTCCATGAATTGTTTCACGTGTTCTTCTGTGATTATATTCACAGTTGATATGTCCACACTGAATGTCTCAACGTTGTTTGGTGCACCATGCTCTTCTCTTTGAACTGCAACTGTTCCATTCTTTGGTAGTGCCTTTTGTGTTGCTGTGTATGCTTTAATGATGCAACTTCCTTCAACCTTGTTGAATTTTTGCTTTTTAATGTGACAGTATGCAGCGACTAGTGGGTTTACTGCCTCTGGGTTGCATGCTTTTGGAGGAAGCCCAGTTATCTCAATTCTTACAGGCGTATTCCATGGGTACGTGTTATTTTTATAGTACCTTGACCATCGAGTAAGTGACAGTGTCAAGCTTTCTCCTTTCAGTACTTTGCAGTGTGCGACCTTCTCTGTGTTCTCTGTTGTGTCAAATTCTAGAATAAAATCTGGGCGATCTTGGTATATCCTAGTTGGTATGGCTTCAAGTCCGCATGTCTGCTCAACTGCTAAGAATATGTCCTTGATGGTTGGCTCTCCACCTGAAGCAGCTAATGGTGTGGCTATGAGGGTAGTCTCATTTTTTAGGTGCTCTAACCTCTTCTCCATGCTGTTTCCTGCATTAGTTTTGCATCATTAATATGTCTCCTATAATTTATGGCTTATAGTGTGCTAATTCTTTAACTCATGCTCACAAATTATACACTGTTACAGCAATAATATATTACTGCCTCTATTTGCTATTGTACGTGTACTTTCTAATAGGTTGTGCTTCACTCATACTAGATTGTGTAAGCTATTACTTTAAACTCTTTAGGTGGTGCCAGGATATGTGTTCATCTGTTCCTTCCTACTAAACACAATTGGGAAGATATTTACCTTTGCCTGTGCAGCGCACTTGTGCCAGTCCACTCCTGTTCTTCTTTTCCTATTCTATTGCCCCCTTACATGTATATATATAGAGTGGGGGATATGGGTTGGCCTGTTTTAGTTTTCTTGGTCTTCAAGCTTTCTCACTGAACTCTGCAGAACATTCTGCACCTTTTGGCCCTTCAGTTCACACACTGTACTGGCCTTACACCTATACTGCTGCTTTTGGCCCTTCAGTTCACACACTGTAGTTGCCTTATATGCTTCTGACGTTTGTGCTCTGAGAATCTACATGTTTGCTCCTCTGGTTTTCCTATAATTTTTAGGTAAGGGTATGGTAGGCTTACCCATGCAACGCTCTTATGTGATATATTAGTTAGAGGTACTTTTAGTGTTCTCCTTGTTCCAATTTGTTGGGAAACATTTGTTTTGTGCCTAATTTGTTGCAAACATGTACGTTTCTGCGTACTAATTAAAGTAATAAGTGCCATAATTTTTCCAAACACATTACAGACTACTTATTACAAATATGTCTACATAAGTAATTATACATGACTTGACATCTGCTTATTTTATGATCTACGTCATTCAGATACTATAATTTTGTTCGTCTAGTTGTCTGCGAGCTTGAAATGGTTGTCCCCGATAGTGTTGTAGATGCATCCCTCGTCTATGAGCTCTTCAAGAAGTTGCCTGCAACACACATTGAATTTTATGATCATTAAGGATGCATCCTTTTAGGCAAATAATCATGTATTTAACCTGCTGTTTAAGCCATACCGTAAATTTTCCTCTGTAATTTTTAGGGTCTGCACCATGTATTTAATTGATGCTCCTTCTTCAGACTGCCTGCGATTGTGTTTGCAAATGACTTATGATCTGATTCAGGGCTCTATACTCTATTTCTCAAACTGTACCGGCCCAGTTTCTTACCTTATTGCATCAGTTGCTAGCATACATATAATTGCCTCTTTGTCCATGTTCATTGCTGCAACTGCTGCTGATGTTTGTGTCTTTATTGCTGGTTCTTTGTAATCTTTAAGATCCAGGTATTGTTTAATCACTGTCAGGTAGTGTTCATTTAGACTGTTGAAATTTTCCACCTTACTGCACATTTTAAATATAGCGTCAGTTATTCTGGATTTTCACCCAATCCCTTAAATTAGTTTATATGAAGCTTACAAGTTTGAGTAACTCACGTTGCCTTGATAGTGTCTATCCTAATTATATCATTTGGTTCGCTGACAGTTCCATATATTGTGTAGTATGTGTTTAACCTGCATGTCAGTTGGGCTCGTATCAGTGTTTGACATATTCTACAATTGAGTTTTCCTGGTATGTCTTACCTAGCTCCGTCTATATCTGTTTTCATTGTTTGGTGCATTGGCCTGCATTATAATTGTACACTACACTCAGTTAATTGACCATAATTTTAACAGTACTAGATATTATGGTAATCTCTTTCTTTGACAGTCGTACCAGATTCTTCCATGAATGGTTCCTGTTCCGTCGAATAGTTTGTAGTCCGTGTAACCATCAGCTTCCTCTACACTTGTTATCATTCCACATAGCTTAACCTGCATCAGTTTCTTCACGACACGTAAATACTTGCTTATTTTAAGTTATGAGTTTATTGTATGTACTCAATTATTTCACAAGTGCATCACATACCTTGTGCACTGTGGTGTTGTGGACCACTAATCTTCCTCTGTGTCTTGGCGTCGTGCATGCGTCTTGCAGCACCTTTACTGTTACGCATAGTAGGCTTTGTGTATTTCTTACTGCTCTCATCTCATACTTGCAACTGCTTCTGTCGCCTGGAGTCACTTCTGCCGTGATTGCCACGTCGTTTGTGTTTCTGGGTGTTTCCATTTCTACTGCCTGGCTTCTGCTTGCCTGTATTCGTGTCGCCCACTTTTATAGGATGTTTCAACCGACTCAATGCCGCCTGCTGCTTTTCATTTACTATATTTGTCGTTTCGTACGTTTCACTCTGCACTGTTTGGTTGGTGGGATGGACGAGCCATTTTCGAACTTTCTTCCAGATGCTGTGTTTGCAAGCGCGGGAAACCTGGAATCCTCTTTCCTTTCATTGGTGTGTCAATAAATACGCCTCGCCTATTTCGTCTTTACGAAATCTGCCTTCTTAATGATTTCGTTAATGACTTATGTGTTTTTTGCCTATTTTATATTTTATATGAGTATTCATTTAATTGCTTATGATTCTACCTGGAGTTATTTTTTAGTTATTTTTACTTAGCTTTAAGTATTCTTTTTTTTTACTCTCAGCACGTGTCCGATTTTAGATTCCCCGACCTTATCTGCTCGTTCCTGTTCACTTTACCGTTTCCCGCGCGTTCACACATGTTCCCGCCGTTGTTTATAATCGGTCTTCTGCTTCCTGCACACTCCTCCCTCTCCACTCGTGACTCGCCTGGACCTTTCTGGTCTCCTTCGCCCCCCACCGCACCCCATCTACTGTACCGCTACAGTAGATCGGGTCGAATCTCCGTCCCGCGCGCCATGGCTTCCGGTGCTCCTGGCGGGGGCCCCCCGCCGCAGGGCGGTTTCCCCAGCGACAGCGCTCCTTCCGGTCGGCGTACTCTGCTTCCGCTGTTCACCAACGAGCAGCAGGGTACTCTAGAGGAGGGACCGCACCTTTCTCTGTGCTTGGGGTCCGACTCTGTCATGGTGTCGGCTCGTATTGGCCTGTCGCCTGTCGCTGCTGCTGGATCTGCGGGTCGCGGGGCGGACGCTTCTGCTGGATCCAGTGGACTCTCTTCCTCCCGCGTACAGGTCTGCTGTCTTCTCCTCTGTTATTCACTATGGTGCCTTTTGCAGTTGTCGTGTTTCTCTTTCAGATCTATTATTTTCCTGTGTGTTCTGTACTCATATGCTCATCTTGTCTCTTCTGTAGGCTCCACTTGGTATGCCCGGTTCAGATTCGGCGAGTCTTGTGGCTTCAACCGGTTTTGTAGCTCCGACAAGGAACGTATCTGCTCGTGGCCTCAGTAATGCTGAATCCAGGCCGTCGTCATCAGCTAATCGCGGCGTTCCCTCTGCGTCTCAGTGGGTTGAACCGTCTGAGGTGGATCTCTATCTCTGTTTTCTCTCTTTTTGTACTCATTCGCTATTATTCGCTTTTTCTTGGTCATGTTGCATTATTCTTCTACTCAATGTAATGATGTTGGTTACATTCTCCGCACATTGTGTAGGGACCTGCTCATGCTGCTCCTGCATCTGCTGTGACGCATCCTCTGATAAATCACATATCATATGGAGCTGGCCGCACCTTTCTCCTTGCTTTTGCGGATGATTACCTTACGGACACGGTGCGACTGTTTATGTTCATTTGATTTAACATGTCATGGTGTTTTATCTACGTACTTCTATGTTACTTGTTGGTTATGTATTGTGAATGCTTGCAGTTTGTACTGGTTTCATGTTGTCTATCATAATTTTGTAGGTTATTCCGCGCCATGTTGTCTCAACTTTTTATCATGAGCTTGTCCCAGAAATTGTTATGTTTGGTGCCCTCAATCTCCCTTTCAATGTTAAGTTGTTCCCCCTGCGCGGTTGTCTTGCTTTTGGTGCTGGTTGGCGTGATTTTGTATCGGCTGAACGGGTTTCTCTTGGTGATGTTGCTGTCTGTACTCTGCACGACCATCATGCTATGACTCTTGCACTTTACCATGGATTTGGCCCTGAAAAGCCAATGCATGAGAGGCCTGTGCGTTGGATGCCTCCTACTCCGCCCCATCAACCTCCTGTTGCCACACCCGCTCCGCATCAACCCCCTGTGGTTCATGCTGTTCCACAGGCTGCAGCAAATCCTATTCTTCATCATGATGTTGTGAATGCTTTTGGTCCTGCACATGTTCCAGGTTACTCTGCATCCACTGTGTTTCACTCCATGATTCAATGTGTGTTATAGTAATGGATGTTATTACATGTTAATTCTTATGTCTGTCCGATGTTCCTGTTGTTTTTGGTTTTCCAGTGCCTAATCATGTCCTTGAGTTGCGCTATGAGCTGTCCCCAAATCTTGTCATTTCACCGAACTTGCTTCAGTACATGAATGACATCTGGGCCAATCGTCAGGCTGATTACCCTCTCTATGCAGTGCGCCTCACTGATAGCCAGTCACATCATGGTCTTTTTGTGAGTGCTTATAGCTTAATTTTTTTTAAGCTTCCATTTCAGGTTTTCTGCTTCATTTTCTTGTTTCCCATTGTATTTCTGTACATTCTGATTATCGACATGTGATTTGTTAATGTGCTGCAGTACTTCAAGACTAGCTTCTCTAACAGGTTCATGCCTGGTACAATTCCTGCCAAGTTGTACTATCGAGATGATGGACCAGGATATCCGGCTACTCTGTACAAGTCTGCTGGTAACGAGCAGGATGCTCGTCTTATGAAAATTCGTGGCCAATATGCTGCATTTGCACGTGATAACGGTTTTCTGACTGGCGAGGTTTATGTGCTCAAGCTTCATTTCTTCAACCACAAGATGCGCATCAAGTTCTACCTCCTTCCTGTTGCTTAGTATGCACGTCTTCGTGTTCTGCCGTTGCCCAGATCACTCGCCAAGTTTACGTACTACATTATCTATTAGCGTCAAGTATGTGAACTCATGTCACCAAGGAAGGCTTTTGTTGTATATATTGGCCATTGTGTTCAGCAGCCTCCAAATGTTGTGTAATACTTTGCTGTTACCTCTTATGGCCCGTTTAACCTTCCTGTTCGACCTCTACTCTGTATTTATTATACGTACTGGACCTGCTAATCAGGTGATGCTTATCTGTGCTGTTGGACTTGTAATATATTTAAGGATCTTATATATAATTATATATAAGATCTATATATATATTGACCTTTAATATCTATATCGTTCTCGTGTATCAATTATTTCTGTATGTGTGTGTTTCTAATGTTGCGTGAGTTTGGGTTTGTCATTTCCCGGTTTTTTTGCTCTTGGTTCCTGTATTTGTTGACTTTTGTTTTGTTCAGGCTCACTACACAGAGTCCTTTTTTGTGTTTACGGATTCTGTTGTCATTGTTACCACTATCTTGGCCGTGTTCGGATGGGGATCAAAATATTGCTTCCTGCATTAAATGCTATTTTAAATGATAATTAACGGTATTAAATAAAGTCAGTTTACAAAACTGCCTTTACAACCCCATGTCAAATTTGTGATTTCAATGTAATAAGGCTTTTGACCACGCTATTAGAGGATGCTTACTGTACCATTCATGTAGCAAATCATTGATTAATTAGGTGCAGTTGATTCGTTGCGCAAAGTTTCACTGATCTGTTAAAAGGTTTTGTAAATTAACTTTATTTAGGCCTTCATGCCTGCGACATTAATCCGGGACAATTTTGTGTCTCGGGCTGCCGAACACGCCCCTTGTATTGGGTTTAGATGCGGGCCGTTTATTATCTGCGCACACTACTTTTGCAATATATTTACGTTCCTATTATTTATTTCGATCCACCATTTTTTCTTGAATGCTGATGCTTTTGTGTTATGGTTTACGACGTACTGGTTTCGGTTTAGGGGACTAAGGTCTACGGTTTCGGGATTAAGGGTTCATCATTTTCGGATTACTCAAAGGGTTTACCTTTTATCGTTTAGGGTTTAGGTAGGGGGGGTTTCATATTAATGGCTTTTCAATTTTGACTATATCTGTATTTGTTTTTGTATGTTAGGGCCACTATTTCTGCAGCAGGGTTTAGGGTTTGAGGTTTATGAATTTCGGTTTAGGTCTGGGGGTTTCATATTAATACGTTTGCAGTTTGCACTATATTTTCAATTCTTATTGTATTTGACGTGTCCTTTTTGTGGTTCAGGTTTGCGGTATGTTAGCGGCACTTTTTGGGCTATAGGTTTTACGGTTTCGAGTTTATTAATTTGGGTTTAGGTCTGGGGGGTTTCATATTAACACCTTTTTCCTTTGTACTATATTTTCAATTGTTATATTATTTGCGGTGCGTTGTTTTTGGTTTAGGTTACAGGGCAGTTGTGTTTATGGATTATGGTTTCAGGGCAGTTGTGTTTATGGATTATGGTACATGCATACATATTTAGGGTTTACTTTGGGGTTTTAATATATGTTGGTTTTTAATTTGGCCTCTGATTTGATGTCGTAGTGTACTGTTACTGTTTATGGTATATGGTTTATGTTCGTACGGATATTGATCAATTGTGTAGGGTTTCTTGGTGTGGGGTTTCAATTGTTTACGGTTTATTATTTATGTTTTTGGTTTCTGGTTTTATGTTTTTTTATTTTTTTTAACATACATATTTTGAAGTGTCTTGCTATATACGACTCTTGCTCTATGTGCTTCTATTTGAGTCTGTTAGGATTTAATATTTATTGTTTGTGTCGGCTGCCTTGTCTCCCCCTTCTTTTACGCATCCCCTTTCGTGTCGTCACCAGCAACCCCCATCCGGTTTTCTAGATCCGTCGAGTTCTAGGGTTCCGTTCGTTGTCCCCGTACCTGTGCTGTCCGTGATGGCGGACTGCAAGCGGCCTGTGTCTTCTCGCCCCGCTCCACGCGATGTTGCTCCATCTTCCCGCCGTCGTCGTCCGTCTATGGCGGCCGGCTCTTCCAAGGTTCGTCATCCATCCGTTGATTCCATTTCTTCATCGGATAACTCGCGCTCCAAGCACATGAATACGATTCATCTTATTCCGGATCCAAATCCTTGGGGCGAGGTTCCGGCTTTCCCCAACGGGTTTCCCCATCCCTCCCATCCTGATGGAGTGCCCTTTAGAGGAGAAGCATCCTCCAACTATGGCAACTCTGCTGATTCCATTAGGACCAAGGTTCCCATGGCATGTGCAGAGGCCCCTGTTTTCAGCAGCAAGGTATGTCTGTTTATCCTGTGTATGTAACTTGCGGCTTCCTGATTCATCTTTTCCAAACTCTTGATAGCTGTATAAGTTCGTTTCTCTGCAACTATATCTGAAACTGTGCTGCCTTCGGCTCTTTTGTAGGCAATTGCAGCAATGTTCCATGAGTTGCGCACTGTGTTAGAAGATCTTAGTGTCAGACTTAGGAAGGCAGAGATGAAGGTCGATACTCTGACACATAAGATTGAAGTTGCTATGGGTCAGCTTCATCGCAAGATTGATGGTGTGGACAGGTCATGTTCAAGGCTGCAGAGTGTCATATCCATCAACTCTGAACTTGCTGATTCCTCAGTTGCTGCTACTAATGAACCTGTTCTGAGGAGGTCCAAAAGAAGGAAGATGTAGATTTTGTTGCCTGACCTTTGCCATACTGATCCATATGTCTGCTTCCCCATCTTTGTTACTTTGATGGGGCTGTTGTAGCGCTGCTTTATTACGTATGTATCATTCGAAACTTTAAATTCTGTCTTATGTTATGTCAGTACATTGTTCTATTGCTTTCTGTTACAGAATGTATGCAATACTTGGGTATTTCGTATGTAATGCCATGTCATGTTATATTGTTTGGTCGTTTGCTGCATGTTTCAAATTTTTCCTCATATATGTTATCATCCATTCACAAATATAGTGATTTTATACTTAATTTGTACAACTCATTTTTAGACTTATGCCAAGTCTGCCTTGCTTACTCATGCTCCGATTATGTACTTGTTTGTATGCAATCTACTATAACCTTGTACTCACTCATAGGTGTCCATTTCCACATAGATAGTTTGACATTTATTTTCACGTACATTTGTAGTCCAAATGTCCATTTTTCATCAATAACATAAGAGGTTCACATTTTCTTCCCCCTCTCTGTTTCAATTTTTTTGGGATTTGTTCTTTTTGTTGGCTGTTATCCATGCCTTCAATGCTGTGTTTGGTGGCCTTCCTCCTGTGTATGCTCTGTGTGGGCATAGTGATGGTAGTTCATCGTCCCCCAGTTGTATTGTCTTTACTTTGCTATCTGCTTCACTGCTCCCTTTGTTGCTTGTAGGAATAGTGGTAATAATCTTCATGCTGTTCTTTGATTCTCCGGTGTGTGCATTAAGGGCATCCATTATATTTTTGAAATGTTCCTCCTGTACCTCAGTCTCATCATTTGTCAATTGCAGTACTTTCATCAACATCATCTTCTTTCTAATTCCATCTGTGCAGTCTAGCTGAAGCTGTCTTTCGTGGTTCAATATGCTCTCAACTACGCTAATCCTTGCGTCCTTTGTCCACCTTTTCATTATGTTTTGAGGTGGAATACATGTCGCGTCAATGTGCACAAGAACCTGCAAATTTTGTTGCCTTGCTGGGTCATCTTGTTGTATGACACTTATTGTCTTCTCATTTGTGAAAATTCATACAGTGTCTTACCTTAAGTGCATGTCGGCATAGTATACCCATGTGGTTGTACAGGCCACAGCTACACCATATTTGTTCCCCTTTGTAATAAATCACACGCATTTCACGTGCATCTGGGTCATCTATGAAGCTTGAGTGCACAACTATGTACTCCTCCTCATTGCATTTTCTTCTGATCGCATATTTACCTGCTCTATACAGCTGCTCTGTGAACTTTTCGTACATTGCTCTTGTGTATATTGCCATAGCATGCTTCTCGATAGGGACATTGATTTTCAGCTTCATTCGTATCTGTTTACACATTGAAATATGTCAGTCTTATGCATCACACATTTATGGTTCAGTAAACGTACTAATTTTGTATGGGCCTATGATTTTAGTAACTTGCCTGTTTTGTGATGTGTGTTTGCCTGGCTTCATCATCTACTCTGTTGTTCTGCAGCTCGTTGAACTTACTTACAAATAGGTGCATGGGTGCAGCTCGTTGGATCACTTCCTTTAACATGTGATTCGCGCTTTCACTCCTTTGTGTGCTTGTCATACCTGCACAGAAAATTCCCATGAAGTATGGTTTTGCCCATTTTTTCCTGTATCGGAACAATCTTTCCATGAATGCATTCTCTCCTAGTTTGAACTTTGTCACAAGTTTTATCCATTTTTCGTCAAATCTGATTTTGCAAGTTTCTTCAGTTATCAGCTTGTTGAACTCTGATTTGAAGCCACTGTATTTCGAGTACACATTTCCCAGCCTTTTTTTTGCATCTTTGAGGACATGCCATCTACACCATCGATGCCTTGTATTCTTCAGTGTAGATTTTATTGCTTTCGCCATAGCAGCGCATTGATCTGCACATTAGATTTACAATGTCAGCTGCTTAGTCTGATTCTGCATACGTGTTAAGTCTGAATATTATGAAGTAGTTAATTCTCGTACCTGTTAACATTGTTAACGGTGCTTTCCCCCCCATAATTTCGACAAATGATGAGAAAGCCCATTCAAAGTCCGCTGTTTTCTCTGTTGTGAGTAACACTCCTCCAAATATTACACTCTGGAAGTGGTTATTAACTCCTAGAAATATTCCAAATGGTAGCTTGT
>CM014272.1:73384657-73466881 GCA_004135705.1 Alloteropsis semialata | reverse complement strand
TGCTCTGTGAACTTTTCGTACATTGCTCTTGTGTATATTGCCATAGCATGCTTCTCGATAGGGACATTGATTTTCAGCTTCATTCGTATCTGTTTACACATTGAAATATGTCAGTCTTATGCATCACACATTTATGGTTCAGTAAACGTACTAATTTTGTATGGGCCTATGATTTTAGTAACTTGCCTGTTTTGTGATGTGTGTTTGCCTGGCTTCATCATCTACTCTGTTGTTCTGCAGCTCGTTGAACTTACTTACAAATAGGTGCATTGCATTTTCTTCTGATCGCATATTTACCTGCTCTATACAGCTGCTCTGTGAACTTTTCGTACATTGCTCTTGTGTATATTGCCATAGCATGCTTCTCGATAGGGACATTGATTTTCAGCTTCATTCGTATCTGTTTACACATTGAAATATGTCAGTCTTATGCATCACACATTTATGGTTCAGTAAACGTACTAATTTTGTATGGGCCTATGATTTTAGTAACTTGCCTGTTTTGTGATGTGTGTTTGCCTGGCTTCATCATCTACTCTGTTGTTCTGCAGCTCGTTGAACTTACTTACAAATAGGTGCATGGGTGCAGCTCGTTGGATCACTTCCTTTAACATGTGATTCGCGCTTTCACTCCTTTGTGTGCTTGTCATACCTGCACAGAAAATTCCCATGAAGTATGGTTTTGCCCATTTTTTCCTGTATCGGAACAATCTTTCCATGAATGCATTCTCTCCTAGTTTGAACTTTGTCACAAGTTTTATCCATTTTTCGTCAAATCTGATTTTGCAAGTTTCTTCAGTTATCAGCTTGTTGAACTCTGATTTGAAGCCACTGTATTTCGAGTACACATTTCCCAGCCTTTTTTTTGCATCTTTGAGGACATGCCATCTACACCATCGATGCCTTGTATTCTTCAGTGTAGATTTTATTGCTTTCGCCATAGCAGCGCATTGATCTGCACATTAGATTTACAATGTCAGCTGCTTAGTCTGATTCTGCATACGTGTTAAGTCTGAATATTATGAAGTAGTTAATTCTCGTACCTGTTAACATTGTTAACGGTGCTTTCCCCCCCATAATTTCGACAAATGATGAGAAAGCCCATTCAAAGTCCGCTGTTTTCTCTGTTGTGAGTAACACTCCTCCAAATATTACACTCTGGAAGTGGTTATTAACTCCTAGAAATATTCCAAATGGTAGCTTGTACAGGTTTGTTCTGTAAGTTGTGTCGAATGTCATGACATCGCCAAAGTTACTGTAATCCTCCCTGTTTTTCCCAGTGCACCATAGCATTGCATTGATTCTCCCTTCGTTATTGACTTTGAACTTTACCTCCATTGCTGCATCTTCAGATTTCATCTTTTCTAGAATTGCCAAAGTCTTTCCGATGTCATTTCTCATGTTCTCTTGTGCAAGTTTTGCACAGATGGACCTCACTGCTTCTTTTCTCATCGGAGCACTAGATGTGTTATCAGATACTCCAAGTATACTGCATACCCTTCCAATGCTTACATTGTTTTCTCGTAATTTCTTGATGAAGTCCCTTGTCATTGCGTCGATATGGTTATGTGAGTTCCATTGCTTATTTTCTGCATACGTATCTGACAAAGCGTGGTTATGTGTGTCATCAACCTTGCTAATGTACCAACCGTGGTCTTCGCTTCTCAGTAATCTGATCATGGCTTTGCATCCTGTCCGGCATGAAGTGCGCTTTGGGCTTAGTCCCTGTGAAAAATTTGTCATATCCGTTGTTACATAACAACACGTGCTTCTCATATCCACAAATTTGTAGTTTATGTTGTGACCTTACCTCACAGGAGCATACAATGTCAACTCGTAACCGGTAATGTTCTGAGTTTGTTCTGCTTCTTCCATATCGAATCCCAAATCCCTTCTCCCATGAATATAGATTGTAGAAATCATGAGCCTCTTGGCAACTGTTGAAAGATGTCCCTTCGAAAGGGAAGAAGATGGGTTCAGCTTGACGGTTTTCTGCATGCCTAAGAGCTCTGGTTATGGCACTTTCCTCCCAGGGCGCTAATCTTGAATCAGGCCCACTTTTTGCTCGTTTCCTACAGTATATCAGGGCCATTTCATGTATGACGTATTTGATTCAAATTTTCATACTACTTGTCAGTATAACTTGCAAACATAAGTTGGTGTTTATTATGTAATAAATCCAACTTTCCTGATGCATCTTTCAGAAGTAATTTGTTTGGGTTCTTTGTAAGTGTAAGCTTGCAACACCTCATAATTTGGCATGTATGTTCTCACCTTTTTTTCCATAATGATGATGTAAGCTGGCTTGTTGGATTTTGGGATTGTGTACTAATGCGAAGCTGCTGGAATCCCGTCTGCGTTATCATCTTCTCTGCTACGCAGGCTCTGTTTGCACAACGTATTAACTGTTATTTTAATGTGTGTATGATCTGACGAAATAGCACGTAATCGTGCTATTATACATATAAATTACTAACCTGTACCGCTCCGAGCAGTACGTGACGACGTGTTGGGACGCTTCTTCTGCACCAACTGTACCTGCCCATGGTCCTCCCCTCACAGGAACGAGTTGCCCTGCCTCTTCTGCAGATTCGGCTGTAATCGTCGCATCTTCAGTGCCTGCTGCTTCTCCGCCGGTCGGACCGTCCACCATGACGGCGGTATCTTCATGTCCGTGCGCCAGTCCCGACGGCGGAACTCCGTCGTCTTCGTTGCGCTCGTCCGGATCTGCACCGCCGCCGCCTCCTTGTTCTGCGTCACTCCGCGCGTTCCGCATCAGGCCTCCACCGGGGTCTCCGTTTCTTGCTTCTGAAGGCCGCTGCGCGTCAACGTCGTTGCGGTGGTCTCCATCGCTTCTTCCTATAGCTGCCCGCCTCGGATGCTTCTTCATCTGCACTTCGTGTTCCTGATTCCTCGCGCGTGCTTGTTCGTTCCCGACGGACGAGGCAGTGCCCATCCCCATGCTTTGGTGCTCTCCGGCCGAGCTCGCGCCTGGTTCTTGGTTCGGGACGGACGAGGCAGTTGCCATCCCCATGCGCTGCTGCTCTCCGGCCGAGCTCGCGCCTGCTTGTTGCTTCGGGACGGACGAGGCCGTGGCCATCCGCATGCGCTGCTGCTCTCCGACGAACTCGTTCTGAAACATTCGCGAACCTTCCGGCGTAGGCCACCGCCGTTTGTTTGAATTCGGGTGAACCGACGTTGCGTCTCCTTCCGGCGGAAGGAACGGCGTGGGTCATTACGGTTCATTTCGGTGATTTGGTCTGTACACCGTTCGGTAAATCAGGCTTTGCGGTCCGAATCTCCGCGGCATCAGGCACGTTCGTTGGTCGTGGGTACGTAGCGCCCTGCGTAAAAATTCCGCTTTACGTGGACGGGGCCCGTCTGCCCCCCGTCCCCAATTTGGAGTCTCGACGCGGAAGGAAAATCATCCTCCTAGTGCTCCTTGCTTAGTGCTGAGGGAAGAAACTTTGTGATCACGCGCCGAATCGAATGTGGTCATATGGGCAACATGGCAGTTCAGTTCACACATGTGCATTGGCTATTTGGCTCCAGAGATCAGAATGCATGGTTGCCACTTGGCAGTACTTCTAACGTCAAAATAACCGTAAGGTCCTCTCCAACAGTTCGAGCTACCAGTAGCTCTAAAAGCAAGTATAATAAGAGGATGCTGCGTTACACGGATACGCCACCTGACCCACGTATCACGTATCCGATACGTATCGGATACTGATACGCGTCGGATACATGGCCGATACATATCTTTGAAGTATCGGAATAAAAATAAATATTGGTATTTTGCATACTTGGGCCAATACGTATCAGCCCATTGATTCCTCGGTTGGATACGGCCCAACTAGCTAACATATCGATGCTGAGCTTCGCTGCTCGCTCGCTTGTTCTTCTGTCCGTCATATTTCCTCGCTCGCATGCACGTTGGTACAGGCCGCACAGCTCATTTAGCGCTTATAAGTAACTGATTAGCATTCTTTTTCTTGCCTTTTTTTTTCCTGGACAGTAAGAGGTGGGCATGAAGCATATGTAGACAAAGAAGCGCGAGTTGCAAGGATAACGGGCAGGCTGAGCTGCTACCAGATTTATATTTTTAATATTTTTAATTTTTTAAAATAATAAAACGTATCCACGTATCGAATTTTTTTTGACAATGGCGTATCCACATATCCGTATCGGCTCGATACCGATACACGTATCCATATCCGTGCAACATAGAGAGGATGTAAGCGGGCTGAAAGCTGAGGTGGAGAGAGAAGATGAGAGAGAAGGGAAGTAGGCTGTAAGTTTACAGCCCGTTTAGACACAAGAACCAAGAAAGTCTGTGAGAGTGACAAGTGGACCATGTATTAATAGTGAAAGATTAGCCACTATATGGATAGGCTAAGAGATATGTTGCAAACATCCATACAGTCAGCAGCAGACTATATTATTAGCCTTGCTCTAAGCGAGCAAGAGAGAGAAAATAGAAATGTGCATGTGTTGACGCGGAAAATCGGCAGATGTATTCCCCGCGTGCAGCACAAGAAGACCAGGGAGATCAGCTTTGCTCCAGTGCCAGTCTACACTCCAGTTCAGGTTCGCAGCGTGCCAGTCAATTTGACCTGAAATTGACAAGGGAATAAAACAGTTAAATTGCTCTTTGATTGTGCCGGCTCTATTTCAGACGATGGAGTAACGTCGAATTTTAGCCAAGACCCAATCAGACACGTGTCGGCCGATACCGATCGGACCTCAGAATTGGACCTCTTTGATGACGTCAATCGGACCGTGTGATCGGACCTCAATCAGACACCAAATCGGACCTCAGAATCGGACCAATCGGGATCGGACCTTGATTGATGTAACAGATTAGCCTTTTGAATAATAAAATAAAGCATGTAACAAGGCCAATATGTAAAATAATGGATCAGCTGTGTCTTGAAACAAGATATTAAATGATCACAGTGTAAGCCGATACATTGTCCATCTTGTCTAATTGCCAGTTTGACTCGTCTTGTCGGACCATCTAACCGGCCGATCGGACTATAGCCTTTTCAGAGAAATCTAGCTCCGACGTAGGGAATCTAGATTTCTCCAACTATGATCAGATCAGATAGCTAGATAATCAGACTCGACTCATCAACCTGTCAATTAAACAAGATGCTCGCACAGGTGTTGATCAGATTAAGCAAAATAGGCAAGTAAAACATTAACAGATACGTTCTGATTCTAAGATATGCTACTGAACAATTAAGCAAGATCCAGCTCCGACGTAGGGAATCTACACCACACTTAACATTCAAATAGCAATAAGGCATAACCAAAGCTTCCTTTGACTAATCAAGATGAACCTAGCTCCGACGTAGGGAATCTAGACCAAACATGACAGTCAAAGATTAATCTAAGCGTATTACAAAGATCCAGCTCCGACGTAGGGAATCTACACCAATGCAATACTCAAAGAACAACCAGATTAAACCACAAAGCAGGATCGGACATAGAACGATGCTGTAAGATAAATATTGCTTAAATCGGACCAAGACCCATGCTCAAAGCCGTTGAAGAAGTAGAATTGATTCACATGGCGTAGATCTAAACCAATCTAGCAACTCCAACAAACCGCAAAGACTACCTTTAGTAACCAAGATTATTCTAGCTCCGACGTAAGTATTATGCAGGGGTTCACAGATAGCACCGTTTTCGATCTCGCCAGCCCCTGTCTTTCTCTATCTTTGTAATTGGCTAGGACTTCTTCCTTGTGAATTTCTCCAGAGCTATGTTCCCCTCTATATTGATTGACACTCTCAAAATTATCAGCCGAGACATATGCTTCATGATCGGTATCTCTTGACTCATCGAACTCTCTGTCTCGGCTATCCTCTTTGACCATGTTGGTCAGACATTGATTTCCGTCAATCTTTACGGCCTGCTCAAGCTCTTGCGATTCTATCATGACAGACTGACTGGTTATCGATCGAGGAATTATTGGTTGATGTAGCTGATGAGAAATCGGCTGCAGATTTAATGCTCTCGACTGACATGCTTCCTGCTGTAAAGCCAATTCCTGCGACCAATAACTTTCTCGTTGTTGTGGCCGAGCCAATAGCTGGGTAGATTGCAGCCCCCCGGGCCGATATTGCCGAACTATCGGTTGTGACTGCAGCCCCCCGGGCCAAGATTATTGAGCTACCGGCTGTAACTGTTGAACCATCAACTGTTCATCCATGACTTGTGGTTGATAAATTCCCTGCGGACGTAACTGATAATCGGCATGGTACTTGCAACAGAAAAGCCATTAGTTGAATCGATGCTTGGAACTCCGTCCGCCGTGGTTGAGCCAATGATGGGGTATGTGAAGCCAATAGTTGTGATGCTTGCTGATTGCTTGCTTGCACTATCAACTGAGGAGCCGATGCTTGCTGAAGCCATAGTTGAACTATTGGCTGTAGAGGTGATAATCGTGGCCAATAACTTCCTGATTGTTGCGCCTTAGCCGATAGTTTAATTAATGGAACTAACGGTTGTCTCTCTTTTTTTAAACTCAATCGGAACTCAATCGGCCCTGCACCTTTCTAGCTATATGATTGCAGAATCAGAGATATGGCCGATGTTCTTGATCGGACTCTTTTATCGGACCAAATATTTCTTAGCCGATGCCTTCTACGTTATCTCAGCTGAGTACATGGATATAATATAATGCCATCGTGGAGCTCATTGGACCATCTCATCGGACCTTGGCTTGATGTGTGCCAATTCCTATTGGAGCGTCGGTCTGTACTCTCCTTCTTGTACTTCGCCCTTCTGGCCGACGACGAGCAGACCAACATCTGATCCGATCAGACTGACTGTCGGCCGTGATTTCTGTAGTCCATCGGCTCATCAATCCACTGCTAGTTTATCGGACAGAGAAAGAGTCAATCGGGCCTTTTGCTCTCCATCGGACGTTCCTTGAAGCTTTATAGTCCGATCAACTTTTTGGTCCGATTAGCTTCTTGCAGAAGATTACGGCTCCTGCCTATGCCAGTAAAAATTACCGCCATGCAGTCATTAATAAATCATATAATCCTCGATATGGACATCGGCCGCTAGTCATCGGCTGTTGCATATTGGAATATAATATATTCTAAAATTATTCCATAGCCGATTCTTCTTCTTGCTGCTTCAAATAATATTGAAAATGAAATCTCCAGATGTTTCCCATACAGAAATATAATATAATATTGGACCTGAAAGCTCCAGCCGATGTCTCCCCGCATTAACCAAGAATCGACTGATGTAATCAATGGTGGATATATCTGACTTTGATCATACGATTGTGGTCCCACCGAGCGTGCCAAAAATGTGTTGACGCGGAAAATCGGCAGATGTATTCCCCGCGTGCAGCACAAGAAGACCAGGGAAGATCAGCTTTGCTCCAGTGCCAGTCTACACTCCAGTTTAGGTTCGCGACGTGCCAGTCAATTTGACCTGAAATTGACAAGGGAATAAAACAGTTAAATTGCTCTTTGATTGTGCCGGCTTTATTTCAGACGATGGAGTAACGTCGAATTTTAGCCAAGACCCAATCAGACACGTGTCGGCCGATACCGATCGGACCTCAGAATTGGACCTCTTTGATGACGTCAATCGGACCGTGTGATCGGACCTCAATCAGACACCAAATCGGACCTCAGAATCGGACCAATCGGGATCGGACCTTGATTGATATAACAGATTAGCCTTTTGAATAATAAAATAAAGCATGTAACAAGGCCAATATGTAAAATAATGGATCAGCTGTGTCTTGAAACAAGATATTAAATGATCACAGTGTAAGCCGATACATTGTCCATCTTGTCTAATTGCCAGTTTGACTCGTCTTGTCGGACCATCTAACCGGCCGATCGGACTATAGCCTTTTCAGAGAAATCTAGCTCCGACGTAGGGAATCTAGATTTCTCCAACTATGATCAGATCAGATAGCTAGATAATCAGACTCGACTCATCAACCTGTCAATTAAACAAGATGCTGGAACAGGTGTTGATCAGATTAAGCAAAATAGGCAAGTAAAACATTAACAGATACGTTCTGATTCTATGATATGCTACTGAACAATTAAGCAAGATTCAGCTCCGACGTAGGGAATCTACACCACACTTAACATTCAAATAGCAATAAGGCATAACCAAAGCTTCCTTTGACTAATCAAGATGAACCTAGCTCCGACGTAGGGAATCTAGACCAAACATGACAGTCAAAGATTAATCTAAGCGTATTACAAAGATCCAGCTCCGACGTAGGGAATCTACACCAATACAATACTCAAAGAACAACCAGATTAAACCACAAAGCAAGATCGGACATAGAACGATGCTGTAAGATAAATATTGCTTAAATCGGACCAAGACCTATGCTCAAAGCCGTTGAAGAAGTAGAATTGATTCACATGGCGTAGATCTAAACCAATCTAGCAACTCCAACAAACCGCAAAGACTACCTTTAGTAACCAAGATTATTCTAGCTCCGACGTAGGGAATCTAGACTAATCTTGATACCTAGCTCCGACGTAGGGAATCTAGGCTTAAAGTGTAGTCCGATAAACGATAATCTGTTGAATAATCAATATTGATCTAGCTCCGACGTAGGGAATCTATATCAATCTTGATTATCCAGAGATAAATCGGTTGAACAGTATAAACGAGAAAGGGCGATGCGCCTCAATTCAAGCCTATACTAGTTCGATAAATTGACTAACTTACTGGTAAGCCGGAGATCAGAACTGATGCAGCCCGTCCACCAATGAGCTTCGTCGGTAACTACTACTAAGGGTTTTGGCGTGAAGCCGGGTTGTATTGATTGTGAGAATAATTCTTTACAATAGCCAGTGGTACATATTTATACCCTGGACCAATGACTCCTAACTAGCTAGGACTATGACTCGCACAAGACTTCCCTTATACAAGATATCTAAATAAAAGGAAATATTAAAATACATAGACTCTAATTTCCTTTCCGTAGAGTCTTTACTAATGAAGCTTCCTGCCGATGACGTCTATAATGCATTGTAGCCAGACTGCTTCTCTCTTTCTTTATTCTCTCTGCTTGCACGTGGAAGCTTTTCCTTGAATATGTCTTGGCCGATGCAATTGGATTAGAAAATGTTTTATCTCCAGCAGGCCAAACTCTATCACGTGATTATTTCCAAAATTCCATTGAAGGAGTCCGGCTCTCATAAGGAGAATATGCTGACATCATAACCTTCGTGTGTTCCTTTGCCCATAATTACCTTTCCTTGCTTAATATTTCTCCCGAAGTCTGCAGCTTCCATCTTGATTTTTCCTCAGATTATCGGCTTTATTTTAGGGACTTCACGGGCCATAAAATTACCAAATTTCGGTGTCAACAGCATGCAAGAATTTTGGGAAATGTACTGTGAGAGGGAGAAGTTTTGGGAAAAGCGAGCGATAACATCTCCTCACCAAGCGCTAGCGCGGACCTTTTTCTACTGTTCATCGCATAAAAAATTCTATAAGCCAGCTTAGAGTCGGCCGTTAGAGAGGGCTTAATGCTGCTTGGCACTTGGCAGTAACTCCACATTAAAAAAAAAGAGAGGTAACCACCTAGAAAGCCACTAAAAAATAACCCCACAAGTTGAGCGCCATGCCCACATGAAGCTCAATAGACACGATGCTTTGTTGTTTTTTATGTTGAAACTATTTCTACTCTTATTTAATATAGCACCACGTTACTTCAAAATTCTAGAGGCACTGACATTAGTGTGTTTGGAACATTGAAATAGCCCGAGTCGAGTGTGACAATTAACAAGTCGGCAAGAGGCATCTAAATCTTTGGGGCTTTGGATGTGGATCCAATCCATGTCCACCAGCTTCAACCTCTGTGCAGCCAGAGAGACCTCTCTTTTTCAATTTTCATGTGACCTCCCATGATATAACAAGCGTGTCATCTCGATCTTCTTCTCTTGTGAGCTCTTCCAAGCCCCTCCTTATCCAAGGTGGTTAGTCATCACGGTTTTGACCATTTGTCTTATTCAAAATATTATGTGTATATTATTTATTTTGTTTGTGATTTGCTTTATCATTGTATGGACTTGAAGTGTGACTTTTTTTGCATATGTATTAAAATTTTGAATAAAATGAAAAGTCAAATGTTTTTTAAAAAATCAACAGCAACTATTTTGATACGGAAGGAGCAGGACAAAATTTTGGTGAAAATCTCGCGAAATTTGGCAATTTTCACCGGTAACGAAGAAAACTCAAACTGAAATCCTAATCCCTACATTTATTTTTTTAAAATAAAAAACAGTTGCTGCCCGTACTTGGTGCCAATATATTCCCACCAGCTAGACCTGTCAGCGGTCACCTGCGTGCAATCTTCCTTGCTGGCGTCCGCAACCAGCTCGAATGCCTGGAGCTGCTCGTAGGTCTTTTCCTTCTCCCAAGGCTTGTCCAACACCTTGACCTCGTACAGCTTCTTGGCGCCGCCAGCCTCCCTCACCTTGACGGTGAAGTAGTACATCAACCCGGGACTCTAGCTTCGCCATCTACTAAATTGGCGGTTCAATTTAGGTGGTGCACCATCTACTAAATTAGCAATTTTTTATATAATTATACTAGTGTGCACCACTCCAAATTTCACTCTAGCTTCGCCGCCGGTGCCGCCTGCTGCCTCACCTTAATAAGCGCCACGAACTCTAGCGCCGCGTTCTGCGCGCACACGGACGTGCATGTCAAATAGGATCAACAGCGGCAGTCCCGACGATCGCAATGCAAGGGCGTTAATCGTCGAGCAGGCAAGCAAAGGGAATCACAGCTCGGGCGGCGGCTCGCCGTACCGTCTTTGCTGTCGCGCGAGGTCGACGGCGGCAGGAGCGCTTTTTCCAGCTGCACGCGGGCCGCACGACTCAAGGCCCAAGCTGTCCATCCCTCGCGGTAGATGCTAACGGCCCATACTGATGCGCGGCCCAGTCAGAACAAGGAGAGGAGGGTACGGTGGTGGTGACTGGTGAGCAAGCTACTCACGCGTCGCGCGGGCTGCTCTCGGGAGTCCGGAAGCTCGTTCAACGCGGGTGGCTCGCCATCCAACCCGCTCGGTCTCGGACATCCATTCCAACCTGTTCGCTTGGCTTATCAGCCACCAGGCAGCAGTACTTCAGTCTCACAACAAATCAGTACCAGCCACCAGCCAGCCAGCAGTACAGTCTCAAAACAAATTAGCCTCAGCCACCAGCCACCAGCCAACCGAACAGGCTACGTGTTGTCTATAGGTACGTGGAGCCCCGAACTGCGTGCCTATGCTCCAGCTAGGCTCGTTCCTAACGACCGACGACTCTCTGTTTGTTTGCCAGTTGATGGCCGTAGTCCCGTAGATGTTACCGCTACTGCCCATACGGTGACCTCGTTTGTTTTTTCAGTGTTTAGAAACTGTTCACAATTTTGACCACTAATTAAAGGTATTAAGTAAAGATATTTTACAAAACTAACTCCAGAACCCCTGCACTAGGAACCCTGAAGAATCTAATGAGACCTTTGACTGGATGATTAGAGGATGATTAGAGGACGGTTACTGTAGCATCACTGTAGCCAATCATCGATTAATTAGGCTCATTAGATTCGTCTCGAAAAGTTACGCTCATCCGTGAAGAAGTTTTGCAAATAGACTTTATTTAGTACTTCATGCAAGAAAAATTTCCTCCGTGCTAGATGCTAGACTGGAAAACCAAACGGGACCGGTTGTTCACGCTGCCCCTGTGTGGCTGTGTTGAGTCTTTGTGTCGAGCACAGCAGGATCATGGGCACCACAGTGGGAAACAAACCAGCTAAAAAGTAAGCCGGCTAGACCACGGCCGCGACGTCTGCGTCCGCACCGCGCCGAGGGCCGGTCCACGGCTGCCAAATCTCTCAAGCAGACAAGAGACACGCAGCCCACTACCCCGCCCGCCTGCGCCAACCATTCCCGGCGTGCAGCGGACGGACGCCGTAGCCATCGGGGCGCAACGCAACCACGACAGCGACAGCAACTCGCTCAGGGGGTGTTTAGTTCCATCCCTTATTTTTCCATTTTGCAAAATACATGTTTTTTAATGTATTTTTTTTCTCTGTACACGTGATCCGATGCACACCTATTTTGCAAAATAGGTGGAACTAAACACCCCCTCAGGCTCCCACCCTACCAGGCACTACCTGACAAGCCCCTAGTCCCTCCCATGACCGGGCCACGCCACCGAACCGCACCCAACCCAACCACCCCGCCACTGATTCCCCACGCCGGCACGTCTCCCTCTCCCCCCGCGCCCGCGGTCAACGTCGCGTTAGGAGCAGATCCCGACCATTTGACTCGTTAAGCGGGCGCGCGACGGTGCCGGTCACGGTCTAACAGTGGCGCGCCGGGCCGCCGGCGGTGGCTTTGGCTAGGGTCGCGACGCGACGTGACGACTGTTTCTGCGGGGGCTGGTGCTGCCACTGCTCGCCGTGGTTTCGGCGACCTCGAGCGGGGCCGGTGGCGGGTCGGCCTCCGCCCAGAATATCCGGCCGCGGGTACGCCGCACGGCGCGAGCTACTACCCCCGTGCTTTTCCTCGACGGAACGTGTCAAAGCGCTGCGTTTTTTTTTTCTTTCTTTTCCCCCCCGTTCCCCGGATGCCCCGGATAGATGGTGGTCCCGCGGAGCGTGACGGCTCCACGGAAGGAATCCACAATCCAGGCCCGCGGGCGCCGGCGCGCCGATGAGAGATGTCTCGGCGTTCGTCGCGATCGCGTGCTCCTCCTCTTCTCCCTTTCTGCGCGACGACGTGATGATTGTATCAGCGCTGCGTGATGATTATATCAGCGCCGTAGCCCGTAGCGTTAGACGGATAAAGTTTCGTACGTATATATATGTACGTCGTGCCGGCGTAGCGGGGTCCAGGATCTACTCGACCAGACTGATGACGTGGAGCTGACGTGTACTGCTTGCTACTCGTGACAGTGAGTTCGTTTCTACGGAGTACTCCTACATGCGAAGAAGAGGTCTGACCAAGGCTTGACAGTCTAGTACACGCGGTTACTGAGCTTTTTTTTTAATCTCTAGTTAGGCCGGTTGATGCGACTTGTTAGGTTTCTTTTCCCTCCAAATTATTGAGACGGCTGGTTACTGTCGTTGTTGCGAGCAAGTCGCCTGATGCCTCCAAGCGCAATTGGCAGCCCAGACATCCATTTTCGACGCTATTTTTTTAAGTTAATTTTTTTTCGACGCTATTCAGTGCGAAAAATCACTTAGGGCTTATTTAGTTCCCACCGAAAATTTTGAAACTTTGAAACTTCACTATTTATCAAAGAGAATCTTACATGCATGGAGTATTAAACGTGTGTTAATGACAAAACCCATTCCATAACCCCCGGTAACTTTGCGAGACGAATCTAATGAGCCTAATTTAGCCATGATTAGACAACGTCGTGCTACAGTAAACAATCTCTAATGATGGATTAATTAGGCTTAATAGATTTGTCTCGCGAATTCCCGTCCATCCGTGTATTTAGTTTTATAATTAGATCATGTTTAGTCCTCCTAATCTTTGATTTAGAATTGGAAACTTTCTTTCGCAAACTTACAACTCTAAACTAAACAGGCCCATTGATTTCAGAGGGGAAATTGCAATAGAATAAGGCCTTGTTTAGTTCGGTTGAATTCGATTGAATGCACTGTAGAAAAATACTTTGGGAATCGAAAAAGCAGAGAGGAGGCACATTGTTCAATGAAATGTCTTTAGGTTGAATTGGTTGAATTTGAGGGAACTAAACAAGGCCTAAAGCAAGGATCCACCGACGCGTCATTGCGCTCTGCCCTCCCACTCCTTTTCTTTGCTGGGAGCCTGGGACTCTGTCGTCTGTGAGGACACGGTGTCGGTCAGCGACCTTGTCATTGTACGAAACGACCACGGAGCATGAAAATTTTCTTTTACCGTCGTTTTCCTTCTATACGACTATACGTGACTGGGCCAGCGGGGCCAGACCAGTTCTAACTTGTGCGCACGCGACATAGCATGATCCAAGAAGGCGAGCGCATGTGTAGGCCTTCCGCGGCCCGGCCTGTCACGGTCGCTAGACAGTAGAGACGCACAAGCTACAACACTGCAACAAAAAAAAAAGGCGGGGGCACTTCCACCTGCCTCCATTGCAGTTTACACTACCTGAGGAGGAATTTTGAACACCCGTATGACTGCGAGCATGTCCTCTTACTCCCTGCCAAAGTGCCAATTACTTTCATGAATTTCAGTAAAAGTTGATTTTGGCGGAAATAGGTATCTGACCAACCACCAATCTAAACAGATAACATTTTTTTTCCATTGGAGTATCTTTTTAACTGTTGCAACAATACGACTCGAACGACAATGTTCTAGTTCTAGTCGCATTTGTGTGCAATTGTGCCACAAGCTCCTGATTTAAAGCGGAGGCAGACTGGCAGATTCTATATGCAATTATGCAGAGGTTTGGTGCTAACAGGCGTCAGGTAAATCATAATTTCAGCAGTGATTTGCATATTTGGACCATTTTTTCTCTCTAAGAAAAACTGTAATACATCGTTCTCAATGTATATATAACATTTAGAGAGAGAGAAAATTAATACAATACATAGCGTTTAGAAATACGAACTGAATTGCTTAAACTAGTCATCATATAAAGCACTCTGCGGCGTACTGCCAGTGGTTTGCTGCTAGCTTCGCCCTTAGTGGCAATTTTACCCAAAAAAAAAACGCATAACCAAATCAGCCGAATTTCGGACTATTCATCCAGACGAAGCACTACCTACAGTAGACCGCGTTGCTCGATGTCAACCGATCCACCAGAAATCTATATAGCCCTATGGGAGTGTTCAATTGGGTGAAAAAATTTGCAAGAGAATCTTATCATCTAGGAGTACTAAATGTAGACTAATAATAAAACTAATTATAGATCTCATCTGGAAATCGCGAGACGAATCTAATGATGGTAATTAATCTATGATTAGTGAATGTTTAGCGGATGGTTACTGTAGCATCACTGTTGCAAATCATGGTCTAATTAGGCTCATTAGATTCGTCTCGAAAAGTTACCTAGGGGTTATGGAATGGGTTTTGTCATTAACACACGTTTACTACTCCATGCATGTAAGATTCCTTTAGGAAAAATTTTGGTGAAAAATTTTTGGGGAATTGAACACCCCCGCATATTCTGATGAAAAGATGAGCAAAAGCAAACGAAAGACGAGTCAAAGCCCTTCACTAAAATTTGGGTTTAAACCAAGTCCTTAATTGCTCTTTCCTCGTATTAAAAAAAGGGGAAATAAGTAAACATCCCCCACCGAACATGCTCATGCGAACACGAATTGATTTTCCACGTGGCCCCAGCACCGAGTCCACGCTCCCCCACCTAAACCCCCCCGGCCCATCCCCCACCTCTTCCCCAAATCCCAGATCCGCCTCCTCCTCCTCCAGCACCTCCCCCCTCGCGCCGCGCCTTCACGAGTGAAAACCCAACCCTCCCCACCCCCGGATCCAGATCCGCCGCCGCCACCACCAGTCCACCACCACCACCTCATCCTCATACACCTCCTGCCTGTCCTCCACCACCACCGCGTGCGAGGACCGGCATCGCGGCGGCGGCGGCGGCGGCATGGGGCGGGACGGCGGCGGTGGCGCCGGCGGCATGTCGGAGTCGGTGCTCCGCAAGGTGCTCCTCTCCTACTGCTATGTCGCCGTGTGGATCTTCCTCTCCTTCTCCGTCATCGTCTACAACAAGTACATCCTCGACCCGAAGATGTACAACTGGCCCTTCCCAATCTCGCTCACCATGGTGCACATGGCGTTCTGCTCCTCGCTCGCCGTCGCGCTCGTCCGCGTCCTCCGCGTCGTCGACCTTCCCACCTCGCCCGCCATGACGCCGCAGCTCTACACGGCCTCCGTCGTCCCCATCGGCGCGCTATACGCCATGTCCCTCTGGTTCTCCAACTCCGCCTACATCTACCTCTCCGTGTCCTTCATCCAGATGCTCAAGGCGCTCATGCCCGTCGCCGTTTACTCCATCGGGGTGCTCTTTAAGAAGGAGACCTTCCGGTCCTCCTCCATGCTCAACATGCTCTCCATCTCCTTTGGGGTCGCCATCGCCGCCTACGGCGAGGCGCGCTTCGACCTGCGCGGCGTCACGCTGCAGCTCGCCGCCGTCGCCTTCGAGGCCACGAGGCTCGTGCTCATCCAGATCCTGCTCACATCAAAGGGCATCTCGCTTAACCCCATCACCTCGCTCTACTACGTCGCGCCGTGCTGCCTCTGCTTCCTCGTCGTGCCCTGGATTTTCGTTGAGCTGCCCAGGCTGCGCGCCGTGGGCACATTCCAGCCTGATTTCTTCGTCTTTGGGACTAACTCGCTCTGCGCCTTCGCTCTCAACCTTGCTGTCTTCCTGCTTGTCGGCAAGACCTCGGCGCTGACCATGAACGTCGCCGGAGTCGTCAAGGACTGGCTGCTGATTGCCTTCTCGTGGTCCGTGATCCGGGACACGGTCACCCCGATCAACCTGTTTGGTTACGGGATTGCTTTTCTGGGGGTGGCCTACTACAACCACGTCAAGCTGCAGGCACTCAAAGCCAAGGAGGCGCAGAAGAAGGCGGCGCAGGCTGACGAGGAGGCTGGCTCCCTGTTGCAGGAGCGCGATGGGCATGGTGATCGCAAGAGCGACAACCAGGCTTAGAGTGCCAGATCTGATACTGGCTTCCCCATATTGGTTGGTTCTTGATCCATCTGTGTTACCATTGTCAATTACATGAAAAAAGAAGTATTTGTTCTTATGAATTGTGGTACAAGAGTTAATCTTGGGAAAAATGTGATTTTTGCATTGGGCATATGTGAGATCTTTTTGTTGCAACCAAACTTCAATCTTGCATTGTGGACCATGGGAAATTTATGTTTTATCGCAACTAATGAAACTGAAGGATACGATAGTGGTTGCCTTAAAACTGATAAGAACTTCTAATTTTGTTGTTCTGCTCGGTTATCCTATCCCCTGATTATGTTTGTGTATATATTTGTACAGGGGATCTAGTGCAAAGACTGTAGTTTGGTCTACGGTTGCTTTCAAGGAGGTGTATGCCAGTTTCTTGCATTTCTTTAACTTAGCTGGATCTGAAGAGCAAATCAGAAGTATTTATTGGATTAGGACATATGCACCTGCTTCCTGGAGAGCTTTACCCTGTTATTTATTTAGCTGTTTTTTCCCCCACAGAAAGGCATGCCTTGCTAGTTGCTACCTCTCTTGCCCATTGCCTAAATTTATTTTTTCTAGTAGCTTAGGGACTAAAGATGTAATGCTGCAGATTGGTAATTTGGTGGTCATTTTCTATATATAATGAGGTTACTGTAATCTACGCGCTACATCTTTCTCTTGTGAATTTTTGTGTCTGCTGGATGGATCATTTTGATGGATCATTTTTACTGACGGTAAGTATTATTAAGGTGCCTTTTTCAGATATCATACAGTCCACATCTCTTTGCAATGCAGATGGTTACTTTGATAGGGTTGCTGTATTTCCTATGCATGTTACATCTTACTAAGCTTTAGCCAATGTTTGCTTGGACATGCCAACCTCACCAACTTGCTGCAGCGTGCCATTCAAACTCATGTCATGGGGTTGGGGATCATATGCCATTAATTTGGCTTGCTTTTTGATAGAACTAGGTTGGTGATCATAGCTCATTAATTTCACTTGCTTGTTGAGATTGAGCATTGTAAAAGCATTTCAATTTGCGTTTTGGTCCACTGAAGATAGAGGTAGCTTGGTTGGTAACATGATATGGACATACTGTAGCTCAGCTGACTTATTAACACCTTCGGTCCCTGCATGTCCTGCTTGCTTAGTGGTACCCACTTGTGCTGATGTTTCAACAGCTTAAGATTTCAATCCAGGCTGAAATTAGGTGCACAGTGGTAGGGTGTCCTTCAGCCCTTCAAGCCTGTTCGGTTGGCTGGCGGCTGGTGGCTGGTGCTGATTTGTTGTGAGAGAAAAGTACTGCTAGCTGGCTGATGGCTGGTGCTGATTTGTTGTGAGAGAAAAGTACTGCTGGCTGGTGGCTGATAAGCCAAGCAAACAGGCTAGTGTTGCCTAGAGTCACAATTGCTTCAAATCGAGTGACAGCAAGGTTGATGAACATGTGATATACCAGTAGGCGTAATTTATCTGTTTGTGTTTGGTTTGAGTTTTTGTCAGCTGCATTTGGTTGCTCGAGGGGTAGCTTAATATGGCAGGGTAATGTTATAATCTTTATGCTTGTCGATTTTTTGTCCTGGACACTGACCCTTTAAGTCTTTCAATTTGTTTGTTATAGGACTTGCATTAGTAGCTCCTTAATTTATGTAGCACATTAGTTTTTGGACCTGAAACAATGAAACGATTGAAAATTTGCTATACTTTTAGCTGAAATATAAGATCTCTGTTATTTTTGGTGGGGTCAGGAAACGTGCTCTTTAGTGATTGTTCTTGTTTTATGTTGTTTTATGTGGCCTCTGTTTATCTTTTCTGGGATCAGCGACCGTGCTGTTTACTAGTGTTTGTTCTTGTTATATGTTGATTTCTGAATCTGGGATTCATAGAGAGCTACGACTTAAAATGTAGGTGAAGCATATTGTCATTTTAGTAGCCGGAATTTTGTGGAGCAAAATGTCTTTGGATTTGGGCCGGTGTTTGTTGCTTTCAGAGCCCAAATTGTTTCTTCACTCTTTTGTTGCGGCACTACGACTCTCGTGATATTTTTCACTTTTGGAGCTAGTCTGCGAGTGGCCGGTCGCTACCCTTCGAACGCAAGGCAATGATCTATGCCGGATGTTTGGCTAAAGTGTTAGGACTTTTTTTTTTTTGAGGGCAAACCACCAGAGCATCTATTAAAACGAAGAAGTGTTACAATCTTTAACAGCAATCTCCCTAAGCCAGTCAGGGAAAGAGCCGGCCCAACGCAAAAAAGGAGAGGACTCTGAAGGCATACTCGCACATTTGTGAGCAGCCTCATTTCCTTCCCTTGACACAAACGAAATATCAAAAGATTCAAACACACTACTAAGCTCTGTGATCTCATGCCAAATACCAGAGATAGCACTCCGGATCCCATCTCTTGATCGTAGGAGGTTCACCACTTGGAGATTATCCAATTCCAGAATCACCTTCTGCACTCCACATTCCATCGCCAGCTGCAGACCATCTCTAGCTGCTAGGGCCTCTGCTGTGGTCACATCTGCAAGCCTGGAATAAGCTCTCGCCGACGCCGCCAGCATTTCACCCCTGTAGTTCCTCAGTACTGCACCACTCGCCCCGGACGATGATGCCGCAAGGAAAGCTGCATCTGTATTGACTTTGAACCAATTTTCCGGCGGGCACCTCCAGTTCATTCGTTGCCTCTGAGCCCTTGTAGCTTGGATGGACGACGAACAAACTAGTTCTTCCAGCATATGAGCAATATGCTTAACCGCTGCGCCTGGGTTCCAACTTTCCTTCCCATGAAGCCGCGCATTCCGTCCAGTCCAAAGTGACCAGACTCCACAGATAATCAAGGCAGCATCCTCACTAGACAAGCGACCATCCATCAAAATGTCTTTTGTCCAAGAAAGTGGGTGCAAAGCCGGCAGCCTGACATCAGTGATCTCCTTGGCTGCCTGCCAAAACCTTCTCGCCAAAGGACATTCAATTGCTACGTGAAACAGTGACTCCCCCTCCCTGCCACAAGAGTCACAAAAATCTTCCTTTTGCACTTGCCTCCTCTTCAGTTCAGTCTTAGTGGGCAGGAATCCATTTACCGCCCGCCACCAGAAAATACGTATCTTTGGCGGGACGTTCAATTTCCACAGCTTGTTCCAAAGGCCTATCATTTGAGGTACCAGCTTCATTGCCCTTGCTTGCTTCCTGCTGTCGCTGCTCAAATTTCAACATTCTGTATGCCGAGCGAACTGAGTAGCTGCCATTCCTTTCCAAATTCCATGCCAATGAGTCGTCTAGCATTCTCACCCCAGGTCTGATCATGAGGATCGCCTCCGCATCCCCAGGTTAGGACTTGCTAAAGTGTTAGGACTTGTTAAGCGAGCCGGACTCTTTTTCAAGATATCAGCGTAACCAGGAATTGCCAATTAAAAACTAGACTGTTTCAGTAAAAAATACTACCTATTGAGGCGTACAAATTTTTTTTTGAAGATCCGGTATTCGGGCATATATTAATAAGGAGAAATAAGAGTGTTTTATATGCGCTAGGTGCACATAGAGTATAGGGCTACCAAATCCAGCAGACTGCTAGTTTGATGCAAACTTACATAGGCGGATTACTCATGGTGTGGATGATCAATTAGTGCTATTAGGAGGTGTACAATTTCACAAGCACACAAGAAACACGGCCTTCGTGATCCTGCGTACCAAGAATCCAAGATTCTCAATCTGTATTATATTAGAGTAAAAAGAAAAACTACACAGTTGACTTTATTTTTTTTCCCCGAGGACACATTGTCTGTACTTCTGCAAGCTGTTCAGCGATGTCAAAGGGCTCCTTCAAGGACAAAGGCACAAAGCCCTATCGATTCGTGTCCCTGCAAACCTGTCACAAATCCCTCGTGAACGCCATGAGATCTGCAAGGCGATCCCCATATTCCTCGTACGAAGGTGTGATGTATGATGTATCTCGCACGAATACGTACAAGTAACCCTGTCCGCTACGGACCGGAGAGGAAATCAGAATACAGGGTTGCAGCCGCGGGGGCTCGAGGCCGGGGACCGGGGGGAGCGAGCCTTCCCGTCCGTGACCCGTCAGTCCATCACAGCCACTGGAAACCTCATGTCATGTTGTGGCCGGACGGGACCAACTCGGTGGCAAGGGGCTAATGGCCAAGTCGGAATGGGCACGCCATGGCGAGCAGCTCAAGCACCATCCCCGGGACGCTGCGGCGAGGCGCCAGCATAGAAACGCATCAATGACCCTGTCCGCTACGGACCGGAGAGGAAATCAGAATACAGGGTTGCAGCCGCGGGGGCTCGAGGCCGGGGACCGGGGGGAGCGAGCCTTCCCGTCCGTGACCCGTCAGTCCATCACAGCCACTGGAAACCTCATGTCATGTTGTGGCCGGACGGGACCAACTCGGTGGCAAGGGGCTAATGGCCAAGTCGGAATGGGCACGCCATGGCGAGCAGCTCAAGCACCATCCCCGGGACGCTGCGGCGAGGCGCCAGCATAGAAACGCATCAATGCCGCAGGGCGGCGATGCCAGGCAGATCGGCCGTCTCGACAACAAAGAGAGGCAAGATAAAGAGAAAATAAAACTGCGCTTGCACGCGCACCACGGCTTGTTGAAAGATTCTGCCATGGCCCATCCCATGTGAAGCACCGAGCACGAGCAGAGCACGGTGGCGAGGGCTGAAAAGCACGGTGCGCGACGCATCTGCAACTGCAAGGCTGGCTCGCGATTCGCTTGCCTGATCCGGTGGCGTCAGGCAAACAGCGATGCAATGCTACAGCGTCAGAAACTGAGAGCCACTGCATTTACAAGATGAATGAAAATGAAATGAGAAATTCTAGGTTGAGGCTAACTAAACTCTTTGTACATGTCAAATCCATCGGCCGTCGGCCGGCGACTCAAAGCTCGTCGTCGTCGTCCTCGTCGTCAGAGCCGTCGGCCCCGGCGCCCTCGCTGTCCGAGAGGCGCGCGAGCCAGCAGCTGCCGTGGAGGTGGCCGCTGACGCAGACGAAGTACTCGAGGCGGCCCTCGTTGGCGCCGAGCCGGCGCGACGCGCTGCGCGGGGCGAGGCCGGCGGCGGTCATGCTCCAGACGCGCGCGCCGCAGTAGGGGCAGCGCAGGCGGGGCTCCAGGGCGGCGCGGTGGCCCACCAGCCACGCGCGGGTCCGGGAGCGCATGAAGCCGCGGAACACGCCCCGGTAGGCTCCCACGTCGTCGGCGGCGCCCGCCACCGCGTGCTCGCAGGGGTCCGACACGTAGAGCAGGTCCCCGCGGCACCGCCGCGACAGGAAGCTCCGGCCGGAGGTCTTGGAGAACCGGGACACGCCCGTGGAGTGGCCCGGCACGGACGCCGCCGCCGCGCCGCAGCAGAAGAGGAGCAGCTTCCCCAGCGCCGGCCACCCGCCCACAATGCGCCCCGACCGCCGGCGCCAACGCGGGTGCGCCGCCCGTCAACGCCGCCACCATCTGCAGCGCCCGCGAGATGCAGAGGTCCCGCCACAGCACCAGCTCCGCCAGGGCGCGCGGACGCCGGCTCACCCGCGCCACCACGCACAGCGACTGCGGGTCCCAGTTGAGCGCCCGGAACACCAGCTCCAGCACCTTCTCGTCCATGATCCCCGCGTTCACGCCCCGGATCCGCGCCGCATTGCCGCCGCCGCCCCCCTCCCACTCCCCGGCCGCGGCGCCAGAGCCCCTTCCCGCATTGCCTCCGCCTCCGCCGCTGCCGCCGTTCGACGCGCCGCTCAGCCGCCTCATGTTCGGGCCCCTCTCGCTCATCCCGCCGCGCCCATCAAGCTCGCGAGCGACCACCGCCCCAGTGAGTAGCAGAGCGTAGCGAGTGTTCCCTTGCCTAACTGGCGCTCGCGCGGGTCGGTTGGCGCCGGCCGGTAGCCACATTATAGCGTGCCGCGGTTTTTCCCCGAGGGCGGAGGCGGTTATATACGCCGCCCCGTTTCCCGGCGGTCAGGTGCGCGGGGCACGGGCCCGATTCCGGCCGTTCGTGTCGTGTCGTCGCGGCCGCACGACAAGTGGAGCGCTCGCCGGCGACAACACCTAGTACTGGGGCTGTTTGGATCCAAACAGTCCCAGCATTAAATGCAGAGAATCTCACATGCATGAAGTACTAAATGAAGTCTATTTGTAAAACCTTTTTACAGATGAGTGCAACTTTGCGCGACGAATCTAATGAGCATAATTAATCCATGATTTGCTACAGTAATACTACAGTAACCATCCTCTAATCGTGTGGTCAAAGGCCTCATTAGATTCTTCTCCGAAATTTACCTAGGGGCGTGGAGGTAGTTTTGTAAACTGCCTTTATTTAATACCCGAATTAATGGTCAAAGTTGCATTTAATACTCTAAAAAAATTTTCAACCTCCAACTAAACACAGGCAAAACTAGGTGCGCGGGTCGGTGCGGTTGAGGCCCTGTTTAGTTTGGTAGATTGAAAGTTATTGTTTACTGTTGCAATTGTAAATCGAAGATTAGAAGAACTAAACATGATCTAATTATAAAACTAATACATGGTTGGACGGAAAATCGCGAGACGAATCTATTAAGCCTAATTAATCCATCATTAGAGATTGTTTACTGTAGCATGATATTGTCTAATCATGACCAAATTAGACTCATTAGATTCGTCTCGAAAAGTTACCTGAGGTTATGGAATGGGTTTTGTCATTAACACACGTTTAATACTCCATGCATGAAAAATTCCTTTTGATAAATAGTTGGATGTGACGTTTTGGCAATTTTTGTTGGCCATCTGAACAGGCCCTCAGAGCCGTCTCCCCCGCACTTTCCCCCGGCTTAAGCGTAGATCACCTGAAACTTTAAAACTTCACTATTTATTAAAGGAAATCTTGCATGTATGGAGTATTAAACGTGTGTTAATGACAAAACCCATTCCATAACCCCCAGTAACTTTGCGAGACGAATCTAATGAGCCTAATTTGGCCATGATTAGACAACGTCGTGCTACAGTAAACAATCTCTAATGACGGATTAATTAGACTTAATAGATTCGTCTCGCGATTTCCCGTCCATCCGTGTATTTAGTTTTATAATTAGATCATGTTTAGTCCTCCTAATCTTCAATTTAGAATTAGAAATTTTCTTTCGCAAACTTACAAAAGTACTAGGGGGTGTTTAGTTCACCCAGTCTATACTATAAAGAGGGAGAGATTTGATGTCAAAATCTACACAACCTTGATCCTACCCTCATCTCACTAAACACCTTTTTGGGCCCACCCGTCAGGTAGGACGAAGACGAAAGGGGGGGAGAACGATCTTGGGGTGGTTTCCCCGTTAAAAAGAGCGGATGCAGCCAAAATTTTTTTTCACCAGGCTTCTCTCTCGTACCCGCCGGGCCCACAACACCTTCCACCGTCCTCCTTCCACACCGCGCATGTCGCCCCCGCCACCAATATCGTCCCTGATTTACGTCCTCTAATCACGTCCCTGATTCACGCCCCTGATTCACGTCCTCTGATCACGTCCCTGATTCACGTCCTCTAATCTCGTCCTTGATTCATGTCCCTGATTCACGTCCTCTAATCACGTCCCTGATTCACGTCCTCTAATCTCGTCCCTGATTCACGTCCTCCTGCTCTCCTTCCTCGCCACGGCAAGATCACCGCCTCAGGCCTCACATCTCGTCCGCAATCTGTATCCGTCATTCACGCCTTCCTTTCAAGGCGAGTGAAGGCACCGCCATCTTCTGGGCTATAAGGCTGTTTGCACCATGGCGTGCCGGCGCATGACGAGGCTGTCGTCCAAGCGACGGAGCAACCCTGACCCCACCTCCGCACTGCCTGTCACACGGGGCCACGTGCAGAGGCGGAGCCACTGCTTGGCCGCCGGATAGAGAAGATGAGGAAGGGAGCAGTGGCCGAGCCCGTGGAGCGCCCTGGCGCCGGCGTCGAGCAGGAGCAGCGCGGGGTGGAGAGGAGCGAGGGGCGGCGTAGGGAAGAGCGAGGAGCGGCCGGTGTGGGGAGGGAACAGGGGGCGACGCTCCTCCGTGGCCGCCCACCGGGCTGCAAGTCAGCCGCACGCCGAGGCCGCATGCCCGATCCGCTCAAGGAAGGAGTGGATCCATACCAGCGAGGGCCCGCCTCCGCCGGAGCTGAGCTACTTCGCCGCCACCTTCTCCTCCTCTTGTGGATGAGGAAGCCAGCATGGCACGCGCAACGCTGGATGCCAGAGAGGAGGGCCCCCTGCTCCTCCGCCGGCGCTGAACGCGGGGAGGAGGGCGATGAGGCAGAGGCGTGCCGCGCCATGGCCGCCGCGCAGAGCTTGGGGAGCCCAACCACCGGAGAGGGAGCGGTGGCCGCGGCTCACCGGCGGGAGAGCAGGGCGCGCACGCAGCCGGCACGAGGGGAGAAGGAGGGCGCGCACGGATGGAAGGCAGATGGTGGCGGACGAGTCGAGGTGGCGGCCATCGGTGAAGGTGGTGGCGAAGCTGACCGAAGGGGGCGCGGGCAGGGGTAGCAAGGGAGGGAAAGGGACCGGCGGAGAGAGGGAGAGCGGGAGGGGAGCGTGGGGGTGTGGGGTTCGAGTGGATAAAGGGTGAAAAAGGAGAAAAAAAGAAAAAGAAATTCTGACATGTGGATTTCACGTGTTGGTTAGTTGGTAGTTGATATAGAGGACCTCTTTGGTATAGATTCGCCCAGCTCCATGTGTTTTGAGGATGTTGACGATGGATTGTCATATGTGTTTCTTGTCACAAGGAATAATTTGCAAAAAAAATTTGTCACAAGGAATAATTAATTTAAGAAAGTTTATATCATTAGCACGAGAAACAAAAAATCAACTGTGACCTGTGTAGTCAGTTCTCAGACATGAACGGGAGGGAGAGAGGAATTATGGTATGGAGTAAGCTATTATGTTATTGAATAGTTCTAATACATGTAATTATAAATTATTCGCTTTATTGATTTTTTAAATATAGGCCTTGTTTAGTTCAGTCTAATCGATCGAATTTTCTGTAAAAAAAGTACAATGAGAAGTGTGTCCTGTGAGAGGAAGGCACGTTTTTTAATACGTTACTTTTGGTTGAATTCACTGAAGCTAAACAAGGCCACACTCTTGTCATAGGTACTATTATTTATTTTATTTTTATGAATTTAAATTTTGATTTCTAAGTTTTTTTAAAACACGTGCCTGGGCACGTGCATCTCCACTAGTTTGCAAAATGGGGGTGTTTCGGGCCGCGTGCACAGAGAGAAAAAAGTGCATTGAGAAACACGTATTTTGCAAAATAGGTCCATTTTGCAAAATGAAGGGAGGAACTAAACAGGCCCTAAATATCTGCGATTACGCGCTGATCACTGTGGGAGCGCCGCCTGACGGCGACTGCCCGCCGCTCGTGCCTGTCGGCCTCTCTGAACCGGACGAGACGAAAAGGTTCTGGAACAGTCTCGCACGCAGCGTCCCGATCTTGAAACCGACCCTACTCCCTCGTCCGACCAAGGATGTGGCCGCAGCGCGCGGCCGTCGCCCATCGTTGCGTCCGCGACCTGACGCTGGCACGCAGCACGGGGCACCGGTCCGGCCGACGGCCGTGCCTATCCCACCGTCCTATCCATGATTTCACTCTCGCGTGCCGTCACACGAGCCCCGCCCCGGTCGCTCGGCGAGTTGAACTTCAACGTTCGAGCAGCAAGCCAGCAACACGCAATCGGGACCGGAGCTGCCGTCGCAGGAGGCGGAGAAGGGTGGCGCCGGACACGTGTCCCGGCACCGGCGGGCGGACCGCGCCTCGAGCCCGCCACGTGCCCGCGCGGCCCTCGGGTGGAGGACGCGTGTCCCGCACCGAGCGGCGCTCGCGCCATCGGGTCCCCGGGCCACCGGGCGTAGAGGTACCGCACCCAATTATTACTGGGGCGGCATCTTTCGGAATCGGCTTCGGGTTTGCTTTGCTTCCCGCGGGGTGGCCGGGGGCGCGGCGGCGCGACACGTGTGGCGCAGGTTGGCGCGCGTGGGCCATGGGAGGTCGAAAATATCTGCGGGGTACGTGCCGCGCCGCGATTGGCCCGGGGGACAGGTGTCGCGACGGCTGACACAGGAAGGATTTCGTGGGGCAGGATCGGCCCTGGAGCCGAAACGTGAGGACATCTCCGTCCGCACACGTAGACGGCCAGGACGCTTGGCGCGCTGGCTCTCGCCTCTTTTTTCTCGCTTCAGCTGATGTCTCCGGTAAACTCTTTTTTTCTCGGCTTTTTGAGATTATTCGGAGATCTCATGAAAAAGAGTTTAATGATTATCATTTTGTCGGGACAGGGTAATACGTTGTTGCCTGTCAGGCTTTGCCCACTGGTGTTCAGTGAAAGGCGAGACGGCAGACGATTCGAAAGTGCCGGAAGTTACAGCCGGCAGCAACAAAGCATCTGGCGATGGATTGTTGCTACCGACTGCTTGCTAAGTTCACCGGCTCACGTCGGGGGTGACGGAATTGAATTCCTGCGAAGAAGGGTAAACGGCGTGAGCTACAAGCCTGCAAGCACAAGCAGCAATGGTTTGGTTCTGGGCCGGCGATGTGATGATTTGTGGCCGCACGTGTAAAATAATTCGAGTTTGCCAGAATGATTAGCTACAAGTTAGGTGGGGTTATGATGATCCAGCGTTGAGAGAAACTTTGCATGACTGCTGCGCAAGAAACTTTGAACGGAGCATGCATGACAGCAACAACAGAAACAGGTCTACTCCTACAGGAAACGACGCATTTGTTGGTATAACTAGTTTGTCCCAAATCAAGCCGTAGTTTAACACTGCTTCGGCCCAAACGAAGCCTGCTGTTGGAGAGAGGAAAAAAAAGGTGGGTCGTGTTAAGGCATGTACTATGGAATTCTGGCCCAGTAAAGTCCACCGCTACAAAATGCAACCTAGGTTTTGCTGGGTCAATGCGAAGTCGCCACAGTCCAGCTCGATCAGGGAGTTCAGGTCCTAAATCGAATTTGTCCTTTTTGGATTAGTTAATTCAAGGTGCTTAACTTCACCTATTAAGATTTTTAGGTCCGGTTTGGATTCCTAGGACTAAAAATTAGCACCGTGTCTAGGTACCAATTAGATAAACTAAATATGGGCTAATTATAAAACTAGTTGTATAAGTCATGTCTGCACGTGTAAAATAATTCGAGTTTGCCAGAATGATTAGCTACAAGTCCTTATAGCCTTATAGGTGGGGTATGATGATCCAGCGTTGAGAGAAACTTTGCAGGACTGCTGCGCGTCAAACTGAACCGAACCGAGCATGCATGAGAGCAACAACAGGTGTACTAGTTTGGCCCAAAGCAAGCCGTAGTTTAACGCTGCATCGGCCCAAATGAAGCCTGCTGTTCGGGGGAAAAAATAGGGGGTCGTGTTAACGCATGCAGTACTATGGAATTCAGGCCCAGTAAAGTCCATCGCTACCAAATGCAACCTTAGGTTTTGCTGGGCCAATCCGAATATCCGATTATGCGAAGTCGCCACAGTCCAGCTCCATCAGGGAGCGTGTGTGCACTGTTCAGATCCTAAATCGAATTATAAACATTTCATGTTTTTCAGGCGCCAAATATACACCGTCCGATCACCACACCAGGAGATACTAAGCGGGTTATCTTCAACCTCGTGCTTTTGGCGCTCGCCTCTCTACTTCTGCCTCCCACCAGCCCACTCTGGTCCTCGGCGGTGTCCTGGCCATCGTGCCTAATCTGTCGTTGCTGTGGCTCCCCATCCTTAACTAAAAAAAAAAGGTTATCATCGGTGTCCCGCAGCATGTTACCTGAAAGTTTTCGAAATTTCATGCCAGAAATGTTGCACGGAGGTTTGCTAAAAAAGAACCTACCATTCCAAGCAAATCAACTTGTTCGGCGGCCGAACATGTGCCTTCCGGGGTCTCTGTTCGTCACGCTTCACGAGCATAGTCAACTTGAACGCTGCGGCCAAATTCTGTACGCCAGGCTGAGCGCTGCGCTCTGGTGCGAAACAAGCGTTCAACCTTCAGCAAGCAGTAGCAGCCTCTGAACTGTGTCAAACCGAAATCGTCACTCACTCCGTGGCCACTGCGTCGCAGACGTTTTGGACTTGCGCCTGCAGCGGCCTCTTGTGCTAGCTCGCGTCGCGATCGCGACTCGTCCTTCTCGCTTCTCGGCGAGGCCGTCCGAATCGCACGCACGCTGCGGCAACGCGCGGTGGGAGAGCGAGCTCGAAGTCTCGGTTGCTCGCTTCGCTTGTGCGCGCGTGACGCCAGACGCGCCCCGGCCGGTCGAGAGGCCATGTGGGTGTGTCACCCATCTGACCGGCCCCCACTCGCCACCCACGCAAGCTGAGCCAGCGACGCCGAGGCGCGCAGATCGGAGCCCCGAGCCCCCGTCCCTTCCCTTCCACCGGGCGCACCCCAGAAATCCCCGATCCGGAGCTGGTCGTGCGTGGCGCGGTCGGGAATGGCGGCGGAGGCAGCGGACGGGCCCTCGCCCCCGCCGCCGCGGACCGGGGAGGCGGAGGCTCCTGCGGCGGCGCCCGAGAAGCGCGGGCCGACGTGCCGCGACGACGAGGAGCAGGGGGGAGAGGAGCGGCCGGAGCCCAAGCGGCGGCGCGCGCGGGCGCGCATCACGGCGCTCGAGAGCGTGCCCCGCGCCGCGGAAGTCGCGGCCGCGGCAGCTGCTGCTACGGCGGCGGCGGTGGCGGCGGAGGCCGGGAGCAGGGAAGACGAGCCCCAGCACGCGGGCGGCGGCTGCGACGGAGGGGAGTCGTTCTCGTTCCACGCGCGGGGCTTCTCCAGCGCGCAGACCACGCCCAAGTTCGGGTCCTTCAATCCCGGCGCCACCGCGGAGCTCGTGGCCTTCCACCTGATGGAGGCCTCTCGGCGCCGCGTGGATCCTCCGGCGACGGAGGAGGCGGGGGATCACAGGACGGCCGCCGGCCGCGCCGGGGAGGCGGCGGCCGAGGGCAGCGATGGGAATTCACGCTAGCGTGGGTAGGCGCAGTCAAGTGGACGAGTGTATGACTCGGTTTTGACTTGGGCTGTAATCTCTGCCCTGTCTTCATTTTGTTGAACAGTTCGTTTTTTTCTTCTCTTCTTTTCACGTTCATTTCGGCGTTGTGTATCTGTGTAGTGTATTGTGATTTTAATCATCAGTGTTTTGTTGTACAATTAGTGATTTGTAATGAAAGAAAATTAGATATCTATTCACGCTTATGTTCATATTAAAGGTTGCCCACTGGCTATCCTCATCAGCATGATAGCATCATACAGGGGGTGTTCAATTCCACCAATTTTTTCACCAAAATTTTTCACCAAAGGAAATCTTATATGCATGGAGTAGTAAACGTGTGTTAATGACAAAACACATTCCATAACCCCTGGATAACTTTGCGAGACGAATCTAATGAGCCTAAATAGGCCATGATTTGCAACAGTGATGCTACAGTAACCATCCGCTAAATATCCACTAATCATGGATTAATTACCGTCATTAGATTCGTCTCGCGATTTCCAGGCGAGATCTATAATTAGTTTTATTATTACTCTATATTTAGTACTCCTAAATAGTAAAATTCTCTTTGCAAAATTTTTCACCAAAACTTGTCACCGGAATTAAACAGGGCCACACACTGACGAACTGCCTTTGCCCTTGCCGTGCCCCGTAGCTGCAGGACAGGTTACAGCCTTACAGTTACAGGCGACGTGAGACTCCAGTTAAAGCCGAACAGCCAGTGCTCATTTGGCAAGTGCCTATTGTTAGAACTTATAAGTTCTGATCATTCTGCAGGTTCCTATTGTGGACAACAAGAAGTATGTGTAGTGCAAGTGCCCATGTGTGCTTGCTCATTCACTGTGGGTAAAGTAACTAACCATGACTTATGCGCTAGTAATCAAGCAGGCACTAGCTTGATATGATGATGCAATACGATACCCCAAGATGCCAGACACGAGGTCATTGAAATAAATGCTAAAAACTGGATTTTAGCAAACGGAACATCTATTCAAATAGAAAAACAAATTATATTCCAATATTGAGGTCTTGTCTATCCATTAATCACTAGCCATCTCGATTGAAAATCAAGTTGGGATTAATAAAAGGATTGGGTTATGTGAGCTCCATGGGCAACTGGCGCCTGGCGGAGGCTGGGGTGAAGGGGCGAGAGGCGTTGGGGCTGCCAGAGGTGGGTAGGGAGGCGGGAGAATCCGAGCGCCAAACATGGTGTGTAAGGGCACCCACAATGTGTGGCCAAACCAATCTTTATGACGTCATAAAGGTACCCATAAGCATTGTGGAGGTAGTCTTTATAAGAGTCTATAGTTGCAGCTACCTATAACGCTAAAGCCTGGCCACGAGCAATAAACAAATATTTTCTCTCTTGTTTCTCTCTTACACAAGAGGAGCGAAGTATTTTTTTAATTTTCCATGTAGGCCCCACCATATGGTATGCACATTGTGAGGATGAAAATAACTATAGCCCACTTTAGTGGGATCCATCCTTATAGACTGGTTTTGCAATATACATTGTCCTTGCCCTAAGAACCTCAGGTGTTGTGAGGAGGATGAAGTGGGAAGAGAAAGTAAATACAGAGATACAACACAGAAGGGGCGTATCCATGCATAGTTATAAAATAATGATGAATGGAAAACTAACTTTCTGCACCTTATCAAGAGAGGACCCATTTTAAAAAATATCCACGAAAACCAAAAAGTGAAGGGATAAATGAGATGCAAGTGCATTGTAACCCAAATCAATAACATGTGCTCAATCGTGGTATATAAAAACTATTCATCTTCTAAGCATAGAAAAAAAGATGGACAGATGGTCCTACTCCGCAACTTATAAAGAGAGGGCCCAAGTAAAAGATATTCATGACAATTAAAAATGAAGGAATAAACGAGATGCAACTGGATTGTAATCCAAATGAATAATATGTGCTCAGTCGTGCTATTCATCTTCATACATAGCACAAAAATCAGACCGATGATCCGACTGAAAAAGCACAAACCGGTGGCCTCACAGGTTCGGTTCACATACCGGTATAGCAAAAAAAAAACTGAAAAAGAATATTTAACATAGTTTGAACTGTGTTCTATATCTTTAAAAGCCAATTCTACTTACCAACTCATCCACACTTCATGTCTAATAGTGTTAAATACATATATTATATATCATTAATGTAAACGGTATGATCGGTTGACTCATTGGTTACCAATGAACCAACAAACCATCAACTTCACCGGTTCAATTGCCGGTTTGGTTTTTCTTTCTATGAGTCTGTAGACGTACTCTTTTTTTCAGTTATGATTATCTGTGCTCATTGTTAGTAATAGGAGTATAAACTCATTTGAACTTCATTTTTTATAACCTTGATCTGGACTTTTGCGGTTGCAACACGAGTTTATTTGAAAGTGGATTCAAGATTTTGAAGAAGTGGACCGGGCCTCGTAAAAACTGTAATTTCGGTTCGGCATGGCTGATGAAATGGTAGCTGAAGTGCGGAACGCCTGAACCGGTCTAGCACGAAAAACCCGGGAGAAGGCGGTTCCATCTATGTGGACCAGGGGCAAAACCGGAAAGCTGGCAAGTTGAGCCGAATCGAGGGTTTCTTCTGTCTCCCTGCCCTTTCTTCACCTCTCTCTCTTCCACCGCGGTTCAGCCGCAACCCATTGTTGTGCCTCATCGCCGCGGGCGACGGTACGCAGCAAGCGAGGTCTACTTCCGCCGAGGTCCTCTCTCGCCGAGAGGCGTCGCCTCTCCCTCAACCTCAGCCCTCTGCTGGTATCTTAACGGCGTGGTGTGGGGATCCGCCCGCACTTGGATCGATTTCTTCGTTCGCTGGTGAGTAACCCTAACTGGATTGGGCGGATTTTTTCTAGGTTTTCGCGTTGTTCTCGGGAAGTATTTTTCCTCGCCGTGATTGCGCAATCGACTCCAGCGTTTTCTTCATTCGTCGCCGATTTCGCCCGCGAACTTAACCTAACTCATCTGTCCGTGGTTCGGTTAGGTTGAATTCCCTCCAGAACAATGGGGCGAACGGTGCTCTCCGATGAGGAAGGTACGCGTTTTTTCGCTGATCACTGCAGTTTCTATTGATTTGTGCGCGTTCGCTGATGAAAAATTGTTGCTTGGAACCCTAGAAGACGAGATCGAGGAGGTCGACGAAGAGGATCCGCGGTCCTCACGGAGGGGTAGGGACGATGGCGACGACGATGAAGATGACGAGGATGATGAAGGTCAGATTCTTATCGTTATTTGTTCATTGTGTTGATGTGGGCCAATTTTGGGACCAATTTTGTGTTGATGTTTCTAAGTTTCTCCTCAGTTGGGACCAATTTTGTTTATTTATTTCTAATTGTTCAGTTCTTTTGCTTAATGGAGATTGCGGCATTACTATTTTTTCACTATCCGCATCAGTTATGATTTTGTCTGAGGCAGTAAAGTAACAAGTGGATAAATACCTTCATGTGCAGAAGGGCAGGATGAATTTGAGAAGGATGGCTTCATAGTTGATGACGAAGATGAGGAAGGAGAGGAAGAGGAACAGAAGAGTGATGACGAGAGGCGTAAGAAGAAAAGGAAGAAGAGAAGGTACTTGCTTTTCATCGCACTTAAAAATATTGGCGATTATGTTGCATTGTCCTGAGATGCATTTGCTGTGCCCAGGGAATCAGAAGACTTCATGCTTGATGAGGATGACTACATGTTGCTGCAGGATAATAACATCACCGGCATCAGTCGCCCAAAGCCTGTATGTTTACATAGTCAAAGTTTGAGTTTTCCTGTCTGATTTTTTTTCTGGGTGTGTTTCTGAAGAATGTTCATCCTGACCAAAGCTTGGTGTGTCTTCTTGCAGGGAACTAAGTTTAAGCGCTTGAAGAAAGCTGGAAGGGAATCTGAAATGGATGAGCGTGGTTTATCAGATGATGACGGAACTGGGAAAAAACGCACTGGCAAGGAGAGAGTTGAGTACAGTTTATTTGGCGATGCTCAAGGTAGCTGCACCAGAACGGTTCCCTTCCGTCTTCCCCCCTATTGTTTCACGAAGTAGCTGAAAGCTATTTTCATACCAACCACATTTCTATTTCCTCAGATGCCGTGCCCTATGAGGAGGACATTATTGAGGACGATCAGCCGGTAGAGGAAGCTGAGGAACCAGATGAGGATGATGAAATGGCAGATTTTATTGTGGAGGAAGATGAAATTGATGGGAATGGTCAAGTTGTAAGGTGCGTGTCTTTGGGTTTCTATCTCTTACGAACCCATTCTATTTCTATATATGACTTTCAGCTACTCAACCCCAAGTAATCTACAAATTCATATTTTGTAGAAGGAAGAAGTTTAAAAAGAAGGTGCCACGTCAAGCTGCTGGTGTATCATCATCTGCTCTGCAAGAGGCACAAGACATATTTGGTGACGTCGATGACTTGCTAGCACGAAGAAAGCAAGAACTTGAGAGGGAGGCTATTAACTCTGGTGAGCTGAGGGGGAAGAGGCTTGAAGATGAGTTTGAGCCATTTATTCTTGCGGAGAAGTATATGACAACAAAGGATGAGCAAATAAAAGAAAATGATGTGCCTGAGAGGATCCAGGTATGTACCATTTAACTTAACTTTTGACTAAATCTTGATCTACTTTGTAACATACATCTAATTTGGTACTCTTTTGGCAGTTGTCTGAAGAATTGACCGGCTATCCTCCAACAGATACTAAGATAATTGAGGAAGAAAGTATATGGATACACAGCCAACTAACTGGCGATGGGTTTCTGTCCTTTTTTGGCAATGGGCATGTGAACAAGGATATTGACCAGAAAGATATTGTTAACGTCCTGAACATGTTGCATGTCAACAAATTTGAGGTATGTAAAGTTATGCAAGTTTGCTTCACAATTTTTTATCCTTGCTCGTCTGACATAGTTTTTGTTACCTGCCAGATTCCATTTATTGCAATGTACAGAAAGGAGATGTGCCCAAGCCTCTTAAGAGATCTTGGTTCCAATGAACAGGCTGATGAGAATAAAAAGGCTGTAATGAGGTGGCATAAGGTAAGTATTCTCCACTAAATATTGGCTCCTCCCCCTGAATTTCCTAATTATTTACAATTACTAACACAATTCTTGTGTTATATGTAGCTGCTCTGGGCAGTTCAGACCTTAGACAGAAAGTGGCTACTTCTTCAGAAGCGCAAGGTTGCTTTAGAGCTGTATTATGAAAAAAGATTCGATGATGAGAAACGGAGGATAGATGATGTCACAAGGCAGGAACTAAATCGACAACTTTATAATTCCATCATGGAAGCACTAAAGGACGCTAAATCGGAGAAAGAGGTGGAGGATGTTGATGCAAAATTCAATTTACATTTTCCTCCTGGTGAAGTTGAAGAAGAAGGCCAATTTAAACGCCCGAAAAGGAAATCCTTGTACAGTATCTGTCACAAGGCAGGGTTATGGGAGGTCACCAACCAATTTGGGCGTAGTGCTGAGCAATTAGGCCACCATCTGACTTTAACAAAAATACCTGTATGTGATCGAAGTTGACATTTTACATTATTATTTTATTTTGGAACAATACTTTATGTGCAGCATATCCATTGTTTGCATATGTTTTATGTACTAAACTGTTTTTCATGTTTTGACACCATGTGTGTTTCTCTCTTTAAGGAAGCTGGTGAGCTGGATAGTGGGAAAGGTTCTCCTGAAGAGGTTGCTGCAAATTTTACATGCGCAATGTTTGAAACAGCACAAGATGTACTTCGTGGCGCAAGACACATGGTATTAATAGATCCCACAATCTTGACCATTTCTTATAGCCCATAAGACTTATTCTAGGTTCATTTCCTCTGACAACAATATTCTGTTTCCCCTTGGCTTTTCTTTGTTATCAGGCAGCAGTTGAGATAGGCTGTGAACCAATTGTAAGAAAGCATATTCGAGGCATCTTCATGAATAAAGCAGTTGTGTCAACGAGTCCCACACATGAGGGCAATACGATCATAGATCCATATCATCAACTATCAGGTGTTAAGTGGCTGAGAGAGAAACCACTCAGCAAGTTTGTGGATGCACAGTGGTTACTTATTCAGAAAGCAGAGGAAGAAAAGCTCCTCAAGGTTACCATAAAATTACCTGAAAATGCAAAGAAAGAACTCATGTCTGATGCACGTGAGAATTACCTTAGTGACTGCGTAAGCAAGTCTGCACAATTGTGGGATGAGCAACGGAAGATGATACTGGACGATGCCTTCTTTAATTTCCTTCTTCCATCAATGGAAAAGGAGGCTCGGTCACTCTTGACAGCAAAAGCCAAGCATTGGCTCCATATGGAATATGGAAAACAGTTGTGGAACAAGGTTACTGTTGCTCCTTGGAAGAAGAAGGATACAGACAAGAAGGATGCTGACATTGATTTGGATGATGAATCGGAGTTGAGAGTCATGGCCTGCTGCTGGGGTCCTGGGAAGCCAGCAACCACCTTTGTAATGTTGGATTCGTCAGGAGAATTGGTTGATGTTCTATATGCTGGTTCTATCAGTAACAGGTCTCAAGGAGTTGCTGAGCAGCAGCGGAAGAAGAATGACCAGCAGCGAGTTTTAAAGTTTATGACTGATCATCAACCACATGTTGTATGTGTAGGAGCATCAAACTACAATTGCAGACAACTAAAGGATGATATTTATGAGGTAATATTTGGTCTTTTATTTGTATGTATGTAATTTTCTGGTCTGTTAGAACAAGTACCCTTTTTATTTTCAGATATGGTTTCACCTTCATAGGGTGGCTAGATTATGCTTCTACATGGGATATTGGTTTTAGCTGCGGCAGATCTGGGACTAGAGTTATTCCCAATGGCATATAATGATTTTACAATTATATCGACACGGTGTAGCTCAATTGGTAGAGCATTGTTAGCGCATGGACATGGGGTTATTAGTAGCGTTTCCTGAGTTCTTGTGTTGCGGAACACCTTACAGGGACAGTTATTATCTTTGCTGCATGCACCATTTTTTTTTCTTCTGGTTTTGTAGTCACTGTTCCCTGGGGTCCTGGGTTTCACCCTGTAAGGTGCCCCAATACTGTTCCTTAGGTGCAGGATGCTAACCTATTAGGTCTGATCAAATGTATTCATATCAACTGGTGGGTACCGACTTGACCTTCGGACCTCGTTCCCATGGTTCTGCTTTCTGCTAGTCCCCTGCGATGAACATACTTTTCATTGGAAGTTAACCAGAGGTTGCCCTCTGTTGATTTTTTTTATCTTTCCTGTTGCACTCCTCTATTCTTTTTGGTCTGTAAGAGATTATTGCACATCCCCTGGCAAGATTGTTGTTGTTCAGTTTCATATATCCCTTGTTCTTCAACTATATAGCATAACAAACATTGCTAGATGGTATGGTAGACTAGTATGGCTGTACGTGAGGGTTATGAGGCTTGGCATTTGTAGTGCCGAATGCAATTGCTATAAATGTGAACATGTTTGCATTTTCCGATTCTTGTGTGTATATAAGATCGTTTTCATTTATACTGTCTAAATAGTTGTCGTGGAAGTTTATTTACATTTCATTTATCCCTGTGTTAGGTTATTTTTAAAATTGTAGAAGATCATCCAAGAGATGTTAACCCACAAATGGAAAATTTTAGCATCGTCTATGGTGATGAGTCTGTGCCTCGTTTGTACGAGAACTCAAGAATATCTTCGGATCAACTTCCTGGCCAGTCAGGTATAGTAGCATCATGGTGATCTAATCTACTGTTATCTTCTGATCTGTACCTTAATAACGGCTGTTTTCTCTCATGTCTCAATCACTGTACAGGTATTGTGAAGCGTGCTGTGGCACTTGGACGTTACCTTCAGAATCCATTGGCAATGATTGCAACACTATGTGGACCTGGAAAAGAGATACTCTCTTGGAAATTACATGCGCTTGAACAGTTTCTTACTCCTGATGAGAAGTATGATGTTGTTGAGCAAGTAATGGTGGATGCAACAAATCAGATAGGGTTTGACGTTAATCTTGCTGCTAGCCATGAGTGGCATTTCTCGACTTTACAATTTATTGCCGGTCTGGGTCCACGCAAAGCTTCAGCTTTACAGAAAGATCTGGTAAGGGAGGGATCGGTTTTTAGTCGCAAGGAGCTCGTAAAACCTCTAGGCAGGAAAGTATTCATGAATGCTTCTGGGTTCTTACGTGTACGGCGGAGTGGTGCAGCTGCAGCCAGTGCTCAGATCATTGATCTGCTTGAGGATACACGGATCCATCCAGAATCCTATGTATTGGCAAAAAATTTGGCTAAGGATGTCCGTGCCGAGGATGTGCCACATGAAGTGAATGACATGGACGATGATGAACAAGAGATGGCAATTGAGCATGTTAGAGAAAACCCAAAGATGCTTGAGGATCTTGTCATTGATGAATATGCAAAGAGTATTTCAGAAGAATCACGTATAGAAACACTGCGTGACATACGGGGGGAGCTTCGCTCTGGTTTCTCTGACTGGAGGACCCAGTATACTGAGCCTAGCCCAGATGAGGAATTTTGGATGCTTTCTGGTGAAACTGAGGATACCATATCTGAGGGAAGGATTGTTCAAGTAACTGTTCGTAATATACAAGAGAACAAAATCATATGCACCTTCGATTCTGGTTTGAAGGCCATAGTTATGGCAGACAACTATTCTGATGAAGGCTTTGATCCAGAATCATCACAGTTACATGAAGGTGACGTATTAACCGGCAAAATTAGGAACGTGAATAAAAATAGATTCATGGTTTACCTAACATGCAAGGCTAGTGAAATGAGGAGAAGACCATTCTCCAGAGGTGATCAAGACCCTTACTATCATGAACAAGACATGACTTCACAGACTGTAGAAGATAAGGCCCGGAAACAAAAAGAACTTGCAAAGAAACATTTTAAGCCCCGGATGATTGTTCATCCTCACTTTCAGAACCTCACAGCTGAAGAAGCCATGCAGGTTTGCTGCCTTGTTAAACTGAATCTGGTTTCATGCTGTACCTCTTTCTTCTCTTCTGGTTTGCTATTATCTGAACATTGTTCCACTGAAACAGTTCCTATCAGATAAAGAGCCTGGTGAGAAGGTTATCCGGCCAAGTTCTCGGGGACCATCATTTTTGACTCTTACCCTGAAGATTTTTGATGGGGTTTATGCACACAAAGAGATAACTGAAGGTGGGAAGGATCACAAAGATATCACAAGTTTGCTTCGCTTGGGAAAAACACTGACAATTGACAATGAAACTTTTGAAGACCTTGACGAGGTTGGTGCAACTGACAATGCCCTCGCTCTCTCCCCCCCGTCTCCTCCTCCTCCCCTCTTATGTTAGCTTCTTTATCCACATTCGTCTTTTGTGACAACATTTTGATGCAGTTACATTGGTGTTCTTCCATTGATTAGCTTAACAGCCCGCTTTTTTGTATAATTGTACAGGTTATGGACAGATATGTGGACCCGTTGGTAGGGCACCTGAAAAGCATGCTCTCCTACCGTAAGTTCAGGAAGGGGTTAAAAAGTGAGGTTGATGAGTTGTTAAGAGCAGAGAAGGCAGAGAATCCTATGAGAATAGTATATAGCTTTGGCATATCTCATGAACATCCTGGCACATTTATATTGTCATATATTAGGAGTACAAATCCACATCACGAGTATGTCGGGTTGTACCCGAAGGGCTTCAGATTCCGGAAGAGAGACTTTGACAACATCGATCGCCTCGTGTCATATTTCCAGAAGAATATTGACAAACCACCACCAGATGCTGGACCATCAATGCGAAATGTTGCTGCAATGGTGCCTATGAAAAATTCAGCCTGGGGTTCTGGTAGTGGTGCTGGTGGTGCAAACGATGGATGGAGGGGCGATAGCAATAATGATAGGGGAAGATCAGGTCAGTGATTATTGCTCCCTAATGCATCAATTTTGTTACCTATATAATCTTAAGTTGCCTTGCATAGGTTAAGATTTATACTTTATTCAAGTACATGGTACGTAGTACTATTGTTCTTATGGTTTTGCTGGAGTCCATTAAAGCTAGCAGTGGCATTCTTATTGGTAGTTCCCTTGCCACTTCTGTTGCACGAGTCTGATGTTCTAGAAACCATTTCTGAAGAATGAGCCATCTTTATCTGAAATATGTTTTTGTCTGTTGCATATGATTTCAAAATCATTTATTAAAATGTGAGTAAATCCTCAGAAATTTATGGTCACCCTACATATCTTAATTCTCTCTAAAACAGGAGGGAGGTTTGATTCAAGGAACGGTTCTGGTGGTCGCGGTCGAGGACGAGGGCGTGGTCGAGGCAACTTTGGCAATGACGACAATGGTGGAGGCTGGACTGATAACATTGGCAGTGGTGGCTCCTCCTGGGGTGCTGGTGGTACCGGCGGAGGATCAGGGAGTGGGGATGCTGCTGGATGGGGTGGAGCTGGGGGCGACAGCAACGGTGGCGGTGGCTGGGGAGCAGCCGCCGGTGGTGGAAGTGGAGGGGGATGGGGAGCAGCTGCTGGTGGCTCTAATGACTCAGGATGGGGCAGCGCAAAAAAGGCCGTGCCGGCTCAGGATGGCGGGAATGGCTGGGGCTCTGGAGGCGGCGGTGGCTGGTGATGAGTTTGTCTGTCCTGCACGCCTGCTGCTTAGTGGTGCTTCCGCCGAAAACTTACCATATGAAAACGTTTGGCTCCTTTTGTTAACTTTTGTCCTATTTACGTTTTACTGCTGTCGATGGAGAACACTGCCTATAATCTCGACTTGTTAGCGGTCTTCTAGCTGTGCTGTCGATGCTGCTGCATTTTGGATGGCCTTATATTTCAATGCATGTACAGTCCTAGTATGTCTGGTCACTGCCTTGTTACTCGAGTTTGATGCCAGCATCCGATCGTTTGTAGTTTGTCGAGGGAACAATGTTTCTCTAGCAAATTACTCTGATACTACAAAAACTCTACTTTTGATTATATTCAGTAGACTGCCAATCACATAATTACCAAAATTATTTTTAAAATCACCCAATCGCACCTCTAACCAAACCAAAAGTATTCATCCTGTTTTGATAATTGGATAGGGAGAGCGAAAATATGCTGGGTAAGGAGACGAGTAATTTATGTTTGGAGATACTCGTATCGGTTGCTGATCACAGGCGTTGGCAGTGTAACAAAAAAACAAGTTAGCATTGCGCTAGTGTTTTTTTTTAGTGGAGGGAATTGTATTAAACCATAGAGAAAAAATACATCCCTGCCCTATTACAGAAAAGTCCCTGAGAAATCTGAACATAACAGACGCCACTTTCAGGGTCTTCTCGCCATCTCCTCGAATCCCGGTCGCAGCATGCCGCCGGCGTCGAACTAGTAGCCGCCATGTACTGCATCGACGAAGTCCACATGGTGGAGACCGCATAGGAGGACTTACTTCGAGGCGACGAAGCCGAGTAAACTGCCTCCCGAGCACATCGGCCATCTTCGCCAGAAGAACAAGGCAGCGTGAAGTCCTGCGCCACCGGTAAAACAACGACCAGGGAAGGAGAAGAACAGATCCGCCACCGTCGGTCAACTGACCACCGGCCAGAAAAGGAATCCGCCGCTGCCGAAGTCGTCGACAACCCGGAACGAAATCCCATCGCAGGGAAGAAAGGGCCCACCCTCCCAGGCGATTCTAATTCCTTCCTCGTCTTCATCCGCCATCGCCGCCGCTGCCGCCGGTGGTTGCCATCGCCGGAGACGAAGTCCTTCCGGTGACCGCCTCCGCCAACGAAGTCGACCACGTCGTCGTTGATGTTGAGAAAAGAAGCTCCCGAATCGCCCGACATCATCTTCACTGACTCCTCGCCGACGTCGGAGCACACGCCGTCGAAACGGGGAAGGAGCCGAAAGAACTTATTCCGCCATCGCTGCGCCGTCGCCGCCGTCTCGCCGTCGCAGCCAAGGAGCCAAACCCTAGACGACCTAGAACCTAATCTAGACATAGCTAGACTTAAAAAAAACTAACACACCAACACCTGCTTCATCCCCCTCCGGCACCCCACCACCGAGCTCAGCGCAAGCAGCCCGCCGCGCCCTGCACCTTCTCCGCCGCTCCTCCTCAACCTCGGCACGCGCACACCGGCGCTCCTCGTCGACCAGCCCCCAGCCGCGAGGGCCCGCCGTCGGAGCTCCCGGAGGCCACCTGCGACGGAGAAAAAGCGAGAAGGGGAGGACGGGCTGTCGGAGCTACCTCCTCTTCGGCGGCGGAGGCGGAACAGGGAGCGCTCCTCCTCGACCTCGGCACGCGCACGCCGACCCTCCTCGACTGATATTTCAATGCATGTACAGTCCTAGTATGTCTGGTCACTGCCTTGTTACTCGAGTTTGATGCCAGCATCCGATCGTTTATAGTTTGCCGAGGGAACAATGTTTCTCTAGCAAATTACTCTGATACGACAAAAACTCTACTTTTTTTTATATTCAGTAGACTGCCAATCACATAATTACCAAAATTATTTTTATAATCACCTAATCGCACCTCTAACCAAACCAAAAGTATTCATCCTGTTTTGATAATTGGATAGGGAGAGCGAAAATGTGCTGGGTAAGGAGACGAGTAATTTATGTTCAGGAGCTACTCGTAACGGTTGCTGATCACAGGCGTTGGCAGTGTAACAAAAAAAAAGTTAGCATTGCGCTAGTGTTGTGTCGTGTAGCTGCTAACAGTACAAAGCAGCAATGTCAGTATATCACCCTCCTGGCATCTTGGACTTGCTACTGTTGACCTTGCAAATCCTCAATCCAATCAGAACAAACTGCTTAGACCACGATCTGTTCGACAGATACTGCCCTCCTACCAACCTCGTCCTCGTCTTGAACCCCTTCGCCTCTCCCATCTCTCCTTCGAACAAACGCGTCACGCTCACGCAGACGAAGGCTCGAAAGCCATGGCCGCCGCTGCTCGGTGCCCTTCCCTTGTCCCCGTCATCCTGCTGCTGGTTGTTTGCTCCTGCGCCGCCGATGGAAAGCTGATCCACCTCCACTTCTACTTCCACGAGGTCGACGCCGGCGCGCCCAACGCAACCGTCGTCAACGTCGCCAGCCTCCACCGGTACGTGTGTGTTGCCGTGACACCAGCTAGCACAGCAGCTAGCGCACAGAGCAGGCTGGCCCTGTACTGACGTGGTGCGCGCGCGAGCAGGAACGGCTCGACGTTCGGGGACGTGGCCGTGTTCGACAACGCGCTGCGGGAGGGGCCGGACCCGGCGTCGCGGCTGGTCGGCCGGGCGCAGGGCCTCGCCGTGCACGCGTCGATGGACGAGTCCGGCGGCCTCTCGGTAATCGACTTCGTCTTCTCCGACTACGGGGAGTACAGCGGCAGCGCGCTGGCCACGCAGGGCCGCATCAGCGCGTCGGGCCCCTCGGAGCGCAGCATCGTCGGCGGCACGGGCAGGCTCCGCTTCGCGCGCGGGTACATGACCAGCAGGCTCCTCAGCTCCACGGACACCGCCATCGTCGTCGTCTTCGACATGTACTTCACCCTCGCACACTGAACGCTCGTCCTGTCGTCCATCCGTCCGCACGTTCGATCGATATATCCTAACAGAAATCGAACCGCGCGCGACTACTTTCAGATTTATATCTGCACAATTTTCAGACTTCTTTGTTAGTTAAATAGTACTCCTACGTCTTAGTGTTTGAACTTTGAACTAGGGACCATAATACTCCCTCCATTTCGAATGTAAGTCATGAGTCAAAATTCAAAATTTATAAAGTAATGCACCACCATCTAGAGCACTAAATCAGATTATTGTTTCGCGACGAGATATGCCTTATATTTGCAGGTATTGGTATATTTTTCTATGGAGTTAGCTTAGAAAATTTTAAGTTAAAACAAAAACTAGAATGATGTCCATTTTCGAGATAGTACTGTAATATTTATTAATCGTGTAAGCTTGCGATTCGGGTGAACGAGCACTAGAGGTCAACCGGTCAAAGAGTGCATCAACCAATATTTTTCCCAACGTGCGCACTATATATAGAGGTTTGACCATGCTTAGTTTGTAGCCGAAGATGGTTAAATCAAACTTTAAGGAGCATTACGATTTGTTAATTATGTGTTTGGCCGGTTGCCAGTGCCCAATCGGTGTATCGCAATGGCTTGCTTGCAATATACTCCGTCTGTTCCAAATTACAAGTCATTCTAATATTTGTAAGAGTCGAAACATCTTAACTTTGATCAAACTTTACTAACATTTATGACCTGGATAAAAAAGATTAAAGTCTGGAAGCTAGTATAGCATATGCAGTGGAGCCTGGAGCGGATGGGATTAGTTCTGAAGCACCAGAAGGTTGAAGAGCTGTTGGAAGTGAAGCCTCGTGAAATGGTGAAGCTGATGGGACGAAGGTAGAGTGCTAGATGTGTAGCCATGTCTGAGTGTGCTGTTCTTGTTTCTGCTGTGCTCGTAAGTTGTAAAAGCCAGTATAGGGCGAGAGTGGTCAACTGTGCTGCGACCGATTTAAACGGTCTTGGGGATTCTTAAGGATGGGGCTTTGTCTTTATAATTCTAAAAATGTATTAACTTTATGATACTAAAAAGCATCGTTAAATTTTTCATTAGATATATTTATATAGTATATTTATTTGGTGTCATAATCTTTTTGTATTTTTTTAAAAATTTTGATCAAAATTGAGATGGTTTGACTCTCTAAAAATATTTGAATGACTTTCACGATTCAAAACAAAGGAGTGTTTATTTATTTTGCCTAAAGTCTCACGAACAAATTTCTAGTTGTCGCTATCGGACACAACGCAGGGTGTCATGTTGCTGGGCGACCTGACGGTTGACCGCGCTGGGTCTCCGTTCCCCCGAGGCGCCTGCGAACAATGGAACTGCACCAAGTAAGGGCGTGTTTAGATGCACCACCTTTTGCATAAAGTTTTCACCTTAAGAACCGTGTCAGTTTTTTTTTTGTGCACGCGGCCCAATGCATAAACTTTTCACCATTTTCACCCATCTAAACACCCCCTAAAGGCGTGATTGGATCGCTTCACCTGGCAGCCTGGTTCGTACCAACCATCCAGATCCAGGCTCCGCGTGGCCAAGCTCTCTAGCTGCAATAGTCTTTTGTTTGGTTATTGTTTTCAACCGGCCAGGCTAGATGCAAACGTTGATTGGTTGGCCAGCTAAAGCATGTGTCGCATTTTTTTTTTCTCTGCGCGCCTGCACCGTGGCTCAGGCACCCGCAATCCGCATCGCGCGAGCCTGGCTGCGGAGAAATGAGAAAAAATTCTGCACCCCGCGACCCAGACCGGGCGCGGCTGCATCGTTGGAACCAGGTTGAGAACCGAGTGCAGGCAACCGAACACACGACATGTTGTATCCGACAGGCCTGGATGACCTGTATGCGGGCATCCAATCACCCCATAACTTACAGAAAGAGAGAGGGTGCGTTGCCGACTTGCCGTCAGCGCTCATCGGCTGGAGTGGTTGTTAGCGGTTTCAGCCCGCCTGCTCGACCCACCCAATCTGTTTGGCCCAACAACCTTTTGATTGGGAGCAGACGTCGGCCCGTCTCCGGCTCTGTTTTCTTGTTCCTGTTTCTTCCCCCGCTGTCCTCCAGCTGGGGATGGCAATGGGTACAAATTATCCGCGTGCCCGCGGATAAAAACCCTACAGGCAAGGATTCGGGCACAGATTTATACCCGCGGGTGTGGATACGGATTTGCATTTGCACCCTACGGATAAAATGTGGTGGGCATGAAAATACTGTACCCACACCCGCTGTACCTATAAACCCGCCACAATCGCTGACACGTGGGCTCCGTATGCACATATATAACAGAAACATCTCCAATTCTAGAGTTCACTCTTTTTTTTTAGAGAAAAATTCTAGGGTTCGCTCTGATTCAAGGGCCCGTTTAGTTGCGTGAGAAACTTCGTGAAATTTACTGTAGCAATTTTAAACCGAAGATTAGGAGGACTAAACATGATCTAATTATAAAACTAATTACACGAATGGACGAAAAATCGCGAGACGAATCTATTAAACCTAATTAATCCGTCATTAGAGATTATTTACTGTAGCACGACATTGTCTAATCATGGTCTAATTAGGCTTAATAGATTCGTCTCACAATTTTACCCATGTGGGTTTTGTATGTTATCTACATTTAATACTTCTAATTAGTATCAAAACATTCGAATTTACTATAGTAATAAAAAAAGTTCACGAAATAAACAGGGCCAATTCAGTGCGGGTGTAGAAAGGTCATATCCGGGTTTGGCCCAACAACCACCCGATGGGAGCAGACGCCGGCCCGTCTCCGGCTCTGTTCCCTTCTTCCCGTTTCTTCCTCCCCCCGCTGCCCTCGGCTCCTGCCGCGTCCGCGACAGAGCTTCTTCCTCTTCTTCAGAACCTTCTAGACGAGGACAGAACCCCGCAACCAGCTGCCGTGTCCGCGGGCGAGGGCGAAACATTCCTGTTCCGGGCGCGGCCTCGCCCCGCATGGATCAGAGGAAGGCCATCTTCCGCGCGAAGCTGCGCGAGACCAAGGAGAAGCAGCAGCGGCGCATCGACCCCTCGCTCGTCAGGTTCCATCTTCGACTCCATGTGTTGATCTGTGTCTTCGATTTGGTTCTGGACATGGGATTCGAAATCCTGCCGCTATGTCGGGCCCTTCGTTGGGATTTGGGGATGGTTGGGTTGGCTGCCGCACTGGTAGGAGGTGTGGAACCCTAGGGCATTTCGATGAACAGCCCACGCGAATCGTAAGGGTCTAGGTATTGATGCGTAAAATCTTTGAACCCTCGAACCAGTAGACTTGTTGATTCGATCTAAGCCTCTAACTAGTAGACAATAGCTTCGAAGTACTGCATAGCTCCCTGAACTAATACTTTACACCATCATGGTATGCACGCTAACACATTGCATAGCCACAATGTCATGAAAAAATCATGAAAAAAAATAGTTTAGTGGATTCCAGTATCTCACGTCATTCATTTTTTCTATAAAAGGCAGTCATAGATCTTGAGAGCGCATAGGTGTAAGACCAGAAATAATTTTAAGTTACAGCTATGAACCGAAAATGTTTCACACATTGTAACCGGAGGGCTGAGGGCACAGGAGCTTAATATAATGCAAGTATGAACTAACGAATTGACATCAATAAGTTGTATTGCCTTGTGCAGGTATAATGAATTTGACCAGCCCATATGCAGAGTCTGCAATATCACGCTGAAGTCTGAAGCACTTTGGCCTGCACACCAAGTGTCACGGAAACATCATGAGGTAAAAACCTTTGTCTGCATTGACTGCAAAGTTCTCAAGTTGACGTGCCAAGTCAAATTGCTGGCCACCAAGTAATCATTTTGGATGACTAATCATCGACTAGTTGGTGCTACTCTTAAGGTCCATATACGACCAGGACATGTATACTAGGTAATTTGGTATTCCCATATATATAATAGTAATGCACTAGTATGTCGATTTAATCGTGATTACCTGGACAACGTGGAAACATTTGTTTGTTTTAGGCTATACACATTCAAAGGATAGCTTGAGTGGATGTTTAAAGTGGTACATTATACTATGCTATCATATCCTTTGTTAAACTTAGCTTTGCCCATCACTTCATTTTTTTTTTTGAAGCGAGGCAACCCCCATTTCCATTGATTAAACGGAAATTCCAGATGTTTGGTTACAGTCTTACAGACCCAGCTAGAAGCAGAAAACGAACTAGAGAGCAGAGTTTAGCTAGAGAAAAGAGTGTGTGAGCGATATATGGCATACATTCCTGAGTCATGATAGCAGCCATATGTCAGCCTTGCGAGATAACAGACAAGCAACAGTCTTCCTAGTATACATATGAAAACTGAACAGTGCCAGTTCAAATACATGTTTTATGACTTTGTTGTTATGATATTTTGGTAGCCATTAAATTTGAACCCCCTGGAGCACACCTCTAAACTTTTCGTAGACTATGGAAGAAGTTTCATTTCTATTTATGCCTGTGTTTATGACATCCTTTGGTTTTTGGTTCTATTGTTTATTCTAATGGTTACTCTAACATTGTTTCTTTTCTTCAAAAAAACCCGTTTATTCATTCGGTGGTAAATATGCTGTCTGTATTAACAATAGTCAATAGCATGCTATCTATGAGTTTCTTAACATCATTTTCCCTTATCTTTCCCATTTTAAAGTGTACTTATTGCTTACTGTTAAATAGCATACATGCCTTCCCACGAGAGCTGCCTGTGCACTACTTCTGTGTTGAGATAGATACTAAGTATAGTTTGAATGTTTGATTCCTCCAAGAAGGAGCTGATAGTTTATGAAATTGTATTCATACACTGCTTTAGAAGTGTATTTGCTATTGAAGGTGCCTGTCCTTGCTGCTTCTGAACCGAGCTTGTATTTTGGTAACAGGCGAAAGCTGCTGCAGCTGCAGGATCTCGAGGCAATACTACCAAGCAGGAACAACCAGTGGAGTCTCACAAACAAAAATCTTCCACACTACCTACCAACTTTTTTGATAATCAGGGAACAAAAAGGAAAAGTGATGGTGAGAATATTAAATGACCTCCCTTTCTCTAAATAGCATAAAATTAACTGGCTCTATGGTATACTCTGCAAGCATTTGCTTCTATTGTTTTACATGTCTTGTTTCAGAAGCATTATCATGGAAATAAACTTTTCTTCTTTTGCCTAAGCTTACGTCTGATTCGTCCTTTTGGTCTGCTACTGGTCCAACATCCGCCTTACATACATCTATGTAATCTTGTCTTGCTCAAATGCCATGTTTCTATAGACTATAGAGTTGGGCAATGTAATCTATTTGAATTTAGTTTATCATAAAACATCTGTGTTGACATTCCATTTTAATCACTTTATGCCAATTGTCATCTTATTCTACCTATACATTGCGGTTACATTCCTACCTCTACATGATAAATCATTAAAATTTTCAGTCTGTCACTATGTTAAGTGAAACATGGTGAAGGGTTTAATACATCATGAAGTTGTTTTAGATATTTAATAATGAATAAAGCATATTAATCTTCCTACGTCCTAAAATATAAGTCGCATTTTGGTTTATTAGAACAGCATTTTGGCCAACAATTTCGCATCACAAAACTACTTACTAATTAATTATGTGTCAAAGGGTTGTCCTAAGGAAACAAAAATTCACCAAATATTTTGAGATGGAGGGAGTACTATTTTTCTGTAGTGTTTCTGTTCATTTTTTGTATACGGAGCATCTTACTACTATTTTGACAACTTTGATAACTGATAAGGTTTTGCACACATCAATGCCTCCGCTAATTTAACAACTTTGATAACTAGATACTGGTTCTGAAGGAAGGTCTGTGCGCCTTGAGGTTTCTGTTACTCAACCGAAGGCCAAAGAAGCAAGTGCAGATAAATCATCTGTTAGGCTAGATCAAATGGCACAGAAAGGGAGTCAAACCAGTACCAATGCCAAAGGAATCCTTCCAGGGAATTTTTTCGACTATGCAGATGAAGATGAAGCTCCAGCTCCGGCTCCGGCTCCTAACGAGCTTAGTACATCTGGAAACATTGCCAATACCAATCACATGCAGGTGAAAGGTCTCCCTGATGGCTTTTTCGATAACAACAAAACTGGCAATGGCATGCAATCTAGCGAATCCAGTTCATTGTCTAATGAGGCAAAGAGTTCAGGAACTGCTCAAGTAAAAGCATCTTTGCCTGAAGGTTTCTTTGATAACAAAGATGCTGATCTTCGTGCACGTGGTATCCAACCTCAAAAGGTTGACATGAAGTAAGTTTTCATGACTACCTCTTGCATTTGCATTGCATATAGAATCCATGGCCCTTTTCACCGGACCTACCCTTGATTAATCATGTATTGCCGTATTCCTTTGTCAATTTCAAATTCCATAAATAACCAGGATTGGCATGTTATACTTTGAACATCATCTTATGATCAATGGCTCTTTGCAGTAACTGGTTAGCGTAATTTAACAGCATAAGCGAGTATTTGTAAACCAAGTCATGTTATTGTTATATCGGCCTGAATTTTGTGTTTTTGCATCAGTTAAGATCAAAATCTGCAGTACCATTATCTTACGAATTAATAAAAAAATCATGTACAGTGATGCATACAAAGAATTCGAGAAGGAAATTCAAGAGGACTTGCAGGAAGTTGATGATCGCCTTGAAGAAGAGGAGGTTAGGCAACTTAATAGTGAAAATAATGTGCCCATCATTGCAAATATTATATCCACGCTGCTGATATGAGCAAACTTTGCATTTATGTTGCAGATTGATGCCGCTGCGGAGAGGGAGGAGTACTTGACCCTAGAGCAACAGTAAGATACTTATTGACATTCTGTTATATTGGAAAAAGAGGACCCGTGCTTACCAAAGTGAAAAAAGGTTTTTCATTGTGGCCATCTTTTCATTTATATACACAGGGAATACAGGCAGCGAGTGGATATGTTAAAGAAGCAGCTCGTGGAGTCAAAAGCTGCCCGTACTGCTAAAGTAAATAGCAAACCTGTTGGTATGGACACGGAGTCCAGCAGCGATTCATCAAGTGATGAAGAGGATGGCAGCACTGATTTTGCCGTTGACTGGAGAGCACAGCATATGAAATGATGGAAAGATTTGTAACTGGTACAAACCTACCATGGAAATTAGAATCAACAATCATCGAAATTTGTAGCCCAGTTTTTTTAGAAAACAGAATTCTGTAGTTTTACACCTTATCTCCCCTTAAAGTAGCAGTGTAGCACCATTGGCAACTCTGTATAGACTGTTCTGTTAATCCACTGCAAATCGCATGCGATGACTGATTGAGCCTCTCTGGTTGTAGCACATTCCGAGTAGCGATTAACGTTCCAAAATGGACTGGACATTGAACAATTTACGTGGTGTCTTAATTCTATACATGTTAAAGCGAAGTGCCTCAGTGTCAACGATCTTTATGAAGAGGGCTTAATTCATAAAGAGGACATATCTGTGCTCTTAATTCACAGATATGTTTGGTTGTCGACACGAGGACATCCCTGCTGCTTGAATGGTTGGTCGGAGCTCCCCTGGAAGTTGGAAGGGACGCCTGCGCCTGTGCAGATTGATGACTGCCTTGTGCTGTGCACGCTTCAACGCCTGCGACCTCACGGAAATGTTCCTATCTGTGTGACGGTGATGGGCGGCGCCAATCAGTGTTTCTTCATGCCGGGTGCGTTTTCTTTTGCAACAGTTTGCTGACGCCTGGCTGCCTCTCTTTGCAAAAATTTCGTCAATTTTGTTGCATATGTGCCATGCCTAGTGTCAAGAAGCGAACTTTGGCAGCTCTACCATGCTATACATCTAAAATATCATCTCCATCATATGATAAATGATATTTGTATATGAAAATTCATGCATCAGCATGGCGCGATATGAAACATTGGGCGGCCAATTTTCCTCAGCTCTATTACATCTCATTTCAATGTTTTGCTGAAGAGCAGCCCACAGAGCTGCCTTTTTTTTTTTTTTTGCCTTGCCTTCTACTGCTCAAGGAAACACAACCCACAGGTTAGCCATGCAGTAAACCGTAGAGCACAATGCGTTCGTCAATGGTTCACCCCTGGGCATTTGAAAAGTGGCAAATGAGAACAGATAAGATGCCAAGCTCATTACACACGCTGGAACTTTGAACTCGCATGAATTAGATAAAGTCTGTTGAAACTGTTCATGTTTCTTGTCAGATTTGCCATCTGCTTATTCTAAATCAACAGCTGTTAGTTGTATAGTCAATGTATGCAACGTTTGATGGACACATGAAGTAAAGAAACATCCTAATCTGGTCAATCAATTGGATACATGCACCCGTGTAAAATTACGTCATGAGGCACCAATTGCCTAAACAACCCATATAGTTTTTTTTCCTAGAAACAAAAGTTAATAATAACCCACCAATGGTATATGGAAACAGAGTATCAGTTCATCTTAAAATCATTAATTGCAAGTGAAGATGGAAGGTCACAAACACAAACAAATTAATAGATTGTGACATGCTTGATAGTTTTTATTGTGGTGATGATTTTGCAGTCAAGAGTAGTAGTTAGCCAACAATAGTCTTGACAATGATTTCTGGAACTGTCAATGATGGATATGACAATACATAGTGTTTGTGGCACACACGAATCGAACATACACAGAATGGCAGAACTATGAAAACGACGTCAGTTCAGACATATATTTCAAGAACAAGGTTTTTCATTAAACACTTAATCTAGCGAGTTGCCCAGCAAGGCGCTACCGCACATGGATTTGTGATTAGGGATAGATTTAGATTTGTCTCAAATCTGTCTATATTATAGCCTGTAACTCCTCTAGTGGACAGTGGATATGTCTGATTAATCAGCAGTTCAGCACCAGTACATTCAGGTTTTGTATAGTTAACGTTTCTTTTGCCTTACTTAGAGCATCTCCAAGAGCATTTCTAAAATCTACTCTCTAAATCATCATTTGGAGTCATTTAAGTAAAAATCATTTTCTATATATTTATACTCTCCAACAGCTTTTCTATATGTTATTCACAGTTTCCTCACTCTCCATCTTTGGCTAGCGAGAAATCCGGAACAGAGAATATCTATATTTGGATATCCAATTGAAGAGGCTGTTGGAGAGTGTTTTTTCACCAAAATCTCTATTCCTGTAAGTTAGGAAGGATATAAAGAGTCTTTTGGAGATGCTCTTATTCTGTCCTCATGTAACTCTCTGTAACAACCTCCTTGCACCCTTGTAAATTGTTATCTTTGTAGTTTTCTTCCAAAAAATAGGTATATTTAGGTTTCATTGCACCCTTGTAAATTGTTATCTTTGTAGTTTTCTTCCAAAAAATAGGTATATTCAGGTTTCATAGTGAATAAGCCGTTTTGTTCCTTTTATCGCAATAAGACAATTTGTATGGACTCCATTTCCTTTCTTAGTACCATGTTTTGTAATTCCAAATTATATGTCAGATGTTTACATTTACACAGATTGTGTTTTGATGGTTCTCTAAACATTTCAACTGTAAAATCTATACTGCTGAAAAATGCATCCAATGCAGTGACAGAAGCAAATGCAGCGAAGATTATACTGCTGAAAATTTCTGTTTCACCAAAGCACTCGAGGGGCATGATAAATAATACCTGAACAGATATTGTTTCAAGATGGGGCCATGGTTCCATGATTATTTTGCAGCAACAGTTGATATGATCTGCCAGTTTCCATCATTTCAGGTTTACAACAGTACCAGTTGTCAAGCTAAATCACAATTTGTCCTTGCCTTTATTAAGGGACTAGGCATGTGGCTGAGAACCATGTCCAACAAAAATCTATTGCATATGGTTGGCTCAGATAAGGAATCAGGAATCTGCAATGGTCTGTTCTGGGTAAACCGCAATAGCGCCTCTCCCAGATGATACATTGCATCGCCATCAGGGTAGTATGTAAAGCTAAAAAGGTGTTGGTGCTAGCTCTACAACACGTTGCAAGCAAAATATAACCAGTTTCTTCTTACGAATATTTTTTTACTTTGTTTTGGCTCTTTATAGAAATTATCTGAGCCAGATTTATTTCTACAGAAACAGTTCATGATCTTCAGTCTCTGATATCAGTTCGTACAGTACCATTCTTTTTTGTTTCACTGCTAAGTGCTAACTAAGGACTTATGTCTTATACCCTCCACAGCTCCAGTACGGTTTTTTTTTTTCAAACCAGTACTGCCCACATGATACATTCACTGAGCATGCTGATTGACTGAATCCAGAGGAACAAGACTGAAGATAAGTACAAATCTGAGACTAGTGAGACCATCTTGCTCTTTGCTGCAGAACCCTGACACAGTGACACCTCTTCAATTCAAATTTCACTAAAAAAATTACTGGACAGCTCCACAGAATGCAGCGACAACCATGCTCCATTTTCCCACAGCATTAGCAAATTCAGTTTGCTCGGCAGACTACCATCAGGCCCTCCAGAAGACGATGATGTTCTGAAGGAAGAGGCTTTGTGGACTAAATAACAGGATGTCTTGGAGCCTAATATACTGTAAACAAATCTGCACTAAACTGTATGCAGTGCATTTTATCAGTAAAAATAGTCTAATAAGAGTTTCAGATGAGTACAAACAAATTGCAAATCAGAAGTCAAGTACACTTTAACACTTCATTGACATGCCTGCAGAGAATTTTGCAGAATGCCTTTGGGATTTGCATTTTTGATATTTCCAGTGCTACTATACAAGTATTCTGTACACACTAAACATCAAAAGAAGAAATATATAACACATCAAAGATAGTTTCTACTCACCGTCAGTTCCTCATTCTTCTATTCCATGAGAATTGATCTCTCAAGTAAGATCAAAGAAGCTGGCAGAGGTCACAAAACTGCCAATAAGGCGAACACTCATTCAGCCAGAGAATCAGAACTCACAAAGCTTGCAATAACACCCATGGAACTATGCAAACCTTCTGGAACATCGATTTCTCTTGACATTCCACCACCTTCATCTATCCTGCAATCTGCAGCCGACGGTACAGAGCTCTCCTCCCAGGCTCCTGCTACCTCGGAGTTTCCATTGAAGCACATAGCTGGATCAGCACACACCATTGAGCCATCGCTGCACGGCTTCTGGAAAGGGAACGCGCCGACCTCGGCGTCAATCTTGCTCCGGACATCGAGCAGGAGGCTCCGTAGCCTGACCACCTCTGCCTCCAGTGCGGCATGGCCCTGCAGCCTCCTCAGGAGCTGCTGATTGGCGGCTCGGAGCTTCTTGACCTCCTCCTCCAAGAAGGCCGCGTGCGCCTTCTTCTTCTCCCTGTACTTGCGCACGGCCTCCCTGTTCCCCAACGGTTTCCGTGGCTTGGCCGGGTCCTCTCTGGCGTCGTCGTCCTCGGCGCCGCCGGCGAAGACCTGGGTGTGCGTGTGCAGGCACGTGTGGGTGTGCATGGGGGCCGACGGGCCGGGAGGGTTGCAGCTGTGCGTGTGGGTGCAGGTCGTTGTGGTGCTGTTCAAGAGCTCGTCGAAGCTGTCAGGCATCTCCGGGTGGGAGAAGAGCAATTGGCAGGGGAGGTCAGCTCCATCGTCCATTGTGACAGAATGTGCCAAGAACAATTGGACCTCCCCCTGTGAGTCAATGGACAAGTTGCACAAGAAAGATGCTCAAAAAGAAAGAGGAAGATCAAGGAATCAAGAACTTAGTTCTGCAAGGATGCTCTGGATTACTGATCAGAGACTGAGGCGGCAAACAGAGGGATCACAGATGAAACTAACTGGCAGGGCAGCAGACCTCACCACTGAAATCGGTTGAACGCGGCAGCATTCGAGAAAGGCCAGCAATCTCCTGCAAGAAACGGCGAGCTCCCCAAATTGGGCGAGAAGCAATTCAGCAAGATGGCAGAGTCTGAGCCCTGGCTCGAAGCCGTGGCGACAGAATTCAGGTGGGGGCTGGAAACCACGCCGGATCAACGCGAAACCCCCAGGCGGTAAAGTAGCCTGAAAAGCAGGGATTCCGGCATCAGAATCTCATCTCGAGCCGGGGAGCGATAAGGAATCCGGCGGTAGGGCAGGCCGCGGCCGGAAGGCCTCGCTCGCTTTGCCCCCGAGCAAGCTGCCTCTCCCGGGGACAAACTTTCTACCCCTTCCTCAGTTTCTCCCCTTTTCGGCTTTCTCGGCTTCTTTCTTTCTCGTCTCTCCACCGATCTTTTTGATGACGTCCGATCCACTGCTTTCCGTTTTACCGGCGATCGGGGGGAGAGGAGAGAATCCTGGAAAGCGGCCGTGTCGTGGGGGAGGAGATGGACGTCGACGTGATTGGACGGGTGATAGGGGAGGGGGTGGGGCGATCTCTAGTTCTTGCCACTGTTGGTGGATCGTCCTACTTGTTTGCGGTAGCCTGCCACTTGGCCTTTTTTTTTCAGTTGGACTTTTTTGTCCCTTAACATATTATTTTTTTCGGGTTTGTCCCTTAGATATTCTTGCTGGTTGATTATGAACATCATGTACGGGTAAGATTGTGGCATCAGAACAAAGCAGTATTTAGAAACTGAGAAAAATTGACCCTCGGCCTCTCGCTCTTTGCATACAAGCAAAAATAATGAAAGAGCGGTCAAAACTTTTATACTTTTAAAAATCGTACAACTAGAACCTAAGGCATAAATCCCATACAATACAATACAACTAGGAGAGTCTATAATTTACCTGAGTACTGTAGAACTCAACTGAGAATATATGTATCCTGTGCTCTTACTAATTAGGTTCACGTACTCCCACTTCAAAAAAAAAAGATACATCCAAAAGAGCATGGAAAATTCAACCAAATATATGTATGATTAGATAATGTCTCTTCATACAAATTTTGAGGTAAAACAATATATGTAAGGAGAAACCAAAAAGAGAAAAATCAACATGTGCATTGACGTGGGTGGTGGATCAGATGAACAGTATGCTTGGTCCAATCGTCCGCTGATTTTCTTTTTATTTCTCTTTGCACAATTTTTAAAAATATTAAATTTTGCATATACAAATTGCATCATATATCCATACATAATTTTTATTATTTTTTTGTCGAACTTTTATATATTTGTTTGATGTGGGAGCATGGGAGCATATAATGAGATGAGAGCATAGGATATATCATACAACCCAAAAAAAAAACAGGCTCAGAAATTTTCCCGAGCTGAACAATAATTGTTGTTTGGATAGCAGGTAAAATTACCCCCCGATTAGAACCGGACATAAACAATCTTCAGTACTCGTCACTCCATCTGCGGCCGCCAGTTCAGCTCCTTTTTATTGCTCCAATTTGAAAAGAGGTCTAATCTGCCGCTAAGCTTGCTTCAGGAGCTCTCTCAGTGCAGCTTCACCTACAGACCTCAAAGAATGCTCGTGCTTCTTTCCTTTTTTTGTTCAATTTAATTTAACCCAAACAGCTACTGCATCGGTCAAATTGTCTAGACTTCGACCAACCTACAATACAAGCGAAAGAAATCACAGAATTTTTCTGGTGCACTGCATCGGTCAAATTGCAGGGAAGACCATTGCGCCCCAGAGCCCAACCAAGCAGCTCCAGCTTCGAATACAGAATAACTGTTCCTCCATGTGTGACCAAGCAGCTCTTGCATAAAATCCAACATCCTGAAGATAGTAAACTTGTTTAGCCTTCGATGTTTCAACCACAAGCTAATGATACCAGGCACAAAGCTTTGCCTCCAACCGCGCGGGCTCCACATATCTGCAGTCTGCCGCAACCTGCTCGAGCCACATCTCCAGGCCGGCTGCGAGCCAGGAACCCGCCAGCACAGGCAAGAAGCAGTGGCCGATGTTCAGTATCTCAACCACTCTGCCACTGCTTGATCAACGAACAATGTATTTATTAACAAAAAAAAGAGCAATGTGAGAACCCAATGTGTGATTTAATTGCAGTCTAAAGCACATCTCTGTTTGACAGTTTACAATCTGTGCTTAGATTTGACAAATTTCCTAAAGAAGTTCCAGTGTCGGAGTTGGACACAAGTTTGAAGAATACCTTCTCGAATTTCAATTTCAGGTACTCAATGCTTTGTACTACTAGCTAGCATACAACCATGTCCAACGTACAGAGCCAACTCGGAAACCAAGCTTTGAGAGGGATCATCCAGGAGTTGTTTTCAGTCTCCAGCTTTGGTCAGCTGAGTTTTGCTCACAAATTTGAGTAATGAGGGCAGTATATGGGATGTCTCGCTTGTCCTGGACAGCTTTCTGACATGCAATCACAAACGTTAATGAAAATGTTGCCCCCCGGCCCCCACCTCCCACAAGATATGTTTCTTCTGGACGCACAAGGTGATGAATTAATTCAGATGGTCATGAAGTATAAACTTGAGGACCCGTAGAAGAATGTTCACCAAAACAACCAGGGTTACCAGCTACAGCAGTAAGCAGGAGACATATGCCTACTACTACAGAAGGGTTCGGTCTTACAGTCAACTGTAGTCGTGCTCCCTCGTGTGGGAGTCTGGACTCTGGAACGCTAAGCCTGAAAAAAACATAACCACAGGCAGCTAGAGAACATTTGCCCGCAGATTGCAATAAGCATAGAAATGGATCTGAACAGCAACACCGAATTGTAGTTGCTATGATGGTTACTATTGATTGGGCTTCTCTCTGAGCTTCCAGCCCAGCCAAAACACATTTTTCTCTGAATAAATACCTATCATATGCCACTTATGCAACACATGCGGTTCCCTCCACATTTTCACATCCGGGCTTGGGACCGGCAAAGGCAGTGTTAAACCGCAAACAAACAAACAAAAAAAACAAACCACAAAAGCACAAACACAAACAAATCATATGAAAGACTCGGTGCACACAGTGATTTCAAGCATAAAAATGGGTATAGCTTATGAAAATATGATTAGTCAGTCTTGCAAAAAAAAAAATGCTATTCGAGCAAACAAGCAGTAGCTATAAAATATGGGAAGTTAAAACTTGCAAGATAAGGTGATATAAGCCAATATCAATTTCAGAAGGCGCACAGGTTATTTGAAGGTTATTTTACAGGTTATTTGAAGGAATAATCAGTAGAATCTGAGAAAGCCAATATCAATTTCAGAAGGTGCAAAGGTTAATCCTTTCCCCTAGCAAGTATAGGCATTTTGCAGGTTATTTGAAGGAATAATCAGTAGAATCAGCCAGACATAAACTTAAGGTCAGTTTACACTGAGGTACTTGGACAGAGGATTTGGTGCTGCTTTAGCCACCTGGGATCTGGACAGATTTCTCACGAAACTCAATTCCCACAACTATCAGCTCCAGAAAAGTTACTCCATGATCAGAACTTGCCACACGAAATTGAGAACACACCAAGTGCGAGTCAAAACAAGCGGCAGAGTAGAAGTCCAAACTTTGCATACCCTAGGCAATCTTTGTTTTGTGCAGTTTATCCAACATCACAAAAGCTGACACCCCCAAGCTTATTTCCAGTAGAAAAGAGCCCTCATAACTCCCATATTATTTCACAGCTAGCAATCCAAAACAGAAAATATGTTTATTGACATCACAATTTGGTTAAGTGACATTGTTAGCATATCCTCATTTCTCAGCTCCAAATAATGCGATCATAGTACTTTAAAGGTTTGCCTGCTTTTGCCATCACTTATGTGGATGCTTGGATCACACAAAAAAAAGCAGCAGGTTACAACCTAACCAAATGCAAGTTGGACGATACTAACCTAAGATAGTTCGACCAACTAGAACAAAGTCAACATCCTAATTTGTCAACATAATTAGGTGCATAAATGCAGCTAACACACAGCTACGACGAACAAAAGCAACCATCTGTATAACTGACACAAAACCAAGCACAGGAGGTTCGCTAATAATTAAGTCAAAGGTGAGCAAATCCAGTTTAACACACATCTAAGCTTCTGCTGTAAGCTCTGCCATACAGTCCAAATTCAACCCCTCCAACCACAGCAAAACAACACATATGCTGAATAATCTGAACCCGGACGAAATTCATGAAACTGAAATCCAGGTAGTAAGAATTCAATGTAGACCGAGATTTAAGCTGACATTCTGCCACAGCGATCAAACAGCAAACAGAACAGAGAAGCTTGCCACAAAGCAGACACCATGACATGTTAGTAGTTCAGACAGATTCACTCTTGGCGTGAACAAGAGAAGCTTCCTTTCTTGGTTTTGAACCCCAAAGACGAAACGCACTAGGAAGTCCAAAACGACGGATTTTACAGAACAAGGTTCAAAACTCAGGACAATCACACTCTCCAGTCTGCATGAAATAAAGATATGGGCATAAAGGACGCAGTGAAGGAAGAGCCTTATTCCAGGAGATCAATAGCATAACCAACAATCTAAATAAGAAAATGTACTTGGCTAATCACAGAAGCTAGTCACAAAAATCTCAAGACTCCAGTTGCTTTAATGTTGTCATAACACCAAATAAACTACTAGAACAACATCATTTAGAACTAAGCGCAATATGAAAAATTTAACAAAACTAAAGCAAACTAGTGAATGAATGTTAGCGCGATCTAAATAACTCAATTTGATAATTTGATAGAAAGTGGGACCAAGTTTATCAAGTGAAGATAGAAGGAAATCAGGGCCAAATTTATATGTTAGTACAAATCCTAATGAAGAGATCACCATAAATGAAATATATGCCAATATGTAAAACTCCGAACAAGAACACCAAAAATCTAAATCATTTTGCAAATAAATTAGTCAGGTTGAAAACCTAGATACTAAAATGTGCAAACATCACTGCTTCAGCTAAATCTGGCAAAATGAACAGGAACCAACTTCTAGCGAGAGTTCTTACTCGAAATAAACTAGCAAACCTGCATCTGTAGATGTAAATGGCCAGAGCTCAGAATGCCTAAGCTTCCATCCATGCATAGCTCCAACTGCTGGAAACCAATTTAACAGCTATCAACTCAAGTGGATCCAAGAGGAGCAATCAGAATATTTGAGTGTGTGAACTCTGGTTTGAAGGAATAATGTTTATAAGGTGCCTCGTTACTCCAAACGCCTAAACACACACTCCAATAACTGGAAACCAACCAAACAACCAAAATTGAACAAGCGAACTGGAAAGGGATGCGTAGTCAATAATCAGAACAATATTAAGGGCAAAATCTGGGCAGAGAACATCTCCTTTGTGATTTGAACCATCGAACTAGCATGGAGCATCCCAACAGCTTCAGAAAAATCTGGGCAGAGCATCTCCTTTGTGATTTGAACCATTGAACTGGCATGGAGCATCCCAACAGCTTCAGAATGTCCTATGCAGGTCAGTCCAAGTGATCAAGGTTTACAAAAATATCCACTATCCGTAAGCTCAACAGCAGAAGCAAAGAAGGTAGCCAAATTTTAAAGATAACAGGCTGAACTTGCAAAGAATAAACTTTCTAGATATTCATGAGTAAAGCTCCTTATCAAGGTGAATCTAATGGCAAGTGGGATAGGGCCTGGCTTAGGAGAGAGCATGCACAAGGGGGCCCCACAACGATCGGAAATTAGCTCCCCACATGTTCTGCAAGAACTTGAAAGAGTTACTTGGTTGGAGACAGCAAATGGGTAATAGGGTGGTTGATAAAACGATGGTACTAGAAGCCTCCTTATAATTTTAACTGTTGAAAACAGAAGAATTCCTAGGCATCATAAAATTTAAGTGGCTAGAAAACAGCAGGAACTGATCAGAACAGATGGGTATACAGACCAAACAAATTAGGAAATTAAGAGGCATCATAATTGTTTCCAGTCTAACCCCAACAGAGATACAAAATCCACCTTCATCCAGAAGCATCCTATAGATTTGAACAATGGTTCCAATAAAGGCTCTTGAATTACTCATAATCTCACATTGGTAATATCACCATAATATGGAAATGATGAAGCTATTGTAACCATAACCAAACCTCTACCCTGATCGATCTCCAAAACCAATGCCCAGCTGCAGCTCTAAAGAATACAAACACATACCACAACCGAGATCAGCTTATACAATACTCAATAATCCATGGTCTCAAACCTTGTCTTACTACCATCATTATCCATTGGAGCACCGGAATAGCCAACCATTCAGATCTGAAACCACTGAATACAAGTAACCAAACCAATATAACCAAAATGAGCACTAGAACTCTGACCTGCCCCTGTTCCAATGCCCCAATTTCAAGTGTTGTCCTAATGCCAAACTAGATCCTGCAACCACATGAAACATAGATGGAATCCTGATCGCGAAAAAAGAAGGGATAGAAATCCCAAACCGGACATTTATCACCGAATCGAACGGACTAAAGATTTAGTTTTGAGTCAAATGACCTGCGACCATAGAAATGCAAGCAGCACCAGAATTAAAGCTATCCTCAAAAGCAAGATGAAACAGAAACAAGTTCAGAATTTTGAGTGTGTAGAATTCCCCATGCCGCTTGTATCTCCCAAGTATGCTCAGAACCTTCTACCCCTGCATATTAATCAGAGTAACTAAATTTTCAACCGACTGAAATTATTGCAACTCCATATACTAGCATACTGTCTATAAATTAGAATAGGTTAGAGATACTCCCAACACATTCCACTCAGCATTATCAGCTCTTCTAAAAATTTTCGACAGGTGACCTGCGATCATGACCATGCTATAATCATTATCTACTCTTGGTAGAGGCATAAACACAATTGAGAATAGGTGGTAGTTTTTAAAATCTGCAGAGATCCAGCCGGCTTCATATCGCTCCTGTTCAAGTACCACCTAGCGATCTGCAATCAGCATAGTCCACTACGGTAACCATCTACAATCCTTGTAAAAATTCATCAAATAATGGAGGGATAGGGATAAAGCCTGATCATGTGATCAATCGACAATCGGGGACAATTCCAGCTGCAAGTCTTATCTCATGGTAGTGTAGAGATGCCTCCCCAAACTGCAGAATTACTAACGGAGCATCAAAGGTAGGCTATGAGGGAAGTTGATTGCCAAAGAATGTTGACAGGAGAGAGGAGTATTAGTGAACAGGAGAGTATTAGTGAACAAACACACGGAACCACCCAGTTCTGACTGTTCAAGCAGAATCAAACTTGCCACCAATCCATCCATATAATCCAATAACTGGAGAAGAACACCAGCCCGAACATCAGAATTGTAGCCGACAGAAATCAAGATCCAATATGGAAGAACTGAGGGGAAAGAGATATCCAAACGATGGTTTTCTCCTGGTGGTGTCGACGCCTCAATCTACCTCCAAAACATCCCCCCTGCTGCCTCTGCAGACCCATCTAACGGCAATTCCCATAAGTCTGGCAAGCTTCTGGTTAGTCCAGTGGCGATCTTTAGACCACCATCATACCAAAACTACCATATATCAAATCAAATCAAGAATCACGAATGAACCATAGGCAAACCTCCACCCTTCAATTAGAACTAGTATCTCCTTAACCAGCAAGGACCCTTCCTCTCTGCATCTAAAAGCAGGGCAACACCCACAAGCGAGATCAGCTGTTAAAATAAGAATCGACCAAGGTCTCGAATCAACCTCGACCATGATTCGACTACCGAAGAAGACCGCCCTATAGTACGAGGCCAGATGATGAGATCACGCCGGGCTGATTTGAGCCTGAAACCACCGATTCCGATTGACAAAACCAATGAACCGCCGGATCTGACGAGAGACTGACCTGCCTCGATCTCCTCGCCACATCCACACGGCGCCATGGCGAACTCCGTCTCCCAACTCCCAATCCGGACCAATCCTGCAACCCCACACGCTGAGAAGGCGAAGGCAACGAAACGAGGATCGAATCGAAACGAAAATACTGGAGGATCGAAACACAGGAAAAATAAACCGTAAACCGAACAACTCGGCTCCCCCGCGCCGCACGGAAACGCGACCGCCTCGAGGAATCTGCGAGCACGGAAAAGGGCAAGCGGCGAAACAAATCAATCCGAGACGAAGAGAAACCGCCCCGGATCGAAACGTATAAACAGAGAGAAGCGAAGGAAGAAACGGAATAACGCGACGAGACAGAGACAGGCAAGGCGCCGAACAACGGAGAGGAGAAAAACTAGAGCGCGAGGGGACGAGGCCGTCCCGTGGGCGCTATTTATGGGCGCGGAGAGGCGGTGGACGAGGGCCTGGCGCCAGCCGGGGCGGGAACCTCTCCGGACACGGCTCTGCTTCGCTGGCGTGCGCGGAGACGTTGGCCGCGCGGCAAAGCAAGGCCTGGTGGTGGGGGGTCGGTTCGGGATAGGACCGGGCGAACGAGCGGACGGCGGCAAAGGCGGTTGAATTGGTCGTACGTATCCGGGTTGGGTTTGAATTGAACTGGCCGGTCGCGGGCCGGTTCGGTCGGTGTGGGGGTGGTTCGTGGTTGGCGCCTCGCCGACGCGGAGACATATGCGCGTTTCACGTGGTGGGGAGCGCGGCGCGGACCGGAAATTTCTAGGTGCCTCGGGAGTTCCCTGGGTGGGTGTGGCCACTGTGGGTCACACGTTGTGGCCTGCCGCTGATTGCCGACCGTTGTCCTCATCCCGTGCGTGAAATCACGTGCTGGGGCCATCTCGGTTGCTTTCACCTTAGCACGGCCAACTTTATAGGAGGTCGTTTGCAGAGGCCCGTGAAATTCATCGTAGATTTTTTCCACCAGTGTTGAGATGGATAGGGATGTGTAGGATCCAGAAAAACGGGTTGGGTTTGTCCTATTTTCTTAATATTCAGGTTCATCACATCCGTTTAAATGCCCGTTCACCCAAGAGAAACGACTTCCACTCTTTGTCTAACGTGAACAAACTCGAACGCGACAGCCATGGCGACCAAAGCTCATGCGTTCCAAAAAGGCCTATACTGTTCTTTCTCCTACTTTTTAGTCCGGTTACGAAGGCATGCAGCCCAACGCTCCACGTTGTACAGTGGCTTCATCTCACGAGATCAGATTGGAGATGTTGTGGAGGAGGGAGAAGAAAAAGATAGTAGCTTGTAGGATGGCAGTGCTACTTGCAGAGGCAGCGGTGGCTTCAAGAGAAGAAGGCTTTGTTGTGTGTGTGAGAGAGAGAAAGCAGTAGCATTGAGTTTGGAGATAAAGCATGTGGTCCTGAACACCTACCAACGGGTGTTTCCATTGTGATTCGTGAAGATAGAAGTTTAGATAGGGTCTTGAGTATATTTTTGCTTGTGTGTAAGATGAGGCCACCATTGTATACACCCACGTTGGGCCTCCCCTTACCCTATGCCTCGCGTGACTTAGTGTTGTCGCTCATGTATGCAGTCACAACATCGGCGCATGGTCCCATGCATACTTGAGCATAATCTCGAGGCTCGATGGCTGGCGTGGGCTTCGGCTTCACATTTGATTGGAGCTGATCTCACATATGGGCGACGACGCTTGGTGTGCATGCCGTGGCGGACGCCAGCTGCAAGACCTAGGGTGTGTTTGGTTAGTTGTACTATTTGATTTATGTGTGAAATGGTTCAGGTTTGATGGTAATGCGTTTGTTTGGTTGGGTGAATTTTACCGACTCGTCTAGGATTAAAACATCCCACTTTAAGTCAAATTATTGGTATGACTGATGAACCATATGATTTGATTGAACCATCTTATACAGAATCATCCATTCATACATCATTTAATCTTATACAAAATCATCCATTCATACATCATTTAGTACATCCAACAAAACATATCCCTAATGGCGAGTGAAGAGATAGAAAAGCACATATGCAAGAAGAACCCTATATAGTCAGATTGTTGTGGGCTAGGATGACAATGAATGGGATGGTTTCATGTTTGGACATGGACTTAGGGGATGTTTGTTTTCTCTATAGATTATATAATCTAGTTTATGGTTGAAGGGTAACATGGTAAAAGGTCACCATGGACCACAAATAATCTGAAATAAGCTACTCATGTGCAGCTTATTTGAGATTATTTGATGGTCCATAGTGATATTTTACCATATTGCCCTCAACCATAAGCTAGATTATATAATCCCAAGTGAAAACAAAGAGGGCCTTAGACTTAGTCCCCATATACGACAATGACGTTGAGGCAAAGTGCACTAGGGAGGGCGCTTACCGAATGATGAATTATGGTTGAAATACTTGTAAACCGTTCTGTTGAGTATTAGTTGCTTGTTGCTATGTTGGGTACTTCTTTGCTTCAAATTGTTCTACTCGAATGAAAAAAAAAAGATTGATAAATTTGTGTGATTTGAGGTGTATGTGAGGTAGAACAGCTCTATTTTGCAATTTCATCTCTATTTTTCGTCCAATCAATAAATTAATTACTCAGTAAAAGCATGACTGGTCCCTTTTTTTTTCTCTCGTTCAGTACTCGGTGTGGGATGGAGAAGTTAGTTTGACTCATATGCTTCACTTCCACATGGACCATCGGGTAGCACATTGTCCACTTTGTACATATCAATGGCGTGAGCAATGAGCAAGAACAACATCTGTGCAAGTGCAATGCAAGAATTTGTCCCCACATGCCCATTTGGTATCCTCGTTAAATGTTTTCGAATTCTTGCCACCACTACTATTGCACTGTTCTCATTGCAAATGGATTTGTTCTCGAGGTATAACTACAATACCCTTGTGAGAGAATTTGTTTGTTCCCAGCATGTATTTTCAGTATCTTGGCAATACATCTTAAACTGTCTGCATTCTAGTATTGCATTGTTCGTGTGAGATAGTTTAATTTCCTTTCTTTAGATGGTCCTATATGCTATTACTGCAAGCCTGTTCGGTTGGCTGGTGGCTGGTGGCTGGTGCTGATTTGTTGTGAGACTGAAGTACTGTTGGTTGGCTGGTGGCTGGTGCTGGTGCTGATTTGTTGTGAGACTGAAGTACTGCTGGCTGGTGGCTGATAAGCCAAGCGAACAGAGTTGCATTTCAATTGTTTCAAGATTACATAATTGTCTCATAGCACGTTTCAATTGTCCCAACAATCCTACCTATAGTAAATTTTAATTGTTCCGACAATACGTTTTCATTGTTCTAATAGTGCATCTTAATTGTTAGGATATTATATTTCAATGTTTTCTATAGATTTTTTGATAAGTTTCATGCCATGTTTTCTCTTTATTTTTCTATATACATTGGGTTCCTCATGTTGAAGAAATTCAAACTTAAATATTGTATATTTCAGGGAAGTTTCACAAAGAAAGGAGTCCTATATGCTATTACTGCATTGCTTGTGTGAGAAACAATGTTGATTCCAGCTTACAGTTCATTTCTCTACAAATGCATTTCAATTGTTTCAAGATTACATAATTGTCTCATAGCACGTTTCAATTGTCCCAACAATCCTACCTATAGTAAATTTTAATTGTTCCCACAATACGTTTTCATTGTTCTAATAGTGCATCTTAATTGTTAGGATATTATATTTCAATGTTTTCTATAGATTTTTTGATAAGTTTCATGCCATGTTTTCTCTTTATTTTTCTATATACATTGGGTTCCTCATGTTGAAGAAATTCAAACTTAAATATTGTATATTTCAGGGAAGTTTCACAAAGAAAGGAGTCCTATATGCTATTACTGCATTGCTTGTGTGAGAAACAATGTTGATTCCAGCTTACAGTTCATTTCTCTACAAATGCATTTCAATTGTTTCAAGATTACATAATTGTCTCATAGCACGTTTCAATTGTCCCAACAATCCTACCTATAGTAAATTTTAATTGTTCCCACAATACGTTTTCATTGTTCTAATAGTGCATCTTAATTGTTAGGATATTATATTTCAATGTTTTCTATAGATTTTTTGATAAGTTTCATGCCATGTTTTCTCTTTATTTTTCTATATACATTGGGTTCCTCATGTTGAAGAAATTCAAACTTAAATATTGTATATTTCAGGGAAGTTTTACATAGCTGGTATTAATACCTCTCGTGTTCTCTATTTAGCAAAAAGAATTCGGAAGAACCTTTTTTTTTTACCAAGAATTCGGAAGAACTAACATTATATCGGGCCACTTTCTATAGAAGTGTATAAAGGCCCAGTAGATTAAAAGCTAACTTTGCTGAAAAATATTACGGGCTGAAATGTCCGCCACACAATGTGGATTGGACTTGTGATTCAGGGCCCGTGAAGCTTTGGACTACATCTTGCAGCGGAAAATTCATGACCGTCTGATATTGAATCCAACAGCCGAAACCTGCTCACCCTCGTCGAAACCCTAGCGCCGCCACCCTATTTAAGTTGCGCCCTTTCGACGCGCACCCATTTCCTCCACATCCCAAACCATCCCCACCCTCCCAGCCCGGCGGCGGCGGCGGAGCGGCAGCAGCAGCCGAAGATGGTGAAGTTCCTGAAGCCCGGTAAGGCCGTGATCCTCCTGCAGGGCCGGTTCGCCGGCCGCAAGGCGGTGATTGTGCGCGTGTTCGAGGAGGGCACCCGCGACCGCCCCTACGGGCACTGCCTCGTCGCCGGCCTGGCCAAGTACCCGAAGAAGGTGATCCGCAAGGACTCCGCCAAGAAGACGGCCAAGAAGTCCCGGGTCAAGTGCTTCATCAAGCTCGTCAACTTCACCCACCTCATGCCCACCCGCTACACGCTGGACGTCGACTTCAAGGACGTCGCCTCGGGCGGTCCCGACGCGCTCTCCACCCGGGACAAGAAGGTCGCCGCCTGCAAGGCCGCGAAGGCTCGCCTCGAGGAGAGGTTCAAGACAGGCAAGAACAGGTGGTTCTTTACCAAGCTCCGCTTCTAGATGCCGGGCGTCCCGCATAGTGCCTGCTTTAGCTGTCAATTTCTTGTACCAGACAACCTTTAAGCTATCTTTGTTTTGGTATTGCCATGAAAAACTTTGTGCTTAATGTTATGGACCTTGGAGAGGATGACATGTCGATGATGTGTTAAATGATTTCAGTCATAGATCTGGTTCAAATTTGTTCAGAATCATTGCTTGGAATGTGCTGTTCCCAAATTGCTTAAACTTGCAGGTTTTAGATATTTGAGATGCATCTTATTCCTATTATACAAGTCTTGTCTTTACTGCATACTTGTAGCCAGTATACCGGTCTTAGACTCTTAGTTTCTCTATGAGTTAGGCATTCTATTTCCTAACCTGTTCTGTTAGGAAATTGTGGAGTGGCCTTGAAGTCAAAATTAAGTCGCTGAATAGTCACCATAAATACTTATTAGGCTTAGCTGTTAGGGCCTTTATTTGCACATATGGACCATAATTCATGGTTTGAACTTAAATCTTTCTTTTGGGTCTCAACAGTATTAGGTGAACTTTGAGCTTTGCTAGTAGCCTATCAGTCTGAATGGCAAGATCGCCTTGCTTGATACAAAGCTTGTTAGTGTGAATATCATCTATTCTCAAGTGTTATGCAGTGTTGTTATTCTCTTAGGGTGTCCAGGATCAACTATTGGTAGTTTGCCTGTGTGCCTAGCTTTAGAAATCTTTCATCTTTGGCATCCTTTTAAGGTAATGGTTCCATTATGACTGTTGTCTGGTTCTCAGAACCTTAGTATAAGTGTTGGGGTTTGTTAAGCATTCCTCTGATTTTCAGCAGTACAGTATTCTGAAAGATTACGAGCACTTAATTGACAAATTTGTCCAACATTGTTATTGTTATGTATCAAAATAGTATTTGTTGTATCAAAATTGGCTCTTCCGTTCAAATTAGAACATTGTTATTCGTTGTTTCAAAATTGTATTGGTTGGCACTTGGCAATGGCAGTACTTTATTCTGTTCATTTAACTAGCGAGCTTAGGTTGGCTCATCATTACACTGTTGAGCTGGGTATGTCTGGTTTTTTAGTTTCTGTTGGTCCTGCTTGTGATGCCTGGTGATATTTGATATGCTATACTGTTAATTTGCTGTGATTGTTGCTTTACAAGAATAAAGTAGCATGTTGATCTGACTGTACAAGATAATGGACAATTTATTTTGAGTGGAATTAGGTGGAAATGATGGAATTACTTGCAACATGGATCCTTTTGTTTAATTCTTTGGGTTAGCTTGTGTTTATTTGCTTCATCAGGTTCATTATCTCGTCTGGCTCCAAATTTCCCACGTGAAATATGGATTGAACCATATCTGCCGCACTTGCCTTTTATGTACTGAACTACTGAAGTGATGTGCTCGATGATCGATCTGCACGATCAGCATGCTGTCTCGGCGATCTACACTCTACGGAGTATTGCTGTAGGCTTTGTTTTTGGAAAGGCCTTTTTCACGTATCACTGGGCATGGTTTGGCTTATTGGTCAATTCCAAATGCAGGTTTCCTGACCCCAACCAGAACAAGTTCCCCCGATCCGAGCAAGAGATATTAGTCTATTACGTCTGTATCAGTAGTTACTAGAAACCTGGGTTTTATAACTAAAATCAGACAAGGCAGGAAGTAATTTTCTGTAGAAAATTCTATCGAAATTTGAAAACACCACACGTTCTATCGCATGAACCTATTGTCTTAAGATTAAAGGCCAGAGCAGGAGTGGAGATATCTGCTGACCGAACCATTCGCATCTCGACGGCGACGGAGCTTCTTGCCGCCACAGCTTTGCTGGAGATGAGCCGCATCACAAGGATTCCAGGAATGTCGGTAGATTGCTCTTTTTTTTTTCTTGCTATTGTAGAAACAGGAATTGCACGAACACAAGGATCACACATGTCAATCGGTAAAAAGCTTTAGGAGTGTGGTATATTTTTTATTTATATCGAAATGTTACTCCATTAGTTGCAAATGCAGTATCCCCTTGGGACAAGGGTAGTACTATTTGGACAAAATAGACCCTCCTTGGTGCTCCGGCTTCTGCCGCTTGATACAGCTTTGCTGTTCTCAAATTTTCGATAGACTGGCCTTTGTTAGTTGCGGCAAGTTTGGCAACTTTTCACTATTTACCCGTCACATCGAATGTTTGAACACTAATTAAGAGTATTAAATGTGAATTAATGACAAATCTCATCCCATAACCCTGGGTGAAATTTTGAGAAGAATCTAATGAGCCTAATTAGTTTATGATTAGACAACGTCGTGCTACGGTAAACAATCTCTAATGACGGATTAATTAGGCTTAATAGATTTGTCTCGCGATTTTTCGTCCATCCGTGTAATTAGTTTTATAATTAAATTATGTTTAGTCCTTCTAATCTTCGATTTACAATTGCTACAGTTATTTTTGCAACTTTCTCACCGCAACTAAACAAGGCCTGAATTTTCTTGCCCTGCATAAATTGTGCTTGTGGTAATTTTCGATAGAATTATCACTAGCCTGCATAAATTACTCGTGATCTATTTCCACCTTTGTGTGTTGACCTGCTGATCTATTCCTACCCCCATCCCACGCCACTTCCAGTCCACAATTCTTTTCGTTCGTCAGCGCATACACCCCATCCCTTCGGCCATGCTCTGAAAAGCAAGCGGCAGCCCAGCCCACTCTACTACACTGGCCTGCCGCCTTCGACAACCGAGAAAAACTCCCCAAATCATTTTTTTTTCAAAAATAACTCCCCAAAACATCGCAAACGGCTCGCCCTCCGCCGGCGACGAACACTCGACAGCGGCCTCGCGCTGCCTCCTAGCTCTCCCTCTACTCCATCCCTGTACGACGAGGCACCTTACCGACCGCCGTGGACCGTCGGTGGGGGTAGAGGCCGCCCTAGTCGATGGGCCTCACCGGGGACCGCTTCGACGGCACCATCCCCGCAGTCGACCTTCCTCCGCGCCGCCCATCTCCTCACGCGCCGCTGGAAAACAAGCGGAGATATGTACTATTCCCAATCGGGTGCTTGGATTGACATCATTTGGCACATTTCATCCCATATGTTCTATTGGAACAGTAGGCTTCAGGATAATGTATTGGAAGATTCGTCTGACCATATATCATGTCCAAATTGCATGATCACATATAAACGATATAGTTGGCTGTGTCCTTATGAGACAACATGGTCCCACCAGATTTCTGTAACCCTCGTTTTCCATGTAATTTGCACATTTCTGTTCAGTTTACACATTATGTTAAGGCTGACCGCAGCGGTGTCCTCGACGCCGTCCTTCAGGACGGACGTACCGGAAATTCGTCCGCAGCGGTGTCCTGTAAAAGTCCGGTAAACAAAAGGATCGATCGAGGATACGGCACAGGCAGCGTCTCCGCGGAAGCGCGATCGGCAGCCTGCGCGCGGAGAGAGAGGAGAGAGAGTGGCGGGCCCCACGTCCTCAACTAACTAAAAAATGTTATAACTCACAAACCAAAAAACCAAATTAAATTCCGATTGCACCATTAAATTCGTTGCAATAAATTCTTCAAAACAAGATCTCAGATGGATATATTTTGATAAAATTTATAAAGAAAAGAAAAAAAAAGGTGAGAAAAGAGATGATATAGTAGTTGGGATAGATGGATAAAATATAGTAGAGTTGGGATAAAGTATGTGATTTGGAGTATGACGGGTGCGGGGGAAGTTGGTTTAGAGTACGGAATCTCGATGACCAGGACAGGATATTCCTTTTAGAGGATGCATTTAGGGGACGACGAGTGCGGACAGCCTAACTCCCTGTTGCTGACAGCTGCTGATTATTCAGTTCCGATGATAGGGAGTTCCATGTGGCATCTCTACCATATAAGCCAGGATTCAAAGTCATGCCTAGAGATCCTGATGAGGTTCTCAATGAAGTTTCGATCAAGAAAGACATGATTTTGCATGTGGAAGTCGTTCAAGATCCGACGTTTCGGAGTTCCAACAAAATTATCTGCTCTCTTCCATTTTCACCTCCAGTCAACAACGATTTCCTACATCACATCGAGATTTCTATTGCTTGCATGCCGAAAGAGTTGTTTTAGGTTTGATGAACACGTTTTCAGATACTTTTCTGCAATTTCAGCCAATTAGCTGTTTTTTCAAGTTTACAGTGAAATGATTGCACCCAACATTTTCTACAATCTTTCATGACTCCTCAGGTTACTAGGCATGTTTTGAACTCCTCATGTGGGACCAGTAGTCCTGTGGATGTATAAGGTATGAAATAGCATTAATTTGCACATGCATGTACAACAGAATATTAATGCTTGACAGTCTTACCTTGAAAACTAAATGACTGGGGCAAAGGTTTTTTTTTGAATAAACTGTAGGGAAAAGTATTATATGAGAAAATTTGCTGGATTAATATCATTGCCAGGCTTTTGTCAGGTTATCTGTGACACAATAGAGTATCTTAAAAGCATTTGAAGTTTCTGAATGTCAAAGTTCTTAGGCCATGTTTAGTTCTCCCCCCAAAATTCAAACTTCACTATTCATCAAAGGGAATCTTACATGCATGGAGTAGTAAACGTGTGTTAATGACAAAACTCATTCCTAACCCCCGGGTAACTTCGCGAGACGAATCTAATGAGCCTAATTAGGCCATGATTAGACAACGTCGTGCTACAGTAAATAATCTCTAATGACTGATTAATTAGGCTTAATAGATTCGTCTCGCGATTTTCCGTTCATCCGTGTAATTAGTTTTATAATTAGATCATGTTTAGTCCTCCTAATCTTGGGTTTAAAATTACAAATTCAAAAAAGTTTGAAAACTTCGGTGAACTAAACATGGCCTTATTGCAGCTAGAAGAAATGTAGCATAGTATCAGACCCACACCTGTTGTTTGTCTATTGGAAGTTGGAAGAGCCACATGTTTTGCCTCTGTTCATGTGAGTCATCAGCCAGAACACGTTGCCTGTTCTTGACTGGATCCTTCTTTGTCTTACAATTTTTTAAGTGATGATTTAAGTAAGTAGATTTAGATGTCGTATAGTCTTCACTCAATATATTTTTAGTAAAATTACAACTACTGATATGCTTGTGTTTATTGTAGTTTCTTAAATAGCATATGTTCATTATTGTACTCTCTGCACTGAGCATACGCTGTGATGTATTGAAGGAACTGAAAACAGTTAAGCTTTATAATATGCTAATTTATATCAGCACTAAACTGAGACAAGTCTATTTTTGAGTTCAGGCGGCAGGAGCGGTTAAGTAGGACATGTACAGCAGATGGTTACCTGATGAAATATACTATGTGTTTTTGCCTCCAACCTGTACGTTTTCAGACAACCTTACAGGCAAGGAAAAAAAAAGACTAGAAGCATATCTGGTTATTTTCATCTCTTTTGTAGTGTTTGCACCTTTCTGTTGTGTTAGACGAATCCCTTTCACCTTTAACAATATTTATATCCTACTCCTTGCCTGTAGGATCTTGATCAACTGAATGTTCCTGTTCTAGGGTGACGCATGGTTTTGTTAGTGGCAAGCAACACATGGTGGAGTTTCCACTAGATGGACATGATGCACACTGGCAGTGGGCAGCCAGGGAGAGCTCAATACATGTCACATGTGAATGCTATCTCTGTGGTGTAGGTTGTGAGAACTTCGTTTACTACTGAGGTTAAATATCGAACCACACACTTCCGGTAATATGTATCGGACTAACAGCACCATGAATTTATTTTCTATGGTTTCGTTCTCTATGTTTTGTGCGGTAGGAACAACTCCAGGTGAAGACACTACTTGCCTGGGGCAGAATCGTCCAATGGTCCAAGAAGGTGCTGCTGGGACCCTTCCCCATTTGGTTAAATTAAATCAAAGGCTAATCTCGGTTGACTAGGTGCAGATAGCAGCCTGGTGCGTGCTGCGGAGTTACCCAACTATAGATCTATCTCAATCAGATCTACAAGAAGCTGAATGGATCCTCATTTTGGTACCGATATTGACTTTATTGGCACCATTCGATCGACGTGCTAAAGCTAAACGAAATAGCAGTCGCATCGAGGAAGACATGTACTACATGAACTATTCGCACACAGAAAAAGTCCGGAAACTTCATTCGCATCAGCGTTGTCCCTTGTATTATACCAACCTGGTCTTACATTTTAACTGTCTGTGAACAACAGCTACTGCTACATTGCTACACCATCCGATACACAGTCTGTACTTTGTCAAGTAATCCATTTGAGGAGTGACATGTACAATACTCTTGGAATGACTTACAATTTGAAACAGAGGGAGTACTTCTTTGTGGTGCAGGAGCCCTGTGAACCTTTGATTGCTGAATTCTTGTGTTCGCTGCACTTGAACTGTTAACTAGAGGGGAGGTGTTATTGACACAAGACATATAATTGGTAAATTTTCATGTGTCAAGTGCAAATTTCTACAGCATGCTCGCTGGTAAGTGGTAACTTGTATCGGATTTTACTTGGGCAGCAGTAAGTTGCAACATAGAGACATGCTCACATGCTGTATTGTGCTATCAACTTTATTTATTTCTACGATACTTCTTTTTACTATAAAATGTTCTACTTGCATTGTTTTGATATCCAATGCTTCGAAGATAAGTTCAAATTTTGAAGAAAAGGGAGGGTTGACAATAGGCCATATTTGGAGACTCTTTGAACATGTTTTTAGACTTTTCTGGCAACGCATTTTTATGCTTGAAAGAAAATTCAAAAAATTGGCATTTACTATTTGCAGCCATATTTAGAACTTTATTGGGGTTGTTTTTAGAATTTACCATCACAAGTGGGTCCTGTCCATAATTTGGGTGTCGCCATATTATATTCCCTCCGTCCTGCTTGATGAAAACGAGCGCTGAACACACGCAGCGGGAGGCGAAGCGCGCGGGAGGGAGAAGAGCAAGAGAGGTCAAGCATGGAGGAGAGCCGGAGCTGGAGCATCGACAGCTACCTCAACGAGCACTTCGACATCCCCGCCAAGAACCCGCCCGGCGAGGCCCGCCTCCGCTGGCGCCGCGCCGTGGGCCTCGTCGTCCGCAACCACCGCCGCCGTTTCCGCATGTTCTCCGGCCTCCACGCCATCGACGATGCCCAGCGCCGCAAGATCCTGGTACGTTCAAAGAAAGGCCGGCACCGGCGCAAGCCGTACAGGCCGTAGAACCCTTCTTCTCGCGTCACTTTCGTTGAATTGCACCGTTCAAAACTCTGTGTGGGGTGCATTCCGTCCGGGCCTGTCGTGGGAAATTGCCGGGAAGCTTCCCCTGGATCAGCGTCAGCCTTGCTGTGTGGATGCCGATGCCCACGTCCTCCTCCGCTGGCCACTGATTTGTGCCTCCTATCGCCGGCCATTGATATTGACATGTCTCGAGGCTCAATCCGAGCAAAGGTTCCCATAACGCCACCATGTCAAATCTTGGATGTCTCTTCTCGTCTGAACCGTGTCACGTCTTGAGACGGGAGCTTAATTGGATTCCGAGTCATCCCTTGAACTGCTAACATAGAAATCAAGAATCTTCTTTTCAGCGTGTTCTGGTACAAAGGTTTCACACACGACCAGCCGGCTTGGCACAACCAATTCTAGAGGAGAACAATGGTTAACTGAAACTACCACATGGTCTGTTCATGCACTGAAATAATTACAGCACATTGCCTCGATCTGTATCATAAAAAAATTAGAGTTCAAGTGGTATTGCATCACATGGGGGTGAGGGCCATAAGGCGCTGGGCACTCACTGGAGAGTATTTCTTCATACAATTGAACATCTTCTGAACGTGCCATTGGTTCATTCTCTAAAACCTGTCCTTATGGAAGCTTTGAGTAGGACTGGTGTATGTATAATATACAATGATTAATAGCGCACAATTACGGGGGACATTGAATTACTGAAATTTGGGTCACAAAAATATGTGATGAAACTCTCTGTTCAATAACAGAGTCAGACACAAATTTATCTATTTGTCTTAGAGATGTTTGCTTTTCTTTCCCAGGGAAAAGTTCAGGTTGTAATTAATGTGCACAAGGCAGCGCTTCAATTTATCAATGGTGTGGCTTCATCATCTATCTTTGTGGTTTTCTGTTCTTGTTATTACCACCCTGTAGAATTTCACCTTGATCACTGAACTATGTAGGTGTAAGACGATACCCCCTATCCAATGAGCTTATCGAAGAGGGATTTTGTATCAGTCCAGATGAATTGGCAGCAGTTACTGGCATGCGTGAGGATTCTACAATCTTCAAGACACATGGTGGAATTAATGGAATATCTAGGAAAATCAAAGCCTCATTGGAAGATGGTATCTGTGAAACTGAAATAGAAACGAGGCAGAAACTGTATGGCACTAACAAGCATGCTGATAAGCCTCCAAGAAGCTTCTGGATGTTTGTCTGGGATGCATTGCATGACTTGACATTGATTATACTAATGGTCTGTGCTGTTGTTTCTCTAGTGGTTGGCCTTGCCACCGAGGGGTGGCCGAAGGGTATCTATGACGGCCTTGGCATAATACTCAGCATTTTGTTGGTGGTACTGGTCACAGCATCCAGTGACTACAAGCAGTCTCGGAAGTTCATTGAGCTGGACCATGAGAAACGGAAGATATATGTCCATGTCACCAGAGATAGGAAAACCAAGAAGGTATTGGTCCATGATTTGGTTGTTGGTGACATCTTACATCTTTCAATAGGTGATGTTATTCCTGCAGATGGCTTGTTCGTCTCTGGATACTGCTTAGTGATAGATGAATCTAGCTTGTCAGGTGAGAGTGAACCAGTTCATGTTTCTGAAGGAAAGCCATTTCTTCATGCTGGGAGTAAAGTGCTAGATGGAACAGCCAAGATGCTTGTTACTGCAGTTGGTATGCGTACTGAATGGGGCAAAATCATGGATACTCTTAATGATGATGGAGTGGATGAAACTCCTTTGCAAGTTAAGCTTAATGGTGTGGCCACAATCATAGGACAGATCGGGTTGGTGTTCGCTATTCTCACATTTCTAGTACTTCTAGTGAGGTTCCTGGTTGACAAGGGAATGCACGTTGGATTATTGAATTGGTCAGCAAATGATGCACTGACAATAGTTAACTACTTTGCTATTGCAGTGACAATCATTGTTGTCGCAGTTCCTGAGGGCCTACCATTGGCTGTGACTCTTAGTCTAGCGTTTGCCATGAAGAAGTTGATGAATGACAAAGCACTTGTGAGGCATCTTGCAGCATGTGAAACCATGGGTTCAGCGAGTTGTATTTGCACTGATAAGACAGGAACTTTGACAACCAACCACATGATTGTTGATAAGGTTTGGGTCAGTGATGTATCTAAGTCTGTTAATGGTGATACAAATATCAATAAGTTAAAGGCTGCAACTTCAGAAAGTGTTATGGAGATACTTATACAAGGAATATTTGTGAACACTGGTTCTGAGGTTGTAAAGGGAGATGATGGCAAAAGAACTATCTTGGGCACACCAACTGAAGCAGCATTGTTAGAGTTTGGCTTGAGCTTGCAAGGAGATCTATATGATGAGTACATGAAGTTGAAAAGAGTGAGAGTAGAACCCTTTAACTCAGTTAAGAAAAAGATGTCTGTGCTAATACAGTTACCTAATGGGGACCTCCGGTCCTTCTGTAAAGGCGCATCGGAAATAATTTTAGAGCGATGTGACACTATCCTCAATAGCGAAGGAAATATAACACCTCTGTCTGAAATACAGAAGCAAAGTGTTTTAAATATAATCAATTCATTTGCTTCTGACGCATTAAGAACACTTTGCATCGCATTTAAGGATCTGAATGAAATTTCTGACGATGAGACTATACCAGAGGATGGCTACACGCTAATAGCACTTTTTGGTATAAAGGATCCTGTCCGGCCTGGTGTCAGGGATGCAGTGATGACCTGCATGGCTGCTGGTATTAGAGTAAGAATGGTGACTGGAGACAACATTAACACTGCTAAAGCTATTGCCAAGGAATGTGGAATACTAACCGAGGATGGAATAGCAATAGAAGGACGAGAGCTTCACAATAAGAGCATAGATGAATTGAAGGAGCTCCTTCCTAAAATTCAGGTTTAGTTTTTTTAATTCTTTCCCATTTACTAATTGCTTCTCTAATTTAATTTCAAACATGACCAAAATATATTTTTATGAGTTTAGGTAATGGCCCGGTCCTTGCCAATGGACAAATATAAATTGGTAACAAGTTTAAAAAGCATGTATCAAGAGGTTGTAGCAGTGACTGGTGATGGAACCAATGATGCCCCAGCATTGTGCGAGTCAGACATTGGTCTTGCCATGGGCATTGCAGGCACTGAGGTATGTCCTTTGTTTCCTATCTGCATTTCACTGTTCTCTACAATCAGCGGATGATCCTTCATATCTTCAGTTGGAATGTCTCTTGCAGTAAGAAATTCTAAGAACCCTTTATACCCGTGTTTTTCACTGGCATATTCCCTAAATAACTTTCGTCTTGTACTACATTTCATGAATTCTGATTCCCCTATAGGTAGTACAAAATATGAGCCTATTTTTCTTCTGATGGATGGAATCTATTGGATGTTCAAATCCATCTGAATTCTGTGTATGGGGACTGTTGTAGTGTGGACTTGTGATGCAAGTGTATGACTGGATGCAGGTTGCCAAAGAGAATGCTGATGTTATTATAATGGATGATAATTTCAGCACCATTGTAAATGTTGCTAGATGGGGCCGTGCGGTTTACTTGAACATTCAGAAGTTTGTGCAGTTCCAGCTTACGGTTAATATAGTGGCTCTGATAGTGAATTTTGTCTCCGCGTGTATCATAGGTGTGCATAAATACTCTACTGTGGTTAATACAATCATGATTGATTTGATTTTTTGCGACACTATGCGCACCTAGTACTTCTTATTACCGTCTCCTTTTCACTGCACCTTTTTAGAATGATTTCATATATTATCTGTATTAAATAACTTGTAGGTTCTGCACCACTTACTGCCGTCCAATTGCTATGGGTAAACATGATCATGGACACGTTAGGAGCCTTGGCCTTGGCCACAGAACCGCCTAATGATGAAATGATGAAGAAACCACCTGTGAGACGGGGACACAGTTTTATCACCCGGGTCATGTGGAGAAATATTCTTGGGCAGGGTTTATATCAACTCCTTGTACTTGGTACTCTCATGTTTTCTGGTAAGAGGCTACTTAACATTGAAGGCCCGGATGCTGATAGAACCATAAATACCCTCATATTCAACTCTTTCGTGTTTTGCCAGGTATGTGAATTACGAACAACCTTTCTGATAACTAGTGCTTCAATTTACAAATCTTTGAAATTTACTAATGAAGTGGTAAGTAGCAAGCATTAATAACCTTGATTAGCTCTGTGGCTAATTGTCAGAATGAATGGTTCAATGTAGTATGCGATGGTGTCCAGCTTGGTACCAAACCACTTTTCCTATTTTTCACTTTCCATGAGATTGTTTATCCAGATATTGAAAGATTCACAACAATTGAAATTGTTTCTTAAACCATCTATGATATAAGAGCACAAATTGTTCCTATAATTTATGATTCTATTGCATGCAAGAACGCAATACATGAAAATTACAGGAAGTACTGCATTGCTTCCAATACGTAACTGCATTTAATTTGCCGCTTTCAGGTTTTCAATGAAATAAACAGCAGGGAAATGGAAAAGATCAACGTGTTCAGAGGGATATTTAAAAACTGGATCTTTATCAGCATATTAGCAGCTACCGTCATATTCCAAGTGATCATAGTGGAGTTTCTTGGCACTTTTGCAAACACTGTGCCATTGAGTTGGCAGCTATGGTTGCTCAGTGTTATTATTGGCTCAGTTAGCATGGTTGTCTGTGTTCTCCTCAAGTACATTCCTGTCGAATGTACAGAAAGAGATATTAAGCCCCATGGTTATGAATTGATTCCTGAAGAACCAGAAACTGTATAGTTTTCGCTTTTCAGTTTTCACCCTATTGTTTTCCATGTTCACCCACCAAATCTTTTGCACTGGAAATGGATGCCTTGTCAGGATTTCCTTCGTGGTCATTTTATTGATGGTGCCAGAAGATTTTTAATGGGATTCAGAGGCAATGGAGGAAGATGATTAAGTAAGCTCGAAGAGGGAAATCTTTGATTCTTCAGTGCATTCTAAAGTTTTCCAAGGCTTCGCTGATATTTTGTTATGTCCATTGCATTTTTTATTCAGCTGTAAATCTAATTGTACTTATTTTCATGTTGAAATAAATTTATTCAGCTGTAAATCGAATTGTAGCTTATTTTCATGTTGAAATAAAATTGAATAAGAGTGGTTATATTTGTATAAACACATTGTTATGTCCATCTAGTGCCCTTTCCTGCATTTGTATTGTGTCATGTGTGAATAAATTCTCACAAGTGGTGTGCCCACCATACACTCAAATACTCAAGTCACATACTTATATTTGAATTCCATGGCTATGGTAAAGCAAAAGGAATAAACTGCTCACCTCTCCACGCGTTCTCCCACTGACAAAATTTGAACAAAAGTGGTTATATTTGTTCACCGAATTGTTCAGCTAGTGCCCCCTTTTTGGCAATTCATATTTGTCACGTTTGATTAAATTCCGACGAGTGGGGCATATGCTTGTATTAGAAATCCACAGCTATGATTCTATGAATCCGGTAAACGAGTGCCTCAGAGAAACGGGATTGGAAAGCGGCACTAGTGCCTGAATCGAGGTATCGAACGCCATGACTGAATCCATACTTGCACTAAATTATCGGACCGAACTGAATCGACAGTTGCACGGTGGGCGGTTGGGTGTGGACGCGGGTCGCATTTTCTCCAAAGCGGCAAGATTTCCTGTGACCGGTTCTGTTGTGGCGACTGATAGCGGCGAGACTCCAAAACAGGAGGGGAAAGGGAAAGGAAACGGAAAGTTTGGGCTCGGAGCCTTGGACCGGCACGGGATCGCTTTCGACCCCAGCGACTCACTAGTTGAACCCCTTTCGAGTAACTCCCCCTCGCATAGTCGCATCGCAAGCTAACTGCTAAGCCCACACGGGCCACACGCCGCCGAATTGATGACAGCAGGCCAAGCCGCCAAGGCCTTGGCCCCCGTTTGGTTGTCTAGTCTAACATTTAGTACGGAGAAAATCTTTTTTGCATGGAGTTAAATGAAGTCTATTTGCAAAACCTCTTCACGGATGAGCGTAACTTTTCGAGACGAATCTAATGAGCCTAATTAATCGATGATTGGCTACAGTGATGCTACAGTAACCATCCTCTAATCATACGGTCAAAGGCCTCATTAGATTCTTCAGGGTTTCTAGTGCAGGGGTTCTGAAGTTAGTTTTGTAAAATATTTTTATTTAATACCTTTAATTAGTGGTCAAAGTTAAACCAAACGGGGCCAAAGTTGCGCGCGTGTGCGTCAGTGCGTGCGCTGTGCTGGAGTGGACTGCTCTGCCCTGCCTGACTCTGCTCGGCTCGGACCAGCTCCACCCACCAAAACGGCCGCTCTGAGCAATCAGAGCTCGGTTTGGCTGGTTTCGCGGATCACGCCGGTGGTCGGCCGGCGGGCTCTGGGCTGGAGGGCGCGTCGGATTCCGATGGCGGCATGGCGCGACGGCGGCGGGCATGGACGGAGACCCCTCGTTCGCCAAACGCGACCACCTGCCACCGTCCGTCATCAATTTCGTCAGACCGTCCGTCGCCGACTCGGGCTCGCGCTCACGCTCACGTCTCCGTCCCCGGTGCAACGACGACAAACCATACAGCCCGCGCCCGTCCCTTTCGGTGTCGGACGCGTCCCTCCCCTCGTTCTCCTCGTGCACGGCACAGCTCGGGCACGGACACGTTTCCGATTCCCTCCCTGTCTGTTTGTGCCTCCGTGGAGGCCTTTATTTATACAGGAAGAAATCGCATCGCAAAAGGGGAAAGGAGGATTCGATTTTCTTGTTGCCCGCTCTCGCTCGCTTGCCTACTACCGGATTGCCCCGCGGAGTTGGTGCTGGGTAGCTGAGCCGAGACCCGGGCGGGCGCCGCCCCCAAACCACCGGAGAAGCAGAGTTCAAAAGGGCCGGCGCGGACCTCGGGCTCGCCGATCGACAGCGAGCTAGAGCTGGGCTGGGATTTGGTATTTCTGGTCGCCCAACCCCACAAAACCCCGCATTTCCTCCATCCGCGCTCGCCAACAAAAGCCCCCATCTTCCTCGGTCGGCAGGAGCCTGCCTGCCTGCCTATCCCGGTTGAGTTCGACGAGGGTGTGAAGTGAGCTGAGCTGCGAAGCGAAGCGAAGCGGCGATGGTGGGGAGCTTGGCGAACGGCGGGGGCGCGGCGTCGGCGGCGGCGGGGGAGAAGC
>CM014272.1:73372722-73383657 GCA_004135705.1 Alloteropsis semialata | reverse complement strand
CCCCCCCCCCCCCCCCCCCCCCCCCCCCCCCCCCCCCCCCCCCCCCCCCCCCCCCCCCCCCCCAAAAAAATGTGTGTGGTGTGTACACTAGAGAGTTCGATGGTGGTATATTTAGCATGTCAGGATAAACTTTATTGCCATGTCTGTACATACAACCTGTTGTGATTAAATTTATTTGTTATTTAAACTGAATAAATATATGTGTTCCTTTTCTTTATATGATCTCTGTGGAATATCATATTGACTGTAACTCATAACCAGTAAGTTATTTCTCCAATCTCCCCTGCACTGAAATGGCCATATGAATGAAGCAGAAAACGCTGCACGGTTTTTATTTTTTCACTTTGGGGATAAATAGGCCCATTCGAACCAAATGTGGGCCGTTCAAGGCCAATATAGATTTGTCATGTGTGGCCTAACCAGCCTGTTAAAATCTCAAAATGAAGATAAGAAGCCCATGAACGGCCTGTAAAAACGGTTACTCTCACACTAGCCTCCTCTATATCGGACCCATTAGCAAAACAGGCCCACATACAGCCCTATATGGTTTACATCGGCGCCGAATCATCAAGCAGAAAGCAGCCCTGTTTCGGAAATCGGATGGTCTCGTACTATGTCAGTATGTGCAACCGCGCTTCTTCAGGGGAAAAAAAGAGAATCTATTGGGCAGACAGCACACAGCAGTGCTAGTGTGCTACAAACCCACCACCCCTGCATACATTGAGATTCTCGGAGTGGAGGCAGACAAGGAAACACGCCTATATGAGAAAGTTAAAATCTGAAGCAGTGAGATGGTCTGGTTTGGCAGCAGGATCACATGCCAATGCCATGTATGATTTCTTGCATGAATCATGATCCCAATGCCAGCAGTAGTATAGCACGTACTGGCAATGGCAGCTGCCCGCCCGTCTCTCTCAGACAACAAGCGAGCAAAGGAAGGCGACATGGCTGCCTCTGCCTGCCAAGAACCGCGTCGCGCGCATCGTTTTCACGGCCTCTCGCTATCGCCCCTTTTTTCACGAGACGAGCGGGGGATGCCCGGACGAGGCGCGACGCCGAAGGCCGAACGCGCTGGCCATTAATTACTTGCATCCGCTTAGCTTCTGGGCGCAGCCTTGTGCACTCATGCTATACATTTGGGCATCGTCGTCCTCTCACTTTGCCCATCAATGCACCGAGCCGCCAACCATTCTTGAGTGGTCGAGACGCAGTGGCCATTTTTACCTGCAGCCCTACTACCGGACAGTGAGATCTGAGCAGCTCCTCCTTGCCTTGAGGTTGCAAGTTTATGGATAAGGGCGCGGGGCCGAGTACTGACGATGACGCTTGCTTTTCTCTCTCGATCGATTACAGTGGCGATCGACGCGTATGGACACGCCGCTAGCCGCTTCGCTCACGCGGAGATGGCACTCTCACGCCTCGCCCGGCCGGTTGGCTCTACACAGGCGATCGAGCAGCGATCGAGTTCATTTTGTCAGCTCGGGTCCGTTCAGGCAGAACATCGTGCATGATGAGCATAAAGCCCTGCAGCATGCATCCACTTTTATAGTAGCAAAAACAGATGATATTCCTACGCCCGCCAAAACGGCCAAACCTCTCGTAGTTCGTAGCCACCATAGCGACAGCAGCCGAGATACAACAGGCACCGCCAAGTCCACCACACAACACTCTTCTGGGATGTCGGCCCGGCACTTGTAATACAAGTCATTTTTTTCCTCCTCCATTATATTGCTCAAAAGGCAAAACTTAGGAACTGTGTTTCTATATACAGAGATCTTGAGGGAACAAGAAGAGGAGTTGTGTTCAGCAAATGCATCTGCCGACAATCTTGGATTTCTGCATGTCTGCACACCAGGCCGCCAAGGGATCATCGATGCATCATCTGCCAGCCGGACGTGCATGGTGCATTGTTGCGTCCAGATATTCTCAACCACGCGCAGCAGACAAAACCTTACGAAGCATTGCGCGCCTGCAAGTCAAGCTGCCGAAAACAGTTCACGGAACTGACGTGCAGCTCCTGCACTGGACAGACAGGCTGATTGATTAGTCCGTGGCACCAAATTCATCAGCCAAGAAACACACGCACGGCCGCTAGCTGCGGAGGCACAAGAGCGTGTCCCAGCTGCTAAGCTCGCTATTAGTTTGCAAACGGCGCCGCTTTCCCATGCGCCATCTGCTGATCTCACCATTATTCTTTCCACTGTGAAACAGTAAAAGTGGATGCAAATGACACACACTTTCTTGAAGAAAAGATTTTTTTTGAAGAAAAGCTCACACACTTTCTCATGGGCTCATTGTCGAAGTTGAACTAGAACTTGCTTCCTTTTATTTTAACAGTCTCCCATGTAAATTGCTAGGAGTGCTAGTTTTTTACTACTTGCGTCGCTTTCAACACAGCGTACGTTTACGTCACCACGATGGCATGATCCTTTTGGATTGGAGGTCGCATGCAGCGTTGCACAGCAGCTGTTCTTGTTTTTTCGCCTCATCAAGCTCCTTTGTCCCTTGTGTTTTAACTTCCCCATGGTAGCTGAATTATTGCTTTGCGTCGCGTGGATATATTGGCATACTTGTTCAACTCGGTTACAGCTTTGTAGGCGTGATGAGAATGGCAAAGCTTCGAGACATGCTTCAGAGGAGGTTAATTTACCGTGAAGGAAATGTTCACCGTGTCACCAGGTCGATCGGTAGACTGCGTTGGACACCTAATCTCCCAGATCAGGGGCGATGCGTTGGTACTATGCAGAGATATGGGACACCGGTAGGCCGGCCTGTATCCGCGTGTTGACATTTTTTTTGTTTCGTGCTCCACGTAGTACGTACTACATCGCCATCTTGCGAGGCCATCGTTTTTGCTTGTGGCATTTGGTGTCTGAAATCATACGTGAAGTTCAGTACAGGCCCATCTTTGGTTTGGTGACCTAATCTTTTTGGTGTTCAGCGACTTTAATTTGATTTTCATATAGAAATCTCGCGGAATTTTTTTTCCTCTTCTGTGCCAGCTTCTTTAGTAAAATTATCATGGCTCAGTTTTTTGTTCTTCAATTTCTTTTTTCTAGCGAGAGTTCATGTATGTGGCTGACTGGCTGTGCTGTGTACTTGGCATGGCAGGTGCAGCGTCCAACAGACCACAGTTGAGTATCTATAGGTCTTGACGTAAAAAAAGGTTGAGTATATCCAAGGGACTCGGAGAACAAAAGACAGATTTTTTGAGGGAGTCAATGTGAAATCTGGAACTTGACTCGGTATCTTCACTGCGTGTGGGGTCACACGAGCTAGTATGCACGGTGATGGTGTTTTAGAAGAGGTGACGACAAAGAGCACCGGTCACCGGCGTACTAAAACTTCCAGTCCATGAGGTAAAAACGAAAGAAAATAACAACTGCCGGGCTACCACGCGACGACTACGAATGGGCAAGCAAGACTTGGCATCATGCATGGCATGAAACGGACAACCAAGACTCTCTGATAGAGACTCTGTGTGGAATCAGTTCAACTCCTGCTTCTTTAGACAACACCGGCGTTGTTTTCATCTCCTCAGAAAATCGTATTAGATTCGTAGGTATCATACTTTTGTTAGATCGATTACCACAAATGAGTGTTCCCCGTTGCTACGTGCTAGTCGATCGGGGGCCGGACGAGCAGCTAGCAATTAGGCGAGGCTAGGAGGGCTACGACTATGCAAATGCAGGGTTCGTCCTTGGCAGCATCTCCCTTAAAATAGATGCTAAAATATCGGAGAGAAATTTCATTACGCTTGCTTCGATTCTTCTCTAGGACCTTGATAGATGTTAGCTGTTAGGGGAACCGCCTTTTCCATGATGCGTCTACACTTCTTGCTCGAGAGAGTTTGGATCCCAATTACGGAAACATGTCACTTATTTGTGACTATATATATATAGATGACGTGTATTCCGAATAATTTTGCAAAAAAAAAAGAATCTTGGCAACTGCAGTCTGAACACATGGCAGTCCAAATCTATACCAAAGACGTTGTCCGTCAAATTGTATGTCATTAAACAAGGGCTAAATTACAAATAAGATTACTCCTAAAAAAATACTCCATCGTCGAAAATACGCCTCAAAATACTAGCAATAATAATATATCCTCGCTTTGATTCCCTAAATATTATACACTATATCTATATATACAGACAAATCACATGAATCCCCGCTTCTAATCCACACCTTTTTTTAGGGCCCTCTAATCCACACCTTTAAATCGCCATCAAGGACGCGGTCAGAGAGCCCCAACTGCCCATTCGCGCCGGGCCGTTGGATCAGACCCACGTGGCGGGCCGCAGACGCCGGCGCCGTCCATTCGGTCATCTGAACGCATCTAGCCGCAGCTCGGCCCAGCCCAGCACGGCCGCATCAATCACCCCACCACCATGCACGCGCTTGACCGCGCGCGCGTGCATCCCCCTTCCCTTGCAGTTGTTCAGCCTAGTCTTTGCGGTTTGGTGGTGGGCTGCTCTTCCCCGTTCGATAGTGGGGCCCGCTCCTGGCGCGCACGTAAGTGAGCAGTTGCGCGCGCCTCTGTGCTTTGCTGCCCGTTGTTTGCCCTATATAAACGGAGCACGGGCGCCGCAGCAATGGAGGAGAGGGAGGTGCAGAGTTCAGGATCAGTTTCTGACACCAGAGTTCAGGCAGAGGAGATACAGTTTCAGAAGCGAGAGAGAGGGGGGTCGTGAGAACCCTGGCTCGCGGTGGTCCAGCGAGGATGATGGCAGCTGCCGGTGCGATGAAGGTGGCTGCGCCATGGGTTCTAGCTTGCGGCTTCTTGCTCTGCTTGGCAGGCTTTCACGGTGAGTTCGGCAGATGGTTCAGTTCTGTTCGCCTGCACTTTCCTCCGCTTCGTTTCTCCTTGTGCTGTCCTACGGTGTGTTCTTCATTGAACAGTTCACCTGCACTTTCGTCTGCTTGATTAGTTCAGTTTATGATGCATAGCTCTTTTTTCAGAGATAGAGAGGTATATTTGATCCTGCTATGTTTGCTTCAGTTTATCTTTGATCTCGGTCATGCTTTTCCTTCCATATAGTTTATTCAGTTCATGGCGAGGGTTTTCAGTAACATTTCTTGCAAAATTTCAAGATCTGTTCTTGATACCTCCCTTTCTCTGCACTGCAATTTTGCTGATCAGATGATGCTCTCTCCTTTTTGCTTCAAGTTTTTTGGTTCAAGCTTGCAGTTGCAGCCACATTAGGATAACGTTTTTGGTTACGGGATACCTTAGCATAAATATGGCGCCAAATGGTTGCTTAATTATTTATTGCCTGCTAGTAGATCCGTAGAGGTGGTTGACAGGTTTATCCTTTGTGTTCTTGATTGGGTCTCTTGGGAAATTATAATTAATCAGGGCAGGGCAGGGCAGGGGAAAAGATTGATTGCACGATTGGTTTCATAACTCTGTTGTCTAGTACTCTTCTACGTTGATACTTTGTTTATGGATTTTGGTATACCTTTTTACCTCTCCATAATTTTTAAAGCGAGAGATGTCTCTAACAGGACAAACTTTGGAAATGAACTTATGTTTGTTGCTGTACATGTTGTACAGAATTTTACTAGCCAAGTTGTAGTTTGATGTTACATTGCTACTAGGTCAATTTTGTTACTTTCACTGATACAGCATGTCGGCAAGTACAGAGAGTGAAAAGTTTGCCCAAGCCTACCTAAGATCTCAAGATAAACTTTTTTTCTCTCATTAGTTATTAGGTGCTACGTCCCACCTGATTTAGCAATCTGCCGAGCACACCGTTGCGTGACGAAATAGAAAGGCAGGGCCTTTCTCAGCTGGTGCTTATGTCTGTCAGATGTTGATATCATCTGAATATGACAGGGGAACACTGTAGCAGAGATGAACATGTCATATATACACACAATCCTTTTTATTCCGTATTTTTCCTTGTAATAGGCTTGCCCACTGCATCGGACAACCTAAAAAAGATCACTAGAAATGAAGAGGCTGCCGTACTGATTACTGACTACCATCCTGCCCTAGTGAAAAATACTAGAGGCGAGAGAAAACTGCTTCTCCTGTGCACCATTTTACGTTTTCATTGTGCCATCGTTGCATTCTGATGAATCTTGACCAATTAGGGCAACTTAGTAGTTGGATAGGAGCCTAACTATACGAGACTTCTGGGCATAGATTCCATCCCCTAAGCTACACAATCTAGTAAATAATATCTTAGTTGAAAGTGATGTGTTCAGACCTTGACAACAAGCTGTATGTTCTTCTTGTCACAAGCATATCTTTGACTATTGTTTGGACCTTGACACCAAGTTGAAAAAAGTATATCCATTGTGTCCTTCAGTCAAGTTGTATGAATGATGGAGTTAGACATTGCAAGACCTAGTTAGAAAAACGTAAAGCGATGTGGAGTCGTGCACGGAATTAGCTTGGAAATTTGGTGGATCCAGTTCTTCCCCTGTAGATTTGTTGGCTGCTCCAACTACTCCCTTCACTGTTCTTGTTGGATAAGCTAGTTGGTTTCAGTCACAACCTGCTACGTTTTTCTTCATTTCGTAATGATAACAGTCAGATGATTGAATTAGTGGAAAGGGACATTTATGAAAAGATCGAATTCGCTTGCATTTTGACTTTAATTGATATGATGATCCGATCTAATTCTTAGTCTTGGATGTGCAAATTGATGCAGGAGCTCAGGGTGCCATTGGCGTGAACTACGGCATGGTCGCCAACAATCTGCCGGCGCCGGAGCAGGTGATCTCCATGTACAAGGCCAAGAACATCAGCTACGTGCGGCTCTTCCACCCGGACACGACCGTGCTCACCGCGCTCCGTGGCTCCGGCATCGGCGTCGTCCTGGGCACGCTGAACGAGGACCTCCCACGTCTCGCGTCGGACCCATCCTTCGCCGCGTCGTGGGTCGCCACCAACGTGCAGCCCTTCGCCGGCGCCGTTCAGTTCCGGTACATCAACGCCGGCAACGAGGTCATCCCGGGGGACAACGCCGCGAAGGTGCTGCCGGCCATGCAGAACCTCGAGTCGGCGCTGCGGTCCGCGGGGGTGAGCGGCGTCCCGGTCACGACGGCCGTGGCGACGGCCGTGCTCGGCGCGTCGTACCCGCCGTCCCAGGGCGCGTTCTCGGAGGCGGCGGCGCCGGTGATGGCCCCGATCGTGTCGTACCTGTCGTCGAAGAGCGCGCCGCTGCTGGTGAACGTGTACCCGTACTTCGCCTACTCGACCAGCGGCGGGCAGGTGGCGCTGGGCTACGCGCTGCTGTCGGCCGACTCCGGCGCGGCGGCGTCGGTGGCGGACGGCGGGGTGGTGTACACCAACATGTTCGACGCGATCGTGGACGCGACGCACGCGGCGGTGGAGAAGGCCGGGGTGCAGGGCCTGGAGCTGGTGGTGTCGGAGACCGGGTGGCCGTCGGGCGGCGGCGGCGAGGGCGCCAGCGTGGAGAACGCAGCGGCGTACAACAACAACGTGGTCCGGCACGTCGGCGGAGGCACCCCGCGGCGGCCCGGGAAGGCCCTGGAGGCGTTCATCTTCGCCATGTTCAACGAGAACCAGAAGCCCGAGGGCGTGGAGCAGCACTTCGGGCTCTTCCAGCCGGACATGAGCGAGGTCTACCACGTCGACTTCACCGCGGGGTCCTCCTAGGCTCGGCCGCTTTAGCTAGGGCGCTGCTGATTGTTCAGTTCAGACCAGACACGATCGGCTTCGAGCTGCTCGGTGCAAGAGAGAGCTGTGGCTAGGCCTAGGCTAGTGCGTACTCTGTCCGTGTGTGTACAGTGCATGTCGGCACACGGCGTTACCCCCATGGATTTGTCTTTGTTGTTGAGCACATTGCTGTCGTGGTTAGTGATGCATTTATTCAGTACTAGCACTTTACTGACTTGAGTATGCTTGTTCGTCTCTTTCTGTGCTCCTCGTGCCCTGTTGCCTTCTTTTCCTTTTCTTTTTCCTTTCGAGCACATATGGATCGAGTTCTGTAATGCATCTCCTACGATCTATGATTATTTACTTTGCATCAAACGATAAGGCAAAAGGCCTAAAAAAGGCGAATATTTTTTACAATTTTTAAGGCAAAAAAATTAGTGAAGTTATTCGGGCCTGGCCTTTTCTGTTTTCTCCTTAACGAGAACAGGTATTCTGGCCCAATAACGTCTAAGCGAAAGGGAACCGCGGTCCAGCCCACTGGCCCATTGGGTTCGGCTGTGGCATAGGGCCACGTACCGACTTAGCAGCACACGTGGCGACCCAGCCCGTGATAGCAGTAGAAGAACATCCTGGTGAGTCGTGACTGGAGAGAGAACTGCAGAACTGACTCCACGCTCCGGCCGTAGAGCGCTGCAGAGGACGCGAGAAGGGGCGGCGAGCTCTTGAGTCCTCTCTCCTCCGCTGCCGAGTGGCCTGCTCATCAACCCGGTGAGTGCGGCGATGCCTTGGTATCGGTTAATTTCCTCCTGTAGTCCTGGTTGGTTACCCTAGCGAAGTAGCGATTCGTTCGTGGGGACTTGGGTGTGGCAGTGGCACGCTGATTGGTCGCGTGAGACCATTCTCCTTGTAAATTAGGAGTCCTGGGCGCGGTCGGCATGCGTTGATTTGTAGCTGTGGCGGGGAATCGACTGTCGAGATAGGGAGGTGGCCGGTGTGGGGTTGGGTGTAGATTGCGCTGAGGGATATCTCGATATCCTTCGCTGAGACTCCGACGGGGGGGGGGGGGGGGGGGGCGCGGGGGCGGAATGTCGGGATTGTTTTTGAAGACTTGAATTTCAACCTGTTGGTGGTTGATGGATGTGTCAGTTAAGTGCAATGGACGTCTTTCGTTTCTTTTCTTATTAACAGCTTTACACTGAGTTCGAATTGACCCACAAGTGGACTGTACTTTGTAGTCGTAACGACTTTGTACTGAATTAGTAGCCAGCAATGACTCACAAGTTGTCTAAATTAGATCATATAATGCCCACCTGGCCACCTTAATAATCTGGCTGGAAATTTGTCCCTTGGCAGAAGGTAATGAGTTAGGATGCATAAGCTGAAGTCCTCGTGCAATTCCAAAGAAGTTATGAAATAAGATGGTAGTGGAACATGATGGTGATTTGGTTCACAACAAAGCTATGAATTAATTCTCTGTTGAAACTTAAACTGGTCAATATTTTGTTCAGTTTGCTTTTAACGAAAACCTTACTCCAGTGGATATTTAGGAGAATCCGGACTCTAAAATGATAGTACTTTTCCTTGGTGCTAAGAGGATCTGAGGATTAGTTTTATTTGATCTAGCAGTAACTAGTTTTATTTGTGTGACACTTTCCCTTGCCACCTGTGATATGATACTGCATAGCATTACCTACCCATAGGATCATCCTTTTCCCACATTTCCGAGAGATACCCCAGTGTGATTTACTTCCTTGTCCAAATGTAGCAAAGAGCTGTGTTATGCGATATTCTTGCCTAGAAATCTCACGTCTGGTAATTCATCCCAGGAATGGACAGTAAGAACTTCGGCGACGAACAGCAGGCTCAAGAAAAGAATCCAGATGCAGTGACACAGAATGTTCCAAGCTGTGATCAAGACACCTTGAAACAGTTCGCACATTCAGACACTGGAAACATCAGTCCAGTAAATGGCCATGAAGCTGATGTGAATATGGAAGCAGCCATCTCCACCGAGGACGTGATGCGAGCCGGCGGGTTCGGAGCGAAAGACGACATCAGCAGCCTCCTCCCAACAGCAATCGATTCCACCGATTTCGAGGCATCGCTGCTGGATGCCCGCGACTTTGAAGGCGAGAAAGAGGCACCATCACATCCTGGGCTGGGCTGGAAGGATGATAAAGCTGATGATGGGAGCAAACCATCAGATGCGCCTGAGCAGTTACCATGTAGGCTAGCCCAGGTTCAACTTCAGAAACAATAGATGATCACGTCTGGGTAGGTGTTCCCAAGTGGTGCAGTGCGTTTGAACTTATTGCCAAAAATGGTTTGTTTGTACCAGTTTATGTTGTTTCAGACTTTCAGTGTTATATGAACGAGAGGACCGCGGTTCTGGTCACTGCCCCCTTCCCCTCTGGATGCCTCATGCCTGCTAATGTAGTTCGGCCTAGTTTCTTATCCGGGCTAATCGCCTTATGAGTGGCTACTGGCTGCGGTATGGGGCTGGCGGCTGCCAAATTCTTGAACAGAACGTGCAATTGTCAGTGTGCCGGATAATAGAAGAACACGAGAGCACCCAGATTGTATCCAACTTCAGGGCTCCATTTTGGGGTAGTATTGCTGTGTTTAGCATTGCATGATTTGCATCGCATGTTTTATTAGATGGGAAGAAAGGCTCACTCGCACGGGCGTCATGTTGCTTATAGTAGCTCACTGCTCCAGGAAACAAAGGAAGATCATTCCAATTTTGCGAACAAATTGTATTTGATTTGCAGGTGATGGAAATTTGTCGGTTCCACTGCGCGGGGGGGATGAATTTTTACTCGTGATTTTTTGCAGTGATGTGGATGGCCTTGGAGTAAGCATTTTTCCCCTATCTGCTTTCGGTATCAAGAGGGAAAAAAAAGGGTTAATTTGATCTGTGCCACTGTTATTTCTCAAGTTCGGAGATATGCCATTAAACTTCGTCTATTTGGAATCATGCCATTACAATTTCTTCTTCCTTTGAGTTCTACCATTTTATACACGTTTGATGCTCTTGGGCCCACGGACAGACATTCGTATTTTCGTATGGACCAAAATGCCCACACTACAACTCTCTCTCCCTACTGACTAGTGGGCCCACGCATCATCTCTTTCCTCTAGCCTTCCTCCTGGGCTCCTGGCCATGGATCCCCTCCACTGCATCACGGCGTCCAGGGCTCAGAGGCGGCGGTGGCGCCCATGGCAGGCGGCCGAGGTCCGGCCGGAGCTCATCGACGGCGGCGGCGCCCATGGCGGGCGGGCGAGGCCTGGCTGGCGGGGGC
>CM014272.1:73360519-73370888 GCA_004135705.1 Alloteropsis semialata | reverse complement strand
GTGTAAATTTCATATCAAGTTGCAGCATGGTAGTGAGCTGACTGTAAATTTCATATCAAGTAGTGGCAGTAGCTCTAGAAGTAGATGGAATAGGGCAAGGCCTTACCTCGTAAATCTTCTTGTTCAGTACATATAATGGAAGGAGCAGCCTAGTTGCTGCTCAGTTGAGCCAGCACCAACTTGTGTGTGTGTTCTGCTCTCATCCTCTGCTCCTTTCTTCTTGTTTAACCTGCAGCCACCAAGTGTGTGTGAGTGTGAGCTCAACTGATCACAGGATCAGTTGAGTTGAGGTAGATAGGCTAACACTCACTGATCTTTGGATGAGCTGAGCAGTGATACAAATGTGAGAAGCAGTTACCTTGTGCAATTGCAGTGAGGACCAGTTATTTTTCCTCCAAGGTTGGTCACCGAACCTCCAATCCCGAAGCCCTGCAAAGACCACAGAAACTATGAAACAAACTGCACCAATGCCGCAAATTAGGTGTATCATCAATATGCTAAGAATGGATTGAAGAAGAAATAGTACTCAGGAACAACTAATTAGTGTGGCATCCGGTTCAAATTATTACATCTCATCAACAAATGTTCAAATCCACATCCTGAATACATTAAAACTAAATAAGGAGCAGTGATACAGTGCAAGACAAATCATTAAACAACGCAGCAAACATTAAACTCTAGTGTTGTCCCAGGTGAAGTTGATCCAAAAAATGCGCGCTTCTTTGGTTGTCATGCTGGTGAAGGCCCTGCGATTCATTGATTTGTTGCATAGATAAATAGCCTTGCAGTACAACTCAGTCCCCTGCTCGATGCCGTCTTCTGCCAAGATCTGTAACACTTTCTCCTGGTCCGAAGCCTCACGAGGAGCACGGAATCGCTGCGCAACGGTTTCTGATAGGTCTTTGACATAATCTTCCAAGCTGCCTGTCTTCTTTTTTTGAGGGCTGTCGACCACTTCTTCCCTTACAGGCCGTTTACCGAGGGGACCAACAACGGAAGTTCCAATGGGGTCCGGACTCACGGCTGGAGGAGTATGACAAGGGCCAGCACTGCTTGATGCCTCCCGTATTCCTCCAGCACTGAGCAATGTCCCCCGGTCTCTGGCCTCATGACCAAACAGCTCCTCTAGTTCCTCCAAGAACGGGGGTGGTTTGGACACATGTTTGGTCACATGTTTGGCCTCATGTTCTGTGGTTGGAGGTGCAGGAAGGCCATCTGTTCCCAGCTGCAGTCAGATGCCATTGATATTAGATGACGACAAATTAGGAGAAAGGACTTTGAGCTGCATTATTAATACATCTTACGATACGTACACCTAGAGAACTTACCACTTGAACCCCTTCATCTGGCAAAACAAATGTTTCATCAGCACATACGCTGCCTGTGTTGGGGTCACGTCCAAGGCCAGTTTGCTTGAAAGAAAGGTCACGCCATTCAGTGTACTTATCTTTCAGATATGATAACTTGTTCTGCAACTTCTTCGAGCTCCATGTCAATTCCGTCTTCTGATGGAAGGCTCGGACAACATTGGTCCACCCAAGCGTAGTTAACCCTTTGGTGGTCATATTACTTTGATGCTTCTGCTCTATGCATAGGTCCAGCAAAAGTTTGGTAGTGCTAGGCTCCCAACTCACACGGGATTCAGACATCTGTTCCCAGCCGTAGAATACATACTAAAGTTTAATATTTGCATAATGTAGCAGCAATATGCATGTATAGACAGTAAGCAGCAGCAACCATACGTACTATGATGCTCAAACTTGCCTTAACAGTTGGATAGGAGCGTCTGAACCTCAAATTGTAACGAGTTTGGTGCGGCGGGGAGCAAGAAGCAGTGGAAGAAGCTGCCAGGTCGGGCAAATTTGTTGACAACCTGCAGATAAAACGCATTACAACCAGATTTGGTTAAATAAGTGGACTACAACTTCGCTTCATATTTGAAAAGGGAACAAGTACCTTCAGTTGATGGTATGCAGGGTTCTTGGACGTAACCTGTGTGCCCACGGACCGGAATGGATGAATCCTTGCTTACTGAAAAAAGGAATGTACTTAGGTTTGAGAAAGGACAGATCTGTGCACAAGTTAAGTGGACACTCACACAAATCTCTCACTCTCACATCAACATAAGTTTGTTACCTTATGCTGTGATTTATTATTGACCTCGAAATGGGTATGTACAATGAAAATAAAGGATTAAACAGCATAATCGCATCATAAGGAATTTGACTAGCACTTGCAGTAGTTATGTATTTCAAAGCAACTGAAAAAATCAACCCAAGTGGACCATCAAGTATTCTCTTCTCAAGTTGTCAGTAAACAACTTGTCAATCAATTTTATAAATGGTAATTTAATGTAAGAAGATGTCTCTGGCCGCAAGGGATAAGAAAATGCAGTAGGCACAGAACAAAAAATGAACAATACCTTGCCTACAAATCAAGGTAGACATTAGAACTCTTTAAACGCGCCGGACTCGCCGGCCGGCCAGGCCATCCACGTCGGCCGAATTTTTTTCGGCCGACGGATGGCCATCCGACGGTTAGGTATAGGTCGCCTTTTTTCTACGTTTAGACCCTCGTATTTCTAAAAAATCAAATCCCATCAATTATTAGAACTCTTTAAACGCGCCGGACTCGCCGGCCGGCCAGGCCATCCACGTCGGCCGAATTTTTTTCGGCCGACGGATGGCCATCCGACGGTTAGGTATAGGTCGCCTTTTTTCTACGTTTAGACCCTCGTATTTCTAAAAAATCAAATCCCATCAATTATTTATTTACGTTTAGACCAGCGTATTTCCGATTTTTCTACATTTAGACCTTCCTATTTCTAAGAAATCAAATCCCACCGATTATTTACGTTAGACCCTCGAGTTTCAAGAAATCAAACCCACGGTCCTAGATACAGGTGCCGGTGTTTTGTATTTAGACCCTCACGTTTCCTCAAATTTTTCCCATCCATTGCCATAAGCAACTGGTTTTTTATATTTAAACCCTCATATTTCTCAGAAATCAAACTCATGGTCCTACATATAGGTGTTGATGTTTTGTATTTAGGCCTTCGTGTTTCCAAGAAATTAACCTTATCCTCATTGAGTGGCGTGATCATTTTACAATTGTTCCCTCGCATTTTTAAGAAATCTAATCGTGTTTCGAGATTGCGTGCGACGAACATGTTTTGTATTTAGACCCTCACGTTTCCTCGAATTTTTTTCGTCCATTGCCGTAAGCCACTGATTTTTAATATTTAAACCCTCATACTTCTCATAAATCAAACTCATGGTCCTAGATAAAGGTGTCGCTGTTTTGTATTTAGTCCCTCGTGTTTTCAATAAATCAACCTGATCCTACATTGAGTGGCGTGGTCATTTTACAATTATTCCCTCGTATTTTTTTAAAAATCTAATCGTGTTACGAGATTGCGCGTAATGAATATTTTCATTTAGACCCTCATGTTTCTAAAAAATCTACCCAACACCGTCCGACCGCGTACCGACGGCTAGCGATAAACCTCCGACTTTTTACGTCCAGACCATCCCGTTTCTAAAAAACCGAACCCACAGTCCTAGATATAGGTGCCGATGTTTTATATTTAGGCTCCCACATTTCCAAGTGAACAACATTGTTCTACATTGAGTGGCGTGCTCATTTTCTAATTATGCCCTCGCATTTTTTAACGAATCAAATCGTGTTCCTAGATTGAGTGTGGCAGACTTTTCCATTTAGACCCTCATATTTCTAAAAAGATCAACCCGGGTTGAGTTGAGTACCGGGACTTTCTTACAGTTAGTCACTTGGGTCTTTAATGAACCAACCCGATGTTGAGTTGAGTTGGAAGCACATTTCCCAATTAGCCCTCATATTTTTTAGAAATCAATCCACGCTCCTAGATAGAATGGTGCAGATATTTTATGTTTAAGCCCTCACGCTTATACACATTTTATGTAAACAATTACTTATACCCACTTCATTTGTCATACTTCATCCACAACAAAATTTTAAAATCATGCAAAACATCACGTACTCCATCGCGCGCATAGGCGCGCGCCAATCACTAGTGAAACAATACTTCAATGCAGTAGCCACAGAACAAACAAATGAACAATACTTCAATCAAACTCGCAGCAAGCAAATTTACACAAGTAGGAATCAGTCAGAAAACATGGTTATACAACACATGAAACAATTGTTCTTTGGTGGAAATTAAGGAGACAAGATATCCAACCACTTATTCACAAGATCATGAAAAAAATAGCAAGTTGGAAAGGTAGATTGCTGTCCTATGCTGCTAGGCTAACTCTGATTAAAACTTGTCTTGCTAGTATACCTGTTTACTTGATGTCTTTTATCAAATTTCCTAAGTGGGCAATCAAAATCTTGAATACTCATTTATCTAATTGACTTTGGAATGATACTGAGGATAGTCATAGGTACCATTTGGTTAACTGGGATAGTGCTAGTATGTGTAAAAGAGTTTGGTGGGCTTGGTATACCAAATCTAAGAGACCTTAACATTTGACTCCTCAATTCTTGGTCAAAGACCAGTTAGATCTACATAAATTGTGGAAGCATTTAGTTGACTACAAGTATAACAGGGAGAGCAAAAATATCTGCTATTGCTCACATACAGGAGCTTCTAAGTTTTTCAAAGGTTTAATGTGGTCAGCTAGGGCAGCTAAGTTTGGCTTCCAATGGCAAGTGGGAAATGGGAAGAAAATCAGATTTTGGGAAGATCACTGGTTGGGTAAGTCTAGTCTAGCTGTTCAGTTCTGGGATCTCTATGTTATTGTTAATGAGAAATCGAAAACAATCTCTGATCTGTGGGATGGTCAGGTGCTTAAGTGTACCTTTAGGAGAACAGTAGGAGATAGGCTTTATATGCTTATCTCTGATCCATGTGGGGATTGTGGAAAAATAGCAATAATATGTGCTTTCAAAATCTTTGTTGGTAGAGCATGAACCATTTGTTACAAAGGTGGTGGGCTTGGTGCAGAACAGGAATAATTACTTAACTATCAACAACTATTCGAAACACTTATACGCCGTGACATACACAAACACAAGAAATAAACACATACACATCATGCACATCAGACCAAAACAAATGACCCTCTTCAAAGAATGAGTGAACACATACCTGGATCTGTGAAGGGGAGACTTGATTCGATGCAGACGGCGGCCGGAGGGGTGCCGCCGTGGTGGCGGGCAACCTAGATCCGACTGTCCGCCTGGATGTGGACGGAGCAAGGCGGCGGCCCGGAGGAAGGCGGCGGGCCGGACGAAGATGGTTGCAGGGGGGACAACGGCCCCGCCGGGATCTCCACGGAGGATGGCGGCGGGTCGGAGAAAGGCGTCGGCCCGGGGGGGAGGGGGACGACGACTCGGCCCCGCCTGGATCTTTTCTGGACGATGGCGGCGGGTCGGACGAAGCCGGCGGGCAGGGGGGACGACGGCCGACGCCGGGAGAGCGGCGAGCGCCTCCTTGGAGGAGAGGCGGAGGAGCGTGGGGGAGAGGCCCGGTGCAAACCCTAGGGGCGACACCTCGAAGACGCGGGGACGAGCTCGGGCTACTGCGGCGGAGCCTTATCCCTTCTTCCTGCCGAACAGCTGTGCCAGGCTCAGCCGAACGGCTGAATTCAGCCCAGCTGAATCAGCCGGCTGGAATCAGCCCAGCGGCTGGATCCGGCCCAGCCGAACAGCTGCTTGGTTTCCGAGTTGGCTCTGTACGTTGGACATGGTTGTATGCTAGCTAGTAGTACAAAGCATTGAGTACCAGAAATTGAAATTCGAGAAGGTACTCTTCAAACTTATGTGTCCAACTCCGACACCGGAACTTCTTTAGGAAATTTGTCAAATCTAAGCACAGATTGTAAACTGTCAAACAGAGATGTGCTTTAGACTGCAATTAAATCACACATTGGGTTCTCACATTGCTCTTTTTTATGTTAATAAATACATTGTTCGTTGATCAAGCAGTGGCAGAGTGGTTGGGATACTGAACATCGGCCACTGCTTCTGCTTGCCTGTGCTGGCGGGTTCCAGGCAGTGTTATTAAGTCGTCCGACTAATCATGATTAGTCGTGATTAGTCGTCCTTATCACTCCGCTGCCACCGATAATGTCCACCGATGCGATTTGGCCGACTAGAAAGCTGGTTGTCCGACTAATCATCGACTAATCACGATTAGTCATCCGATTAAGTCGTGGACGACTAGTTTAACTGATTTTTAAAATACTTGTAGAGCACATGGCATGGAAAGTTTTGGAATTTTAATTTGTCCCGTTAGGTTTTAAGTCCCTCAGTCTTAAATTACAAGTCATTCCAATTTTTTCAAAGTTAAAATATCTATAATTTGATAAAGTTTATATAATAAATTATCAAATTTATTATACCAAATAAATACCATTAGATTTTTTATTAAATATATTTTCATAGTATATTTATTCAGTGTCAAAATCTATGTAATCCTCTATATACAATTTTGGTCAAACTAAAAATGATTTGACTTTGTACGAAAGTTGTAATGTTTTGAATTAGATGAATCTTTACTTGGTTAAACTTTAGATGGCCGATCTTATTTCTATTTGATGTTGAGATCTTTTTTATTTATGTACTGTATTTGCTTAATTATGCCTCCATATTATGCTTTTTGGTACCACTCTTCAGTATACGACTATATATGCATACTGTGTATCAGACAGGACGACTAGAGTATGATCAGCCACGACTAGGTTCGACTAATCAGCCTGATCGACGACTAATCACAACTAGTCGTCTTATAAGTAGTCTTACGACTAGGTTCAATTATACGATTTGAAAACATTGCTTCCAGGCTCACAGCCGGCCTGGAGATGTGACGGATCGGACCCTGGTGACTGGTGAGAGATGACCAGAGAAAGGGGGTGACTCGAGCAGGTTGCGGCAGACTGCGGATCTGTGGAGTGGAGCCCGCGCGGTTGGAGGCAAAGCTTTGTGCCTGGTATCATTAGCTTGTGTTGAAACATCGAAGGCTAAACAAGTTTACTATCTTCAGGATGTTGGATTTTATGCAAGAGCTGCTTGGTCACACATGGAGGAACAGTTATTCTGTATTCGAAGCTGGAGCTGCTTGGTTGTGCTCTGAGGCGCAATGGTCTTCCCTGCAATTTGATCGATGCAGTGCACCAGAAAAATTCTGTGATTTCTTTCGCTTGTAAAATTATGCTTGGTTGTAGGTTAGTCGAAGTCTAGACAATTTGACCGATGCAGTAGCTGTTTGGGTTAAATTAAATTGAAAAAAAAGTAAAGAAGCACGAGCATTCTTTGAGGTCTGTAGGTGAAGCTGCACTGAGAGAGCTCCTGAAGCAAGCTTAGCGGCAGATTAGACCTCTTTTCAAATTGGAGCAATAAAAAGGAGCTGAACTGGCGGCCGCAGATGGAGTGACGAGTACTGAAGATTGTTTATGTCCGGTTCTAATCGGGGGGTAATTTTACCTGCTATCCAAACAACAATTATTGTTCAGCTCGGGAAAATTTCTGAGCCTGTTTTTTTTGGGTTGTATGATATATCCTATGCTCTCATCTCATTACATGCTCCCATGCTCCCACATCAAACAAATATATAAAAGTTCGACAAAAAAATAAAATTATGTATGGATATATGATGCAATTTGTATATGCAAAATTTAATATTTTTAAAAATTGTGCAAAGAGAAATAAAAAGAAAATCAGTGGACAATTGGACCAAGTGTACTGTTCATGTGATCCACCACCCACGTCAATGCACATGTTGATTTTTCTCTTTTTGGTTTCTCCTTACATATATCGTTTTACCTCAAAATTTGTATGAAGATACATTATCTAATCATACATATTTGGTTGAATTTTCCATGCTCTTTTGGATGTATCTTTTTTTTTTGAAGTGGGAGTACGTGAACCTAATTAGTAAGAGCACAGGATACATATATTCTCAGTTGAGTTCTACAGTACTCAGGTAAATTATAGACTCCTAGTTGTATTGTATTGTATGGGATTTATGCCTTAGGTTCTAGTTGTACGATTTTTAAAAGTATAAAAGTTTTGACCGCTCTTTCATTATTTTTGCTTGTATGCAAAGAGCGAGAGGCCGAGGGTCAATTTTTCTCAGTTTCTAAATACTGCTTTGTTCTGATGCCACAATCTTACCCGTACATGATGTTCATAATCAACCAGCAAGAATATCTAAGGGACAAACCCGAAAAAAATAATATGTTAAGGGACAAAAAAGTCCAACTGAAAAAAAAAGGCCAAGTGGCAGGCTACCGCAAACAAGTAGGACGATCCACCAACAGTGGCAAGAACTAGAGATCGCCCCACCCCCTCCCCTATCACCCGTCCAATCACGTCGACGTCCATCTCCTCCCCCACGACACGGCCGCTTTCCAGGATTCTCTCCTCTCCCCCCGATCGCCGGTAAAACGGAAAGCAGTGGATCGGACGTCATCAAAAAGATCGGTGGAGAGACGAGAAAGAAAAAGCCGAGAAAGCCGAAAAGGGGAGAAACTGAGGAAGGGGTAGAAAGTTTGTCCCCGGGAGAGGCAGCTTGCTCGGGGGCAAAGCGAGCGAGGCCTTCCGGCCGCGGCCTGCCCTACCGCCGGATTCCTTATCGCTCCCCGGCTCGAGATGAGATTCTGATGCCGGAATCCCTGCTTTTCCGGCTACTTTACCGCCTGGGGGTTTCGCGTTGATCCGGCGTGGTTTCCAGCCCCCACCTGAATTCTGTCGCCACGGCTTCGAGCCAGGGCTCAGACTCTGCCATCTTGCTGAATTGCTTCTGGCCCAATTTGGGGAGCTCGCCGTTTCTTGCAGGAGATTGCTGGCCTTTCTCGAATGCTGCCGCGTTCAACCGATTTCAGTGGTGAGGTCTGCTGCCCTGCCAGTTAGTTTCATCTGTGATCCCTCTGTTTGCCGCCTCAGTCTCTGATCAGTAATCCAGAGCATCCTTGCAGAACTAAGTTCTTGATTCCTTGATCTTCCTCTTTCTTTTTGAGCATCTTTCTTGTGCAACTTGTCCATTGACTCACAGGGGGAGGTCCAATTGTTCTTGGCACATTCTGTCACAATGGACGATGGAGCTGACCTCCCCTGCCAATTGCTCTTCTCCCACCCGGAGATGCCTGACAGCTTCGACGAGCTCTTGAACAGCACCACAACGACCTGCACCCACACGCACAGCTGCAACCCTCCCGGCCCGTCGGCCCCCATGCACACCCACACGTGCCTGCACACGCACACCCAGGTCTTCGCCGGCGGCGCCGAGGACGACGACGCCAGAGAGGACCCGGCCAAGCCACGGAAACCGTTGGGGAACAGGGAGGCCGTGCGCAAGTACAGGGAGAAGAAGAAGGCGCACGCGGCCTTCTTGGAGGAGGAGGTCAAGAAGCTCCGAGCCGCCAATCAGCAGCTCCTGAGGAGGCTGCAGGGCCATGCCGCACTGGAGGCAGAGGTGGTCAGGCTACGGAGCCTCCTGCTCGATGTCCGGAGCAAGATTGACGCCGAGGTCGGCGCGTTCCCTTTCCAGAAGCCGTGCAGCGATGGCTCAATGGTGTGTGCTGATCCAGCTATGTGCTTCAATGGAAACTCCGAGGTAGCAGGAGCCTGGGAGGAGAGCTCTGTACCGTCGGCTGCAGATTGCAGGATAGATGAAGGTGGTGGAATGTCAAGAGAAATCGATGTTCCAGAAGGTTTGCATAGTTCCATGGATGTTATTGCAAGCTTTGTGAGTTCTGATTCTCTGGCTGAATGAGTGTTCGCCTTATTGGCAGTTTTGTGACCTCTGCCAGCTTCTTTGATCTTACTTGAGAGATCAATTCTCATGGAATAGAAGAATGAGGAACTGACGGTGAGTAGAAACTATCTTTGATGTGTTATATATTTCTTCTTTTGATGTTTAGTGTGTACAGAATACTTGTATAGTAGCACTGGAAATATCAAAAATGCAAATCCCAAAGGCATTCTGCAAAATTCTCTGCAGGCATGTCAATGAAGTGTTAAAGTGTACTTGACTTCTGATTTGCAATTTGTTTGTACTCATCTGAAACTCTTATTAGACTATTTTTACTGATAAAATGCACTGCATACAGTTTAGTGCAGATTTGTTTACAGTATATTAGGCTCCAAGACATCCTGTTATTTAGTCCACAAAGCCTCTTCCTTCAGAACATCATCGTCTTCTGGAGGGCCTGATGGTAGTCTGCCGAGCAAACTGAATTTGCTAATGCTGTGGGAAAATGGAGCATGGTTGTCGCTGCATTCTGTGGAGCTGTCCAGTAATTTTTTTAGTGAAATTTGAATTGAAGAGGTGTCACTGTGTCAGGGTTCTGCAGCAAAGAGCAAGATGGTCTCACTAGTCTCAGAT
>CM014272.1:73336581-73356411 GCA_004135705.1 Alloteropsis semialata | reverse complement strand
AAGGGTCTCGTATTTGCGTGTTCTGTTGGAGGCTGTTTTTAGCACCCAAAATACTGTGCCGAACCCATTTTAGGTTTGGGTCACACTTTTGCGTGAGCCGCTAGAGATAGCCTAATACAAACATGCTAAACACGTGAAGGCTGCAACTGTGCAAAAACAGCAAGAGGCGAGCCAAAAGCTGGGTCGGGCCAATAGAAAGCACGAGAAACTTTGGGCCCAAAAATGGTGCCCGGGCCAGGCCAGCCCAACAAGGGCTTTTGGGTTAGAGTTTTGGGCTCTTTTGGGATCGACTCAGGTTCCGCATCAATTCAATTTGTGAACATAAATGATTTAAGGAAAAAGTCCATTTTACCTCCCTTAACTATGCCTAAAGTCCAGCTTTCGTCCCCAACCTCCAAAACCGGGTAACCCAACTCCCTTAACTTTCAAAACCATTTATTTAACCTCCCTGCCCCGGTTATAAACGGTTTCCAGAGGCATTATTGTCTTTTTCAATTAAAAAGAAATCTAGTAAATATCTAATGAGGTTATTAAACCACTAAAAATATCCTATATCTTCTTGAGACATGATAAACCCAAATAACATATTTAGATCTCGTGAAAATATATATAGAATCTTCCAAAAAATTATATTTAGGTCAAGTAAAATAAGAAAATGTCTTTTTTTTGGAAAACTACTACAATATTATAATTCATGTCTAAAAAAATTTAGGAACTTTTCATAATATAAATATGAGATGTAATCATCATAAATGTAACATATATTAACATTGAATACATTTATGCTGAGTATATTTGTCATTGCAACGGGACGTGGGTCCCCATATATTAACATTCAGCGTATATGCATCCAATGTCAATATATGTTACATTGATTGTTACATATCATATTTATATTATAAAAAGTTCCTTATTTTCTTATGCATGAATTAGAATATTATGGTAGTTTTCCAAAATTTTTGGATATTCTCTTATTTTACTTGAGATAAATCTAATTTTTGGAAGATCAGATCTAAATTGTATTTGGGTTTATCATGTCTCAAACTATCTTTATGATTTTTCTCAGAAATTCTAGAAGCTTAGGAATACTTTTCATGGTTTAATAGTCTCATTAGGTATGTACTAGATTTATTTTAATTAAAAAAAGATAAAACCGCTTATAATCGGAGCAGGGAGGTTAAGCAAACGGTTAACGGTTTTGATTGTCAAGGGAGGCGTGTTACCCGGTTTTGGAGTCTAGGGAGGAAAGCTGGACTTTAGTGATAGTTGAGAGAGGTAAAATGGACTTTTTCCATGATTTAAATATCCTCGTTTGGGCCAGCAAATACAGCGCCACGTACTGCCCCTACAAACTACTGGCCCATATATCTACTACCAACAGTCCAGCACTACACTACTACTATTAGCCATTGAATGTTATTTTCTTTGTTATGTTCGATTGCTTGCTTCTATGATTGTTTTTGAAGGTGCATTGGGAGTGATTAGCAAATGTATCTCGTGCAATTTCACTTTTGGAACAACATGAGGACAATGTCATATGTTGGCTTTGATTTTGTTTGTGAAAATTGAGCTAAACTTATCCAACCTATGTAGTAATGTGGTAGATCTTAGAAAAGTTCAATGCCAGTTTTTTTTTTTAACAAAAATAGTTCAATGCCAGCCCAAAAGCATTAAAGAGACGGAAAAGGCCCAAGGCTAACCAAGCTTTGTCCCATCCAGTCAAAGATTTTTGGATGTTTAACATGAAGCCCGGCCTGAGTGCAGCCGACCCATGGTTCAAATTTTATGCCTAGTGTTAGTTTCTCCAACCTGGTTTAGGTAGCTTTTTTTTAACTTGAAACAAATAGGGTTTTTCTTAGTCTAGCTTGAACTCGGCCCGGCTAGGCCCATGCACAAGTCCAACATCAATAGTTAACCTTTCACACTTGGCCAACCAAATGAGGAAAGTGGCTAGGCAGATTTCTAATTTTGGAATCATGCCCGGTTACATTTTAACCCTAGGATATGGACACCGCGTTTACACGCTCCTCTCCCTCTCTATAAAACCCACCTACCGCACATATCTCTTTGAAACCTAGCCGTGGCATCACCCCGTCCTAATAGCGCCGCCACACTACTCGTGTCCACTTTTACCATTGCGCGCACCATTGCATTGTGTACCTCAGTAGGACGCAGCGTACCTCTCATCATCGGGACCGCAAGCTTGTCACCGCTTCTTGCACCAAGGATGCCACCTTTGCTGTGACGAGAAAGGGAGGCATTCGGCGAATGGTTCAACGTCTGTGTATTGATTCGGCTCCAAGGAGCGACTCCATAGTTCAAGTGCGTTCACAAGGACTCCGGTAAGAGATTTATTTATCTATTTCTATTCTATATGTCACTCTCTTTTTTCAACTAACATGCTTATGGAGGGACGAATGATTGGAGTTGGATTTGGATTGGGGTAGGCGGGGTTTATGATTTGGGGAGATTAAGCTTTTTGTGTCAAGTGGAGTTAGGACCCTAGGGGATATCTGGAGTTAGGAGGCGATGGTTGGCAGTTTAGTAGGGTGCTACTCATTGCCTAAGGTCGAACCGTCGAACGGGAGGCGCATTTCGTTCAAAAAAGAAGGGGAGGCATCGGATCGAGTGGCTGCCAGCCACAATTACCAAAGGCCGTGCCGATGACAACTGCGATGCATGGCTTGCAATGGGATAGGGGCTTTGTAAATATTCCATAAAACACTGAAAGAAGTTTCGCTTAGCCTATATAATCTACTTTTCCTTCTATCTCGATCTTTTTTTAGTTTTCCTAGTAACTGTATCATCTGTATGTCTGTATGATTTCTAGCATCCAGCTGTCGTTTTTTTATCTGCCATCAATTATCATTTCCGTAACCTTTTCTCATATATGGAAATGGACAGGGGCTGTGATACACCAAACCAACGGTCACTGTGGGACGTCCGGTTGAACACACAAGTGGCAAGTGACCGTTGGTTTGGGCGAGCCAAAATGAGTGCCCGAGACCTCCAGAATCCTGAGCTTGGGGGGAGTAGCCCCAGCAGCGTCACCAGCTCAATATCAAGGATCGGCACTGGATCCATAGCACCGAATGATAACGAGGAAACTGAGTGCCCTTCGCGACAAGCACATCAAGGGGGTACGTCTTCATCTCCGCTACATACACTCCCTCGCAAATGTCCGATATGATACACTCTTGCTTATTGTCCAATTCACTTTTTTTAACGAAAGGGAGGCGTTTTAGTTTATTTTATCCCTCAAATGTCCCATACACTTTTGCTTACATCTTCTTGCCATCTCCATTTGTCTAATCTCTTCTGAGTTCTGACATGGATGTGCATGCATGGACAGGGGTTGTGAAAGTCTACTCTCGCCAGCATAGATCACACACAGACGCCTGCCAGGCCAGCACTCATCTGGGAAAGCGCGAACGAGATGCCCAAGCCTGCCGTGTCCTCATACCTCTTGATCCAAGTCTAAGCAAACTGAATGCCATAGCAGCAGGAGGGTCAACTTCTCAGGCCGCAAGACCAATTGCAAGGCTCAGCAGCCAGGTTTTAGGAACAGGTGGCCCAAATGAAACCCAGTGCCCTTTAAAACTTGCTCAAGGTAGTACATTACACTGATCTAACTGCTGCTCCACTACACATATAATTACTCGTTTCACGCGTCACTACTGGAAACCCCTCATTTGCCGAGTGTCTGAGACACTCGGCAAAGACCCAAAAACACTCGGCTAAGCCTTTGCCGAGTGTAACACTCGGCAAAGAGCACTCGGCACTGTACTGGTCGGCAAAGAGCCTCTTTGCCGAGTGTCTTCCTACGGGCACTCGGCAAAGGCTTTGCCGAGTGTCCAGGGCCACACTCGGCGAACTAAAGTGTCTAACGTCCCCAGACGGCGCGCGGGCGTTAGAGATGACGTCACGCCCACGTGGCGTCGACGGCGGAGGACGGCGGACGGCGGCCCTTTGCCGAGTGTGGGCCACGGGCACTCGGCAAAGAAGCTGACGTCACGGTGACGTGGCAGTGACCCTTTGCCGAGTGCCTCCAAAACACTCGGCAAAGCCTTTCTATTTGCCGAGTGTTACACGTGGCACTCGGCAAACATTGTACCTGTTTGCCGAGTGCTTGTGCTGACACTCGGCAAACGTGACCATAAAGTAGCAGATTTCACTTGTTTGCCGAGTGCTTGTGCTGACACTCAGCAAAGGTGCCATAACTGCCCCTATTTCATTTGTTTGGTCTGGTATAACGTGCCCCCACTTTACAGACATTACAGGCAGTTCATATAGACGACAATACACATTAAATCCACAACCACAAACTCACAACCATAGATCTCCACAATAACCATAACAAATAGTATAGCAACCATAAATCCACAATAACTATAGTCAAATAAACTTGTGACAGATCTTATCCACCGGGAGCTTGTTCGCCCCAAGTCGCCCGACGGAAATGAAACTTCACATCGGTGGCTGTTTGGCGGTATGAAGATTGATCATTGTTGTTTGTTCATGTTTTGGTTATACTACATAGCTGTTCTTGTGTATATTATGTTGTCATGTGCTTCTTCGCTCTTGCAGCCGTCGCAGAGCTGCTGGACAATGCAGTAGACGAGGTGAGTATCGATCTCTTGTCCATTGCCTAGCCTTGAAGGAGCACAGAACAGCTACATTCTTGACAAGTTCATCCCTGTGTGCGTCACAAATATTTTGGTTTCTTGCTGAATTACCTCTTCTTCAAACAGATAACACATGGTGCCACCAAAGTGTTAATCGACAGCGTCGTCAATCCACGCAATGGATCTCTGTCATTGCTCGTGCAAGGTTTAATTTTGATCCATGTTGATCCGCCATATACATGCTTGTTATCACAATGTGTTTAGAGGTTTTCTGAATTTGTTCGTTTAATTTTGATCCATGTTGATCCGCCATATACATGCTTGTTATCACAATGTGTTTAGAGGTTTTCTGAATTTGTTCGCACATTTTTGCTGTGCATGAAGATGATGGTGGAGGCATGAATCCTATTTCCCTATGGAAGTGTATGACCGCTGCATGTCCAAATAAGAAGCCACCTAACTCAATTGGGCAGAGTATGTACTCATATCTTTATCAGCCCTCACCTTCTCGTACTTGCTAACATCTTTTGAAATTTATCAGATGGGGCAGGATTCAAGGCTGCCGTAAGCTGCCTTGGCGCGGGTGCTATCGTTTTCAGCCGGCACGTGCATACCTGGTCAGAATCTCCCTAGATCCTATCAAGATTCAAGAATCACATGAAATAGCTCAATTTGTACAGGACTTGGGAGAAAATCCTGAGCTAGGGACTTTTCATACCGTTTGCTGTGCAATTATGTGTTAGGGTTAGGGAGGCATAAGCAGTCATCTTTACTTCAGCCATACCAAAAAGTACCTGTATTTTGTATCTCTTTTTTTCACCAAATTAACACCTTGTTTTGGTTCCAGTACACCAAGTCAATCCATCGGGCTCCGCTTTCTAGTTTCAGGAGAGGAAACTGATCAAAAACGCATCATGATTCCCATGGTATGTTTGTGACACACTAAATATTATTTTGGGGCTATTGACAATGAACAGAAATGCTAACATGTTCCATAATAATTCTTGCTTTAGGTGAATTACAAATATGATCCGGTGACAGCTGAAATCATAGGATGTGAACGCAAGCCAGGGCAATTCAGTATCAATATGTCAATGTTGCTGAGATTCTCGCCCTACAATTCAGAGGAAGAGCTGCTACAAAATGTGTGTTTGAGATGCTTGCTCAATTCAGTCTCGTGATGCAACCTTAATTATGTTACTAAATTTGCATTTGAAACTAAATTGTGTTACTGACTTGCTGCAAAGATGAACTTGAAAAGGCTGAGCACTGAAATGTTTGTTGATGTGTCTGCTGATAAACAGTTTGATGACATTGGTCCACATGGAACAAAAATCATTGTGTTCAACCTGTCACGCAACAGTAAAGGCGACTTGGATCTCGACTTCAACGCTGACACAAAGGTAACAACTATGATAGGCATTGTGTTCAACCTGTACCGATTAAAGAAGGGTATGATAGGCATCTAAAAAGGATTTCAATGTAAGTCTGTGACATCTAAAAAGGATCCTACTGCTGTGTCATGTCTAATGTTATCATGGAGGTCATGTCATGAGTTACATTTCTTCTTCTTCTTCTTCTTTTTAACACATAGAGGCTCATTTTCTTCTTAAACTCTTGTATACACTCGTCGTTATTGAACAGTTCATCACTTCCTTCTGCTTGATTATTTCAGGACGTCAGAATTAGTACCGCAACAATGCATGCAGAAAACAAAGCTGTAGGGGATCAAAGTCATTTGGTGTATCAATACAGGACATCTCTCAGGGCAAGTTTTGAACACGCAATCATTTCTGCAATTAATTTGTTGCAGAAATTCATTTCTGCAAATCAATTGTTTGTGTTCCTGAATTGCCATGTTCTGCAGGCCTATGCTTCCATCTTGTATATGGGACTACCTAATCACTTTAGAATCATCCTTCGGGGAGAAGAGGTTAAGCGCCGTAACCTTGTGACTGAGCTCAAGCATAGTCAGTACATCGGATACAGGTGCAACGTGACAGCAAAGGAAGATGAAGTGGTACGTCAATTTTTCATCAATTTGAATTACTTAATAGCTAACCATGCTCACAGCACTAAAGGTAGACATGCATTCCAACCATTGTGGCCTACAAAGTCACTCTAGAGAGAATTGTTCTTGCAAATTTTCTAGGTGACGATATTGTGTTGCGTTGACTCTATCCTCCTAGTCAATAAAATGGAAACTTTTCAAATGATAAGTTCGATGATTGTTAACTATGTCTCTAGAGAGAGACGAACTCAAGTGTTGTGTCTCATGTTAACGAAAGAGAAATTATACATACATTATGTCTTTCTCCATTTAACATCGATGCTTAGATTTCTAGTAACTTCATTTTCATCCCTGTCCATTTCACTCAATTCAGGTGCTGGGATTCTTAGAAGATGCACCAGATGCCGACGCAGATCGATTCTGTTTCTACTATAAACAGCGCCTTATCTTGGTGAGCATCCTTTCTTTGCAAAGCCAAAGCAATCAGAAACTCTATGCAAGTTTCTCTCTGGCATAGATCCTAACATTGGTACCATTTCAATTCCAAAACATTCCAGCCATTCGTTCCTGCCTATGGATTCACGGACAGAAACCAGAGCATCGTGGGAGTTCTGCAGCCCAATCACCTGAAGCCAGCAAGGAACAAGCAGGATTTTCAGTGGTCACCGGAGCTTGAAGCGCTGCAAAAGATCTTGAAGGAAATGGGAACCGAATTCTGGTAACTACTTATTTCTCCCAAGTCTCAAATAATCGACTGTGGTATGTTTTAGGCTCCACTGCTTAGCAGAATGACCATTTCATTCTGAATGCTAGCATAACATCCATCATGAGATGACAATTGAAATGTTTCACTTGTTGCCAGGAAACACCTGAAAGGAAAGGAGCTTAAAGATGCTGCATCCCAGCTAAGTTTGGCACCTCCTGGTTCTCAGGATGAAAAGGATTTGACGGGGAGCAACATCGCTGGGATGCACTCCCAGATGACTCCATCTGCACCAGCTTATCTTGCGGTGCCGACTCTTGAGTCAAGTTACCCCTCGGATATGGTTTCAAGCACTCCTGCACTGTGTCTTCCGTTGTTCCCCCTCACACCAACCGGAGACAGACAGAAGAGAGTGATGGACATGTCAGACGCTTGGGACCAAGACAATAGCTCCAACGGTGTTCCTGCTCCCCATTCGATGCTGCCACTCGGGTGGAACAACGGTGGTATGTCCTCACATGGCATCCAGGGAGCTCCCATGCCTCATCTTCCTACATCTGCCATGGTATCAATGGCTGGAGACGGACGCTGGCCAACCATGCTGACCGTTACAAGCACCAATGACTATGGTATGAACATCAACGGAGCGTCAACATCCACTACCCCTTGGCCAGCTTACCTTGCGCCTCCTTCTTCCCAGCCGAACAGCAGCGGAATGGGGCCGAATGGCGCCATGAGAGCTCCAGCATCTCACCTAGCTGCATTTTATATGCCAGCAACTCCTGGACAGAGACGGTCAGCACCAGCAAACTCAGTGACTAGTACTGCTCTGCCCCTCCCTGCAAGGGATACCACCGCAAAGAACACCATAGGCATCCTGGCACCCTCGCATTCAGTCCCAGCCGGTGCTATGGTTGCTCTCCGCGATCGGCCAACCAAGACTTATGATGATACTGCTATTCGTCTAGCTCTTGGTATGGCGGCCACCACCACAGCAGGCGCTGCAGTTACTTTTGCCACTGCCACTTCTGCGACGGCTGTGATTGACACCAGAGGCAGCAGAGCATCTGCATTCTACCCATGGTGCCCTCCTGGCTTCAAGCTGGTCAACGGATCGTCAAGCTCCTCAAGACAGGTTTGTTTTAGAAACTGCATTGGTCGACACTATTCATGAATGGGCTTTGATCCGATGAACCTATCTTACTATTCTGGTCAAGTCTTTTCCATTTCTCCGATAATAATTTGCAAATTTGCTCTTCAAATATGTAATGCTAACTGCATTCTTTGCATTCACTGAAAACTGAACAGGCACAGGAATTGCAGGGTGGCAGCAATCAAGGGGAGCAAGGTGCCAAGCCACTGCTGAATCTGTTCAAGCCATAGGTTTCAGCCAGTATAGAGAGGGGAAATGGGAATAGGCACCATTTGTTGATGCCGGCTTTCTTGTCAGCCGCCACAACTTCATGATGCTACTAGTCTCAGATAGGATCACTGGCTTGCGGACGGATACCATTTTTACTGTTACTGTTACCATTCTGTTTCTTCTATGTACTGGCACTGCTTTGCTACCGACAATATGTTTCTGTATCAATGAGAAGTTACATTCAGTTGATTTTATCGATCTGGCATTTTTAGGCCAAAATTATGTTTGCTTCCCTCAGCAAATTCGATTACAGTTTAGAGATAATGGAATGCGGCGCTATCCTATCAGTACCGGTTTAAGAAAAATTGTTTGCCTTCGGCAACGGTTTCAAATTACCGTGTTTGCGGTAGAAGGGCGAATAAGTAATGGGCAGATCCAATACCCTTCTTCCTCGCGGGCTTGATCGATGTGGACCTTCGAGTCCCCAATCCCCATGCGTCTCTGGGCTCAGGCAGAGATTGCCGTCCAGCCGGCGAGCGAGATCACGAATCCCCTCCAAATCTGGGAGCAAAGCCATGGTTAGGGCTTGGAGAAGAAAGGTTTTGGTGGAGAGGAAGGGGAGAAGGGAGGCAGGCGGGTGTACCTCACCCGGTGCTGATGCCGCGGGAGCAGCAAGGCGCTCACCGGCGGCGAATCTCGTGCAGCGACGATGATCGGTTGATCGCTGCTGCCGTCCGGTGCGACCCCGCGATTCGCGAAGACTATTTGTGCTGGGTACGTGGGCGACTGGGCGGTATGGGCCTCGCATAGCCCGGTACCGAATCACGCCGTACAGCCCAGCCCAACCAAACGTGACAACGCGGAAAAATGATGTTCGTGAGTCGTGACATTTTACTAATCCATACGGTGAAAATATTGCGATTACCAACTGGTCATAGGAAACTAGATATACTTGCAAACCCGAACCTGCAATATCAAAAAATGTTCCATGGATTTCTATCCTCCGCGTCTTCTTTTTTTTAGAACGTGCCTTGTCAAAAATGAAGATCACCTGACGAATTGAAGCCAGCGTCATATTATTTTAAAACCTTTTCGTTTTCTGAAGCGGACTCACCTCTCTCTCCATCCCACAAAGAGTATCTATTTAGGAGTTGAACATGGTAATTACGGAAGAATAAAAAGGTAGAAAGTGCACAGAAACAAAAAGAGATGGAGAAAAGAGATAAAGATAGTTGTATTGGAAAAGTGATATGGACATTTATTTTAGGACAAATTTTAAATTTTATATGGATATTTATTTTGGGACGGATGGACTATTTTGTTAAAGAGGGTCTTAAGAGTCGAGAAAGCCCTCAACACACAGACGTGCTAGCCTTCTCTTGCATCTTATTATTACTAATTAAAGGTTCATTTTGAAGCCTCTGTGTTAATCCTCACGAGATTAGCTAGAAAAAAATCTAAAAAATTCCATCAAAGTCAGAAACATTTAGCCATCCATCTGTAAAATCTAATCATCATGCCTGGATCTATTATATTTTTGAAAAGTTACCCACTTTTGCTATTATGAAAATAGACTGAAGTAACCCCTAAATATATAGAAAAATTACACATCTCTGTAATTATAAAAAATAAACTAAAATAGCCCCTTAATATTAATCTAAGTTACTCACATGTCATTATAAAAATAATTTACAATAACATCCTAAATTTGCATCTAACTACCTACATTTGTTGTTATTAAAAAAATCAACATGTCATTATAAAAACATCCCAAAGTACATCAATATATGATTCTAAATCACATATTTCTTCCTTTAGTTGTTAATATAGAAAATATTAACTTACGGTGTGTATGATTTTGTATCTCACCATGTAGATCATATATAAATGTACATAGGTAACAACAAAAACAGAGATTTCTATATTCAACACGTAACTCAAACTCTAAACTTGCATCGAATTACCCACATACAGTATGTCAATAAAAAATTCTAAAGCAAACTAACAATTATAAATTATTTATTTCTACTATTGTTAATATGAAAAATGCTAACTTATTGTGACACCCCGGTGTCACTAATATAATTAAAACCCTTAATTAGATTAATTAAACTTATTATGAAATGCATCATTGCTTAATGGTGTTGTTTGTGCATTTGTGTGTAAGTTGACGTAGTCAACCATAATAACCAAAGTAGTCAAAATACAAAACTTATACCAAAGTGCCGTAAATAATGTCAACTATATGCTTATAAACTCACTTGAGTAGGGAAAGTTCAAACCAAAAATTCGAAGTTCGATTTTGAACGTATCCGATCGTCATTTCATGTGTCGCGGGTAGTGCTTTTTACCCATTTTCGTCGCCCCGTAACTTTCAAACCGTTGCCCAAAAGTAGTGACACTCTCTGTAGAATTTGTAGCCCATTGTACCATCTTCAACTTTCGCATTGGGCGATTGTGAGGTTTTTACACAAAATTGAGAGAAACAACTGAAAGAAGTAATCGGCGTCGCGTGGCCACCAAGGACCGGTCAGACCGGTCCAGACCACCGGTCCGACCGGTGTCCTCCGGCAGAGAACGGTCAGGGAGGCGCCTCGGCGTCGTCGACGCCGTTCGCCGTACGACCAGCTGGCAGCCACGCGTCCAAGCCCCTCTTGAGCCCCGTGGCCGTGCCAAGTGGAGGTCGCGCTGTCCATTGAGCTGGCAGGATAAGCATCGGTGGAAATCGAGGACAGTAAAGAGCTCGGTACTCCCTCGGTCCAAATTCACCTCCTCTAATCCACCATCCTCCAATTAACCTTGCCATTTACTCCTCCACCTCGCCGTCTCCGCCCTCCACCTTTTTCCTTGCCTCGCCGTAGCCGGTGTGACTCGAAATTGCAAGAACACGAGCCGCCATTGCCACTGGCCGGCCGAGCTCACCCCCTCACGGTGACCGACCATCCTCGCCCTTCTTCCCTTCCTCTGACCATCCAAACGAGTTCGCCATGGTCCAGTGAACCTCGCCGACCCCATTTCCCGCTCCTTTACCCCCCAGCCGAGCCGGGCCGCCGNGGCCGGGTGGGCCACGACCGGCCGCCAGCCCGGGGCCAAGCGCGGCCTAAGGCCGAGCCTCGGCCGTCCACCTACTCGCCGGGCCTGAGAGGCCGCCGGAGCCGGCCACCACCGGTCGGCCGAAGGCCGGACCGAGCTCTGCTCGGTTCTGTCCAGAGGAGGAAGACGGTGGATTGAATGGTAAGGAGATTAGAAGTTCAGGGGGTTATCCACGAATATTTTGGACCTATGTGTGATTATGGAATCTTGCAGGGGGTTTTCGACGAGAATCCGAGGACCTGTTCGTAAAGAAAAGGACCTGTCCGTGAACCTTTGTTTTCCCGAGGACCCGGATGTAAATACATATTCACTATTCACGAGTTTCTTTCTTTTGATTTCGGCTGAGATTCAATAAATCACTAAAAATCACAGAAAAATCGTAAAATCACAAACTTGGACTTTTTGGAATCCTTGAGAAATTATCTTTCCAGTGGTGTATCATATGCATGTATAATCTGTGTGAATCCTGATGTATTTTTGAATATATGAAGATGTTCTTGAAAGGATGTTTATGGCTTTATAAATCATAGGAATGTGCCAAAAAGTCAAAACCACTTTTGTTGGATCTGTTGTGACCAGTGGAGTTGAATTGAGTATCTGTTGGCCACAGTTTGTGCATGATTTTAGTAGATTTGGATTTAAGTTGTTGCTAGCTAGATAAGAAATGTTAAATCACCAAATATTCTATACGACTCAGAAAAATCTGAAAAATTCACATAACATGCCTCTGGTAGAATAGTAGTTGCAGTAAAAATTTCAGCTGCAGAACATTTTTGTAGAATTTGTTATGATTTTCTAATTGGTGTTAAATGTGGGCTCTTAAGAAAAATAGAAAATAAATAGGTAAAATGCTGGAAAATTTCTGAAAAATAGGTTTAGCTGCCAAGAACACAGAAACATGTGTGCCTAAATTTTTGTTTCTTAAAATATAGTTTCTAGGCTTTATTTAGTAAACAATAGCTAGAGAATGCGTATTTCATAAATAGAATTCTGGATGGGAATGTAATCTTAGCATTTTGTGTAGCAACAGGGCTTACCAAATGATCAGTTTCAACCACAAGGACTCCATTGTACTACTAGTAGATTGTTCTAGATGCTTTAATTAAAATGGTGAAGTAGAGTAAGTCAGTAACCGGTCAAACCAGTGCCGTAACCGGTTAAACCGGTCCTGACCGGTCAGACCGGTCCCATAACCGGTCAGACCGGTTCCCCTGCTTTGTGAGCTTCTTAATTGTTTATATTCCGTAAATGATTGCCCCGTGATGTATTAGTGAGTTGTTGCAGTTATTCTGTGATTGTTTCTCGTGCATTGCTGCATCTCATGCATCCGCATTTTCCTGTAGAGCAAACCCTTGCTGACGGAGTGTACGAGATTGAGGTCGAGCACAAGAACGAACAAGCTGCTGCCGAGCTGAATCTTGCTGCTGCACAAGACCCGAACCAAAGTTCGGAAGGGCCCAAGGCCAGCGGTGATCAGGAAGGCAAGCCCCGGAGCATAACCCGCTGTTAACTCTAACCCTCTTTAATTTGTGCCTTAATTTGTGCATTTAAGTTTTGAGGAGTTGAATGAAACCCTAGTTGCATGATCCCTAAGTACCTATGTCCTAATACTAGTATGTGTAGGTCGTTAGACTGCCATACTTAATTAGGATCGGTAGAAGTCGAGTGATTGCCTGGTCACTCGTGAGATATAGGTTTTACTTTATTTATCAGTTGATCAGATTCGGCAAGCGGGGCTCGTGCGATATTCCTGTTTGATTGAACACCCCGCTTGCACAGAGGAATGTTGGCTAAGGCATTGGTTGTGTGGCGATGTTGGTCAAGCTTTTGAAGGTACTAATCGTATGCCGAGAAATATGGTAAACTGGTAAACCTAGTACTTGATTCAAACTGACGTCTGACGGGTTTTATCACTCCCTTGGGCGAGGGGTTGTGGCGAGTGTAGCAGTGGCCGCGGCACAGGTTTGCCTGGGGCACCTGGGGTCCGTTGGGGCATGCACTCGGGCGGAGTGGTCCCCGATGGCAGATGGCAGGGAGAGATGAGAAAGGTTGCCTCGTGAGGTCCTGGGTGTCTCTCACGGGTCGTGCGATTAGGTTGTCCCATGCATGGTAAAAATCAACTCGAGTTGTCCGTCCTTCGCGGTTACATGAAGCTGCTTGATCTCTTTTCATACATCAATGTCCTTGGGCCAAGTGGGGGAAAGTGTTGTTAGTTGAGAAATGTTGATGATTTACTAATCAATTGTTTTTCGACACTGAATGTTATTGGATAGTTTGGCAAATCTAGAAATGGTTAGTCTCACTTTAAAACTTGGCTAAAATATTGAAATTAGGGATCAACTTGTAGACGCTTGTGGCAAAACAAACCCCAGAGCCAAAAAGCCTTGCATGTCTAGTATTTAACCTTGTCGGGTAAGTCTTGCTGAGTAATTAGTACTCAGCCTTGCTTGTGGCCATCTTTTTCAGATTATATGGATGGTTACGACCCTGTTGCTGCTTTGACTTGGCCTGGTGTGCTCCCTGATGGTTGGACAGTCGAGTGGGGGCCGTCTGAGTCCGACTCAGGCCGCGGGAATTAAATGTCATATGAGGGCTCCATGTGATGTTTGTGTAATCGCCGTGTAGACTTCCGCTGTTTATAACTCTGGTTTGTAATAACTAAAACATATGCACTGTAGTTGTATAATTATCTATGTGAACCTCGTGTTGTAAAATTTGCGATGAGTTGTACTGCCTGAGCCCATCTTCGAGTGGGACTGCTGCTATTTCGTTTCGGTTGAGAGAACAAGGTGGTTTAATCGAGAAGGTATCCGACGGATTGCACGATTAGCTCGGTTTAAGGGCGTGGAGCACTGCTGTGATAGTGGGCCCATGCTTTTAAACCGGATTAATTGGGGCAGTCTGCCACAGCTGGTATCAGAGCCGAAAAATAGACAGCGGGTGGTATGACAAGTCTTAAAAATATTTTCTTGATTTGCAAAACTTAAACTGGACCTTTGAAAACCTCGTTGGTTACGCTAGGGTTGAAAATACTAGAATGTGAGCCCTAGGGTTGATATGGGTAGTCTTCAGGTGGCTTATACGATATATATACTACTGACTTCCAGCACATTACTTTTCTGTACCGACGACTCCAGGTAAGTAAATGGTCGCCCATTGCCAGAGGGTGTGAATACTGGACGCTGTTCCCCAAGCAGTGGCCTACTTGGGGTGCAGTCAATATAACATCCTTGGTGTTATAATGACTGTAGTGCTTTTACTTTACTGGTTGAACTGTTGCTTCTATAGTAAGCAGCAGGGTGTGGTCATCATATATGGGTAACCGCATATGCGTCACCCATGTGGCGTGAGGTACATAGGGGCCGTTCGTGAGTGCTGGCACGAACGGTTCAGTGATGAAAATTTTCTGCAGGTACACTAACCACGAAGCCATAGGTGTGTTCGTTAGAATGTCGAATAGATATTATAAGGAGAGACGTATTATATGTGCCACCGGTTTCTAACTCCGTAAGTCCAAGAATACTTGGCAATTGTTTCTTTTGTGAGGACGAATAGGTCGATTCATGCATGCATCATATCGTGAATGACATATAAATCATGAAATCACTAAGTATGGGTTAACAAGCCACTATAAAGTTCCAAAAAGTTGATCATTAGGGGATTCCATATCAATCACTTAAAGGTAATCTAGAAACTTTTCGACCCTGTCTGTTGGTATGAGCTTTTCGACCAACAATACCACCCCAACTGCAAATGATCAAATCAGAAAAGTTGTTCCAAATTTCATTGTTTAGCTCCTGTCAAAATTTCGGAATTTTTGGCCATACCAATTGGGAGTTATGTCAGTTTTACCATTGTGCTGATTTCCGTCAACTTGGTGCAGATCTGATTGCAGCAACGATTTCCCCTTTTTAATGATGTTTCCTTTGAAACTCATATATAACAAAGTTGTGGCCAACTTGATGCTTTAATTGTTGCCAAAACGTTAGGTCATTTGGCCCAGTGGATAGGGAGATATAGTCTTTTTACTACCTCTCTGTTCTGCTGAAATTCCAGCATGCACCAGTTAGCAAACTCTAAGGATTTGAACCTCTTACTGATATATTTAGCCATGCCATAGAATACCAAAGTTGTAGATAACTTGTCTAAGAACATTATAGTGAAATTTCATAATTTTTGGATTACTCAATTTTGAGTTATGAATTTTTGCAATTCAGTCCAGAATCTGTCCATTTCGAGTTATGCCGTTTCATAGCTAGATGATTGGACTAAACTCTATTTTGGTTCAATGCTTTCAGATGGCCGGTCCTAGCAACCGCACCATGCACATTGACGAGCAAGGGCGTTACCACTCCACGTGCCTCCACTTGGGGGGTTTTCCCGCACTTCTGTGGGAAACGGTGCAGCACTGCGGATACACCGAGCCGCCTCGCTATGTCGGGGTGCACCGCGTCGAGTGGAACGTGATGCAGTTCGAGGTCACAGTCACCATTCCGAGCCTGCCTGAAATAAGGCCGGAAGACTTGGTGGTGTCCACTCGGGCCCACGCTTTCTTGTCCGGTTGTGAGCTGGCGGCACAACATGCTTTGCTGCTGTTTGGGCACCAGCATCAGGTGCAGCTCTACGACACCCCGGCCACCTTGTTTCCACCACGGCCTGGAAATGCTATCTTGTGGTGGGACAGCAGGGCCTAGGTTCAGGACCCTAACACGAATGCCTTGGTTGACTATGGAAGGGCATCTGCTGACCTCATTGAGACGCTTGTCCACCAGAACCGCTTGGTGGCAACAGCAGCTCAGGCTCTAGCTGATCAGGTCAGGGGTTTGGATCATCAGGTCCACCACCTCAATGAGGAGCTAGTTGAGCAGCATGAGATAGTAGCTTACTTGGAGGACGACATGAATGAAGCTCAGGAAGTGATCGCTCAGTTGCAGAATCCTCCCCCAGCGCCTGTGCCTCCAGAGCTACCCGTGCAGGGCGAGTCGGGCCTGGACACTGTTTCAGGACAGCCTGTTGTGCTGAATGATCCTGACATGTCCGATGGAGAAGGCTCAGTGAACCAGGCGCCACCCCCTAATGGTGGAAACGATGGTTCCGATGACGAGGAGGATCCGGAGGAGCTCTACCCCGTTGACTCCGACTAGATGATGTTTTTAGGGGACTGACTCTCTTTTGTATCCATGAATGTAATCCGTGAATGGATGATGTAAATTGTTTCATGGATATTGTGAGATATGCCTCTAGTAGGTGATGTAAATTATCTCATGTATCTTGTAATATATGCCACTAGTATGGAAGAACCATCTATGTGAATATGCTGTTTTCAGCTTGGTGCAATCAGCTTGTCCTCAGTTTTACTCCTAGAAAATGATGTTTTTCAAGGGGGTCATGAATACCAAACTTGTGCACAATTTTGTGATCTGGGTGGTGTCAAAACTTTAGCTCTTTTGGAGCAAGACAACAAAAGTTATGCTCAATTTACTCTGACCCTGCTTGCTGAAAATTCCAGCAGGACAGACAGTTAGGAATTTGCAAATTTAACCTTCTTCCGATTGGAACCAGCTTGATCATCAAATACAAAAGATTTAGACAATTACATAAGCTCTCTTCTGGCAAAAGATGAGAATTTTTGGGTTAACAGAACTGCAGATATGAATTTTTGAATCTCATGTCAGAAATATGTTAACACCCCGAAATGGATTTTAGCAATGCATCCGATATCGGGTAGTTTCCTCATTCCCCTTTAGCAAGATTGAGGATGCGAGTACCACATGATGGATGATGAATTTTACTAACCTTGCAAGGAATCATTCTTATATTTTGTTAGTAAATTTGATCATCCTATTGTGTTGTACTTATAAAATTGCGTGACTAATGGGAGTTATGGATGAATGCAGATGTCGAAACATCCAGAAGGTGATGCCTTGCCTGCTCCGCCACCTCTGCCCACCAATATCTCGGAGCTATTGGCAATGCAGACGGAGCTTCTTCGGCGCTTGACCGAAGCACAAATGAATCCGCAGCCCAATGGCGGCCGTCACAATCAGCACCCTCAGGAGGCGACGTACTCGGACTTCACGAGTACGCAGCCACCTCTGTTCACCAAGATCGAGGATCCTCTGGATGCTGACGCTTGGCTCAACGTCATTGAGTCCAACTTCTCTCTGTTGGTGTCTCCTTGCTCGGATGCCAACAAGGCCCGCTTTGCCGCTCAGCAGTTACGCGGTCCGGCGCGCTTATGGTGGGATAACCATATTGGCATGCTCCCGGCTGATCACATTGTGACTTGGGCTGAATTCAAAACGGCTTTTCATGCTCATCATGTTCCTGCTGGTCTTATGGATCGCAAGCTGAATGAATTCTTGGCTCTTACTCAGGGAACCCGCAACGTGCTGCAATATGCTCAGGCTTTCAATCAGTTGGCACGGTATGCGGGCTATCACGTTGATACTGATGCTAAGAAGCAAGACCGCTTTCGCCGGGGCCTTAGCTCGAAGCTAAGGGATAAACTTTCCCTGATCAAGGCAGACAGCTACAATGATTTGGTGAACATGGCTATTACAAAAGAAGACAGTATTAATGCACACAAGGCTGGGAAGAAAAGGAAGGCCCCAGTTGGCCAATCTAGCTCTCCACCGCCCAAGTTCCGGTTGGTGCAGAAGGGTCCTGCTCAGTCTTTTCAGAGGGCCCCTCAGCCAGGGTCATGGATTATCAGGCCTCCCCAGCAGCAGAATCAGGGTTACCGTGCTCCAGCTCAGGGGCAACAGCCGCCTCGTCCTACCAATGCCCCCTGCTATAACTGTGGTAGGCCAGGTCATTTTGCTAGGGACTGCAAGCTTCCCAAGCAAGGTGGATACAATGCCCCAGCTCCAGCCAACAATAATAACAAAGGCAAGAAACAAGTGGCAGTTGTCCGACAGGGCAGACTCAATTTTACCACTATGGATGAACTCCCTGCTGGTGCTCCGGTGATGTCGGGTTACGTTTTATTCGATTCTGGAGCATCACATAGTTTCATGAGTAATAGAGTTGCTGCCAAACACAATTTCCCTTTTGTACATACTACTCAACAATATATCATATCTACCCCTGGTGGTAGAATAGGGTCGCATCAAATTGTGAGGAATGTGCCTCTCAAGTTGGGTAGTAAAGTATATGAGACTAATTTCATTCTCTTGGAGAATCAAGGGATAGATATTATTTTGGGTATGAATTGGATGGAAAATCATGGGGTCAATTTAGATATTTCTTCCCGTTATGTGGAAATTAATTCTCCAACCCATGGGGCATCAACACTAATTTTGCCTCGTCAAGAACTCAGCAATTCTTGTGCATTCTTTGCAATTGAAACCCCTTTGGAGAAGATTCCGGTGGTATGTGAATACCCGGATGTATTTCCTGATGATTTACCAGGAATGCCGCCTGACCGAGAAATTGAGTTTGTGATTGAATTGCAACTCGGTACAGCGCCCATCTCCAAAAGGCCTTATAAAATGGCACCCAAGGAATTAGCTGAACTGAAAGTCCAACTTCAGGAATTGCTAGACAAGGGTTATATTCGTCCCAGCTCTTCACCATGGGGTTGCCCCGCTCTGTTTGTGAAGAAAAAGGATAAAACTCTGAGGTTATGCGTTGATTACCGACCTCTCAATGCGGTGACTATCAAAAATAAATATCCTCTTCCCCGCATTGACGCACTCTTTGATCAGTTGTCTGGAGCCAAAGTATTCTCGAAGATTGACCTTCGCTCTGGGTATCATCAAATCAAGATTAGGCCAAGTGATATACCGAAGACGGCTTTCTCAACTCGCTATGGGCTCTATGAGTACTTAGTGATGTCTTTCGGTCTCACAAATGCTCCGGCGTACTTCATGTATCTCATGAATTCTGTTTTTATGCCCGAGCTAGATAAGTTTGTGGTCGTGTTCATTGATGATATTCTGATCTATTCCAAAAATGAGGCAGAACATGCTCAGCACCTCCGCATTGTTCTCCAACGCCTCCGAGATCACCAGCTTTATGCAAAATTCAGTAA
>CM014272.1:73292583-73331277 GCA_004135705.1 Alloteropsis semialata | reverse complement strand
GGGTGGGCCACGACCGGCCGCCAGCCCGGGGCCAAGCGCGGCCTAAGGCCGAGCCTCGGCCGTCCACCTACTCGCCGGGCCTGAGAGGCCGCCGGAGCCGGCCACCACCGGTCGGCCGAAGGCCGGACCGAGCTCTGCTCGGTTCTGTCCAGAGGAGGAAGACGGTGGATTGAATGGTAAGGAGATTAGAAGTTCAGGGGGTTATCCACGAATATTTTGGACCTATGTGTGATTATGGAATCTTGCAGGGGGTTTTCGACGAGAATCCGAGGACCTGTTCGTAAAGAAAAGGACCTGTCCGTGAACCTTTGTTTTCCCGAGGACCCGGATGTAAATACATATTCACTATTCACGAGTTTCTTTCTTTTGATTTCGGCTGAGATTCAATAAATCACTAAAAATCACAGAAAAATCGTAAAATCACAAACTTGGACTTTTTGGAATCCTTGAGAAATTATCTTTCCAGTGGTGTATCATATGCATGTATAATCTGTGTGAATCCTGATTATTTTTGAATATATGAAGATGTGCTTGAAAGGATGTTTATGGCTTTATAAATCATAGGAATGTGCTAAAAAGTCAAAACCACTTTTGTTGGATCTGTTGTGACCAGTGGAGTTGAATTGAGTATCTGTTGGCCACAGTTTGGGCATGATTTTAGTAGATTTGGATTTAAGTTGTTGCTAGCTAGATAAGAAATGTTAAATCACCAAATATTCTATACGACTCGGAAAAATCTGAAAAATTCACATAACATACCTATGGTAGAATAGTAGTTGCAGTAAAAATTTTAGCTGCAGAACATTTTTGTAGAATTTGTTATGATTTTCTAATTGGTGTTAAATGTGGGCTGTTAAGAAAAATAGAAAATAAATAGGTAAAATGCTGAAAAATTTCTGAAAAATAGGTTTAGCTGCCAAGAACATAGAAACATGTGTTCCTAAATTTTGGTTTCTGAAAATATAGTTTCTAGGCTTTATTTAGTAAACACTAGCTAGAGAATGCGTATTTCATAAATAGAATTCTGGATGGGAATGTAATCTTAGCATTTTGTGTAGCAACAGGGCTTACCAAATGATCAGTTTCAACCACAAGGACTCCATTGTACTACTAGTAGATTGTTCTAGATGCTTTAATTAAAATGGTGAAGTAGAGTAAGTCAGTAACCGGTCAAACCGGTGCCGTAACTGGTTAAACCGGTCCTGACCGGTCAGACCGGTCCCATAACCGGTCAGACCGGTTCCCCTGCTTTGTGAGCTTCTTAATTGTTTATATTCCATAAATGATTGCCCCGTGATGTATTAGTGAGTTGTTGCAGTTATTCTGTGATTGTTTCTCGTGCATTGCTGCATCTCATGCATCCGTATTTTCCTGTAGAGCAAACCCTTGCTGACGGAGTGTACGAGATTGAGGTCGAGTACGAGAACGAACAAGCTGCTGCCGAGCTGAATCTTGCTGCTGCACAAGACCTGAACCAAAGTTCGGAAGGGCCCAAGGCCAGCATAACCCGCTGTTAACTCTAACCCTCTTTAATTTGTGCCTTAATTTGTGCATTTAAGTTTTGAGGAGTTGAATGAAACTAATACTAGTATGTGTAGGTCGTTAGACTGCCATGCTTAATTAGGATCGGTAGAAGTCGAGTGATTGCCTGGTCACTCGCGAGATATAGGTTTTACTTTATTTATCAGTTGATCAGATTCGGCAAGCGGGGCTTGTGCGATATTCCTGTTTGATTGAACACCCCGCTTGCACAGAGGAATGTTGGCTAAGGCATTGGTTGTGTGGCGATGTTGGTCAAGCTTTTGAAGGTACTAATCGTATGCCGGGAAATATGGTAAACTGGTAAACCTAGTACTTGATTCAAACTGACGTCTGACGGGTTTTATCACTCCCTTGGGCGAGGGGTTGTGGCGAGTGTAGCAGTGGCCGCGGCACAGGTTTGCCTGGGGCACCTGGGGTCCGTTGGGGCGTGCACTCGGGCGGAGTGGTCCCCGATGGCAGATGGCAGGGAGAGATGGGAAAGGTTGCCTCATGAGGTCCTGGGTGTCTCTCACGGGTCGTGCGATTAGGTTGTCCCATGCATGGTAAAAATCAACTCGAGTTGTCCGTCCTTCGCGGTTACATGAAGTTGCTTGATCTCTTTTCATACATCAATGTCTTTGGGCCAAGTGGGGGAAAGTGTTGTTATTTGAGAAATGTTGATGATTTACTAATCAATTGTTTTTCGACACTGAATGTTATTGGATAGTTTGGCAAATCTAGAAATGGTTAGTCTCACTTTAAAACTTGGCTAAAATATTGAAATTAGGGATCAACTTGTAGACGCTTGTGGCAAAACAAACCCCAGTGCCAAAAAGCCTTGCATGTCTAGTATTTAACCTTGTCGGGTAAGTCTTGCTGAGTAATTAGTACTCAGCCTTGCTTGTGGCCATCTTTTTCAGATTATATGGATGGTTACGACCCTGTTGCTGCTTTGACTTGGCCTGGTGTGCTCCCTGATGGTTGGACAGTCGAGTGGGGGCCGTCTGAGTCCGACTCAGGCCGCGGGAATTAAATGTCATATGAGGGCTCCATGTGATGTTTGTGTAATCGCCGTGTAGACTTCCGCTGTTTATAACTCTGGTTTGTAATAACTAAAACATATGCACTGTAGTTGTATAATTATCTATGTGAACCTCGTGTTGTAAAATTTGCGATGAGTTGTACTGCCTGAGCCCATCTTCGAGTGGGGCTGCTGTTATTTCGTTTCGGTCGAGAGAACAAGGTGGTTTAATCGGGAAGGTATCCGACGGATTGCACGATTAGCTCGGTTTAAGGGCGTGGAGCACTGCTGTGATAGTGGGCCCATGCTTTTAAACCGGATTAATTGGGGCGGTCTGCCACACTTATTAAAGTATATACATGCAATGTTACATGATGAGTGTCACCATGGACACTATGTATGCAATATAAAGAAAATAATGAGAATATCAATTTCCATGTTAATCGTGTAGTTCAAATTGAGGATTCAGTAAAACACATCTAGAAGTACGATGTCCAACAGTGAATTATAATTTAGAACGGAGGAGGTATATTTCTATGCCATCAGTGAGAAGCGACATTCATTTGATTGAAATTATGCTTGCACTTGTGGGTTAAAAATAAGTTTGGTTCCCGAGCAAATCGGCTGCATGACGATGTGCAGCTAAGTTTGTTTTCAGTGATCAGTATGAGCTGTACATGGTCTTTATTTTTATTTTAATTTTTTGCTGAATTCCTTCTGTATTTTCGTCTTGCAAAGACATTTGTGACAAAATAGAACAAAGCTCATCAAAATTGCTCAAGAGAGACATTGGATAAGTGTCCTGATTCTAGACTGAAATTCCACGGTGCCAAGATCCACGAAATTTTGAGCAGCAAACCTCCATAACGTACATCTCAACCTTCCAATGGCGCACACCCTAAAGTTTGCTTCTCTGGCAAAGAGAAAGAAAACAAAAATTCACACCCTTGCTCAGCAAAGCAGATCTGGGTACAAAGCTCCCAAGTCCCAAGTAACCAATAGCCAGATAGGCTTATAGTGCCCTTTGGGTTTGTTATGACTCAAGTAAACACGCATAATTTGTGTAGTTATTCAAACAATAGCTCTATAAAGCATTGATCTCTTACATTTCGCGCGGCTGATGAGGAGCAGGCAAGAATGTAGCAAGTATACAGTGGTATAGGAAGATGAAGGTGAAATAAAATGAAAACTTAGCTTCATACAGTCACAGTGGCGGCTTCATCCAACGCAATAACACCAGGAAGCTCCTTTCCTTCCAACAATTCCAAGCTGGCACCACCTCCCGTTGAAATGTGGCTCATAACATCAGCCACTCCCACCTTCTCGACAGCTGCAACAGAGTCTCCACCTCCAATGATGGTTGTGACACCCTTGCCGCTAAGCTCCGCCAACTTCTTCGCAACAGCCTACATAAGAGATATAAGGGTTAAGTTTATTCCAACGTAACTTTTCCTCAGTTACATAGTGAAGCTACATCAGCATATTTGAGCAGAGCTTTACCTCAGTTCCTACAGCGAATTTGTCAAATTCAAAAACACCCATGGGCCCGTTCCAGATGACTGTCTGGGTTGTTTCCAGGGCTGCATTGAATGAAGCAACAGAATCTGGGCCAATGTCCAACCCCATCCAACCATCAGGAATCGCAGATGCTGGAACAGTCTGTAGAAAAATTCTATGGTCAAGTTTCTTCCTATGCAGAATTGAGAGACGCTGCAACTTCACTACAAAAGGTCTGCTGATTAGGAAAGGACAAGATGCAACTAACCTGGCTGTTAGCATCAGGGGCAAACTTATCGGCAATGACAACATCGGTTGGCAACATAAGGGAGACACCCTTTTCCTTTGCCTTGGCAAGGAGAGATGTGGCGAGGTCAAGTTTGTCCTCCTCAACCAGTGAAGAACCAACAGAAAGTCCTTGTGCCTTGTAAAATGTGAAGATCATACCACCGCCCAAAAGAAGGATATCACACTTTTCCAACAGGGATTCAATAACCCCAATCTTGGATGACACCTTTGAGCCACCGACGATGGCAGCAAATGGACGTTTAGGGCTTGAAACAGCTCCAACAAGGTAGTCAAGCTCCTGTGAATTCATTTTGTAGAATAATAGAAGGTTCAGACTGAACTTGAGGAGAAGAAAAAGGAATTTAAATATGATACTTTAGATAGCATTTTTCTTTTTGATACCGCCTTTCATAGTGTCCGTTGAGTTCAAGAATGGAACATAATAAACATAGAAAAGAAAGATTACCTTCTGCAAAAGGAATCCTGCAACAGAAGGCTTCAAGAACTTGGTAACTCCCTCAGTTGATGCGTGTGCCCTGTGGGCTGTTCCAAATGCGTCATTAACAAAAAGATCAGCTAGGGAGGCAAGCTTCTGTGCAAACTCTGGGTCATTCTTCTCCTCTTCCTTGTAAAATCTTACGTTCTCGAGGAGCAAAACACCACCATTGGGCAAGGCAGACACCTGTTTCTCGACTTCAGGGCCAATAACATCGTCGGCTTTTTGCACCTATTTGTGGGTACAGACATGGTTTAGTCAGTATAATCAATGAGTACATACCACAACCGATTCAGTTTGGAGTGCCAATGATGTACCTGAATGCCAAGAAGCTCAGACAGCCGTGGTACAAGGGGAGCTAAGCTAAACTTGGGAGTAACACCCTTAGGACGGCCCTGCACATCCATTGGAAAAAGGGGATATAATCAAAATTGGATGAAACAAACAATAGAAACAGCTGTCTCTGAACTAATATCTTAGTCCAGCAATCTTTCAGAGAAACTCAGTCAACACAAAAGGAAAATTTGCAACTAATAGTTCAGTGTGCAAAAACAACTCACATAATCTAACTGAACACTATCATTATATAAGTCCTGGCCTCCTACATTCGGCCGGCTTTTTGCACCTATTTGTGGGTTCACCCCGTTCGGCTGGCTGGTGCTGATTCTGGCTGGTGGCTGGTGCTGATTTTCTGTGAGAGAAAAGTACTGCTGGCTGGCTGGTGGCTGGTGGCTGGTGCTGATTTTATGTGAGACTGAAGTACTGCTGGCTGGTTCTGAACCAGCCAGCTGATTTTCAGTTTTTTCCCCCTTTTGCAGCTAACTTTTTTTTCTAAAAATTCTCTTTCGCCTTTGCAGTGCCCAATTTGCGATTGCCCAGAAACGAAAAATATGAAGTGCTAGTCAGTTATCTTGAAGATAAATAAGCTAAAATCACAGGAAGCAGAACCGCAACTGATAGCCAGTGTCCATATATTATTTCAGCAAAGCAAATCATGTTATCACAAACACCCGGATCCCATAAGTCCTGAGTTCCTACATTGTCTATGCGTGCCAAGAGCATTGCTTCACCAACTCGGATACGGGACGGCAAGGCCGGAGGGCCGGAGACTCACCAAGTGGCTGGAGAGGATGACTTTGGCGCCCTTGCCGATGAGGTACTGGATGGTGGGGACCGCGGCGCGGATGCGGGTGTCGTCGGTGATGTTCTGGTTCTCGTCGAGCGGCACGTTGAGGTCGGCGCGCACGAAGACGCGCTTCCCCTCGAGGTCCGCCTCCGTGAGGTCCCCGACGCTCTTCTTGGCCATGGTGGCCATGGCGCGGGTCCCGCGCGCGGACGACGCCTGCCGGCACCGCGACGCGACGTGGACCGCGAGCCGCGCGTCGACCGCCGCGAACGCCAGCGACCGCGCCGGCTGGCACGCCGCCGCGAGGCCCCCCCTGCGCAGCGGGGTGGCGGCGGCGGCGGCGGCCCTGGTGGCCGCGAGGGCCGCGAGGGAGAGCGAGGCCGGGGGCGCGGCCGCTGACGCCATCGGGGGAATCGGGAAGAAGGCGGCGGCGGCGGGTTGAGGAGGAGCTGAGAGGGAGTGACGCGGGAGGGGTCAGGGGGCTTGGGGTCGTAAAGAAAGAGTGCTTTGTGGACGAGAAGGACGGGGAGGGGGATTTGCTTATCGCTGGCGAGAGGTCGGGACGATGGTTCCGGTGGTTGTGTGGGGGAGGAGGCACCGAGACGGCGGTGATCGATCACGGCGATGGCGACGTGTGGGGGTTCGATTTCCCCTGTCCTTTGTGTGATCTGGGATCGCCGTCCCCTCCCCAAGTCCCACGCTCGCTTTGGAAAGTTCAAATCACTCGTGGTGCCCGTGAGCTCGGGCAAGACGCAGATCACATCACTTCAGCCGTTGAGCGGAGGAGCCAGACACTGGATTTGTCCCAAGCATATTCTGCCATCTGCCAATCAACTGCCAGATCTCAGTTCATTGAAAAACTTTATATTGATGTTCTGTGCTCTACTGCTCTGGTACTGGAATGGACAATGGACTTCACCGCAGGCTTGGCTATTACAGTAAAAACTGCAAGCTTTTTTATTAAAAAAAAAGACTAAAAAAACTGCAAGCTTGGCAAATACAGTAAAAACTGAGATATTGTCAGCACTGTTTTTTTTTTGTTCGGTTGGCTTATCAGCCACCAACCAGCAGTACTTTTCTCTCACAACAAATCAGCACCAGCCGCCAGCCAACCGAATAGACTGATTGTCAGCACTCAGCAGTCAGCACTGTTTTTTTTTTTGACCATCAACATTGTCAGCACTGCTGGTGACTGCGGGGGTCAACGTCTTCAGGTAAACAGCTGCAGCTGCAGCACACCACGAAAGGAAACCTTGAGAATTTTTGTTCTGGACAAAGCTAGTGCGTCACTGGCTCACTGCCTCACTGGACACGGCGGAGGTGTTTGTTTCAGCAGATGAAGGGCAGCTTGGCGTGCTCGTCGCTGCAGTAGAGGCCGGGCTGCTGCGTGTACCCCTGCTTCGACAGCAGCTCCCGCGCCCTGACCACCAGCTCCCGGTTCGTCACCGCCGCGCCGCGCTTCCTCCCGTTCCCGGCGAGGATGGCCTGGATCGCGTTGCTCAGCGCGCCGTACGACACGCCGTCGGGCGTGGTCGCGTCCGCCGAGGTCTCGTCCGTCTGGCACCCGCTGATCAGCACGCCGTTCCGGGGCAGTACCCGTCTGCCCGACCCCGCCGCCGCCGCCGCCGGCCCCGCGTACACCTCCTCGACGCTGTGCACCTCCTGCTCCATGGCGGCGCTGAGAGCGTGCGGCTGCTCTACGTCCTTGTCGTCCAGCAGCTTGCCGCCGTGCTGCTCGTGCCGGAGCTTGCCCACCATGACCTTCACGAACCTCTTGATCTTGGGGCTGGCGTCGTGGCCGAAGTGGTGGAACAGCGTCGTCCGGATCGACCCCACGCCGACGTCGTGCCTCCCCGTCTTGTCCTTCAGCATCTTGATGAACGTCGACAGCGGCAGCGATCGGTTGGTGGTGACGCCGGCATTTGTGGCCGTCTCTTCTGCATTGGTGTCCGGCTCCTCGCCGCCATTTTGGCCGCTCTGATGGCGGGCACGGCGGCGAGGGAGGTGCATGATCCTTAGGAGGAAGGTGCACGTGCAGACCCCGGTCCCGGAAGCGGAAGGAGGCTTCATATCTCGGTCCCGATGCTGGGCTTTGTTCTGCTTGGTGCTGTTTCCAATCTGCTCCTTGGTCTTGTCGATGAGGCCGCCGCTGTGGCACGAGTCCGACACCATGGTGAAGAGGCAGCCGTCGGGGACCTTTGCTACAAGCTCCGTGAAGTCTTGATCTGCAGAGTATGCACGGGAATTAGAATGATCGCGACGAGAGAGCTCGATTATCAGCTGGGGAGAGAGGCCCCCACCTGGATGCATTCATTCATAGCCCAGCCGTTTGCATACTTTGCACGGGGAGGTTGGTTTGCACCTGATACGTTGCCAAAAATGAAAGCTATGCAAGCAACCAGCATAGACAAACCAAAGTGGACATAATAGGGGCACATGTCCCCCACCCCGTTAGAGTTCAATGGATTTGAATTCTACTTCGAGAACTACTGGATACACTCTAGCAACAAAGGCAAATAAAAGTTCAGGGTAGCGGAGTGAAAAAAAACACTCAGGATGTCTGATAGCAATAGAAAAAAACTTAGAAACATGACTTTAGTCTCTAGATGGTGCTACTCTACTCACACTGTTCGAAAATATAATATTAGTTTTCTACTTAGCCAAACTTCTTAAAGTATCAAATTAAATCCACTATGCCACATATGTTTTGATAAGTATTTATTTTTTATATTGAAGTGTTAATGTTTTTTAGTCAAAGTTTAACTACCGAATCAAACGACCTGGAAGTACTCTTAGCTTGTAATTTTCATAGCTCGATAATCACAAGAATTTGTAAGCATTACTTCGCTCAAGTCCTCAACAATTAAGGGGGTGTTTAGATTCGGTGAGAAACTTTGCGAAATTTACTGTAGCAATTTTAAATCAAAGATTATGAGGACTAAACATGATCTAATTATAAAATTAATTACACGGATGGACAGGAAATCGCGAGACGAATCTATTAAGCCTAATTAATCTGTCCGTAGAGATTGTTTACTGTAGTACGACATTGTCTAATCATGACCTAATTATGCTTAATAGATTCATCTCACAATTTCACCCGAGGGTTATGAAATGGGTTTTATCAGTTATTCACATTTAATACTCCTAATTGATATTCAAACATTCGAACTTACTGTAGCAATGAAAAAAAAGTTGCCGATCGGCCTAATAATATCGACGCTGGCAAGAATACTTCTCAGCTATTGCTTCTGGTTTCAGTCAACAGTTCAACCTCTCCATTTTAGAAATTTTCAAGTCCCCCATGGTTCGATTCGCTGAACGCGTATCTCCAAGATTTTCAATTGAACCGAAGAATATATCCTTTGATGACCTTATCATACACTCAGCCGAAATTCCATACCCCGAAACGTAACAATCAGATACAAGCAGCATGCCTCGGAGCGACATGTTCTATCAATTTCAGACAGAAACTAGCAACAAAGTGCTCGGTGCGAGTAGGGAGAGGGCACCAACCTTTGATGAGGTTGAGGTCGCAGGGCACGATGCACTCGTCGTACCCGGTGTCATCGTCCTCCCCGGTCTCGGCGGGCAGCTGCAGGCCGTGGCCGCTGTAGTGGAAGAAGAGCGTGTCCCCGGCGCGCGCGTCCGCCACGAGCCGCTCGAGCTCCCGCCGGATGTTGGCCCCCGTGGGCGGCGGCGTGGACGGGTCGGCGTCGGCGAGCACGCGGATGCCGGCCTCGTCGAACCCGAAGCGCTCCACCAGGCACCGGCGCATCCGGGACACGTCGTTGAGGCAGCCCTTGAGCTCCCCGTCCGTGCCCGGGTAGTTGATCCCCACCAGCACCGCCCGCTTCTGCCCCATCGTCGCGTCTGCCCGCGACGACGAGGCGGTGGCGATCGATGCCGCCGCCGGCCCAGCCACGCGCTTCTCGGTCTCAGCGGCAGCAGCGGCTGGAAGGAAAGTTTGGTTGGTATGGTACGGCGACGAGCTGCCCAACTGGCGTTTTTGCCTGGCACCTCGTGCTGGCTGGTGTCTGGTGGAGCTCCTGACTTCCTGAGTGCTGTCGCGCGAGGTGCTCATTGCCTCCACCACCGCCATTTTTGTATTGGCTGGTGCGGGTCAACGTCGGCTGAAGTGGCCGTGCACTAGGGAAGCAATTGGATCGGGTTACTCGTTCTTCTTTTTTTTTTTGGAACATATGTATAAATTGATTTTGTTATCAAATTTGAAGTGAATCACCAATTGAGTGGAACTAATCCATTAACCCGTGCTCCTGCACGGGCTAATATTTTTAAAAGCTATTATATTTAAAATTATTTAAAAATTAATCTCCTATCTAATAATCAGAGTTATTTACATACTACTCTTTCATTTTTGTCAATACTTCAACATAATGCTCATAAAGATGTGTACATGCATAGCAACACACGGGCAAGCTTGCTGGTACATGTATAAATGGTCTAAATGTTGACACTCATGATGTGTATATACCTTAACTTATTATTTCTATGTTAACAATGATAAATTATCGTAATTTAGAATCATATATCAGTTTACTTTTGGACTTTCGGTAGAATACACATGAAGACAATTAGATTAAGATTTAGGTGTTTAGTTTAGGTTATCTTTAATAACAACATACGTGGTAACTTAGATACAAATTTTGAATGTCATTTTAAGTTATCCTTTATAATGGTATGCATGAGTAAATTAGATAAAAATTATGGGATTAATTTAAATTATTTTTTATAATGACATAGCTCGATAATTTAGATACATTTTTAAGATTTAGTTTAGAATACTTTTATAATGATAGTGGTGGGTATCTTTTTAAAAAATATAATAGACCAATGACTATAGTTATTAGAGTTTACATGATTGACGTTTGTGATTTTTGTGGGAATTTCTAGGATTTGTCTTTTTTCTCGCGTGTCTCGTGATAACTAATGTGGAGTCTCTAAATAAAAAAATTAAGGCTACATTTATACCAAACTCTTATGAGCTATCTCTCATTTGTTTAAATATTCAAAGACAATACCTATATAGATATATACTTATTATTTTTATCTGATTGTGATAGATCTTTGTTAGTAATTACTCTATAATATTTTCATACACAACTATAATCTTTAAATTTTTTACTTTGCATCACATGTATGCCTTGAGTTTTTTTTAATGAACAGTAAATTTGAACTATAATTTTAACGTAGAATTCTATATTGTTGTCACTTTCCCTATATATTTATAAATGACAACACACATTATGCGTATATACTTTAATCACTATATAATATACCAATAGTGTATGAAATACATGATTTAGAATCTTACATTGGTGTATATTTTTAATTAATTAAGGTGATTTGGATTCCAAAGTAGAATTACCTCGTGCTATTTTTAATAGTGACATATATGGATAATATAAATATAAAATAGTTAATTTAAGTTATTTTTTAGGTATTCATAGTGGGTAATTTATTTGCAAATTTATGAGGTTATTTTAAATATTATTTATAATGACATAGTGGGTAATTTTGATGAAGATTAGGGGTTATTTTGGTTTATTTTATATAATGGCAGAGATGAGTAATTTTGATATAGATTTAGGGGGTTACTTTAAGCTATTTTTATAATGACATAGGTGGGTAAGTTTTTAGAAAATATAATAGATCTAATGGCTATGATGATTTGAGTGTTCCAATTGATGGCCAGATGTTTTGCTTTTCTGTGAGAATCTCTCTTTTTCTAGAGTGTCCACCTAAGATCCTAGGTGGCTTCATCTAGAGGCTTCAAAAGAGCCTCCAACTAGTAATAGTAAGATAAGATGGTTTGGTTTATCGAGTCAATGTACTAGCCGAAGGTGGTTGTGTTTGGTAGGTTCAAATGTACTGGTGTTTTCCATCACCAATTAGATTAGCATTGACACAGACAGTACTCTTAATTGCTGATCAATCATGTGAGCAACCATCTACTTTGTGACCCATCTTGTGATTTGACAGTTCCATGTATGTTTATAGTGGTATTCTCAGGAGGCAACGTATCAGGTGCAAACCAACCTTCCCGTGCAAACTATGCAAACCTCAATCTGGACCACATGATCTTGATCCAAGGGGGCGCGTAGAGAGAGGTGGGAGGGGGGATTTGCAAAAGTGATCTTGCTGTGATTAAGGGTGGGCGGTGATTTTGCAAATCCCCCCTCCCACCTCTCTCTACGTGCCCCCTTGGATCAAGATCATGTGGTCCAGATTGAGGTTTGCATAGTTTGCACGGGGAGGTTGGTTTGCACCTGATATGTTGCCATTCTCAGGATATGCCATCGTGCGCACTAGCCATGAAGAAATGCAGTTTTATAAGTTAAAGTGGAAACAACTTTGATAAAGCTTGAAACAAATTTACTGATTATATGATTAAATTCAGCCTCACTGAATGATTATGCTGTGCAGAACAGTCTCATCGCCAAGTTCAACAAGCATATAGCCGCCACAAACACCACAGAGAGTAACGATGTACAAATAAAGATTGCAGTCCACACCACAGGGCGCAACCGATGCTTCAGCATATGAAAGGCAAACTGGCATGCTCATCACTGCAGTAAAGGCCGGGCTGCTGGGTAGTGACCCCCTGCTTGGACAGCAGCTCCCGCGCTCTGAGCACCAGCTCCCTGTTCGACACCGTCCCGTGCTTCTTGCCGGCGAGGATGGTCTGGATGGCGTTGCTGAGCAAGCCGTAGGACACGCCCTCCGCCGTGGTGGCGTCCCCCGAGGTCTGGTCCGTCTGGCAGCCGCTGATCAGGACGCCGTTACGAGGCAGGGGCACCCTCGCCGCCGTGCCGGCGTAGACCTCCTTCACGCTGCGCGCCCCATGTTCCGAGGCCCGGCTGAGCGCGTCCACCTGCTGTTGCTCCACGTCGTTTGCCTCCAGCTTGCCGTCCTGCCGGAGCTTACCTGCCATGGCCTGCACGAACCTCTTGACCTTGGGGCTCGCGTCCTCGCCGAAGTGGCGGAACAGCGTCGCACGGATCGTGCCCACGCCGACGTCGTCCTCCCCGGTGTTCTCCCTAAGCATCTCGATGAACGCCGAGAGAGGCAGCGACCGGCTTTTAACGCCGGCTTCGGCTTGTGCGGTTACCTCTGCCTCCGTGTCCAGCTCTGTTCCGGTGCTCTGGCTGTGGCTGCTCTGCTGGGAGCCACGGCGAAGGAGGTGGAAGCTTGACTCGAACACGCCATGGACGATGCCTAGGAGGGAAGCGTGGAGAGGTGGCCGCGTTTCTTGCTGTTGCTGATCCGGCTGCTGGGATTTGCTCTGCCGGGTGCTGTTCCCAATCTGCTCCTTGGCCTTGTCGATCAGGCCGCCGCTGTGGCATGAGTCTGAGACTATGGTGAAGAGACAGCCATCAGGGACTTTTGCCACGAGTTCCTTGAAATCTTGGTCTGCAGTTCATACAAGAAAATTAGCGCCAACTTGCAAGGGTGTGAGTCAATTATAATCAGAGAAGCAAATGGCACAAGCAGACTGTGGTAAAGGGATTAATTGGGATTTGGGCAGGCTGCCACCCAGTTGTGTCTGGTCTGAATTATTTGTGAAATGAAATGTTTAGTGTTTAGTTCAAATTTATACTAAATCCTAAATGTTTGTATATGAAATATGACCAATGGAAAACGGCTTTTATGCTATTCGCTTTTGGGCGTCCGGCTCTACCGGCTTCAGTAGGCAGCACAGTTTCGATCTTAAGTTTCCATTTCAAGAGCCCACCACCATATAACCGTATTGGTTTGATCTGCTGAGTCCAATCCTACACTGACATTCGTTTCAAAAAAAAAATCCTACCCTGTCGGGGGTAGACCCCCAGGGGTACCCAGCAGACGGATTGGCCCAACCAGCAAGGGGCGGCCCGATTCGAGTGCAACTGGGCCGGTTTGTCAGACTGGATGGCCCACCACTCGGGAGGCCCACCAGTCGGGCGAACCGGATGGGCGCGACGGCGCGCGCAGCAAGGAAAGAAGACGGCGTATCCCGCAAGAAGCTCGGAGATCAGGATAAACTAGCCGGAATTATAGGAAAAGATATCTGTAATCGTTATAGGATCGAATCCTTGTATTTCGGGTAGGTTACGATCTCTAGCCGACTTGTAACTCAAGGCAGCCGGACTATATAAGGCGCCTTGAGACCCCCCCTCCAGAACACGATACAACCCACGATCATACACAACATCTACGAAACCTAGGACAGAACCCAACTACGGAGATCCTTCAGGAACTTCATACACAGCAATACAATCACCCCCAACACAGGACGTAGGATATTACGTCATCTCGACGGCCCGAACCTGTTCAATCCTTGCGTCTTGTGTTACCATCGGCTTCTGATCCTCGATCTGTCCCTCAACAAATCAACCACGTAGGCTACCCTGTGTGGACTGCCGGGTCCAAACATCCGACAGTTGGCGCGCCAGGTAGGGGCTGATCGACGAGATCAATCTACAAGCTTGATGGCAGATTCAACATCAACTTCGATTAATTCGGCGTGGCCTGGCGGCTGTTCGCGGTGCCGCAACAATCGCCGAGTGGAAAATCGGCTCTGCTGCACGCTGCAATCCTGGTACATGCAGATCAACACGAAGGATCGCGACAAAGAGAAAAAGCATCCCGTGCGGTAATCAACTACGTGCAACCGCGTGGTTATCGACCATGTACACACGAGAAACAGGGAACCTTCTCCTTATATTTCATTAATCCCTTGGCTATAGTAATTTTTTTAGCTAGTGATAGCTATCAGATCGTTGTTTCCTAATATATACTTGCTTCTTTCGTGTGTGCGAGGGATCTCGGCGAGATGGCCATACATGTATGGCTGCACCTTGCGCCCATGCGGACTCGTCCTACACACGGGTGCCTGCAACTACAAGACGCAGTACCTCACGGAGTGCTTCAGGCTTGTCCATCTCCACGTTGACCTGGCCCCTGGTTCGATCTGCAAAAGCTGCCATGCCGAGAAGGCTAGACACGTCGGAGCACGAGCCTGATGCATCTACAGCTGCCGGACTGCCGCCGGAGGAGCCATCCGTCAGTTCGCTTCTGGACGAGTTCTGTTCGCCAACTCGCCGACCTCACCGTCTATCATCCACAACAAAAGATCGCCATGCCCGAGGGCTTGTCAGCCCACACGCACAAGGATGACGTGCCGACTTCTTTCCCCCAGACACGAATCAAGCTAAGTCATACTTTAATACATTCACAACATTTTTCAGTAACCGCGTATCTCCACATATATGTCTCCATGATCATCGCCGACTACCCTTGGTTTGTTCCCGACTGCTTATACAGCCCGAGCGCTACACGAGCAGTCGGGCTACACCCAACGGATGCATATTGCATTTTTCTCCATCGTTTATTTCTTTTTCCACTCTTGTACAAGTCGCTAAAGTACTTGGGAAGCACACGCCTTAATCCGTGAAACCTCGACTCTTCCGTACGCCTACGCTTCTACGCGTGCATGCGGCCCAACTCCCTGCGCTATGGACTACGGCTATCGGGGATCAGGTGCATAAACGTAACAGGATAACTACCCGAGGAAATTAATAGACTTAAAGAGTTGGAAGTAGAAATTCTATTACATACAGCGCCGAATGTTTTTCTCCAGAATTATTATTTGCTACACCATATACTACCTATCCTTCATATCTTCATTGCAGGGCACAAGTTTGGATCCCGAGCTTGCTTACGCTCGGGGGCTGGACCACTCCGGCATCGCCGCCAGCTGAGTACTCGAGTCAGTCAGAACTCGGGCTGGTACTACACTCCACGACGGTCGCTAGCCGAGTGCTTTGCAGCACTCGGGCTGGCGCTACACTCCACAAGGATCGCTAGCTGAGTGCTTTTGAGTACTGGGCTGGCGCTACCGCATGACGAGGAAGACGAAGACTACTCGGCGTGCCTCGGACGGCTTGACTCGGCCCTCGCGCTCGGGGGCTGGGCGCCGCGACGACTACTCGGCGTGCCTCGGACGGCTCGACTCGGCCCTCACGCTCGGGGGCTGGGCGCCGGGACGACCACTCGGCGTGCTCAGCCCTCACGCTCGGGGGCTGGCGCCGGGACGACCACTCGGCGTGCTCGGCCCTCACGCTCGGGGGCTGGCGCCGGGACGACCACTCGGCGTGCTCAGCCCTCACGCTCGGGGGCTGGCGCCGGGACGACTACTCGGCGTGCTCGGCCCTCGCGCTCGGGGGCTGGGCGCCGCGACGACTACTCGGCGTGCCTCGGACGGCTCGACTCGGCCCTCACGCTCGGGGGCTGGGCGCCGGGACGACCACTCGGCGTGCTCGGCCCTCACGCTCGGGGGCTGGCGCCGGGACGACCACTCGGCGTGCTCGGCCCTCACGCTCGGGGGCTGGCGCCGGGACGACCACTCGGCGTGCTCGGCCCTCACGCTCGGGGGCTGGCGCCGGGACGACCACTCGGCGTGCTCGGCCCTCACGCTCGGGGGCTGGCGCCGGGACGACCACTCGGCGTGCTCGGCCCTCACGCTCGGGGGCTGGCGCCGGGACGACCACTCGGCGTGCTCAGCCCTCACGCTCGGGGGCTGGCGCCGGGACGACTACTCGGCGTGCTCAGCCCTCACGCTCGGGGGCTGGCGCCGGGACGACCACTCGGCGTGTCTCGCAGGACTCCGCCGGCCCTCACGCTCGGGGGCTGGACGCCGGGACGACCACTCGGCGTGCTCAGCCCTCGCGCTCGGGGGCTGGGCGCTGGGCGACTGTCGGCGTGTCCCGCGGGACTCCGCCGGTCCTCACGCTCGGGGACTGGACGCCGAAATTAATGCCGGATGATTTAGCCAGATGCTCCTTGACTAACCCTTGGACCGATTCCTTCGGAATCGCTTCAAGGCTCGGGGGCTACGGCCAACGGACGCACCTCGCGGCGCATCCGTTGATTGTCTGACGACCTCAGAAGAAGGCTACTAACCCTTGGACCGATTCCTTCGGAATCGCTTCAAGGCTCGGGGGCTACGGCCAACGGACGCACCTCGCGGCGCATCCGTTGGTAGACAGCTTTTTTCTCTCCAGTATCACGCGGTTTCGCTTCCAACTGCAGCAGGCTCGACGCTCATCAGACAGCACGACCTCGCCGACTTGTCTCTCAACCACGTACTACTCGGGGGCTTGTCGGGGGTAGACCCCCAGGGGTACCCAGAAGGCGGATTGGCCCAACCAGCAAGGGGCGGCCCAATCCGAGTGCAACTGGGCCGGTTTGTCAGACTGGGTGGCCCACCACTCGGGAGGCCCACCAGTCGGGCGAACCGGATGGGCGCGACGGCGCGCGCGGCAAGGAAGAGACGGCGTATCCCGCAAGAAGCTCGGAGATCAAGATAAACTAGCCGGAATTATAGGGAAAGATATCTGTAATCGTTATAGGATCGAATCCTTGTATTTCGGGTAGGTTACGATCTCTAGCCGACTTGTAACTCAAGGCAGCTGGACTATATAAGGCGCCTTGAGACCCCCCTCCAGAACATCTACAACCCACGATCATACACAACATCTACGAAACCTAGGACAGAACCCAACTACGGAGATCCTTCAGGAACTTCATACACAGCAATACAATCACCCCCAACACAGGACGTAGGGTATTACGTCATCTCGACGGCCCGAACCTGTTCAATCCTTGCGTCTTGTGTTACCATCGACTTCTGATCCTCGATCTGTCCCTCAACAAATCAACCACGTAGGCTACCCTGTGTGGACTGCCGGGTCCAAACATCCGACATACCCTGACATTTTGTGGTCCTAAATATAAACGATAATTACGCTTTGTTAAACCTCTTTCGAAGAAAAGTGGATGAATCTTAAAGCAATGTTTACGAATTGACAAACCCAAAACTTACTATCAATCTGATATAGTATCAGATGCAAAAGGCGTACGCAATTACCGTTTGATTCCCAGCTAATGAGTTCAGACCGAGCTAAGAACAAAATAAAAAAGGAGCCCACCTTTGATGAGGTTGCCGTCGCAGGGCACGATGCACTCGTCGAACCCGGTGTCGTCGTCCTCCCCGGTCTCGGCGGGCAGCTGCAGGCCGTGGCCGCTGTAGTGGAAGAAGAGCGTGTCCCCGGGCCGGGCGTCCCCAACGAGCCGCTCGAGCTCCATCCGGATGTTGGCCCCCGTGGGCAGCGGCGTGGACGGGTCGGCGTCGGCGAGCACGCGGATGTCGGCGGCGTCGAACCCGAAGCGGTCGATGAGGCAGCGGCGCATGCGGGTCACGTCGTTGAGGCAGCCCTTCAGCTCGTCGCCCCTGCCGGGGTAGTTGATGCCCACCAGCACCGCGCGCTTGCGCCCCATGGCGGCCTGCCCCATCGCCCTCCGCTCTGCCCCGGCACGCGGCGCTGGGGGATCCGCGCGCTAGCTCTTATGGTGTTGGCAGCCGGCGTGCCGGAGTGGGAGTCGATCGATCGGGTCGGTGCCGCGGCGAGTTGTCGCGTCCATTGGCGTTTCGTCGGCGCCGATCTGGCAGCTCGTGCTGGGGTTGGTGGAGCTCTGGGCGCGAGGCGGTCATGGCATTCCTCGACATTTTGAATTCGCTGGTGACGCGGTTCAGCGTGAGAACATATATACACGAGAGCGAGTAAGACATGCCATTGTTGGGGGCTTGGGGCCAATATATTTTTGTACTTGTTCTATTGGAGCAGAATGTATAAATTATTGAAATATACACTCAACTTGTTGATTCTTTTTAAAAAGGCAGCCAGAACTAGTTATCGAATTGCAAGTAAATTTGCAGGCATCGGTTGTGGAAGTAATCCAGTCACATTGCCGTGGGTTGTTTTACGGCAGCCAACTGAACTTCATTGCAGTTTTCATTGAAATAAATCCGTCCGTATCCAAGTCTGAATATTCAGTGGCCAATACTCGAAATCAGATAAATGTGACACATATATTCATATCTTATCCAACAAACTAGCACTATCCGTATCCGATTCAAACCCGAGAGGAAAAAAAACTATATGTATTCATATCAACAGACATAGTTTACACCCTAGCCATTCCTGTTTATTTTGGTCATATGATCCCAACAATGTTTTGTAAAATCCATGCAAGCTATCTGCTCTAGCTTCCAATAATTACCGTACTATCCTGCAATGGATATTGACATAACTAACATGTCAATGACAAATGCGGCTTTATAATCTCTGGGAGGAGAGCAGAGTTTATTGTTTCTAAGAAAACTTAAACCAAATTTACTGATGATGTGATTAAATATGGCAACGTATCCTATGAGAACTCAATTCCTGTGAGAACTATGAGAACTCAAATCTGGACCATATGATCTTGATCCAAGGAGAGCGCGTAGGGAGAGGTGGGAGGGGGGATTTGCAAAATCACCACCCCCTTAATCATACTTTTGTAAATCCCTCATCCCACCTTCCCCTTGGATCAAGATCATGTGGCCCAGATTTGAGTTCTCATAGTTCTCACAGGAATTGAGTTCTCATAGGATACGTTGCCATTAAATATAGAGAGCACCCCAGAGAACGTTATCTTGTCCAGAAACAAATAATTCATTCCCAGATCTCAACATAATCGCAGCCACAACCCCACAACACTCCACAGATAGTAATAATGTACAAAGATTGCAGTCGACAGACATAACCAAATGCTTCAGCATATGAAAGCCACACCGGCGTGCTCATCGCTGCAGTAAAGGCCAGGCTGCTGAGTGTACCCTTGCTTGGACAGCATCTTGCGCGCTTTCAGCACCAGCTCCTTGTTGGTCACAGTCTTGTGTTCTGCGAGGATGGTCTGGATGGCGTTGCTGAGAGCGCCGTAGGAGACGCCCTTCGGCGTGGTCGCATCGGCTGAGGTCTGGTCGGTCTGGCACCCACTGATCAGGACGCCGTTGCTCGGCACCCTAGCAGTCGTCCCTGCATACACCTCCTGCTCGCTGTGCACCTCTTGTTTCATGGCTGGCTCGAGCTGTTCTTGCTTTCCGTCCAGCTTCGCTTTCAGGAATTCCTGTGCCAGAGCGCCCATGAAGCCCACGACGCCGCCGTGCTGCCCCTGCTGGAGCTTGTTCAGCATGACCTTCATGAATTTCTTGATCTTGGGGCTGGCATCGTCTCCAAAGAGGTTAAAAAGTGTCAGGCGGATGGAGCCTACATCAATGTCATCCTTCCCCGTCTTATCCTTGAGCATCTCGATCAATGTCGAGAGAGGCAGCGACCGGTTCTTGACATGGGCATCTGCTGCATCGATGTAGCGTGGCTCCTCGTCACCATCGTCCCCGCTCTGCCGGTGGCCACGGTGCGGCAAGTGGATTCCTTGAGACTCAAACACGTCCCGGACAGTCTCTTTGAGGAATGCACGGAAGCCAGTGCCAGAATCAGACCGCTCTTCCAGTTCCCGGCGTTGGGTCTGGTTCTGCTTGGTGCTGTGCCCAATCTGCTCCTTGGTCTTGTCAAGTAGCCCGCCACTGTGGCAAGAGTCAGAAACTAAGGTGAATAGACAGCCCTGGGGGACTTTTCGCACAAGCTCCGTGAAATCTTGGTCTGCAGTGCATAAAAAGAACATTAGCTACATCTGTACTGCTATAAAGGGAGCATTCAAGAGTCAAAACATGAACTTGGCACACTCTAATCAGGCATATTTGTTTGCTGACAGGTCTTCAAAGGGATTTTTTTTTTGTTTAAACTGCCACATTTTTCACAACTGTCAAACCATTAGAATGATTTTCAGGAATTGCATTTTCAGCTTACAGTATTTACAATGACGTATTACTATGGTAATTTTTTACTACATAATACGGATCCAAATAGAACCTCATTTCAAACATCCAAATGCTGGGTATGAATAGACTGTAGACAACTGTAGTATTGGCCAGTATTCTATCCATTTCTGAATGCAAAAATGTTCTATGCAATATGAATTCGTAGTCACGCAGGAGCCAATCTAATCATGCACTGACATTACCACAATGCTAACTTGGTACAATCTGATTGTGTCCTTTTCAAAATCCCCAGTATCCCACCTATACCATTCTATCCCCATTTCTCAATTGTCCCTATCCAGTATCCACAATGACAGCAAAAGGCATGAGGCACACAAGTAAATCTCACCTGTGATGAGGTTCATGTCGCAGGGCACGATGCACTCGTCGTATCCGGTGTCGTCGTCCTGGCCGGTCTCGGCGGGCAGCCGCGTGCCGTGGCCGCTGTAGTGGAAGAAGAGCAGGTCCCCGGGCCGCGCGTCCCCGACGAGGCGCGCGAGCTCCCGCCGGATGTTGGCCCCCGTGGGCTGCGTCCCGGAGCCGTCGTCGACGAGGACGCGGATGCCGGACTCGTCGAAGCCGAAGCGGTCCACGAGGCAGCGGCGCATGCGGGCGACGTCGTTGTGGCATCCCTTGAGCTCCGCCTTGGTGCCCGCGTAGTTGATCCCCACCAGCACCGCGCGCTTCGCCCCCATCGGACTCCCTTCCGGATCCGAAGGCGCGTCGATCGGCTCTGCTGGCGGCGGCGAGGCGAGGCGAGGCGACGCGGCGGCGCGGTGAGACGAGGCGCGGGGCGTTCGAGGAAGACGATGGTGGCTGGTGGGGCTTCGGACTTTTGGGTGGGGACGCCGAGCTGTCTATTGGCGTTCCGATCTGGCAGGTCGTGCTGGGTTGGTGGAAAGAAAGGACGGTGGGGCCATGAGAGATCAGAGTTGGTCATCGCTGTCCGCGTTTTCAACGATGTGCCGTCGGGCTAAAATAAACGTGTTTTTGTCTGCATGTGTTGTTTGTCTAGCGGGCAAAATTGAAAAAAGAAAAAAACATCTCACCTGCCATTTGGAATTTGAGATTCCACATGTTTTGATGCGAATCCCCACTCTGCTCAGTCTGCTGGATTTTGTTGGAAAACCCTCCCAGTGCACATGTGCTTCATCGATTTCTATCGTCAATTTGAAGCTGTCAATGTGGTTATTGTCTAAACGGTTTCTCCCTCGCGAGTCGCGACACATGACCAGAGAGCCGCCACCTCTGGTCTCCACCGCACTTGGTCCCCCTCCCTTCCAACCTCCGGCACATCGCCGGAGGTGCCGGAGGTTGGAGGAAGCGGGGATCCATCCTTTTAATAGTTTTTATTAGATTGAGTCCAAATTAGGGTTAGCATTTCTTCATGCCAAATTTTTTGGTATTGAAGATTTGTTTTCTCCTCCTCGTTATCGGTGACGGCAAGAAAGTAGGGTGGACTTGGTCTATCCATGGCAACTCCGGTGAAGATGATGGCGGCAACTATGGCGTCATCAACCTTCTCCGTTTTGTTGTGGCTAGATCTGGCCATGATGAAGGACCGGTGATAATAGATCCGCCCCTCGAAACCATTACATTTGGTTTTGAGTTGTGAAGATTTGGGTCGGTTTTTCTTACTCTTCGGTGGCAGAATGAAGAAGAAGGAAGACACAATAAAGAAGATGAAGATTATGCTCAATTCCACCTACAGGAATGTTGGCCGCCGTTCTTGGGGCACATGAAGCCTGTTTGCTGAGTGTATGCCTGTGCGGTCATCTATATGATTTTTCATACAGGTTTGAAATTGAGATTTGGAGCTATATGTTGCATTAGTGCCATAGAGATGAAAAGCGGTTTGTGACTGCACTTGTAATATTTATATTATTGGAGGAAGCTGATTCGGCGGAAGGGGGGCAAAGGGGCCCCCTCCGAAGCCTGGCATCGAAGAGGTAGAATGCCTTGCTGGATCAGTCCAATAAGCCTGAAAATGTATTACCGAGTTAGAGAATTGCTGTTAGACGGAACAATGGGGGTGGTTACAGGACATGCTTAGCCAAAACACCGAATGGGTCTCATATATGGGTTGGATCTGTTGGAGACAGCCTTATAAGACCAAACCTAACCATCTTACAACTTAAAGAACATTATGTCCTCATAAGAGAGAAATGTTGAAGTCTTAGAACATAAGAATCCAATTATTGTTGCATATAAATTTGCAGCAAAATTTCAACCCTTCTTGATTCCTAAGATAAACATATCACATCAGAAGCTCACAATGCATTTGATGAGATAACTTTCAGCTACCTGTAAAAGCTACCTGTAACTTTTAGCAGCAGTAGAAGAAGAAAAGCACCACCGTGCGAGCGAAGCGATCGCCGATCGGCGGCCGCAGGAGAGGCAGTGACGGGCAGGGTCAGCACTCAGCAACAGGCACCAGAGCCCGAAGGCCGAAGCAGAGTGCCCGGAACCACTGCCGCCGGCGCTGAAGTCCTGGCCGACCGGCTGGTCGCGAAAGTGAAACGCCGGCGAGAAATGGTTCCCAGGCATGACAGTATGGATTGGATCCCTTCGGTTGGCGATGTTCAAAACGTCCTGTTTCCATCGGTGCTACGGGCTTGGCAGTGGAGAAGTAACTTCAGGATCGGGATCGCTACGAGCTTTTAGGAACGACAGGTCGACAGCGTCCTCCTCGACGTTATCCTTGACTGTCTGTTTGCTCCCAGCGTTCACGGTTCTTCCGTTGACTAATGACTAATTGTCGAAGAGGGTACAGCGTTTTATGTATGCGCGCGACCACCACGACGACTACACTGAGAAGTTTGATATATAGTGGTGGGAGAGCAGGCAGCCATGTTAGATCACGTCGATAGATTGGAATTTAGAACATTCTGCGTGCGTGCGTCTACTAGATAGTAGATACAGGTCAAACCAAAAAAATATGTGGGGAAAAAAGACGCTCCCTTGATAAACAAAAAAACTCACGAAGTCGCGAACTCGTGAGGTCGTGATGGACTGGCCCAGTTTCGTGGTGAAAAAATCACGATTGATCCTGACACCACCTAAGATCCCAAATTCCTATTCTTTTTAACATGTCGATTAATTAACATACAGCGAAAAGAAGCCTAGTTGATTTCGAAAATGATAAGTTGATGATAACGGTCGCTGTCTATGGAGAAAAACTCACTCTGTCACGCACGATGCACATGGACATTTTTCTTGAAACTAGACCGAAGACAAGGTACACAGATAGTCACAGACACACGGAGACTCACGAGGCGGCGCCGCTCGGGTCGATCGCCGGCGACTTACTGCAGCAAGCCATGCGGTATCTTGGGCGTGCTCATGCAGCTGGACGACGCGGACGCCGGCGACGTGGGGAAGGAGAAGGACGCGCGCCCGCCGTGCGGCGTCACCCGGGACGACAGCGACCGGCGCCAGTGCGAGAAGGACGTGGACGACGCGCTCGGGGCAACGGCGGCGGCGTTCCGAGGCGGTGCCGCCGCCGCCGCGGACGACGTGGACGCCCTCCTCGGCACGGCGCTCCCGCCAGGAGCCCCGGCGGACGACGGCGACGCCGGCCACCACGTGGAGAGGGAAGCCGAGGCCCGGAAGGTGACGCGCTGGGACTGGGACGACGCAGCAGCGGCCGGCGCGTCGGGCGCCAACGCGCTCCTGCGGCGGCTGGCGCTGCTGAGCTTCAGCGCCGGCGGCGGTGGAGGAGGCGGCGGCAGCGGCTTCTTCTTGGTCTTGGAGAGGCTTGGCAGGCGGAAGCACGTGCACTTAAGGACGCCGCCGCCGCCGCCCGCTGGCTCGGTTGCGCGAAAGCGCACCTTATAAGGCCGCGCGTTGCTGGTTTGCCGAGGGACATTCTCTCTGGCAGATGCCATTGGTGCTGCACACGCACGGTGGTCGGAAGGAACACGAAGGATTGTTCTCACAAGCTTGACGAGGCTCATATATAGGGAACCGAAGATGCTCTTCGTTCTTCCTCTCTGTTACGAGAGAACGGACCAGAGCTCTTTTTCGTGTGACCGTGTCTTCCCTTTTTTAGGCAAAAATATCCAGCATCTGAACGGTTTGTTATTTGCTTGATTGTCGTCTAGCTAGGACTAGGAGGAAGTGGCCGGCATGCATAGTGCCCTGGGAAGCTGGAAGCCGTTGAAGAAGCGGAAATTGCTGCGTTCTAAAAAAAAAAGAGGGGAAATTCCTGCGTGCATCACCGTTGAAAATGGCACAAAAACGTTGGAATGAAACGTTATTCAAAATCATGCTTAGAAGATTATATTTATGCAGGTAATAGTCTACATTCATGTAAATATTCAAGTTCAAACTTGATCAAATTTAAAAGATATTTTTTCGTATCTTTTAATCTTGATGATCGAATTTTGCAGTTCAATTTTTTCATTCATGTAGACATGACCCCTCCCACAGATATAGGCAGTACTTTCTTAAGACTTTTCAAGTATGTTTCCTAATAAATTTGATACTGTCTTCGCAAAAAAAAAATTGATACTGTTTCTAACATCTGTGCTGCTTTGATCCTCGTTTCGCCTTGGGATTCCTATGGAAAGCTAGCATTTGGTTTACCGAAGTTTACAGACTACTTACAACTATGCGAAGTTGCGAACAAATCGGCGTTCCAGTCCCTTTCTACATCGTTCTACCACTGCAACTTGTAGACAGGGAAAGGTTCAGGGCTGCGTTCTAGAAGACTAAACGCATGCCTATCGACAAAATCGCATAATTTTGCTTTGAGTTTGATTATCATGGATGCAGTTTCTATTGTCTAATCTGCTCCGATCTCGGAACAAGTCGCTCCTCAACGCAGCAGCACTAGTAAATGACTGTGTGATCAGCCAATGATTATTTCGCGCGCGACAAATGTTGGGCAGTGGGTTGGCCTTTGGATAGGACGACGGAGCTTAAGCATGGACATAACTGGGTGGCGCACACACTCCTTATGAGCTGGATGCACTTCGCTGCCGGCTCGTTCAGTCATTTGTTGTGGTGGCATGTGGCTTACGCGCCCGTGCGGCTTGTTTAGCAGTGTAGACGTGTAGTAGTCTATGGCAGCTAGCTCGAAATACTTGTGTACTGCACAATCGCTGGACACTACTGTATTTTTTTTTGTCTCCTATAAATCATTTTGCGAGGACCAGAGGGCCCTACGTAGTTTTAGGCCGTCAGCCCATCACACGCAGATATACGGGCTGAAATCAGAGAATACCAGAAATAGACCAAATACAGGCCCACATGCAGCAGGCGGCTGCCCTTACGCATCTGACACACCAAAACTAGCCCAGCTTTCTTTTTAAAAAACTAGCCCAATTTCGCTAAAAAGCCCAGCCCAACTTATAATATTCTATTTTTTTTTGTCTGACACCTTCGAATTCGGCACCGCGAGAACGGAACCCTCGCACCGTTTCATTTTCCCTCCCAAAACGTTCCCCAAATCTCCAAATCCACGCTCCCTCGCAACCACTTCAACTTACCCCGCAAAATCCCCCAGCACCGGCCCCGCCAGAGCCCTCTTCTTCGCCGCCTCGATTCCGCCTCTGCGCTCGCCGAGGGAGAGCGGCGAAGTGTCGGGCGGGCGTCGGCAACTGGCCGGGTGACCTCGACCTCGCCGCTGGGCGGCGGCGGCGGCGGGCGCCGCTGGGGAACCTCGCAGTCCCCCCACTTGCTGCTCCATTTTCGAATAGCGAGATGGCCATGGAGACCTCCCCGCCGCAGTCGCCTGCGGCTGCGCGGACGCCGGGTAGGGCGGGGAGGCCGCGGCTTTTCATCAAGGAGATGGTCCTCCGCAACTTCAAGTCCTACGCTGGAGAGCAGCGCATCGGTCCTTTCCACAAGGTCTCTCACACTCACATCATTTTCTTTTCAGATTTGGGAACCCTAGGGCAAGGGGCAAACTTTCTATTGGTGTAACGGTAACAAGTTGTCACCATATGAATCCCAGAAATCCCAGTGAAATTTCTATAGCTAGGATCGGTTTATTTGTTTGTGTGTGCAGCTTTAATTTCAAACCCTAGTCTACTGTTGATATTTAGTGTTTCAATTCTATCAAACTCTGTTTTAATTGTACTATTGTTCCAGATAATCACATTTGATTGTTTGCGATATGTGCCGCCAAAATAGGATTTGTATTTCTTGGAGGGCAGGTTTGCCATTCAGTTTTAGATTTTGTTACATTGCCATTCAGTTTTAGATTTTGTTACAAACTCATGGTTTAGCTTTCACTTGCTTAGTACCTTACCTTGTGAAAGATATGACGCTCAACTAAAGTCATGGATCCTTAATTTCTGCAGAAAACTGTAACATTGCATATAAAAAAGCAAATGAATCTGAATTTAGATTCAGTAAAGTAATACCAATTTTTCACAGGATGCATAATGTTTTGGGTCTCGGTCATAATATGATTGGGCCCTGATCGTGGCCCCTCGTGAGGAGTTCTAGTGTATGGGGTTGGGTTGTTTCATTCTTTTAAACATGCATGTCAGTAAAGTGTTTCTAGGGTGCATTTGTCGGTGTATGTAAGACTCCTTTCTTTTACTAATGCAATGATGCACAGCTCTGCTGCGTCTTGGAGAAAAGAAATCATAATATAAGAAACATTTTTATAGCCAAACAACAAGCTAACAGTTGCTCTTCTGGATATAAAAAATTACATGCTAATGTCATGGATTAATGTTCATGTTCAATAACATCAACACCATTCCATTATTTTTTCACTCCAAATTTGCTTATTAGACTGTGATTAGAGACAAACAATAGACGATTATTTCTTTTCTTGGTTGCAGAGCTTCTCAGCTGTTGTTGGGCCAAATGGCAGTGGAAAGAGTAATGTCATTGATGCAATGCTCTTTGTGTTTGGCAAGCGTGCAAAGCAGGTTGGCATTGTTGCTTCATGTTGTTTTTTTTATTTATTCTATAGTTATCACTACATTTGTTATTTGATCTTTTTTTTGAGATCACATTTGTTATTTGATCTGACTGGCAGATTTTATGTTATTTGTTATATGTCAACAAATCATCTCATTTGTTATAGCCTATCCAATGGTAGATTCTAGCATGTCATTCTAAGTTACCCCAGTAATTTAAAAGGTTGAGTAATATCCTGCCATTTTCTGTGGGTTTGTATACGAGTATCTTCTTAAGTATTATCTGAAAGGATTATTCTAGAACCCAGCACATTGATACTTCAATAATACCAATCCTCTGGATGGGCAGTAGTCTGGGTTTTGTAGTTGACACTTTAAGATCCTTGTCTATACTAAGTGGGTCCACTGCTTTCTCATTAGCTGTTATAACTTGGATTAACCAATCGTCCTATCCATTTGCTTACTTCCAGTCACATATTTCATTACTGACTAGTTATTCTATTACCTGCAGATGCGCCTAAACAAGGTCTCAGAGCTCATACACAATTCTTCCAATCATCAGAACCTGGACAGTGCTGGTGTTTCTGTCCATTTTCAAGAAATCATTGACCTGGTATTGTTTGGGGCTTGAGTTGATCATTCCACATTTCTTATTTGCAGTGACATGATCCTTTTCCTGTCTCTGTGACTGTAAGCAGGATGATGGAAACTACAGAGCTGTGGATGGTAGTGACTTTATTATCTCAAGAGTTGCTTTCCGTGACAACACCTCTAAATACTACATAAATGACCGGGGAAGCAATTTCACTGAAGTAACTAAATTGTTGAAGGGCAAGGGAGTGGACCTTGATAATAATCGCTTTCTCATCCTTCAGGTTTTGTGCATTCTTCACATGTTACACATGAATAGCACATATGATTCAAGTGTAGTTTGGAGGTTACTGTGAAATTTGGTTTTATCATTTACATTTCCTCCTGTATCATATAGCTTATTTGTTTAATCCTGCATGAATTTATTGCGCATATATGTTTCTTCTTTTGTAATTGCATAACTTCTAAGGTGGGCACTGTACAGGGTGAGGTTGAGCAAATCTCCCTAATGAAACCAAAAGCTCAGGGTCCACATGATGAGGGATTTCTAGAATATCTTGAAGACATAATTGGGACGAACCAGTATGTTGAGAAAATTGAAGAAGCTTACAAGCAGTGAGTTCTGTACCAAATTTTTAATGCTTCTTGTTGTAACTACTGATTTCTATCTATTTTTCAATGTTTAAATTGCTTACCTTGTTATGGATCCGTTAGACTTGAAGCGCTCAATGAAAAACGAACTGCATCAGTGCAGATGCTAAAATTGGCTGAGAAGGAAAGAGACAGTTTAGAGGTGCTGATCTGAGTCTTATTATTCACTATCTTTGTCATTTAACAGTTGGACACTACTGATGGAGTTATTTTCCTATAGAGTGCAAAAAATGAAGCTGAAACATACATGCTGAAGGAACTTTCACTTTTGAAATGGCAAGAAAAGGCAACCAAGCTAGCTTCTGATGATGCTATCTCACATGTTGCTCAGTGTCAAGAGAATGTGGCAGATCTGGAAAAGAATCTTGCCTCTGAAAGGTTATTTGTTTGCAGATGGACAGTGATTTATCTTTTTACGCTACATGTTTTCTGAATAAGCATATTGGTTATAATTCAGGGAGAAGATTCAGCAGAATTCTCAAAGTGTGAAGGAAATGGAGTCTATTTATAATAAACATGTCAAAAGGCAAGAGGTATTGTCTCAACTTACTGTTTCTGTAACCTAAACTATGAGTTCATTTATTTCCTATATTGAAGGTTAGCAAAAACACGTTATTTTTTACTGGACTTTGCCTTTATTTTTCTTTGTTCCTTTTATGTCTTTAGGACCTCGAGAATAACATGAAGGCCTGCAAGGATCAGTTTAAAGAGTTTGAGAGGAAAGATGTAAAATACAGGGAAGATTTAAAGCATCTTAAGCTGAAGATCAAGAAGGCGGAGGACAAAGCCCAAAAGGTAAGACTCAAATGGGTTCAGTTGTAAGTAATATAGTTGAAGCAATAAAGACTATTGTTTCACCTACATTTTAATATACAGGATACATCAAAACGTGATGAATCAACAAAAGAGATGGAGGAATCATCCAATCTCATTCCACAGCTGGAGGGAGAGATACCCAAATTGCAGGAGCTACTTAATGAAGAAGAGAAGGTGTTGGAGCAGATGAAAGAATCATCTCGAGGTGAAGTTACCCTACGTTGTTCCTGTTCGTTGAATTATTTTGTCATTTTGTGTGATAACAAAAATTTTCCCTTCTGTAACTACAGAAGAAACTGAGAGACTCCGTGCTGAACTTACTCAAGTAAGAACTGAACTTGAACCATGGGAAAGTCAAATTATTGAGCATAAAGGAAGGTTAGATGTTGCATCTGCTGAGAAAGAATTGATGAAACAAAAGGTAAGCCTCCTATACACCCTGCACCATCTTTCTTCTAATTGGAAACAAGAAGACCTTTGTCACGTCCATTGCACTTCACCTATTGTTAAGCTGTGGCTGCCAGTTCACCTGTAGATTTTCAATTCCTAATTATTTTTGCCATTCTGATCTCGGTTTACATTGTCGGTGTACAAAGAAATTAAGAATTCTGCATCACATTGACACTGCAAGAATTTTAGAAACAAATTTACTTAGCCTTTTAGTTTGTTTCTTTGAGCCATCAATTAGATATGGTGTTCCAGTTTTTGCTCCATTGCATTTAAACTTTATCTCCTGTTTTCAGCATGATGGAGCTCAAGCAGAATTAACTGATGCTCAAAACCAGATGGAAAGTATAAAGGAGAAAGTTAAAACAAAGGATTCATACATTGTGGAGCTTCAAGAAAAAATAGAGAAACACCAGATTGAAGCATCTGAAGCTCGAAAAATTGAACATGTAAGTCACTTCCAGCTTAATTTTACCATTTATCCCCTCTGGAACCATTAACTTTGGTTGTCACTTATTTTTGGTGTATGCTGAGTCTCCATTATCTATTGCTCGCCAAATTTATTGCAGGAATGCCAAAAACAGGAGGATTCACTGATACCTAAGGAACAAGCAGCAAGGCAGAAAGTTGTAGAGATGAAAGCCACGCGGGATACCGAGAAGAATCAAAGCACTGCTCTGAAAGCAATTTTGCAAGCTAAGGAATCAAATGAAATACAAGGCATTTATGGACGGCTAGGTGATCTTGGTGCAATTGATGGTAATATGTACTCTCTCTCTAACCACGAAATAAATGATGTCGTAAAATGTGTGATGCACAACTGTTGTAGGTTTGACAGCATATTTTAGGTTCAATACCTGGACTGAACATGTTAAACTATTACGTGCAGTTTTGCAATAAATAATAATTTCTGTACCAATAAACTTCTATAAGTTCTTTCTATACTTGGTGCATTAAAATTTAATGTCTTGCTCTTCAGTTTTGACAAATCTCTGTGAGTAACTTTTGCTTAACCTGTTTAGAATGAGACGGAATGGGCTTTACCCAAATGCCATACATCTGAACAGATCCGTACAGTGAAATGCTTTTACCCCAAGATGAATGCAGTACATGTGGTTGTTGATCCACACTTCTACAATATGCTAGATGGTTCTGATTTTGGTAAAAATAATTAACCACAAGTATCTGCGTTTTGTTTTTGCAATGCCAAGGCCAGTGCTTGTATCTCGATACGAATGCCGGGATTAGTATTTATGTGTGCCAGACTTTGTTAAACCCCCCATGTCATGGCCACCAAGATGTAGGAGATTATTGTATTTGCTATAATCCAAGAATGTCATTATGCAATTATACAGTAGTTCTGACTGAGAACCTGGTATGAGTTCATTGTTAGAAGCATTTCTTTATCTTAATTTTATTAGCAACTGTGCTCTGCAGCAAAATATGATGTGGCCATATCAACAGCAGCTGCGGCTGGGCTTAACTATATTGTTGTTGAAACAATAAATTCGGCCCAAGCATGTATTGAGTTGCTACGCAGAAGGAACCGTGAGGAAACTGTAACTTGTTTGATCCTGGTAACACTCAATTTTCTTCTTATGTGTTATTTTGATTCAGTATTTTTACCTTTAAATTTCATTGTTGTAACTGGACCCCTATATTTTACAGGAAAAACAAACACATCTTCTTCATAAAAGTAAAGAGAAAGTAAAAACACCTGAAGGAGTTCCACGCCTCTTTGATCTGGTAAAGGTTAAAGATGAGAAGCTGAAGTTAGCTTTCTTCCATGTCTTGGGCAATACTGTTGTTGCGAATGATCTTGATCAGGTTGATCCTTGAATTTTTATTATTCTGTTATTTCCTCCTCAAGAAGCTGCTTGTAATTGTTATTTACTGTGCTATCTTTCACAAAAGTATTCATTTGGCTCCCTTATAAATTCAAAGCGACTGTTATTTTTTATGCATCCTATTCTATTTCCAACAATGATTGCTGCTATTTTTTTCAAAACAGTGACAATAAACACATGTGTTTGTCAGGCTTCGCGAATTGCATATAGTGCACCGAAGGAGTTCCGACGGGTAGTTACCCTTGGCGGTGAACTTTTTGAGAAGTCTGGTACCATGAGTGGTGGGGGTAAAAGGGTACAACGTGGCATGATGGGAACAGCTATCCGAGAAAGCTTTTCTGAAGAGGCTATTAAAAATGCTGAAAATGAACTTAACAACCTAGTTGATGAACTCAACAGGTTGCGTGAAAAAATGAATGATGCCAAAAAAAGCTATCGATCCATGGAAGAAGCTAAGTCCCGTCTTGAAATGGAACTAGCAAAAGCTAAAAAAGAGGTGCGTAAACAATCTGTGTTCTGCCTGCCTTTAAGTTGATTGTATCTGGAGCCTTGGTCTGATTATTTGATTATGATCTTGTTTTCTCTTTTGAAATAGGTTGAGAGCATGAATGCACAGTACATTTACAATGAAAAGCGACTAGATTCCCTGAAAGCTGCTTCACAGCCAAAAGCTGACGAGGTTCGCAGAATGAAGGAACTGGATGGCATCATATCTTCTGAGCAAGCTGAACTAAATAGACTCACAAAGTGTTCGAGCAAACTTAAAGATCAGGCAAGCACCTATACATAGCTTATAAGTCTCACTTCTACTTCCAGACCATGTTTATCTACCTTATGTCTTTTTTCTGTCATTTGCTAAAAGAAGCAAAGTGTCCAATTTCAGAACTCTTCTGTCTGAAATATTTGTGAATGCATCTACCGATATTTTTGTACTTGCCTGTAGTTCCTAATGGAATCTTGGTTTGCCATAATTATATTAGGCTTCAGAACTTCAACAGAAAATTGAAAATGCTGGGGGGCAGGTGCTAAAGGACCAGAAGACAAAAGTTGCCAACATCCAATCCGTAAGCATATGGATTTCTGCTTGTATCTGTTTCCTTTTTCTTTTTGGTAGCCTGTTTTTATGGTTTCATTTCTAAATGTCAGGAACTTGACAAAACAAGCTCAGAAATCAACCGACACAAAGTTAAAATTACTTCAGGTGAGAAGTTGGTGAAAAGGTTAACCAAGAGCATTGAGGAGTCCAAGAAAGAAACAGAAAAGCTTCTTGCTGAAAAGGAGAAAATGATGTCTATTTTCAAAGACATTGAGAAAAAAGCTTTTGTTGTTCAGGAAGAGTATAAGAAAAATCAGGAGGTATTTGTATTTGTTCAGTTGCATTGCGCTCTAAGGCTGGGACCTGATTATATGCTCTTGCTGACCTTTTTTCTTTGTTTCATCTTTTAGATGATAGACAACCATAAGGATGAGCTCGACAAAACTAAGGAAGAATACACCAAAGTAAAGAAAGCACTGGATGAACTGAGAGCCTCGGAGGTATGTAACTTACACACTGTCAGGTGTTAGGGTCTTAATTAATTCTGCTGTATTGTTTCTTTCCACAACCTTATCCATTTTGCCATAAAATAGGTTGATGCTGAGTACAAATTGCAAGATACAAAAAAACTTGCCAAGGAGTGGGAAATGAAGGTGAAAGCATTCAAGAAAAGGCTTGATGACATTCAGGCAAATCTTGCCAAACACATGGATCAGTATGTATAAATGCTATTATTTTCTTAACTTTTGTGACATGTATGTTTTCTGTTGTTTTTTTAATGTTTTGTCTTTTCAGGATCCAAAAGGATGCTGTTGATCCTGAGAAACTTAAAGTAACTCTAGGTGATGAACGACTCAATGATATGTGTGACATGAAAAGGGCAATGGAGATGGTGGCATTGTTGGAAGCTCAGCTTAAAGATTTGAACCCAAACCTGGATTCCATAGCAGAGTATGAATGCATGAGATACTGTTGGCAAAACATTTTTGTATCAACGACTTCATTCTTTCCCCTGGCTGAACCAGGTACCGCACAAAGGCTCGGCTGTACAGCGAACGTGTTGATGAGCTAAATTCTACCACTCAGGAACGTGATGATCTTAAAAAGCTGTACGACGGGTTAAGGAAGAGAAGGCATGTTTTTTCCCCTTAATTATACTCTGGGGGCCCTTGAGTTTCAAAAGTTATGTTTGCCAATTTGTGTATCTTACCTGCATTTATATTGTTTTCAGGTTAGATGAGTTCATGGCTGGATTCAACATAATATCTTTGAAACTGAAGGAGATGTACCAGGTACTGAATACATATGGCATCATATAACACCTGCACCTCTGTTTAACTTTATACGCACAGACCAGTAAGGCAAAACGGCATAGAAATACAATGAGATTAAGCTTTGCTCTTTCATTATTTTTTGATATTGAGGGATGGGTTGGGAAAAGAATGGAATATTGTACTCATAATCTCATTTGCCATGTGTCTGAAACAAGTCTGAACAAAACCAATCTACACTGTGGTGGTCAAAGGGGATAGAATAAGAGAGCCTGGTGACTTTAGCAGACAATTTTAACAAGGCTGTGCTAGCATTGGTTTTGTCTTACGTGGTGTTGCGCTTGTTGAAATGAATTTTTGGTAACAATATGGTGTCAAAATAACTCCAACTCCTTTTGGTTTCAGATGATTACTCTTGGAGGTGATGCTGAACTGGAACTTGTTGATTCCTTGGACCCATTTTCAGAAGGTGTTGTTTTCAGTGTGAGGCCTCCCAAGAAAAGTTGGAAAAATATTGCCAATCTATCTGGTGGTGAGAAGGTACTTTCCATCCTTTTAGATCTGTCAGAATGTTCTGTTACTTTTGTTTAATGGGCAAGGATGGTACCTGAATTATTGTCCTGTGTTGTTTTCACATGATTTTGTGATTGTTTATAAAAATGAGTTCCGCCAATGATGTTCAATAGCAATTGATATATTGTAATATATCTGTCTATTTTCTTATGGTAAAGACACTATCATATAAATTCCAGATAGAAGCGAATGCTCAGATATAAAACATCCCATCTCCCGCACTGATTAATGCCTTGTCAACAACTATTCATGTTACTTGCATGTGGTTCAAATTTGTATCCAAGCTTTATTTAGTGTAAAGTATACAGGTAATCCTCCTGTCTCGCGGATACTAATTGGCATTTAACTTAGCACTGGATGTTCACTTCTACCTGTCACATAGTTGTTTTTTTTTTAAACTATACAGCGGGGGAGGCCCCCCACAGTGGTAAGATATATTAATAGGTAAAAAAGAACTGTACAAGGACTAAAGTTCAAAGGGCACCTCAATGCCCAAAATGGAAAAAAAAAAAAGACTTCAGAAAGACCCTCAAGGGAGGCTGAGAGCTATTGCTAAAACTAATGCTGTACATAGATTGCTTGAAGTTGTAGCACCAATGCCTGTCTGGAGTAGTATTGTTTTTGAAGTGCCTGTCGTCTTGCAGACACTCAGTTCTCTGGCTCTGGTGTTTGCCCTTCACCATTACAAACCTACACCCTTATATGTTATGGATGAGATTGATGCTGCGTTGGGTAAGTCCTGCGACCATCCTCTTTTCTAGTACTGCCTGTCACTCCAAGAGATTTGATGCCATTGTCTCCTACAGACTTTAAGAATGTATCAATTGTGGGACACTATGTGAAAGATAGGACCAAAGATGCCCAGTTCATCATTATAAGGTACTTACTCATCTGCTAAGTTTCCAATTCTACGAATGCAAAGTGAAACTTGCCTCTGAAAAATATGTTGTGGGCAATGTAGATTCACGTGTGCCACTCTTATTTTGCAGCCTGAGAAACAACATGTTTGAACTAGCCGACAGGTTGGTTGGTATTTACAAGACAGACAATTGCACCAAGAGTATAACAATCAACCCTGGAAGTTTTGCGGAGAGCATGGAGGCAGCCTAGTGTTGTGCTGTGTGAGCTTCAGCTAAATGTCTTCTTTTAGTGCCTTCGTGGAACCGAGGTTCCTTTGGCATTGTAATCTGCCATGCAATTTGCGTAGTTTAATGCTATGTAGAGTTATGATCGAGACATTTGGTCACCTGAGATGTGACTAAATGTATATATAGGTATTTGTATGTTAGAATTGAGATTTGGGAATGGATCACTGTGCTAACTTGTTCGATCATTTCGTTTCTAACAGCTCGTCCTACCCCACGTTAGTTTTCCTCGTAATATTTTTGGAATCCAATTTAGAAGTAGATGGACACAAGATGTCGAGGCTAGTTTCGATGATGCTTGGTCGTTTTTTGCTTCTAATATTGTTTGTGTGCTGTGACCTTGTGAAAGTAACTATTACTCTAGAGAAGTGCGGGTTGAAACTCGTGGCGATATATTAAAAAAAAATGAAAGTAATGGAATATTTTTCATTTGTAGCACCACTTAACCTACCTTTTTTCATTTCTACCGTTAGTATGTGTGATTTACATGTGGCAGACCTCATATGTCGTCACCTATCTTTGTGTTATGTCGCCTAATGATCATGGACAGGCTCAGTCTGTATGTGTAAAATGTCACTCTATCCTGCACCATGCATAACTACAAAACGCCGATTCAGACCACTGCTGTTAGCCAGTTTGTTTGAAAATGATCGTCGGTCGTGTTGGTGCCCTACTTGGTGCCTGCACCTAACAATCTTCATTGAAGATAAGATTGATCAAACGTCACGATTCATCCACAGGAACACGTACCCGACGTGCTCCGGCGGTTCGATTGGTTCGACTGTGGAGTTGGCGGTATAAAAAGGGAAATATATACATACAAGCATCCAAACAAAACGCTACAAGGAGCACCAGTAAAAGCGTGTCTTCTCTTTGGCGAAAGAACCAGCAAAAAGCGCGCCGCCTACTGTGCCGACGAGACACCAAGCGAGGAAATATAAAGATGAAAAGCAAGAACAAGAATGAGATGAGAAAGGCGAGATTTTCCTTAAATAGGTATATATACAGCCGGACTCATGTTCTCCGCTTCCCCCTTGTTGATTAGCCTCGCTACTCACTTCTACAACCGGTCTACCGCGCCCCATGATCCATCACCATGGTCCCGCGCCCGATGCTGATCTACTTCCTCTACTCCACGTGCGGTTTCATGGAGATCACGACCCGGACAGCAGCGACGGCGGCTCGTTGAGGTCGAACGGGAGGGCCTTGGGCCCCGTCCGGAGCTCCAGCGCCGTCGACGGCTGCGACGGGGCGAGGTCCGCGGCCGGGCGGGATCCCACTCCCACCACCGGCGGCGCCACGCCCTGGTGCAGCCTGGACGACGGGAAGTAGACGACGTGCCACGGGGACGGGTGGCCCATGTCGAGCCCGCCGTAGTGGCAGTGCGCCTGCGCCTGCACCGCGTTCAGCGGCACGCGAGAGTGCACCGGCGGCTCCCGGCAGCGGCCGCCACCGCCGCCGCCGCCGAAGTTGAGCCTGGCCTTGGAGCCGCGCAGCGCGACGGCGGCGCGGTCGTAGGCCATGGCGGCCTCGACGGGCGAGTCGTAGGTGCCCAGCCACACGCGCGTCTTCCGCCACGGGTCGCGGATCTCCGCCGCGTACCGGCCCCACGGCCGCTTGCGCACGCCGCGGTAGTGCGCCTCCACGCGCTGCTGCTGCTGCTGGTTATGCTGGTCCCCTCCACCGACAACCACGCCTCCGACAACGAGGCCTCCCGCCCTCGCCCCAGCCCCACCACCGTCCCCGACACCGCCGCCGCCACCGTGCCCTCCTCCTCCTCTCATCATGTCCCACTCCATCTGCATCCCCACCGCTCCTCACACACACAAACACTCGGCTGTCTGGGACGCGAAGCTGCTTGCTCGCTCTTGCTTGGTCGTCTCGGCAGCGGCAAGCGGCGAGGCAGCGGGGGAAGCGGGGAGTAGCAACTCTTATACTGCTGCCGGGGGAGGGGGGCGGCCAGGGCGCCGCGCACAGTGGCTGGCTGGCCGCGGCTGCGCTTACTAATGGCCGCGCCTCGTGAAACGGGGAGGGAGGTTTCTGGGCCTGCTGGGGCTGGGGGCTTTGAGCCTTTGGGGCTGTCGCTGACCGCACCCGGCCGCGCGCACGGCGTCATGAATCGGCCGCCGCGCGATTTGACGCCACGCGGACCCCGCGTCCCCGCCGCGACTGGTCTCGCTCGTCGTCTAGTCTACTGCTACGGTGCTACCCCGCCTGGCGGCCGTGACGCCAGCCCTACCGCACCCAGCACAGCGGCTGCCAGCAGCAGAGCACGGACGCCTCGTCCAGTCGTCCTGTCACCCCGCACCGCACCGCCCTGCCGTACCGCCGCGCCTGCGGCACGCGCGGCCGCGGCCGGCACGACGGGGAGGACGACGCGAGCCCCCACCGGGAACGCGGACCGAGCCCCGCCGCGCCGGGCGACGGGGACCCCACCGGCCGGTCGGTTAGGCGCTGCCGCTCATGCGGTGTACGTGAACCAGCCGCCGCGCGTGCACCACAGCACCACCCTGTTGTTGGGCGGCTGGTGCTACCAGCCAAAGGAACCCGCTCGTGCATGACATGTGGGGCTGGTCCCGGGCCCGGCGCGGCAGGCCAGTAGTACTAGTAGTACGTACGCGCCGGGTGGTACCCTCGGGTCGGCGAGCGGCGGTGGGCGACGACGTGCCGGGGCACGGTTCACGTGGGGGGACGAGGGAGGCGTGTCGTGTGGTGGGGGGCAG
>CM014272.1:73230824-73285303 GCA_004135705.1 Alloteropsis semialata | reverse complement strand
GAGTCGCTCTGCGCCACGGCCGCCACGGTCACCGTCGGCGCCAGCTTGAGCTGCATGTGGCACCCCGCGGCGGCGGCCGCGGCCTGGCCGAAGAAATAGTAGGGGTGCGTCACGGGGTAGCTGCCGAACGGGAAGCGCGCGCCGGGGCCCGTGGCCGTGCCCGCCGCCGCCGCCGCGCGGTGGAACAGGTCCAGCTGGAGCGACGGAGGGAGCGGCATGGCCTGCATGGGCGCCTGCACGTCGCCGCCGAAGGACTCGACGCTGCTGCTGTTGCTGCTCCGGCTGCCGCCGGTGGCGACCGGGGCCATCGACGACGAAGGGAAGGGGAAGTTGGTCTTGGCCTTGGCGCCGCGGTACTCGCGCGCGGCGGCGTCGTAGGCCCGCGCGGCCTCCTCGGCCGTGTCGAACGTGCCGAGCCACACGCGGCTCTTCTTGGCCGGGTCGCGGATCTCCGCCGCGTACCGGCCCCACGGACGCTTCCTGACGCCCCTGTAGTGCGGGCCGCCGGCACCGCCGCCGACGCTGAGCGCGAGCCCCGTGGCCGCGGCGGCCGCCGCCGGCGTCATCGTTTTCTCCGACGTCCTCGGCGCCATGGCTTCGTTCTCTTTCTCGTGAACAAGGCGCGCGCGGCGTGTTTGTAGGATTGAGGTGGGAGCGGAGGGGAGGGACTTTATAGCCGGGGGAGGGGAGGGGGTTAAAAAGGGAGGCGCCGCGATGGCGAGAGCGGGTGGTGGAGCGGCAAGAAGGAATAAAACTCGGCGCAGTCAGGGAGCGGTTTGACTGTCCACGCCGCCGCCCTTCGTCTTTGCGTGGCGGCATTCCAATTCGGCAGAGCGCTTTTGCGATCCACACCCCTTGAGGAGTGGCAAATTGCGCAACCGTGAAGAGGAGCGCCTCCGGCTGAAATGCTTCACGGCCATAGCGTTGAGTGGCGGCATTACGCTCGCAGGAGCGGAACAACCATGCCTCAATAAAGCCAGTTGCCGAGGGTGATCAAGATTCAAACTCTTATAAAACTAATTTTGATTCTGAAAGAGAGAAAAACTACAGAGTATAACCCTCTTTCAAACTACGGAGTGTTATATGCTAATATGACTAAAGATTATATGGCACCACATTAGATTGTCTATTAATGGCCTTACCCTCAGTTCAAAATATACTCTGTATCTTCGTATGATTTCCTGTTGTCTATATAAGAAAAAATTGTCACGTCGATAATTTCAAGAGCAAAGAATAATGGTAAATAATGCCACATAGGATTTGTTTTAGAAAAGAGTCAAATAACATGTTTAATTTTTTCATGCTTTTTGTCATTCCCATAATTCAAATTTTGTCATATCACAATTCCACAACGGCGGCCTAAATTTTACAAATTTACAAAGAGATTCTACGCTACCAAGTACCGCTTTACTCCCTGACTCTAAGGATTTATAGTGTTTAATTTTTGTCTCGAAATATAAGAAACTTTAGATATACAGTAAAGAGGTGGCTCATTGATTGATTTTGCCAATCAAATTAAGAGTTGGCCTGACCATTAATGCACAAAATAGGAGCTGAACTAGCGGTTTATAGAGAAACCAGAAAAAACATTTCGCTTTCTATTTAATTTGTCCTTAGTTTCTAAAAATTTCTTATGTTTTGGGATAGATGGATCATGAATATTTGCCTCTTTTTTTTTGGCAAACAAGAACACAATTTCTCATCATAATCACAATGTCATCCCATAGTGTAACAAAAAAGGCACAATTGTTGTATAGGTTTTCATAATTTCACTGCACACCGGTCCAATAGAGCGGTCTGGCAGCCAATCCTATCTATCAGCACGTTCTTAATCATCGTGACGCTACATTTTGTGAACGGAAGTGTTTCTACATTCTATTCATAAGTTACTATAGTTTCCACCATGCTTGTATGCCTAATTTATTGATTTCAGCCATGGTTTCTCCCTCCCAAAACCGCTAAATCTCTTAACTATAGCTGCTGGAAATCATGCCGCTAAAGGTAATACTGGAAGATTAATCACTGGTTCTAAGGGTGCTCAATAGAGAAAAATAGGATCATTAGGGGGGGGGGGGCCTTACCCCCTCCAACCCCTCTTCTTTCCGCGCCTAACTAGAAAGAACACAAATATTGTATATCAGAACACTAAAAATGATTTATACTTTGGGAAAAGGCATCAATTGCTCATCTCTTCGACTTATCATATTTACCCTAAAATCACCGTGTTCGAGATTCGATACCTGTACTTTCAACACTGCCTGGTTTTGACCCTTGAGCTAGTCTTATAAATAATATAGATGAGATAAAAAAAAATTTAAAATAGGAGAAAAACTCAAATACCCATGTGAAGATTTTTTAAAAAAAAAACTTGAGATAATTCTGGGCAATCGAATCCCATACAAATTACTACAATTCCTGCGACAGCTGCAACAATTCATCATTTAATTACAAGATTCAATAATTCCAAAAATAATTTTTAATTATTTATTAATCATTACTTTGGAAACTACAGAACTTCACTTAGGATGGGTGCATAACCGCGAAAGGCAGTGTCATGTAGCAAGTTTGAAGGCTAAGATTTGCTGGTTGGCCAGCCTAAGAAACCTACGTGGACGTCATTAACTACGAAAATCACAGGAAACCGAGCGATGCCGTCGTCTCGTTCGACGACGGCTCGCGCGCGTGCTCCAAGAGAAAGCGACGGCTTTCCTCTACCGCTGTACGAGTGCCTGATTCTCATCGCCGGCGCCGGGGATTTGCTGCGCGCGCGCCCAATTTTTGTTTGGCGGCAAAGCACTCGCGCGCTCGCGCCTCTATTTCTCTGCTCTGCCTCCAAATACATCCCCCTCCGCCTCCGAATCCTTCACTGAAACCCTAGCCATGAGGGAAGAGGAGAAGCAGGCGGCGGCGGCGACACGGGACCTCCTCAAGGCGGAGGCAGCTCGGGGAAAAAAATTGAAGGCGGCGCAGAGGAGGAAGGGAGCAGCGATGGCTCAGATGCGCAAGGGCTCGGGTGCATCGGCGACGGCGGCGGAGTCACAGAGGTCAGTGTCTGCAGTGGCGGCGGAGGCAAGGAGGTCGGGGGTCGCTGCAGTGACGGAGACAATGAGGTCAGGGGTCCCGACGGCGGCGGCGGCGCCGGAGCACAGTGCTTCACCGAGGGCCTTCAACAGCATCGACGGCTCCTGCTTCTTCAACAACAGCGATGGCTTCTTCAACAGCTGCGGGCAGAGCCCCATGTCTCAGGCATGGATGCAATGCAAGGTCACTCTTCAAATCCAGCGAGCTGGTAATGTCTTGCTCAATTTTCCATTCAGTTGTTCGACTTGTGAATTGATTGCTCAGATTTCTCAATTAGTTTTTGTACTTGTGAATCGGAGTGACCCAATGTTCAGTTGCTCAGTACTTCAGTAAAATTCAGAACTGATTCCATTGTTCAGTTGTTCAGTCAATATTACATAACTGATTCCATTGTAATTGAAGTACTCTACGTGGCATCAAGTCTTTGTAGGTGATTGAAAGGGAAATTTAACTTTTTTAGAGTGCATTGCACAGAAATACTTTGCCATATACAGTTCGACATTAGTATTCTGCCCTGTTCTCCATTGTTGATGTCTTACAAGTGCCTTTTGCCTTTTTCTTGAGAGTTCCCCATTCAGCTTGCACTAGTTATTACTACTGCACATGGTGAATCCATATCCCTTTGTCCATAATGTTCCTTAGTATGTAAATGCAATTTTTTTGCAGGGAACATAATCCAACCCCTCCTGGTGGTTTCACAAACTTTATTCAGCCTCACCTATCCCAAAATTATCATTTTGTTGGGGGGACTTCTCACTTTTCCCCATTCATACCGCCACGGAATTTGGATGGTACACCACCTCAAGAAGAGAGTTCCACTCCTCCTCCATCAATGGAAAACAAACAATGTGTCAGAATTGATAAGCGTATCCTTTGGAGTCAGGAAGAAGATGTTAGGCTGGTGAGCTCTTGGCTGTCAGTTTATTTTTCCTTTACTTCAGACTTGGTACGTAATATTTTTTCCATACATATTGTTGCAGATGAGCTCTTGGCTGTTAAATTCAACTGACCCAACTATTGGAGCCGATAGGAAAAATGAACAATATTGGTGTGCTGTAGCTGAAACCTACAACCAGACAACACCAAGTCAAAGGAGAAGGAATGCGAAGCAGAGCAAGGATCGGTGGCACAAGATCAATAAATTGACAGACCTTTTCCGTAGTGCTTGGATTAAGGCTCGGAGAATCTATACTAGTGGGCACAATGATCAGATGTGGATCGACAAGGCTCATTCTTTCTATGAAGATGACAACAAGCTACTAAAGCTAGGAAGATTTCAGTTGATGAATGTATGGTATGTTGTTCGTAATGAGCCAAAATGGATAACATATAACAAAGGGCTGAAGGAATATCGTAAAAGGAAATCTTCAGACAAGGACAATGCAGAGGAAGAATTGGACCATGTGGACCTTGAGGATGATGAAGAACAGCCAAGGCCAATGGGGCAAAAACAAGCTAAAAAGGCTGCACATGCTACCAAAGCCAAGGGCAAGGATTCTAACAATGATATTGAAGAACTCCAGATATATGGAAAAATCCAGACCGAACAACATGCAAACCGCATTAAGGTATTGGAAGTGCAACAAAAGCTATCATCCGAGAAGATTGAACAAGCACAACTTGCCCATCTTGCAGCAAAAGAGCAAAAGGAGGCAACAGAGATGCAAAAAGAGGCTAGAAAATTGGAGCTTGAAACTAAGATGTTTGATACTTATAACCGTCTTCTCTCATTAGATGTAGCCTTGATGACTGATGAAAAAAAGGTTGATCATGCGAATACAATGAAGTTGTTAAAGAAGAAACTATTTGCTGATACAATTTAAGGTATTTTCCTGTTCTGATTCCTATAGAAATCGCTGAACTGATATATCTCTGTGTTCTGCATTGAACTGATATATCTCCGTGTTCTGCACTGCAGGCAACAATGTGTTGGTCAAGTCTGTTCCTGTGTGAACTGAACTGAACTAAATTTTGCATGCTGTTTGTACTAGATGGGTGGATAACATGTTTCTGTTACTTTTTTTAATTGTTGTGTGAATATATCATCAAAATGGCTACAAAGATCAAATTCATACTTGATCAACATTGATTTATGTGCTTGTACATGGATTAAATAGCTTGCAGACAGCTAAACAGACGAGCCTTTGTATAAGCTGTCTTTTTAGCTGTCTGCGTGTGACATAGCACAGTACACAGACAGCAGCTGTCTAAACCTTTGTACGTGCCCTAAAAGATCCAAGAGACGAGGGAGGTGCTGAGCCATCGAACTTGGTGCAAGACGTGCACTTTGCTTAAGCCGTTGACCTGTCCTAAGTGGATGTGCCCAGACTTGTGATTGTGCCCTCCAAACTCCAGAGTCATTATGCAATTGTTTGCCTAGCTAGTTGATCGAGTCCGTGTGCTATCTTATTTTTTTTATTGTTGTTGAAAGACCATTACAGATGCAGATGCTCACACATGCACGCACACTCATTTCTATGAATACACGCACATAAACCTCATCTATATGAGCATCTTCGAGAGATTGGGCCGGCTCTTTCGATCTTAAAATTGACGAAGTCATTATAGACATCTCACTATATTTAAGTCATTGACATGTAGTAAATGAATGTACTCAGGCTTGTGACTGTGTTTTACACACTCCACAGTCATTATGCAATAATATGTCTTGCTAGTTTATCGAGTTTGTGTGCTATCTTATTTTCTTTCTCTCTTTTTATCTTATTATAGTATTCATTTGTATAGAAGACATAATTGTTGGCAGTGGTGTTTGACTCTACCTAAGTATATTTTGTGCGTAATATGTCTATGTACAATAATATTCAAATCTGAATATCGTGAGAATCGAACCGTGTAGCCTGAGTTTCAAAATCCCGGGAGCTCCGAGTGTGTGTCGTGGAGTGGAGCCTGGAGCTGAGTACAATAACCGGTGCACCGAGGTACCGGGTTGCAAAAGCCGCATGATCGCATCCCCCATAAACAAAAGGCATCAAAGCCGCCGCTGGGTGGGCCCGCCGCGGGGCGCGTAGGGCGGCACGTTGTGGGAGCACGTCACGGGCGGCGTGGGCCCGGCACAAGGACGCATCACGATCCGTGCGTCCCGAGCCGCGGTCTGCGCGGCACTCGCAGCCGTGGGGGCAACCCGCCAACCAACCAACCAGCCTCTCTCGCCCTCGCCGCCCGCGTGCGCGCACAAGCACGTGGACCACCCGCCGAGGGAGGCCGCACCTCTCCTGCCGCGCTGCACTGACTGGACGCCACCTCCCTTTCCGCTCGGCGCGGCACGGCACCTCCCTGTCCCCCGCGGCCGCCCTCGCGTCGCGTCGTCGTCACCCCGGATCGTATCTCCAACCGCATCGTCGGCGCGCGCGCGGGGCAGGCGGCGCGGTGCGTGACGTCCGGTGGTGGCTGGGCATGGCTGCGCAAGCCGATAAAGCCGCCCCGCCCGCCCGCCGCTTAGCCCGTAGCCACCACGTAAAGTGGACGGACGATAAAGTAAAAACGCCGAGTGGGACAGGTGACGAAGGCACGGCACGGCACGGCACGGCGCGTTAGGCGGCCGCGGCCGGAGGGAAACGGGCCGTCCGAAGGAAGAGGCGCGTGGTGGTGGGGCCCCGGGCCAAGTGTCGGCATCGGCCGGGCCGGCTCCGCGCCCGCCGTGCCTGGATCGCGTTCGCGTAGGCGGCGTAGCCACCCCCGCCACCACCAACCGTCTCCTCCTCCCCGCCCTGGCTCTCGCATTGAAAGCGGCGGAGGCGCGCGTGGACCGACAGCCTCGCGCACCGCCACGCACCGGCCGCGACGTGCGTGTCCCCGTGGGGCGCGCGCGGGGCCGGGCCAAGCAAGCCAGCGCGCGTGACGACGCGTCGACGCCCCACCCTCCCGCGCCGCGCCACCGCACGCCCGCTACGCGACCGCTCTCTTCCGCGCCGAGGAGGGAGGGAGGACCACTGGCTCGCGGACGCCGAATCGGCGTAGTGCCAGGCACGGGCGCCCGCGCCGCACCGCGCGACCTTGTCGACTTGCGAGGGTGGGGGAGCGGCGAGCGTCGATCTGGACTGGACCTCGGGCGCGGAGCGGAGCTCGTGTTTTCAGGTGCACGCAAACGCTGTCGGGGTCGTCGGCTCCGCGGGAGCTTTTCTTTACAGGATTTCGAAACTTAAAGCGTTTGTTCGGTCCGAAAGGGAGGTGCTGGACGAGTAATTTTCGTGTGGCCTGTTGGGCCAGTAGAATTGGTGTAGCTGCTCCTGTGACTGCACAGTAGCTACAGAACGGGATCTGACCGATCTACTAGTTGAACTCAAGTTGGCGGCGCGCCGCTTCAGTGACGTCGAACAGTGGTGCATGAACCAAAAGCCCAGACATATGAGCCATACGTACTACAGTTCTAGTTGCATACGGTCCAGCGAATGTAGACTGAATCGAATCTGCGCAAGAATTTGACATCGAGCCTTTCGGGGGAAAAGGGTACGCGACACTAAAAATCCTCGTACGGCATGAGATCAAGCCCGATGAAATGCTACTTTTTTTTTATCTCGTTCAGTGCTATGTTCCATTTAGATGATCATGCTTATTATAGGCTTGGATTTCCATTCATGCTAGAAATCTCTTGTTGTCACTATGTTTAGATCAACTAGAGCTAATGTTTACTAGTAGTTTGTAAGAGAGTTATATTTTTTTGGATTGTTGTTAGCTTGGTAAGAAAATGAGTTTGTTTAGATATAATTAACGGGCTCGTTCCCATGCACTTGGTGGATATATATAATTAACTGGGGTAGAAATATACATTCAAAATAGCCCGGTATTTATTTACCGTGGATCCGTTGCAAGACACAGCGTTTACTCAGTACAACAAGTACTTCTCCTCTCATATGCAATGATTGTTTACCTTTAACAGTCTCCGTAGCCCGTACAAAATTTACTACCGCTAGTCGCCACCAGACGGTCACACGGCCCGGCGCAGGCCGGTACCCGCTGCCGCTGGCATCTGCCACGGCGTGGAACTTTCGCGTGTGCGCTTGGCCGCTGGCGCCTGCCCGGCGTGGCCGCCGCCGCCTGCGCCCCACCACAGACCGCGCACGGCGCCGGATCTGGATTAGACGCTAATCAACCCCCGGCCGACACACTTGCGCCTAAAGAAATCGCGACACCCGCGTACGGCTCTCTCTCCACACACGCGCTGCGTCGCTGCCTGCCTGCCCCGCCAGGTGACCAACCGGCGCCCCGGGAGGACCGCGCGCCGTGCGGGCGGGCCCCGGCGGCGCAGCGTCGGAAATTGGTTGGCGGATCACGCAACGGATCCGTCCGGTCGCGGGAATGATTCGTGCGCTGCCGCCGCCTGCCGCTGCGCTGCGCCGCTGCGCGCGCCGTGGAAAAAGAAAGAAAGGGGGCGGGGTGGGGACCCTGGACCTGGAGTGGAGGGGAGCGACGGCCGGGCGGGAGGGACAGCGACGGCCCGCGCCTGCCGCCTGCGGCGCGGCGTACGTACGTGCCGCGCCATCAAGCAAGCGAACCCCGTCAAAATCTCGCGCCTGGGCCGACGGCGACGGGCGGGGGCGGGGCCCCCGCCAGGCGCCGCACCGAACGTGCGTGCCGGCGCGGCGCCCGCCATCTGCTGGGCGATGGGTACAGGTGAGGCGCCCGCCGAGTCAAGTGGGCGTCCGGGCGGGGAGGAGCCGGACACGCACGCACGCCGCCGCCCCCGCCTTTCTTTTTTCACCCACCCTCGCTCGCTCGGGACGCGAGGTGAGTGGGTCGTCGCTGCCGTGTCTGGCACCAGGTCGCCGCGGGGTCGCTACCAGCTGTCTGCCCCCCCGTCCTCTGGACGCGTACTGCCGCCGCGCGGGTCGTCGCTCGCCGGCCGCGGCGTTTTCTGCTTGGCGGGCGGGCGACGTCTGAATTCCGGACCAGACGCCGCAGCGGCTGACTCGGTCGGTCGTGCGTGCCGAGGCGGAGTCCGTCCGGCCGGCGCGGCCGTCCCTGGTTTTTAAAATTCAGACCTCCGTCCTCCCGGGTTCGGCGGATCCTCCGTGGAAATCGTCACGGGTCACGCTCCAGGTCCGTGCCCGGTGCACCCAACCCCACCGGTATTCTTTTCGGTGTGTACTGTCAGACGGTTAACCTCCGGAGACGAAACACGGATGCGCGGCCCCGTACGTGTCGGCCCGGCACCGTACCGTGTCGCCGGGAACGTTCCTGGCTCTGACCACCGGGGCGGCACGCAGCACTAGTTTACTACTGGCGCTGATGTCTTCGCGTGACCTGTGTTTGAGTGTTGACTGTGGCCACGAGCTCCATCTGCCCATGACGCTAAGACTGGTCGCAGCGGGATCCGGAACCCATCCGGGGTCCACTCGCTGCAGTGAGGTTTTAGAGCAAGGATAATAGAAACGCCCGCTGCCGGCTGTAACAGAAGCCATGTCACTCGAACAGGGAGAGTGCTGGTGGTGGACCCCACAATCTTTTATTGCTTTTCAAATTTACGGCAGTGACGGGAGCCAATGAGAGATCATGCAGCGTTGAAACAGAGCATCTCGCTCGCTTTCCGCCAGTGTTGTGTGAGTCGCCCGCTTTCTTCTCTTTCCTCCTTTCTCTCTCTCCCACGTTGGATTGTGCTGATGTGGCTGTGCATTTCGCCGAGTGAGGTGGCTTTATTATACTTGCTCTTAGCGCTTTTTCTGCTGCAGCGGGGTACGCGAGCGTGCACGCAACCGTCCCGGGCGAGCGCGCAGGCGCCATTCCTAGCGCGCTCCCAGGGCGTACGTCACGGGCCGACGTGGCGTGGGGCAGCGCGAGCAGCAGCGCCAGCAGGCAGCATGCGCGGGAGAGAGGGGAGAGAGTGATGGCGGGCCCCACGTTTTCATCTAGCTAAAAAATGTTATAACTCACAAACCAAAAAACCAAATTAAATTCCGATTGCACCATTAAATTCGTTGCAATAAATCCTTCAAAACAAGATCTCAGATGGATATATTTTGATAAAATTCATAAAGAAAAGAAAAAAAGGTGAGGAGAGATAATATGGTAGTTGGGATGGATGAATAAAATATAGTAGAATTGAGATAGAATATGTGATTTGGAGTATGACGGGTGCGGGAGAAGTTGGTTTAGAGTACGGAATCTCGATGATCAGGATAGAATATTTCTTTTAGAGGATGCATTTAGTGAACGACATGTGCGGACAGCCTAATCCGCGTGGTAGGTTGCGATGGTGTGAACCCAGCGTGGCCAGCGCGCTGGGTTCTCGGCCGAGCCGGTACGCCTGCCAACTGGAGGCGGCGACAGCGGCGGCGAGATGAGGGCGTGGGGACGCACACGCACGACCTTCGCCGTGGAGGCAGCGAAGCGAAGGATCGTGACGGGCCCCACGGGGGTACGCGTGCGGTCACTGCCTGCTCCTACGTGTTCGCGCTGGGTTACATCTGGTTCCGGGTCACGTTGCAGATTCGGCTGATATCAGAACACGGCCACCTGCAAACGGCCGGGCCGGGCGGCCATGGCTTGGAACGCGCCATGTGGCCGCTTCCTGTCTTGGGAAGATCGGGTTCCCGATCGTCCACGGCTGCTGCCTGCCGATTGTTCGAACGTGCCTGTGCCCCTTTCGTTGGAGCAGGAACGATGCTGGGCTCTCTCCTCCAAACGGTCCCCGGTCCCCGATGCCCCGCGCGGCCCCGCAAATGGGCTGTTGCTTGTCCGTGAGAGGCCGATGTTTTCACGGATGCAGGGAAGCAGAAGCAGGCACTCGGCCACCACCGGCTGTTCTCCTCACAAAGTCGCGGGCAGACGCACTGGAAGCTGGACGAGTGGCCTACGTAAAAGGGATGGTATAGGCTATGATGAATTCTCGTTCGCGAAAAGCTTGGGCTCCGGGCTGTGTATACTGTATACCACCCAGCAACGTTAGCTTGCCTGCCTTCCGGTTCGTTTTTTTTAAAAAAAAGCAAGCTTTCTTGCACTGGCCCGACAAGAGATAACAGGCCGGCCATAACGACAGGTTCCATAAAACACCAACTGGTGCCACAACAGAATCCACTAACCACTGATCTCTACCATCACACATGTTGCAGCCTCGCCCGAGTCGGAGAGGAAGAACTTCTCCAATCGAAGAATCAAAAGTGAGAAAAGGTTACTCCCAAGTTAATGCCGCTTGTCCAATATCTTTTTTTAGTGGACTTGTCCTATATCTAATCAAAGCCCATACTGTGGTTGGAGGAACAAGAACATCTAGCCACCGGAGCAACATCTGACACCTCCAGCGCTAGCTTTGTTGGCGCGGGCAGCAGGGCTGTTCGTTTTCTTGTATGTAGGCAATGTCATTTAAAATTCACATCCTACAAGAATTTGGAACTCATGGGCCATTAGATAGAATCAGAAAAACAAAATTTAAACAGCCCAACGGAATGTAAAGGGGTTACAGTATATTGCGAAGTTAGAATTTAGAGTGTTAACAGTGGCTGGTGAAGGTAGCATGACGACACAGCATTCTGTTTGCAGTTTAATACAGCATACGAAGCTGTTCAGTAGCACTACAGTTTACTGATTCAAACCAACATGGCTAGCTCAATCAGATAGCAGCGATGAAATATCCCTTATGTCACATTTCTCGCCACATAATTCAACACTAGATTATACCATTTGATGGGTCAATGGCAATGTGACGAACCACAATCACCAGTATAAATCTTTCCAATGGTATAAGTTCCATTTTTCATGTAGATGGGTAACTATATTATCTTCTTCCATATGAATTGCTCAAAATTTGCCACATGTTAGAACTTGCACTGTAACATGAAGGCCCACGCTCTGTGGCTGCACACAATCTCAACTTGGCCAAACAAACACATAATCAGATAACTATCATAGGAAGCATTGGGGGATTCGTGAACTGGAACTCTGTTTTCTCCCAACACCGGAGAACTGCATGTCTTTGTATTAAAAAGGGAGGGGAAAAGAGGGTCCAAGTACAAATCCACAAAGAGCCTGGCCTGGGGGACTGGAGTTAACAAGGCCGCCTAAGCCAAAACAAACCGACAAACTTGTAAATAAAATAACCAAAAGAGAGGAAAATGTTAAATCTGCCAGACTACCAAGTTCTTTAGGGCCTACTCTAATCCATAGTTGGTTAGTTGCGCCTCGGTTTCAATCTCTTCATCTCTTGGAGCACCACTTTTGGTGTGGTGCTGTCAAAACTCAAAACAGAGTGGGTTCGGTGGTTCCACAGTTAGCTCCAGAAAACTAAAATGCAGAAGATAGGCCAGTTAGAACACAGCAATAATCATATAAAGGAAGAATAAAATAACATATGAAATAACATACTGCCTTGAGGGTTTCATAAGTTCTTACTACAGGTTGCAAACTTGCATACATTGTTCACCATTATACAGGAAAAAACGGAGAAAGATACTACTGAATGGGGAACATAATTAAATATTTCCATGTGTGGAAAGTGAAATTGCATCGCCAGTAATTAAACCCTGACTTTCCACCAGACCACCAGCTAATTAAATTACTAAATAAAGCCATGAACTGAAAAAGAATTGAATCAATAGTATAATTCCAACCTTCTTATTCAGCAAGCAACATATGCTGCTAAGCTGTTTACCAGAATCAGCAGCTCATCAGTGTGGCTCTATCACAATGATAACAATAATATCCTCGAGCATAAGAAGATGTATTGAGTAAAAAAAACCCAGTAAATCTGCCAAATCAGCATTTCAAAGAGATTTTAGAGATATAAGTCAGAAAGTTGATTTATGAAGTAAATTTACATGTAAAGGACAAGTCTATGCGACATATAAAAAAGGGAGTATAAGAAAATGTGTGTTTATCTTAGGTGTCTGGTGATTTAATATCGTTTGTATATACCAAAAGGATTTTCTTCTTCAAGCAAATCAAGGAAGAAGAGATGCTGTACCCATAATAAAGTCAAGAACTAATTGATACACCACGCAAAGCTACATCTGCTAGTCAAAGAAAAACCATCAGTGTAATCCAGGCAGCATTCCAGGAGGTAGTTGTAACTTGTAACATGAGGAATCAGGCATGACCTGTGTGACAAAGAACAATATTCATAATGGCTAGGCCTAAACAGAATGGTTCAGAAAGGACAAGCAATATTCTGAATGACTAGGCCTAAACAGGTTAAATACACAAACAGAATCTGACTACTCCTGACCTGTTCTTGCTCTTGTGCAAATCATAGGGCAAAGTAATTACCTTAGGTACTAAATACCAGCGATCTATATTGGCTAGAAGTTCATGCATCCCACCCAATAAGTAAATTCTGTACCTAATGCATTATAAAAGGGTGGGCATTCAATTATCTAACAATTCAACTCAAAACCCTGTCATGGCAGGAGAATGGAACACAAGAGAGTGAACAGAATACTTCAGCTGAGCCACAGGATCCTGAAGTTTCCATCCATTGTCACATCGAAATCTTTGGCGAGCATTGTATGCCTGTACATACCATCCAGATCAAGGAGCACCATGGCGACATCTTTTGATCTTGGGACAAGGCTTTGACTGGTAATTACTCTTTTAGTAAGTCATTTATGTGATACAAAGTTATAGCCATAAGTGTTTCTGATATTAATTTAATAACATCAAATTTATTTAACAGAAATTACCATGTATAGAATATTTTTTGGCGAGTACCATTATTGAAGGTTGGTAGAAAGGCAGTCAATCACTACTTACAGTCGGTATCAAGCGCTCCTGTTTGCTCTGGCAGCTCTCCTGAGCTTTAATTCTGGGCTTTTGCATCCATTGCCAATTGAAGAATGCTCAATCTTTTTCCTGTGAGGAAATAAGCACATTACTAAATGTGTAGATGATAGACTGATTCAGTAATATTGTAAAATTAGTAAGTGCATTAAATGACATGACGCTTCTAAGAGTCAACAAATCAACGGAAGTTAGTAGTGAAACTATCAAATGTGTTGCAAATAGACATGGAAGATTCAAGGATCAACTAAACTTGCTAGCAGTACATTTGTTTTTGGTAGATAGAACTATAGAAGGTATAGTAAATGGCACCTAGAAGGTCATACAATTCACCAGAGGCTACGTAGTGAATTTTTTTAAAAGAACATAAAGGTATACTACATTAAATGTCCATAATGGATACAAAAATTGCTACTATTATGTACTTTCTCAAAAGGAGGCACTGTATATGGCATGTAGTGTCTGAAGGTTTACATTAGGTTGCTCAAAGCTGAAGATCTGGAGATGAGCTCCTTGCAACCAAAAATTGGCAATGCATGTCTTGGTAGTTGAATTTCAGTGTCAGAATCTTTTGCAATTATTGCCCAAGACTCAGAAACAGTATGACAAACAACAAAGACATGTCTATAATGCCCTGCTTATGATCTTACTGGCCCATTAATACATTCACAATTATGATAGGTAAGCTTATGACTCATGAATGTTATGGTCAATCTAGATAAGTAACTGAAATGTGAAAAAGACAAAATGGCTGTCCACTAAAATTGCTGGCATTATTTCCGTTTTCGAGCCCAAAATAAACGCATTAAATGCTGTATAGGAAATTAAAGTGTATACATGCCACATGCATAATTTAGTCTATGGAAACGAAGAGACAGGATTTTTAGGAAGGGTAAAATATTGATGTTATTGTTTCCTTAGTAGTGCAATATGTACTCTTTCTTGTCCATAAGGATTATACTTTATACACTTCCCTGTTATCATTAATACACCATCCAAAATGCAGGCCTGTTTTCTCGGGTATAACCATTTTGCAACATATACCCATGGACAAAATAGTGAATTTTAATTAGATTATTATACTGTTTTCCATACGATAACAAAGGAGTATACACTTGGATGACTGATTTTTATGAGGCAAGTGTCATCCATACATAACCAGGTCTGTGACTCGAAATGTAATTCCGTTACAAAAATTTGCCTAACCACTCATTGCAAAGAAAACAAACCAAGAGGCAAGAATTTGTCAACAAGAAAGAACAAACCAGGAGGACTATATATGCTCCAATACAATCTCATGATTCAGATGAACAAGAAACAATAACATGCTCCAAACCAGCAGTTTATTGACAATGGAAACTCCAAACAAGTACTTTACTGACATCAGAAAGTCCAAGTTCAACATGACTTAATAAAATTCAAATGACAATCACCTAGCCAACTCACCGCGATGATTTTTTAGTGAGCAGGTAACTCGCCATGCTAGAGTAGAATGGCAAATCCTTTTACTCTTTTTTTAGCTTTAACATGTTATGTAGCAGCATATAACTATTTATTGTCCCACCACCAAGGGATTTGTAAGCAAATAGCAATTCACATTTTACCCACTAAATATTCTTATATCTGATTCTCAATCCTTGTCCATTGAAGATACGTTCATGTAAATTTCAAGCAAACGCATTCAATTCAACATAATAACTTGTGTTAGGATAGCAATAGATTATACTCATATGATGACGAATTGGTTGAATTACTAGATGACAAACAAACCAATCAAATTTCCTTCCCGATGTTGCAGACAATATGCATTATTTTCCTTAATAATGGTATGGTGTTGTGATAAGATAACCTACGGTAAGGTTAGTGGATAGTATCACCTAGGAAATTATTTTGAATGCGGAATAATTTGTACAGCCTCAGTCTTGGTACTCTTTAATCCTAATTCAAAACTATACATGTACAAAGTTTTAATTGGGAATTTGGGTGTAATCTCTTGCACACCGAATAGCGAACTAGGCGCGATTTGTATAGGGCTAGTCAACTAAGCCGACTAGTTGACCGGCATGGGTTCGGCTCGGCTCGGCTCAAATTCCAAACGAGCCGAGCCCGAGTTGGCTCGTGAGCAGCTCGCAAGCTCGATAAGCTTTGAGTAAGTATTGTTTTCCATATTATTTTTAAAGTATATTTTCAAGATCCCACTACAATTATTTACTTTTAGATGATAAACATAATCATGTCGATAGTTGTATAGTTGTGACTTGCAGCAGGGAGTAGATATTGAAGAATTGGAGATGATATTTTCTTGTTCTGGAAGATGAAATGACTTATCTTATTTTTATTGTGCCAATTGGGTCTATTCCTATTATAAGATATCGATATTTTACCATTTATGCTCTTAGAATTGACTAACATGTTTTCATATACATATTTGCACTTTGTCACGTTGTCTAGTAACTTCAGTTCTTTTAGGAGATTTCTTTTGCATGTAGGATTGCAAGCCGGCTCGAGCTTGTCAACGAGCCAAGATGAGCCTCAAGATTAGGTCATTTGTTGGACCAAGCCGAGCCTACTTTGTGCCAAGCTTCGTTTCCACCCCTAGGCGGACTAGGGCCTAGCTAGGTGGCTATTCCCGACTGTAAACATAGTTAACACAAAAAAGGTGCATTAACATCTTGCAAAACAAGGAATAGAGACTAGATAGGGTAGAACACAAAGATCTTTACTTTGTTATTGGTTTGACAAGTAATTGAGTTTCTTTGCTTGAAAAAACCAAGTTGTTTGTGTGACATCGTAGCCCAATTTGAAATAGAAATAAGGATCATGGTGGCCAATGTGCGTGCATGTGAGGCTTTGGGGGTTTAGTCCCACCTTACAAGTAAAGGCCTAGTTACATCAACATATAAGGATTCCAATGTTCATGTCACCAACTGGGGGTTAGACCTTTACGCGAAGCAAAGATGAGAACATGTTGGTAGGAGTGTGGTCCTGCCAGCGTGTGAGTGGATCTGAGTTGTTTGGACTCTTGTGCATTACTATGGTATCAGAGCGGAGCCGACCCTCCCGCGTACATAAGAGCGGACATGTTGCACATGACGCGTGTAAGCCCTACAAGGCGTATGGTATGACATGTGTGCCGGCATCATGAACGTGCACCAAGAGGGAACACCGCTAGCAATTTGCACAAGTGGATGTGTTTTGGGTCGATGAAGATGACATGCCCTTTAAGGAGGGTGTATGTGACATCTTAACCCAATTCAAATTAGGGCCATCGTGTCCCAAGTGTGTGTCCGTGTGAGGTTGTGAGAGTTTAGTCTCGCCATGCTAGTTGAGGGTAAGTTACAGTTTCAAGAGTCGATGTCATCAACCTCAAGTTAATCCTTTTATGCGAAGCACGAACAAATGCGTAAGCAGGTTAGTAGGATAATGATTCATTTAGCGTATGAGTCGATCAAACATGCATAGTGACAAAAAAGCATAAGAGTATTGAGATGCATCACAAGACGATCATTTGACACAATATCATTGCATAGACTATAGGTGATTGTAGTAACAAATCGAGAATGAATACATTTGCTCATGCCACCTAGAGCAATGGTTACATCGGACAATGAAGATAGATTTGTACAAAATCTCTTTCACATCAAACCCCTAAAAGGTTTTTTACGCAAGACATAACAATGATGTGTATACAAACAATGGTAAAATAATTCATGTGGCAAGGATAGGACTGAAGCACATCGAGTCAGATAAAGGCCGGATTTATGTGCCTCGCGCCCAAGATTTGAAATAAGACGTAGAAATTATACTAGTTCCAACCATGAGGCACAACATGACCTTGAACAAATGATGATTATGACCCCAAATCAACAAGGTTGATCAAGGGGTTGACCAAGGATTAAATGATGAACCAAATGCTGCTCATGATCATCTTCTTGCCTCAATTTGTTAAGTTTGTTGTACAAAGCCGGTCACAAGCCTTAGGACCATTGAGGGTCATGTCTTCGTGACCCTCCCTCATTGGTGCCCTCTTAATTATCCTCCAAGGTTGAGTTTTTGGGAGCCCTCCTGACCATTGAAGCCCGACTTGTCTACATAGTCTGGGGAGATATCCCTAGCACAAGAGTATTGTATATCGGTTTGTCCTTATTGATCACAACGAAAAAAAGGTATAGGAAATTAGGAATGCAACCATGCAACTTACTAGCTCGATTCATTCAAAATCTTTGACTAACGTGGATGGCACACCAACCACCACATGTTCTTCATCATCCCTATGAAAAAACATTGGCACATTATCATTAATTTTACATGTACCGAGGATCAAGCAAAGCTCAAATGGTTAGTGTCGCCGAGTGAGTAGTAGCCAACTGGAGATACGTTGGGAATTATGAAGGCTACCTTTGTACTCAATCGAAGAACCAAACATAAATTTGGTTGGTAGTAGACGCCATCGAGTGCATTGCCCATGTTGGCTTCAACCAAGGCTCTTGCCTCCTCAAGTAAATGCTTAGAGCTCCTAACAATTAAAAAAACATGCAAATTCCACCATGGCCATCTCGCTCTTTTCCATCGTTACTCGTCATCATTGATCTTTGGCCATTGAGTACGTTTTACTAGTGCGTGAAGTGAGTGGTTCGAATGGTAATGTTGGAACTCAAGCATATTAAGGGCTTAATGTCATGTGATCCCCAGTGATGAAGTACATGTTGCCACCACAAAGCAACAACAGGCTAAAAGTAACATATCATATGCTCAAAACAACTGGCTTAAGCATAGCATATTCTAGGGCATACATCATTGGCCATCTCATATCAAACCAAATTATGATGCCTACCAAAGTAGGGTAGCTGAAGCACACGGCAACGCAATGTGAGTGGGCAAGGAAGTAATATTCATGCAATACGGAGAGTTGAACAATGGTAGACTCAGACTTACGGCAATGAAGTAGTGACAACACTCTAGCAATGGCATAGAGTGAAAGATCTCTAGCATCATGCTATTCGAATTGCTAAGCCAATGCCACGTCAAAATCCACGCAACAGTAACTTCATCATGACCAACTAGGTCTCAATCAAGAATCATGGTCGAAGGCACCGTCTCGATCCGTGAACGTCGACCCCATCTCGAGTATGCGGGGTCATTTTCAACCCCGCCTTGTAAAAACCTCACACAAGTAGTGTGCCACATTCTTCGAACATGTTCCTCGATCCAATCACCTCGTGTGACTATGGTCTCAATCCAAGTCAAGTTAGGTTCCGAAATGAGGATGGATATGTATTAATAATGTATGTTCACTCTCTTCATGTGTAAGTTAGGTTATCGCATGGATAGGTCATATCATCTTTTTACATCCTCATTTGCACTAGAGCTCCGTGTCATTTGATCCTCCCCAACTTTTCTACTTTTGATATTGATAACTATGAAAAGGTTGCAAATAAGGCCCCCTGCCGCCCTCGCCCTCTATTTGATGTATTATACTTGTGCATGTGTACTAAGAAAAATTAAAATATGAGTTGAACAATGATAGACTCGGACTTACGGCAATGAAGTAGTGACAACACTCTAACAAGGGCATAGAGTGAAAGATCTCTAGCATTGTGCTATTCGAATTGCTAAGCCAATGCCACATCAAAATCCATGCAACAGAAACTTCATCATGACCAACTAGGTCTCAATCAAGAAACATGGTCGAAGGCATCGTCTCGATCCGTGAACGTCGACCCCATCCCGAGTATGCGGGGTCATTTTCAACCCCGCCTTGTAAAAACCTCGCACAAGTAGCGTGCCACATTCTTCAAACCCGTTCCTCGATCCAATCGACCCGTGTGACTATGGTCTCAATCCAAATCAAGTTAGGTTCCGAAATGAGGATGGATATGTATTAATAATGAATGTTCACTCTCTTCGTGTGTAAGTTAGGTTATCGCATAGATAGGTCATATCCTCTTTTTACATCCTCATTTGCACTAGAGCTCCGTGTCATTTGATCCTCCCCAACTTTTCTACTTTTGATATTGAGAACTATGAAAAGGTTGCAAATAAGGCCCCCATGCCGCCCTTGCCCTCTATTTGATGTATTATACTTGTGCATGTGTACTAAGAAAAATTAAAATATATGGCCTTATACTAATGTTGTCTCTTGCCACTTATGTCTAGTAAATTAAGCAAGCAATACATTATGTAAGGGCACTCGAAGAATTCTCTTCAGACCCTATAATACCCAAATACGAGAGAACACTAACGCTAAACAAGAAGAACGGAGATGGTATGCTACACAAGGGGAAGAAGAGTAAGCACCATGTTTTAACACATGCTCCATAGATTAACCAGCCATGTAAGGCTTGTTATTAGCTGCAATTAAATGCCATCTTAGCTAACATGCAAACATAAAACTAAACATCTACTATGCCCAACTATTAGGGAGTTCAGACTGAAGTCTATAAAAACCAACCAGGTTCAAGCAACACAAATCTTATTAAGAAACAACTACCGTACCAATAAAAACTTCTTGCACCTACACGTGTAGGTTAACCAGATTGGTGGGTCACACAGCTCAAGCTCCCACACATCAAGTCCATGCTCCAATCTTGGTGGTGATGTAAGTCAACATTGAGAAGCTCGGATCTCATGATGTACGATGCCTATCAACATATGCCTGTAAGATGAAATTGACAGAAGTAAATAATATGAGGGCTAATTGCTAGGTCTACCATTGGATTGGAAATTCGAGATACTTACCTTCACAAGTTTTTCTATCTTTGGTCCATAGGTGGTGATATATTTGGCAATCAGCTCTTTAGTAGTTGGTACTTGATTTGGCTCAATTGAATCAACAACTTTTTCAACGCATTTTTTCACTACCTGTTTATGAGCATCTTTACTCAGAATACCTTCCTTCCATATTGGTTTGATCAACTCCTTTATATGTTCTGCCAAATGAACACGAAAGTCTTTTGCTTCTCTTGCTTTCTCGTCGCTACTAGCTGCACCATTTTTTTTCTCACAAGCTTTCACCCTATTATTATCATCCAGACTAGAGCTGCGTCCTCTATCAGATTCAATGAAGCATGCAGGTTCATTTGCTCCTTTGGCAGACATATTCCTTGTCAACTCACCATTGCGATTCAGTGACTTATCATTGATTACATTGTGATTTGTATGCTGACTTGAAATACTGAAGGATATATTGGAGGGCTTCAGATTATTCTTATTCCCAAATTTAGGAGGTTCCATACAGTGAACGAATGGGTCATATGGAGTGTCTGGAGGTGTTGGGGTGCCTGGAGGTGTTATCATATCAGGAAAACTAAAAGAAGGTACAAAAGGTACTGACGTTTCCCAGACCTCATCCTTGATTGGAGAAAGTGGCCCAGCTGACAAGCTAGAAGGTTCAGGTGATGTGCTCAAGAGTAATGCAGGTCTAGAAGTACCACAGCCCTTGTCAATACCATATCCATGGAGATTAACCTTCTCAACACCAGTTGTCAACAGATGATGGGACTGCATTCCCAGCTGAGAAGTTGCTCGGAGAGCTGGGCTACCTAAGGAAATTTCAGAGTTAGCATAGCCTGGATTTCTGAATCCTGTTAAGCTACTTGAACTATATGGGGCATGGCTTGCATGATGTTCTTTCTGTAGTGTTTTGGGAAGATTCTCTGTTGGTCCACCATAAGCTGAAAAGTTCTCACTGAGTTGGAGAGGATCAGATGAAATAGATGGACCAAATGATCGAAACTGGTGTTCTGAATTTAAGGTGTTCACGTCAAAGTATGTTCTTGAGACATGAGAATCACTGAGGCTGTTTCTCTTGTCCACACCAGATTGAAAGCTCCCTCCATCTAGCAATCTTGGAAAGGTACTTCTGCCATCCAAAAAGGTTTCAGCAGCCAAACCAGTATGGTGTCCCATGAAAGGTCCATGGTTCTTCTCATGAACTACTAGACCCTGCACCAGATCATTTATAGGAGCATTAAACTTTTTAATCAATGAATCATCATCAATACTGCCAGGGAACCCTTGTGAAACCCTTGGAGTGGTAGAGTTTTGTTTATCAGCAAGATGTGCCAACGCCTCGTTATCTTCACCATATGCATGAATAAGGCTCCGATAATGCTCGTGTTTCGATGAACCCTCTGCATCCTTGATCTGGGACACTTTCAAGTCGGATTGATGTTGTACTTGGGACCCTTCTTCGAAACCTAAGCACAGCAGGGAGCAATAAGAAGTTGGGAGGGAAGTTTGTAGTAGCAAGTTGTTGCCCACAGATTTTCCTAGTTAGGAAGCTCGTACCTCTATGATTTCCAGAACCAGCTGGTGCAAGCAGACCAACCTTTGCAGAACCAAGATCCTCCCTTTCATGAAGAAAGGTGCAACTCTTTCCATTGTTGCACCGACCTTGCGCATAAAAGGTACATATTTTGGTGGCTCTATTGATTTTATGAAATGAATAAGGTGAGTTAGATACAAATCTGGGTCATTTTATGTAACAGATAACAATAGGTTGTTCGTCAAACAATACAATCACCAAAATTTTGTTCAACAATTGAAGCTCTTACTTATTACACTACTAGAAGCGGTTATAAATAACATACCTCAGAGCATTTGAATCTGGAGTCTCTAAGACATGTGGACCATGCAGGTAGCGAGCCCCGATGTAAAAAGCACCATCAGAATTCATGTGCAGATGGTTAACGTTGCCAGCTTTGTTCAAAATTTTATCAGCATCATGAGGCTGCAGCATTGGTTTCTTCTCGGCAGTAGTCACTCCATAAAAACCTAGATGATGTATGGACACAACAAAGATCCAAAATTTCAATACTTGAAAACATTACATCTGAGAAATCTCTGGTGACGATTTGCACCAGAAGTCACCTTAGTCCCACAATGCAATGGTATATTCTATCAAATTGTTAACCCACTCCAAGTATTATATGTGCCGCGCAGCTTGCATCTCAGCTAAAGGATTTTATTATAAGATTGTGAGTAGAATGACAGTATCGTCCATGAAATCACTTAACAGTTATGTCATCTTAAAATCTCGCAAGCACAGTTCGATTTGAACTTGGTTTCACTTTTTATTTCGAATTTTTCTGTGTGTTAAACTCTCCCCAGGCCCCCTCACAAACAACAACACCCAAAAAAGGGAGCAAAACATGTCTTGAGTAAGCAAAGAAAGACTATGGATATAACAGCCAAGATAAAAAAAAAACACTGTCGATCATTCATTCAGTCCGTGATACCAATGATCCGAAAAAAGGATTGAAGTATGGAAACAGTTCAGGCTTCACAGCTCCAGTAGTTACAATAACATGTCAAATCGATCTGCTGTAATAGTACTTGTCAAAATACACAAGGCAACCTTTCTTTCTTTCTGTAGGGCAAGAGAGGTCATTAGATTTGCCCACTCCATTTCATCATATTTGTGAAACACAATGGGTCAATGGAGTGAGCTAATCAAACATAACCAAATAAACTTCTGATGAAGGAACAGTACTCAGGAATCAGGAACTTATTGTGCTAATCTACTGAACCTGTAACTAGGCTTGCAGGCGGGGCGGGTCCTTACACCAACCCGCTTGGCCGCCCCGCAAATCATCGCTCGTGGCCGATGTGGACGAGCTGCAAAAGAATTGTGGCCCAACGTTGGCCTCCCGCCAAGCCCAGTGGACAAGAAGGCATGCCTGCAGCTACCTGCTAGAACCCGAAGATTCTCACGCTGCCTCACAGCACGGACTTATCTAGCACTGGCCGCCGTCGGGCCGTCGCCACTGGTCACCTCCAGTCCTCTCCGCCTTTCATCTCCTCCTCACTCACTGGAGCTCGGACACCTTCGCAACCACCATCGAGGCCAGCTGCTGCTTCGCCTATGCGTGCCTTTATATATAGAGCCGGATGCAAGCGCACCACGTCCAGCGTCGCAGGAGCTGGCGCTGCCTGCGCACTACGTCCAGCGTCTCCGGTGGCACGGGCGGCAGCGCAGGCCATGATACTAGCGGCGGCCATGGCCCTTCTTCTCTTGATTGCGCTTCTGTTCCAGCTGGCTAGCTGAAGCCAAATTGAGGAAAGGCTGAGCCGTGATTAAGTAATTAATGCTACCAATTTGCTCGCGCGAATCCTGCTCTGCTCTAGTGATAGGCTTGCTCTGAATCGGATGATGCACGCGGGCATGCGGGCTTCAGTTGTTTGCCCGCCAAACCCACAAAATGTATACCAGCCTCGTGATTGAAGTGGCAGACAGCCGCAAACCCGCTGAATTTGTTTCGTGGCAACCATGGTGGGTTTGCGGTTAACCGCAACCCGCCCCGCCTGCAAGGCTATATGTAACTAACTAAGCGTGGGCAAATGTAAAGTTTCCTGTCAAGTACCTAAGAAGTAAGGAACGCAAACACCTTCCCTCGCACCAGCATATCAGGATCATTTGATCAGCAGGAGAGCAATAGTTGGCACTTCTGACCTATCTGATCTGTTGGTCAACTGGTTAGTCAAAAAGATCATGCTCCTTAAAAAAAGAAAAAATAAAAGAAGGTTTTTTTTTTCTACATCTTTTCATGCAAAACAGTCTGGTTGGTTTAATCAAGAAAAGTCAGTTCATTACTGAGAAAACTAAAACAACAAAGGTAAACAGTTCATATGCAATAATCATTAAGACCCTCAAGGAAAGGTATGGTTTAAAACAATCAAGCATATGTCTTGTGTGCCTCATCACCTAGCATAGACCAACTAGCCAAAACTAATCTGGCGACAAAACTGGCATAATCCGCATAATAATTTGGAACTGACAACTACATGCCTCAAACACGCCACATTGCTTCATCCACAGATAGCTCACAGACTAGTATCAAACCTACTCTCGAGGTTACAAGAACAGCTTCCAGCTCCTCTCTACAATTATAGCAACTACTAATACAGACAGCTTCACAGGTAGACAGCTGTTCAAGAAATCTAGCTATTACTGCTTATCGGCAAAACTGTATCCAGATCCATATAATCAAGATGGTGTAGTGCACAATAAATGTATCAGCTACCCAACTCAGGTCAGCATGCTGGGCAAACCCTAGACACCTGCACGCCGGACTTTTAGCCGCTAACTGTAAGTATACTCCACAGCTTCAACTCCAAAACAACAAATCCCCAAACCACACACGATCACTCCTACCACACAACCAAGACAGGCCTAAATCGAACCAATGCTAAGACCGAGGAAAAAAACAATTTTATTCCACTCGCACATCCCATCAGCATCATGCTCGCGCAAGTCCAATACAATCAAACCATAAGCAACCCACATCATGCTCGCACAGGCCCAGCGCAATCAGACCATACGGAACAGCAACAGATGAACAAGTACAGCATGCATGCAGAAGCGGAGAGCGGGCATAGAGCAGTACCGTAGGAAGCCAGGACGCTGGGCGCATCCCTGAGCCTCTTCGATCCGACCCGACCGGGCTCCTCCCGCCGCCACTGCACGTCCTCCATTTCAACTTCCGAGATCTCGCCCGTCGCCCCAATCCCACCACCGCTGGCGCTGGCCATCCGGGCGGATGCTACGCTGCGGCGGAGGCGCCGGCGAGAAGTAGGGTTTGGGCGGAGGAGGAGGCGGAGGATGCGGCGGAGGAGTCGGGGATTGGGATAGAAACCTCACCGGGGGGTCGCTTCAGTTTCTCTTCCCCTTCCCACGCTCTTCTCCCCTTCGGCGCTCGCCTTTGCCACGGCAGCGATGTCCTCGCCTCTCTCGCCTATAGTTTTATACTTTTATAACGACGAGGAGACCCCACAGCAGCCACGGCTCACCTGCGCGTCTATCCGCCGCAACGGGGAACGGGGCGTGTGTAGCGGCGCTAATACTCCCGTACAAGTTTTACATCCACTAACGCCTGGTCTAATAGCGCATTACAAGAACCTATAAATGTGATTTAAAGATATTTTCTATGTGTTTCTTACGTATGGTATTAGGATTTTTCTAAGTGAGTCTTATCAAATTTTGATCAAATTTATTGAAAGTAACAACACTTACATTTGTTTCATTGAATTCAACACGGAACATATTTTGACAGCGCGCATGCGGGTAGTATAGTCGTTAGTGTAGTTTCTATAAATTTAATCAAAGTTGCGCAAAATTAAATCTAGGACAAATCTAATATGACATGTAAAAAACGGAGGAAAAACATATTATAAAACACCTGTGTAAGAGGACATGCGGCCATGCCCAATTTTGTAAAGAGATGGAGATGTGCATGACAATCCATGAATTCATTGCCTAGGCTACACCTTCGCAACAATATATCGCTAATTCACTATTGATGGAGTTCAACAAAGGTTAAACTGAGACCTAAAATAGGAGCCAAAACGGCAGCAAATGATGTAAACGAGATCGTGAGCGGACAGCGGAGATAGAAACTCATTAATGTTTGAGATGAGGTAATAGCATATCCTAGGTTTGGAAGTCATCGAAGTTAAGAGTGTTATTGATATTTCCAAAATGTCGGCAAGGCGGACAAATAAAACTATGTATTCGTATGGTATGGTTGGTAGGGATAGGGAGTGTTCGATCGTTAATCCTCTATTTCAACAAATTTTACTTCATGGATGGAAAAGGATTTGGGCTGAATAGTAGTGCATTGGGCCTGACCATGCGGTCCAGCTTGATATTGGGTCTAGCAATTTGATGGGACTGAGCCTAGTTGGAGCAACATGAAAGGAATCCGGTCAAAATCCAACGACGTTCACAGCAGCCCATTTATGCATTCAGCTCAACTGTCTCATGGGCCGAATCCGGTCAAAATCCAACGACGTTCCCAGCAGCCCCGTAAATATGTAAAAAAAAAAAAACCACTTCTGAAGTCGCGGCCTTTTTCAACAATCGACTCGTTCTGAAGATGTAAACAATTTTCAAGCACGGGATTGTTCTGTAATTTAAAATTTTTAGTTTACATGTGAGATTTATGTCTCATTTTTCTTACGAAGGACTAGCCCCGAATGGTTGTCTACTCTGTGCGAACGGAGGCCTGACCAGTTGGTCAGGTGCTCTCAGTAGCACCCCTGCCTGGCGGCCAGGGTTTGAATCCCCTCGGGGGCGAATTTCTGGAACCGTGCGGTGCAGGGTAAAAAAATCCCCTCGCTAGCCTGTGGCTAGGGTTCGGGGGTTTTCTCGGCCGGGGAAGCCGAAAGTCGCTTCCTCTTAATGAAAAACGGTTGGGGCCGTCATACCCCTCTCGGTCGAGTTTTTTTTTTGGTTGTCTACTCTGTAGTGTGGTATGTTTTATTAATTGCATCACCTTGTCTTTGATGCATGCTAGGCTATGCGCCTGTACTAATACCAAGAGGTTCTCAAGAACAGCGTGAGAAGTCGATACGAAGGAGGTGTTTAGATGCAGCATTATGCATAGTATTTTTGCGCTATGTATAGTGTTTACAAAGAGAAAAATACATTGGGAAGCGTGCGTTATGCAAAACGTTATGCAAAATAGGTGAAGTAAAGAGGTCCGAAGTCATCAATGCTTTAAGAGCTTCATAAAGGAGATCCAACATTAGTCCATCGTACGGATCGGTGTATGAGCTTACCTAATAGACCTCGGATCAGTGATCACATTCTAATAAAAACGTTGGGGCGATTTTATTCGCTGTTGTGTATTCTTCGTATCTTTAATAACATATACCGATTACCCGCATAAAAAATAACATATACGGATTAAATAATATGTTCATTACTTTCCCGCTCCTCAATTATTTTTGTTTGAGGAATAGAACGGTTTAATTCATCAATATATCACTCCTTGCAATAGCTAGATTATATACTCTCATTAATACGCAAGTATCGTCATACATGATTTGTGAGGTAGAGGGAGCTTGAGAGATTTACGTCAACTACATAATTCAAAGTAGAGCTTTATTTTCACAGGTTTGCATTTGCTGTGAGATTGTTGACATAGTAAACATGGCCCCTCACATGTCTACTTGGAGGACCTAAATTGTGAGAGAACGTGTCAAAAAACCATTCTGAATCTTGTAGTACTCCATAAAACAACCGCCTACATGAAGCATATGTTGGGCAATAGTTTATTAGTGTTGGTATTCCTTAAAGTTACAGTTTATTCTGCAAACGCACAGAAGTATGTCGTAGCATTTCACCCGAAATACTTCCATAATATCGTATTTTATTTATTCTCAGGTAAAACGGTTGTTAAAGAGAATGGTTTTTTGATACATTTAATTATATCACCATTAATATACAAAAGTCTAGGCAAGGGTAAACATTTGTATAAAGGGATAGTGTGACACGCTGAAGTTTCATTGATCAAAAAGAATTATATTTAGCTAGTATGAAGATCTTTAGAACAGAGTAAGGGACTTTATATACTTCTTGCAAATGGGACTTGGTATATGAGCATAAATTGTACAAACTTACTAAATGGATACATGTTAGAGGACATATCAAGGGTACCATGCGACTCCCTCATCTAAGAGATTGACATAACGTCTTATCATAAAGGTCTAACATCCAAACCCGAAGGTGAAGGATTACAAAGAACGGATAGAGTTGTCACCACCTACCGCCTACCTCTACTAATTTGTGGGGTAAGGATATTCTCAATGATATTTCATAACCCAAACATCATGTTTGCATAAAAGAATACAACTCTATCCATTTTGGTGATAAATAGAGCAACCATAAGATACATTGAGCAAATATCATAACATGCGTCACTTGAACTAAGTTGCAAGACATAATGCTTATATACTAAGTAAGGGAAAGCCGAGACATACAACATAACTAAGAGGATATTTTCATTTATGATCAAAATTACAAGTAAGAAAAGAATTACAAAGCTGAACTCTCAAGCTTACCACGACTTTTTCAAAAACCCTTCAGAAGCTCAACTTCTAACTAAGACTAAGCTTATAGCATAAGAGAGATCTTCTTCTAGTGTGTGTTTTTGCAGGAACCAAGAGCACCTATTTATAGCTTGGACAAACGGTGGAAAAGCAGCTCAAGGCGATTGAGCCCGTTTGGCGATGGGGTCAGGTCGGCCGACCCCTAGGTTGACCGACTCTTTGGATGCACAACCTTGATCTGTGCACGGCCATGTGTGCCTAATGTCGGTGTGGAGCAACCCGTCAAAGGGCGAGCGATTCTGGCGCCCAAGGGGGTCGGCCGACTTGGTCCGGGTTCCCATTGGGCCCACCTTCATGTGGGTGTCTGTCTTGCGGGTCCGGTTTCAGGTGGGTGGCTTGATTTGGGTACGTTTGGTCCGCGTAGTGGGCCCTTTAGTCCAATTGATAGACATATGGCTCCATCTCATCCCTTGATCAAAACCGACACCATGCTAGTGGCTAGGATCATGCTTGAGTGTGTTTCTATGCATGGGAGAAGGTTGGGCTTCAGGCCAGGTCGGGGGACCTGCCCCTAAGCCCACTTTGCTTCCTCTTTTTCCAAATAGTCCCTGCATTAAAAATTTCTCCAGATATAAGTGAAATCACATTATTTGAATTAAAATGCTTAAGAAATGTTATGTCTTTACTTATTTCTCGAGAAATTTGACGCGCGGATGTCATCACTTAGCGACCGTCAACCCTTAGTAGCTCTCGTGTTTTTAGATTATCACATAAGACGTAAGTTGGTGCCTCGACAATAGTTTTGCAGTAGAGAAGAGCAAAAGTAGGAAACGACTCGAAGTGAACCAGCAAGAGGAAGTGGTTAGGTGTTGGTCCAGTTGAAACAACAAGATCATTATAATGTTGTGTAAGAAGAGAATTTTAAAATTCATAAAAACCTCACACAACCTTTTTACCATATAACACCGTAAAAACAAGGTCAGAACTGTGAATAAAGTGCAGGGAAAGCGGGGTTAGAGCCACTCTGAAGGCTTGTCGAACAATAGGAGTGTAAATTAGCAATTGCCTAGTGGACAACAAGATATATGCAATGATGAGGTTACCATTTCTGAAGGAACCGGGGGAGGGGCGGTGCAGCCCCAATAGCTCTCCCAATATTTGCCAGTTAGCACGGATGATCAAAGCAATCTTCTTGTGTGATACAGTTTCTATCGGAATTACTTATTATATTCTATTTTTTCTACAGATTAGGCAAAAATCACGCTTCCATCAGGATTACATAGCAAGTTATTAATAAGCAAAATCCATGGGCTCGACATGTAGGCGTCCTGATAACACTGGTATCGACTATCTGTCCCTCCCCACTTGCACCTAGCCACTGCAATAACAACAGTTGCAATCTTGAGAAAAAAGGTGCCATAGTCCAGTGACCACATTCTATTCAATAAAAACATCAGGACGATTTTATTCGCTGCTGTGTTCTCTTCACATCTTTTTATAACTTATATGAATTAAACAATATGTTCATCACTTTCACGCTCCTCAATTATTTTTGTTCGAGGAACATGTTAACTCATCAACATATCACCCTGAATGCGTATAATTAGTTAAATGTGAAAAATAGAATTATCCCACCAAAATTTCTGTGGCCAACTCATGATGCTTCACCCCCATGGACACAAAACCATGACAAAATAGCTAGATTGTATACTCTCATTATCGTCATACATGATTTGTGAGGTAGAGGGAGTTTGAGAGATTTACATCACTCCCAAAGAATTACATAATTCCAGGTAGAGCTCTATTCTCATAGTCATAGGTCTGCATTTACTATGAGATTGTTCACATAGTAAACATGGCCCAGGCCTCACATAGCTACTTGGAGGACCTAAGTTGTGGGAGGACATGTCCTCAGACAAACCATTCAGAATCTTTATTTTCATGTATACTCCATAAAACAGCCACCTAAATGAAACATGTGTATGGGCAATAGCTTAGCAGCTCTTGTTTGTAATTATCACATAAGACGTAAGTTGGTACCTCAGCAATAGTTTTGCAGTAGAAGAGAGCAAAAATAAGAAACCGCTTAGAGTGAACCAGCAAGAGGAAGTGCTTGCATATGTGTTGGTCCAGTTGAAACAATGACATCATCATAATACTGTGTAAGAAGAGAATTTTAGAATTTATTATTCGCATCATAAAACCCAAGGTCACACAAATTGTTTATCATATAACACCGTAAAACAGGTCTGAAACTACGAATAAAGTGCACGAAAGGTCGGGTTAGAGCCACTTTGAAAGCTTGCCAAACAATGGTGGTGTGAATTAGCAGTTTTCTAGTGGACAACAAGGTGCACGCGACGACGAGGCTACCGTTTCCGAAGGAACCGGGGGAGGAGCGGTGCAGCCCCGATATCTCCCCAATATCTACCAGTTAGAAGCCGTGATCGAAGCAATCTTCTCGCGCTATACGGTTTCAGTCGGCCCTCCTTATTATATTCTATTTTTTTTTACAGATTAGACAAAAGTCACGCTACCATCAGGATTACATGGCATGATATTAATAAGCAAAAATCCATGAGCTTGATATGCAGACGTTCTCATGACACTGGTATCTGACTACCTGTCCCTCCCCACTCGCACCTAGCCACCACAATAACAACATTTCGATCTCGAGAGAGAAGGTGCCGTGGTTGCAGCGATCCTGCCAGCTTGATCCCCTGACATAGTGACATTGCCTCCTGCAGTATTGTCTGCATTGACACGCACATTGGCGAGGCCATCAACTCCCGAAGCTCGGCGCGCCGTCGGCCGGTCGCTGCCGCCCCCCGTCGAAGGCTGGTCCAACGAGGCCAAAAGACACCGGCCGACGTCGACCGCGATCGGGAACGTGCTCCGCCGCCTCCGCGCCGGGACCTCGGTACCACGCCAGCTCGAGGCGAACGAGAGGCCAAACCGGCAGTCCGGCCCGCTGGATCTCGCTCAAAAGCCCAGCTCGCTCCCTGCCCCATCCGACGGTTACGGGGCTCCGCATCGCGCACGCCAGTAGGACCGGCCGCGACGGCGGCCCGGGTTCCCCTGTCGCGAACGGGAAACCACCGGCCAGGGAAGAAGCGCCCGGGAGCGGCGGGTGGCAGCCAAGCCAGCCACCGAGCAGAGCAGTCGCCGCACGCGGCCACGGGCCACGGCCACGCGCATCGGCACCAACCCAAAGTTACACGACACAGGGGCGCACACCCCCTCTCCTCTCCGCCCTTCCCCTGCTGGCCTGGCCTCCCCTGTCTCGCGTTCGCGTTGCCTTGCCTTTCTTTTCCTCTCGCTCTCCGCCTCCCTCGACTCGAGCCCCGCTTCCTTCCATTCCACCCACCACCTGACCTCCCCCTCCTCTCCTCCTCCTCGCTCCCTCTCCCGGCACGAACGCAGCGCGCTGAGCCGGGGCAGCGGCCGGAATGCCCGCGCAGAAGCGCCCGCTCCCGTCGCCCGGCGCCGACGCCCACGTCGAGGGAGCTCCTGGCGCCGACGCGGACTGCTGCGGCGGGGGCGCCCGCCGGGCCCCGAGGCCGACGCTCAACGGAGCGGAGGAGCGGGACGGCGGGCCGCGGCAGGCCAAGGACCGCCGCCACGGTACGTGCGGTTACTGGGCTCTCGACGACCGCGCGCGGCGGCCCCGCCGACGCCGCGGGCCCGTGCTCTCCCTCGCGATGCGCGTACGCTTCGCGCGCCGCTGCTGCGCTGCCTCTGTCGCTGACCGCGTGCTTGGCTGGTGGGCTTGGCAGATTCCGACGCTGACGACGAGGAGGAGGAAGGAGACGCCGAAGGCGGCGGCGCGGGCGGCGGCGACGACGACGACTGTGACAGCCAGTCCACGCAGAGCGACGGCGAGATGGACGAGTAAGTGGAACCGTGGTCCGCCCCCTCCCCTCCCTCCCTTCTCCTCCTCTCGTCCCCGTCTCCTCCGCCGCCGCCTGCTGCTCTGCCTCCCGTTGCGATTCGGCATCGTCATGTCGTCACGTCGCCCCTCGTGCGCTAGCTCCGGCTCGGCGGGGCGATGGCTCAGGACGGCGGCGGGAGGTGTCTGGCCCACCCGCCAGCGCTGGCGCCGGGCGGCCGCCGCTTTCGTCGTGTGACGTCGGCTCGACCGCTTCCCTTCGCCTCCGCGGCGTGGGATCTTCGTGGTGTCGTGGCTTGCGTGCCGGCTCGGTTTCGTCGTGGCGGCGGCGGCGGGCCACCCTCAGTTGCTCCCGTCCGGTCGTGCCGGCGGCGCTGGCGGTGACCGCTTCGTTCGTGCGGCGGCGGCGGCGGAAGCGCTCCCATCACCGCCAAGGCCTGGGATCTTTCCGTAGCATGCATGCTTTCGTCATGTCGCACGGCTCCGGAGGCGCTGTGCTCGTGACGGCAAATGCCGGGGGGCGCATCCAGGGTGGATCGTCGCTTGCCCAAGCTGTTCTGCCGGAGCCGCCAGCCCCAGCTGAATCGGCACTTCTGTTCATCGTGGTTCAGTTCAGCCGCCCGCTGTAACAGTCCGCTATTTTTCTTGCTCCTGAATCCTGTACGGCTACGGCGAACTCTTTCCTGTGCCTGGTTCGTTGCTGCTAGCCTGACCTCCAGGATCGTAATGGTCTTGCCATGCGTAGGGATCGTGTGAGCTCCTTGCCAGTCTGCCACCCGTGCACCCGTGTTCGTCGTATTGAATGTGGTTCGAGGAGATGCCGTTCTCTTTAACATGTTGGTCTGGTCTTCCGGAGTGGTATTCAAGCTCATTCATCCCTGTAATAAGATCTTCCCGTGGGGGTTGTCAATTATATCACAGACGCTACCTTCATCTGCATTGGGGTCCGTCGTGTTTCAAGCTGTTCATTGGAATAGTTTCATTTTTTTTTTCAGTCATGGATTGTGCCTTCAAGCTCTGGATATCTATATATTTTCTTCAATTTGGACTTACCCTGTTTATTGTTCTACTGTTGCTATCCTGAGCCCCATGACTGCGATTGGACTTACCCTGTTTAGGTGCCTTAACTCAATTTGGTGCACAAGCTTCCCTTGTTCTTTTGATGTGTAGCTATGGCCTCCTCTCCATCTGCAGTTTCCATATATTTTCTTCAATTTTATAAAATCAACTGTAGCAGAACTCTTACTGATTATTTGTTATAAGGTGCAAATCAGCTCCTCAATTTCTGTGACATCAATATGGCTTAGTCACTAACGAGTCTCTTTTGTGACAAATTATTCAGCCCAGATAATTCTGTACCACATTTGTGGTAGATATTATTATTGTGGGTGGCTTTCAGACACTATTGGTTTATTGAGTCCGCCAAAATATACACTAGAATACATTTTTCTTCTCCTGCCTGTGAAGTATGAGTTGAAAAGCTTAAGAGCCCACTCTGGGGTCCGATTACTGCTTAGTGCTAATAGTTCCAAACTGCCTGGAAACAAAAAGGTGCTAATAATCTCAGGCTTTTTTCATCCTGTCCTGTCATTCTCTTATCTGATTGTGAATATCACCTTCTTCTTGTCCAAGCTGTGTAAATGATCTTTTTTGTGAACTTTGTGTTCCATAGATTTGCAGATGCATGATTAATGTGAAAATGGATAATTTAAGATTTATCCTCATTATGGTGAAAAGCTGCAAAATTGTACCTAAATGTTTTTTTTTCCTTCATACAGGTTTAAACTCGTGAGGATAATGGATGTTCGGAGGGAAGTGCAGTGCCCAATATGCTTAGGTAACGATTTGCTTGTCAACCTGCTTTCAGATTCAGTGTTCCTCTTTACTTTGTACAACTCTTCTGACAACTTCACTCGCAATTAGAGCTACATGTTGCTGTTACCTAGATGTGTGGTTATTATTATATTTGCTACAAAGGTGAAACTACCAAATTCCACAGATTGCATCTATGGAAGTATGTGAATTGTGGTTGGCTTAGATTAAACTCTTTTGTTTCTTCCTCTTTAATCAGCGGTGATTGCTGTACTCTGTAATAATTCTGGGCTGTATACGTTATGTAGAGGCCGGATGCTTATCCATTATCTAAAAAAAAATGTGAATTGTGGTTGTCTTCTGATGAATAAGGAGATTTATGTGGAACTTTCCTTCAAAACTTTCAAAAAGCCAGAAAGCTGAGCTCCTGATCTTCGCATTTTATGATTTGTTTTCTATAAGTGGCGCCTAACTGGTTTACATTAGGAATTTCATTTGTGAAATCGTAAGTAGCGTCTGTGCTCAAAATATGCATATCTGACCATATGTCCTTCTTATGGTCCTATTTTCCAGGCATAATTCGGAAAACGAGGACAGTCATGGAGTGCTTGCACCGGTTTTGTAGGGACTGCATAGATAAATCCATGCGACTTGGGTATGATCTATGTTACTTTTCTAAAATGTCCTGTGCCAGTGTTGTTTCTTAGAAAGTGGAGGCCTAAACCTGACTTCAGTGCCTGAAAATTCACTTTATTTCTATGATAATTTAAGTGCTGCTTTCTGTTTGCAGCAATAATGAATGCCCAGCGTGCCGCACTCATTGTGCAAGTAGGCGTTCCTTGAGGGATGATCCTAACTATGACGCTTTAATTCTGGCTTTGTATCCAGATATTGACAAGTATGAGGAAGAGGTGATGCATAATGCATTTGTTCTCCGGGAACTGCACTTTGCTTTCTTTTGTTATTCTGCTGCAGTGTTTCTAATTTGTTCGATACTACAGGAACTTGCTTTCAGTGGAGAGGAAAGAACCCGTAACAAAAAGGTAGGTCTATCTGTCTGTGAACCGGCAATTTGTTTGAGGCTGGAGGGAATTGATTTATCTTTGTTTGGTATTTTTGCTCTTGTTGTTATTGAATTGGCTTCATTTCTCATGGAAGATTCAAGAATCCATTGCTGAGACATTTCGGAGACAAACTGAAGCACTTGTGAAGAAGCGCCCCACTGCAAAGGCAACAGATGCAGCATCTGCAAGGACTCGGCGTAATATGCGATCAAGGAGGAGAGGGCGAACTAGTTCTCCTGATATTGTCCCAACTGATTTTGAAGATGAGGACAGAGAAGAAAATGGTAATGATGGAAGCAAGGAGTCATCTTCTGTTGATGACCGCTCCCAAGATGTAAGGCCGAAAAGAGCTCGGAGGTGGCCTGTGCCACGGCGTTCCCCTGCTAAGACTAATGGGAACATTGACAATAGCATTGAGGAGAATGCTGACTCAGGAGGTGCTAGAGACTTGGTGACTGCTTCTCCACTGCGGGGAGAGATGCTTGCATGGGGGAAAAATGGCACCCGCAGCCAAATCCGGCACAGCAATGCGAGTGGCTCCAGTGGAAGAATGGCCAAGGGTGGCCGTGTTGCCAAGTTGGTGGATCAGCTCCGTAATGCTGATGACTTTGATAGTAAGGTAAAAAGGAAGTACACTACATGCATGAGCTTCTAAACTTTCTGTTGCAATTCCCTAATTATGCTTCAGGATGTTCATAATACTAATGGACTGACAAAAATGTTGGTTAGGAAGGATTGCTGTGGTAGCAGAACTTGTCTGGAAAGTCCATAACTAATTGGTTTGCCGAATATTGTGTTTCTTTCTTGCAGTCGAGCTTGTATCTTGTCCTGGTTCCACTTGATGGACAAAGTGTGCCTAAACTGGAAAAGCCCTACCTCAGTTGTCAGCCGACACTATCTGTTCAACATCTCTGCCAGGTAATCATTTGCTTCCAGAAACTTATTGGTCGTGTGCAATTTTAGTTTACCAGATTACTAAGCAAAGGCTCTGCTTCTGGATCTTTGCAGTTTGTTGCTCTTCAGTTGTCTCGGCAACCCAAAGAAGTCGAGATATACATTAGGAAAAGCTCCATGGATGCATCTTTGTCAGCCAATAACACCTGTAAAGACCAGATAGAGCCAGATCAATCTAATGGTTTGGAAAGATTGTGGGAAGAGAAATCTCTCTCAGAGCTGTTCCCTTCGTGCGCCACCTGTCAAGGAGATCTGGTATGGTCAATGACTGCCCAACCACTCTTATATTTGTTTCATGCTGCTTCTTTCTGACCCCACTGCATTGTTTTCCTATCCACCCCAGGAATTGCTATATTCTCTGAAAGCACAAGTGTAGATCAAATTACTTCACCAGTTTTCCTGCATAAGCAACTTGATCGATCGCCTCCACCATTGGTCTGCAAGGATCATCACCTGGTGAAAGCTTTGTACATAAAGCATTCGATATAGAAAGAGGGCGCAAAATAGCCTTCTATTTACCGTTGCTAGTTCTAAATTTGCTCTGATATATTGTGAGATATGTATGTACCCGGTTCATTGGTTAAAAATGTATGGAACTGAGTAGTACCAATCTCAAGTTCCTGAACATCTCAAGTTCCTGAACAGGGCAAACAGGTGCCTTGAGCAATGATTGTGCCCCAGTGGAACTGATTTAAGTAAACTGAGCGACTCTCTCTTCCCCACTGATCTGTGACTTGCTGCCGTCATCTTGCGGGCCGCGCTCACGTAATCCATGTTGTCACCGCACGTGCCGATGGATTAGGATCAGTTGTTAAGTTGACAATGCAATAGTAAACAGATAGAGGCACAGCTCGTAATATCTGCAGCTTTGTGGGGGCAGTATTGGAATTTTGTATTCATGAGTCGAGTAGTACTCGTAGACAGGAGACTAGTAGAGTGGCATCGGTCCTGAAAAAGTGAAAAGTGGAAGTACTACAATTATTAATGTTCTGTTTGGAACACAGGAATTTCGTAGGAATCGAATTTCACGCACGAACGGAGAAAAAAAATCCCGCTGGGCCTTGTGAGAAAAAGGCCGTGTTTAGTTCCATTAGATAAGTTTTGCTACAGTAAATTTGAATTTTTGGTTACTAATTAGGAGTATCAAATGTGGATAACTGATAAAACCCATTTCACAACCCGGGTAACTTCACGAGACGAATCTAATGAGCCTAATTTGGCCATGATTAGATAACGTCGTGCTACAGTAAACAATCTCTAATGACAGATTAATTAAGCTTAATAGATTCTTCTAGTAATTTTCCGTCCATCCATGTATTTAGTTTTATAATTAGATCATGTTTAGTATTTCTAATCTTCGATTTAGTTTTACTACAGTAAATTTTACAATAAGTTCTCGTGAATCTAAACCCGGCCAAAGTTCACCGGTCGTTGCTTGACCTGTGAGAAGCTGACGGAGTGACGGAGTACTCCTGCAACAGGTCACGTTGCTCGCGCAGTCATTTCTCTCCTCATTATAGTGGGCAGGTATCTTGGCCCGCTACGGTGGCCACGTTAGCGAAAATTTTTTTCACCGTTCGATCGATCTTTTACGGTGCTCGTCATCGGCCTAGTCTCGTTGTTGTGCCCCATTCTCGTTGGAACCAAAAATATCTCGCTCCAGACTCCAGAGGCTTCCTCCCATCAGCACCTTGACCTCTCACCTCCTGACCTAGTGTCTCTTGGCTTCGTGAGTGGCAACCACTGTCGTCGAGTTGCAGCCTCCCCACATCACATCCATGGGCCGTGCACTGGTGACCTGCAGTCATCACAGAGGCGGCGGCGGTGGCCTCCTCGTGGAAGGCTTCAATCCAACCTCGTCATGCTTCAATCCCACATGCAGTGGCGGAGCGTGAAACAAAATGTAGGGGGGGGGGCAAATTGGAAGATTGTAACTAGCATGTACTCATAGCATATAAATGAGTCTATTGTTACGATTCACAAAATACAAGTGTGACTGTGGTCTATTGTTCATGAAGACCTACACAATACTAAATTATTATATATATATATATATATATATATATATATATATATATATATATATATATATATATATATATATATTATATATATATATATACCAAAAGACAAGTGACCTCCTATAGAACAAACACATGTTAGAAGTCCGCTCTTCTTTCCTTCATATCCTGGAAATCAGCAATTATATCTTCATAATTGTATTCTTCTGCGATTTCACCTTCTATGTTTACTACCAGGCTATTGGCAAGAAATTCATCTTCCATCTTGTTCCGCAGCCTCGTCTTAGTGATCTTCAAGATAGAAAAAGCACGCTCAGCACTAGCTGTTGAAACTGGGAGAATAAGAAGCAACCGAAGCAATCGATTAATCATGGTAAAAGTCTTATGGCGTCCTGTGGCAACGAGGCATCGACATAGCTCAGCAATGGTTGCAATATTTTTCAACTCTTCGCTGTTGGAAGCATCAACAACAAAATAGTTCAACTGGTTCTCTAAGCTATGCCTTTCTTGTTGGTTGAAATCTGCTGGATAGTACTTCTCAACCATTTTGCATATCTCGCTAGCTCTGAAAGATGCAAATTTATTTTTTCGTATCAATGTAACACTAATGAACAAAAGACCCAACACCTTCTCATTGAATTTCAGGTTTAATTCAGCCAGCTGAGTGTCAATTGTTGCCCGAAATATCTCCACTCGAAAATAACGCTCATTGGTAAAATGATCTGGTTGACGACGAGCTTGACCACCGCGCATAATGTATGTTTCTTCCATGTCTGGAATGTCAACTCTATGAACCACACAGAACTCAACAACCTGACAAATAAAAGTTTCCCAGCCATCATCTGATCTCATTTGTTCAAGCAAAACTTTTGTTGATTGCACAAGACGAATGGCATTTACTATGTCTTGTGTTTTCTTCTGCAAAGCTTGACCTAGTTGTTCTGTGATCTCCATTATTTCTTTCATCATCAATAGGATAAATACAAACTCAAAAGATGTCAGGTAGTTGAAAGCAGTATCTCCATCAGCACGGTTTGCTCCAGCTGATGAATCGGCAGCTAAATTTTGTAGAACTGAACTTACAGGATTGAACATATCCATAAGACTAGCAACAGAACCCAAGTGTGAACCCCACCTAGTCTCTCCTGGCCACATGGAGATGTGGTGAACCCCTTCAATCCGAATCAGGAGGTACAATTCCTCTTAGTCCAAATCGGATTTGTAATAACTGGATCGAACTCGCTCCTGCTCAGATCGAATCCCTTGCCTTGAGTTTAGGGTTTGTTCTTTGGTCCTTTTTCCCTTCATTGGTTTTCTGGATCTTCGTCTAATGTTCATAATAGATTGTGGATATTTTCTTGCTCCATAGAATTTCGTTTATCCCCGTCCCTTCCATGGATTTGTAGTGTTTTGATCTGGATGCTAGTGTTTGTTTCTTTTGTACTGTTTCAGCTATCTTACTAATCTTCTTTTGTTTTAATTTTTTTTAGGCAGCCACGGGTTCACAGGAGAGGTGCTCCTTGCTTGCACCAGAACTGATCAGCTTTGGTAAGGCACAATGTCTTGTTCTTTGCGCCATACTACTAGAACTGATCAGCTTTGGTAAGGCAAGTCTTGTTTCTTTGCGCCATTCTACTAGACTATACATCCATGTTAATCCCACGATTCCCGCCTTGGAATACATATTTACTATTAGATTATACATCCATGCTGCACAGTGATTAGATTACATGCTGTTGGACGGCGGACAGACTCGCTCGCAGGGGCCTCTCCCACCCAGATCGCTGCCCCCTCTGTGAGCAGGATGAGGAGACGATCAGCCATCTCCTCTCCGCATGTGTGTTTGCCCGCCAGTTTTGGTTTGATCTGCTAGCCTGCCTCGGGGTACAAGACATCACCCCTCAAGCGGACAGTGTGGATTTCTTCACTTGGTGGCAGCAAGCCAGTGACAGACTACATAGGTCAGTTCAACGAGGCTTCAACACCTTGGTCGTATTAGGAGCTTGGACCATTTGGAAAGTTAGGAATGACGCGGTGTTTAACGGAGTCGCCCCTAGAATTGATAGAGCTCTTCTCCTCGCACGGGAGGAGGCTGATCTTTGGGTGCTTGCGGGTGCTAAGGGGCTAAGCGCCCTGGTCGCGACTGGGCTCCCCACATAGGTGTTGGGTGAGAACCCGGTTCGGTCGCTTGGTTTGTGTTGCTGCGCTTGGCGCATGTATAGTGGGCGTGTGGCGTGTGTGTCTTGGGTGAGTGAGTGAGTTGGAGTGGGTGGGTGTGTGGTGTGTGGTGTAAGGCTATTTTGGCCAAACTCTTCTCTCTTAATGCAATGATATGCAGCTCTCCTGCATATTCGAGAAAAAAATTAGATTACATGCTGTTTTCACTTATTCTGCTAGGCTCCTCTGCTAGAAATAGAATATTTAGTGCCACATGAACTTGAGCCTTTACTAATATGACAATAAAGACATGATGATGTCCTATCCAGTATCGACAGAAGGTTTGGTGAGTGCTGTTTGGAGAATGTGCATGAATTTGTCATATACTTAGGTTTTCAGTACCTCAGGCCTCAACATTTATTTACCATTATGTTCGAGGAAGGGAAAACATACACAGTAGGAAGTTCGTTCATCTTTTAAGCTTACATTCCTCTGTTTTTTTTCTCACTTTTTACATGCACTGATTTATATAGTCGAGGTTGTTTGCCAGTAGCGGTGTCAACGAGGAATTGCTCTGCCTTACTTTGCATCCCATTGTAGCCTTGCTGGCCTAACTAAAATCCAATCATATTTATCTTTCCCCTCCTTTGCTGCAGTTCTTAATTATATTTTTTTACCACCGGACATTAGCAAATCTCATGTGAATTTATGACCAAGTAATTGAGTTAAAAAAAAGACAGCCATTCCTGGGATAGTTTGTCACTAAGAATATCTAATTGTGAACTGAAAGTGTATATTAATGCTCAAATTATGCAATGTGGTTGCATTTTTTCTATTAGGTCTTTGAATCAGTTGACATTTAAGGCTTGAAGGGATGTAAGTTGTAAGGTAATTGTGACTAGAGTTTTTTTATTTACGAGTGACAACCTTTGCAATATGATACATAATATAGTTGTAGTTACCTTGTCCCTAAAGGTTTTTTTGTTTTCTGCAGTAGTCGTCATTAGTAACAAATTCTTAATTAGGTAGTTGGGATCTCGAGGGGATATTTGAGCTATAGGATTTACCTGTTGATTTGATCCCTTTTGTTTTCTATCATTCATTCTCACCTCATCAACTTGATCTAACTTGCACATTTAAAGAGGTGCTGAAAATGAATGGATGCTTGCCAAGGTACTCATAGTTTTCAGAGGTTGTTCACTCTGATTTCTACAGATATGACTCGACATGCATACAATTGGCCATGTCATTTTACAGTTTTTCGGGTTCTATCGCCTTCATTTGCATGAATGATAGCAACTTAAAGAGTAAAATTTCATGATGAGAATAGGTGAAACACACTTCTTTTTGTTGAGTGCAAATTTAGATTCCATGAGCCTGATTCAACTTAACTGTACTTTTATGTGCTCAATTAACTTATGCACAAAGCTTCTTTTTATTCTAGGCATAGGACCGCTTTCATCATATGTATGGATGTCTACCCTCAGATATTTAGATCTTTTAGGTTTCTTCTTTGGATCTTGATCTTTTATGTGTTGTTGCTTTTTCACCAAAATATGTCATTTATAAACAAAATATTAGCATCTGAACTACATGTTCAACTGGAAGAATGTTTTTGTAGATATGGGGTTCTTCAGGATTTGGTTAAATCTCAGTTATTGTTGTGATGCCTTGATGCATCTTAGCAGGTAAACACCATGCCTAATATTTTGTGCTGCCATGCTTAGTCCCACTTTAATCACCTGTGTTATCATGAATTTTATTTAGATGGAAAAGTAGCTTAATTTATCAGGACACTAATAACCTGACATAGTTTGCCAAATCTTGCAGGGAACAAATTTTTAGTGTATAAACAACCTGGTTATGAAGAAGCAAAAGAGCAAGAACAATGAGTTACTTATCTTTGCCTTTAAGATTTTAGCAGCGGCCACCAAGTCTGAAGGTATCGTTATAGTTTCCTCTCCTGTTAAATTTCATTGTTTGTGGTAGTGTATTCAGCAAAACTCAAGATTTGACCATCTCTTCCAAAATCCTTTTATGTGCAATATCATATTACCTTAAACTATTGACCTGCATCTAGTCACATAATCATTATACAGTTGCCCTGCATTTCCTTCTATGGTAATGAATGTCCTGTATCGATCTAGATAAATTCCATCATCCTACAAGTTGAGACTAGAATGGTGGTTCTTTTAGTTTTGGTTGATTTGGAGAAAAACTGGCTTATTTGTACTATGATTCTGAACAAGTCAATAAACAACATACATACCATAAATTTGCCCTCAGTATAGGTTCACATAGCTTTTTCCTTCTGATTGTATAACTAATTCTTCATATGTCTCTACTGTGGTTGTTATATGTAACCCCATTTATACCTTACTACACTAATTTCTTTGTCCGCTGCTGCTATGGGCCTGCTGCAGAGCTGTCGCAGCGAGATCAACAATTGGTTCTTTTATTATATGACTTTCCTGGTTATGTAGGGGTGGATAGCAAATTATTTTTTTGTTAGCAAATTGTGCTGTCACTTCACTTTAGAACAAATAGTATGAAGTTACTTTTCAGATATTGTAGAGAGTATGAGATGCATTTATTTGAAGCAGCCTACACACACCAGCTCTTCGTTGGTTTCTTGAAATTATACTTCTAAAATTAATATTAAGAGTGTTGTACTATCAAGTTTCCTTCACAATCTGAGCTGTACTTATGAAATCAATACTTTAAACCCTAAATATGTTGTATTGTAACTGGCATTTAGTGGTCTTGATAATGTCTCCTGGATGGTTTCAGTCTCTGGACTGAATGCACAGTCAGATAGTCAAAATTTGCTATGTCTTGGGTCAATGGGATAATAGCGAGAGCTCAGGGCCTGCATGTTCGAGGAAACAAAAATGTAAATACTTTGCAGCCCTGCCCATGAATTGATCAACATAATAGTTTACTATCTTCAATCATTCCTGCTATATGCACATTTAAATTCGACGAATCCTGATAGCTTTTATAGAACGATGACTCTGTCATAGATCTGCCCAACCAACTGTAATCTCCTCTGTTCTTGGTAAGTGTTCCACCATTCCTTATTCCTGAAGAAGGTAGATGCAAACGTACAGTCCGGCCTTTCTGGTGATCAAATCCAAATAAATAGTTCGATTCTTGTATCATATCACCGTTTGGATGGATTTTGTTGTGCTATTTTGGCAAGAAACCATGCTTCCGATCTACAACCACTCCAACCAGGCACTCCCACATAGTTTTCTGCCTATTTTCTCTTTTGCTATTTAGTGTTGCATAATTCCTTATTAAGCGCCAGGTTTTACCGTTGGACTTACATGACTTTTTTTTTGTAAGTTTGGACTTACATGACCTTGTATGTAGCTTTGCATATACATCTAAATGATCTATTTGCTGGTGTAACGTTACGTCTATAATTAAATTGATCAGTATTACCTGTACTCCCTAGGTGAACTTTTTTACAGCTAGGTTTGTTGCTGCAACTCACAACTATATTGATTTATCCTAGATCATAGTGCATAATCCTCTCTAACCTATTAGCTGCTGCTTATTTTACTAGATCATTTGGTACTAAGAATTATTAATTTGAGTTACAAAGGCCTTAGATTAACCATGAATTTATAGAGATGTTGCCAGTATATAGCTTAATATGAGCTTTACACCTGAAAGCTTGTCTAGATATCTTTTTGGTATATTTGTTACCATTTCTTGCTGACTCAGTTACCGATTCGTCTCATACCTGGTTTTTATCATATTAGCACACTAATGTTTGCCTGTCTTTACTTTGGTGCATCAGGTTTGACATAGCATGGATATTGGGTGCATATGATAGTATGGCAACAATGTTATGATGTTCAGTGATAGATCAACTATCTCCATATGAAATCTTATTATTGGAATTCCAGTCAGTAATATATTGGACATATTACTATCTCCATATGCCAATAATTATTGCTGAATGCAAAGTGGTGGACCATGGGAATCCATATATGTTTGACAATCTATGCGGAGGCCAATACTATGGATTTCAGATGGGTTATTACTTTTAGTCAATCACAATGAGGTAATATTTTCTGATCCAATCAGGGATGCTTCTTAGTATTTCTCTCTGTATTGTGGGGGCAATTATTTGGAGAACTTGAATATGCCTTCTGCCTCAGCTCTTTTTCGTCCTGATCCCATATTGGCTACTATTATGTAATAAAAGCATAGGAAGAACAGTCCTTGATTTCAGAGGGAATTTCCCTGACACATTTGATGACCTTACTCCGTGGGACTACCGACTACCTCTGAGGCTATATATATACAGAACCTAAGTAGAATTATTTCTTCTTTATTTGAGCTCACCTGTGTCTCTGAAAAGTTTGATTTATGCAGCAGCATTTCATTCCTGTTTGGCATAACAAATGTCTGAATCTATATGGAACATGGAAGGCAAAATATGAAATGTCGATTCTAGTGAGTTGTCAGTTTGTGCTCAACAATGTGATTCATAGCCAATCGCGTCTTCAATCCCATACATAGCTCGAAAGAGCAAGCCATTACCCCAGCATTGTGTCGGATATCAATATCCGACCCACTCACCGACAGGTGGGACCTCGCTATTTTGAGAAGGAGATAGGCGTAAGCAAATCCATAAGCCAGGCTGGCGAGGGAAGCGTCGAGCGAGAAGGGGGGCCGGCCGACCCCATAACACCTCGCCCGACCCCTCTCCGCCTCGGCCAACCCCGCGTCATCTCGGCCGACCCCGCGTCACCTTGGCCGACCCCGCGTCGCCACGGCCGACCCTTCTCCGCCTCGCCCGACCCTTCTCCGCCTCGCCCGGGTCGGCGTCGGGCCAGGATGGCGTGGGACATCAGGGGGACCCGGCGCGGAAGGGAACAAGGAGGGCGCATCGCCGCATATCTACCGCACGACCTAGTAACATTAATTGGCCTCACCGCGCGCTGCTCGAAGTGGCAGAAGGATGTGACGCGCACTGTTTCGAGCCGCCCCGCAGGCGCCGCAAGGGGGGGAACAGGATCCTAGCAGGCTCAGGACTAGGACCTACTCCGGCCTTACCCACAGTGCACCGCAGGCGGCGGGGCTTCTTCAGCAAGCTTCCGGTTGTTGGTTATTTATTATTTTGTCGAACACGCCTTGTAAGAGGGCTCTTCCCGGAAGTATAAAAAAGAAAAGCAAGGCTTCAGGGGAGAGAACGAGACGAACAGACGAATCACACACTGAGACATTCACAGAGACTTGAGGCTTCTCCTCTCTCTCGACCGCTTGTAACCCCTACTACGAGCAACGCGAGTAACACGAGCTGATCGACACTGGACGTAGGGCGTTCGTGCCTGAACCAGTATAATCCCTTGTGTCCTCTCGCGAACCATCCGAGCCTAAACGCGCAATCCACTAAATTTACTAGTTGGTGATTTCTTGCACCGACAGTTGGCGCGCCAGGTAGGGGCCTTTTGCGCGTTTCGGCGATCATCAGGCTTCGGATGGCCACCGGTGGTTTTAGCTGGGCCTCCGGGACGCGGCTGCGTCTCGAAAGTCTGGATTTCGTCGTCATCGTCGACGGGGACCTGGCGAGGGCCGCCCCCACGCCCCCGGTCGACACCCTTGACGCCAACATCATGACAGCCACCAAGGCTCTCACGAGTCTCGACATCGGCACCAGTGACGACGAGGCTAGCGACCCTCGTCCGAGCGCCGACGAGACCCTGCTGTGGAGGCAGCTGGAGACCTTCCTAGGGCCACAGCCCACTCAGGAGGACTCGCGCTACGTCAGGTTCGCCCTGGCAAACGTTGCCACTCAGCTTGTGGGAGGAATCCCGCTCCCCACGGAGACGCTGGATTCCATCCCGCCGTATACGGCCCCTTGCGGTTTACGTAACGCGGCCGAGGTCGTGTCGCGACTGGTGACACGTCTCCTAAGCCGCGCCCCGGCGGACAGCGAGTTCGTCGGAATGATCGATCACGTCTCTGAGTCGGTCTTCGACCTCCTAGACGACTCCGTCTCGGAGACGTCGAACACCGAGCTCATCGGGGATAGCCACCACCCCTCCCGGGAGTGCTTCATGGCGAACACCCCCGAAGGGGCGGTGGAAGATGCGAGCGAGAGCAGCTCGGGGCCGGCGGGCCCGGAAGAAGATCGCCTGGCGCACGACGCGCCCGCGGCTGCTGCGGCCGCAGTCCAGGCCGCGGCGCCAGCAAGGCAGCCAGCCCCAAGAAGAGCAGCCACCTCACCGCGACACTCTCACGCCGGCAACGCTCGACAACGCCGAGAGGAGCTCCAAGAGGCCCGCCTCCTTTTGGAACAGGAGCGCACGCGGGTCGAGCGGGAGCGAGAGCGCATCGAGCGCGAGCTTCTGCAGATTGGAGATGCGGCTCCGGCACGGGGCCGTGCGCGGGACGTGCAGCGCCAAATCGTCAACGATGACGGCGTCCCGCCCCCGCATTTCGCCCGCGCCGGGCAGAACATAGCCGCCGCGGCCATGCTCGTGCAAGGACTCCCCCCGCCGGCGACACCCGAAGCCCGCAAGGCCCAGCGGGAACTCGGTGAACTTCTAGAGCGAGCTGCGGCTCAGCAAGCCGAGAGTTCGCAATCGCGACGACGAGCGTCGCAGGTGAGCCACCGCGAGGCCTCGAGGCAGCCGACCGGCGGGCGCGGCGGACGCGACCAGCAAGGAGTATCGGTGCACCAGCCCCGCCCCGCCGAACGCGCGGCTCTTCAGGCTCCGATCCTGAAACGGGTCGGCCCGATCCAGGACGCCCGGAGCATCCTGAACGCCCGCCGACGACGGCTCCCCGAGGCCGAGCCCGAACGGCAGCGAGGGCGCGCTCCTCGCCGTGGCGGCCGATACGACGACGACGACGATGAGGGTGAGAGGACACCGAGCCCGGACGTGCCGGGACCGCGGGCCTTTAGCTCACGGATCCGAGCGGCTCCTCGCCCCGCCAACTTTAGAGCCCCGTCGAACTTCCCAAGGTACGACGGGGAAACCGATCCTGAGCTCTGGCTTGAGGACTACCGACTCGCCTGCAGGGCCGGAGGAGCCGACGACGATGACTTTATCATCCACAACCTGCCACTCCATCTGGCCGACTCGGCACAGGCTTGGCTCCAACATGTCCCTGCGGGACAAATCAGGAGCTGGTCCGACTTGAGGGAAGTCTTCGTGGGGAACTTCCAGGCGACCTACAATCGCCCTGGGAACCCATGGGACCTCAAGAACTGCAGGCAGAAGCAGGGGGAGACGCTCCGAGAGTACATCAGATGTTTCTCCTGGCAGTGTAACGAACTCCCCAACCTCGCTGACGCCGACGTCATCGGGGCGTTCCTCACAGGAACGACGTGCAAGTCCCTCGTCCACAAGCTCGGGCGGAAGAGCCCTCGTACAGCAAAGGAGCTGCTCGACATCGCCACGAGTCACGCGGCCGGTGAGGAGGCAGTAGGGGCCATCTTCCACCAGTCTGCCGAGCCGAAGGGCAAGCAGACGGAGGCAGCTGAGGAGGGCCCGTCGGGGCCCCCCGCCAAGAAGAAGAAGAAGGGCAAGGGCAGACGCCACGACGGTGAGGCCGCCCTGGTGGCCGCGGCCGACCCCAAGCCGACCTCCAAACCCCCGACAGGAGAGGTCCCCGACCACTTCGAGAGGAAGTGGAACGGGCCGTGCCCGAACCATGAGTATCCTGTCAAGCACCTGTACAAGGACTGCTCCCTCATGAAGAAATTCATGGCTGGGGGACCCCGGAAGCCGACACCACGACCAAGGAAGTCTGACCTGGCCCCGAAGGAGTTGAGGGCAGGAGAGAACATGGACGCCGACCCCTATCCGGAGCCAGACGGATGCCTGATAATCTTCGGCAGGACAGAGGCGTCGGTGAGCAAAGGGCGAGCCAAGGTGGAGCGCCGAGAGGTGTACGCCGCCGAACCGGCGACCCCGACCTTCCTCAAGTGGTCGGAGGCGTCCATCACCTTCGATCGGGCCGACCATCCGCAATTTGTCCCAAGACCGGGCAAGTACCCTTTAGTGGTCGACCCGGTCATAGGACGCAAGCGCCTCACCAAGGTGCTGATGGACGGTGGGAGCGGGCTCAACATCCTCTACGCTGACACGCTAGACGCCATGGGGATTGACCGAGGACGTATCCGTCCGACAGGGGCACCATTCCACGGAGTGGTCCCCGGTAAACAGGCCGTCCCTCTCGGGCAAATCGACCTGCCCGTTACGTTTGGAACTCCGACCAACTTCCAGACGGAGACCCTCACGTTCGAGGTGGTGGGATTCCATGGATCCTACCACGCCATCTTGGGCCGCCCGTGCTACGCGAAGTTCATGGCCGTCCCCAACTACACCTACCTCAAGCTCAAAATGCCAGGGCCGAAGGGGGTGATCACGGTGGGAGCGTCATTCCAACGGGCTCACCAATGCGAGGTGGAAAGCTGAGAGTTGGCATCGGCCATCATCGCGTCGACCGAAGAGCTCACCCCGATAAGGGCGCGACTCGTCGAGGAGGCGCCCGACTTCATTCACGGCTCGGCGTCATTCGAGCCGCTCGAAGGCACCAAGGAGGTCCAACTGGACCCCGACCACCCAAGTGAGAAGGTGGCGTGGATCGGGACCAAGCTGTCCCCCAAATAGGAAAGCGCGCTCGTCGACTTCCTCCGCGCGAACGTCGACGTGTTCGCGTGGAAGCCCTCGGACATGCCGGGCATTCCGAGGGAGGTCGCCGAGCATTCCTTGGACATCCGGTCCGGGTCCCGACCCGTGAAGCAACGCCTCCGGCGCTTCGACGACGAGAAGCGCAGGGCAATCGGCGAGGAGATCGCGAAGCTTCTGGCGGCCGGTTTCATCAAGGAAGTGTATCATCCCGAGTGGTTAGCCAATCCCGTCCTTGTACGAAAAAAGAATGGAAATGGAGAATGTGTGTTGATTATACTGCTCTTAACAAAGCGTGCCCAAAGGACTCTTTTCTTTTGCCACGCATAGACCAGATAGTCGACTCTACCTCGGGGTGCGAAACCTTGTGCTTTCTTGATGTGTATTCAGGATACCACCAGATAGCTATGAAGGAGTCCGATCAACTCGTGACTTCCTTCATAACCCCGTTCGGGTCATATTGTTACGTGACGATGCCATTCGGGCTTAAAAACACCGGCGCCACTTACCAACGGTGTATGCTTAGGTGTTTCGACGAACTCATCGGACCGACCGTTGAGGCATATGTGGACGACATCGTTGTCAAGTCCAAACAGGCCGACCAGCTCGTAGCCGACTTGGAAAAGACGTTCGCCAAACTCAGGGCGAACGACGTTAAGCTCAACCCCGAAAAATGCGTCTTTGGGGTACCCAGAGGGATGCTCCTGGGCTTCATTATGTCTCGCCGAGGGATAGAGGCCAATCCAGAGAAGATCGACGCCATCGCCAGGATGGGCCCGATTCGGGACCTGAAAGCGGTGCAACGGATCACTGGGTGCCTGGCCGCGTTGAGTCGGTTCATCTCGCGTCTCGGCGAAAAGGTCCTCCCTCTGTACCGGCTCTTGAAGAAGTCCGAGCGGTTTGTTTGGACGGAGGAGGCCGAAACGGCGCTAGATCACATCAAGGCGGTCTTGACGAAGCCACCGATCTTGGTCCCGCCGAATACGGGCGAACCCCTTCTCCTCTACATTGCGGCAACCACACAAGTGGTGAGCGCAGCGTTGGTAGTGGAGCGCGAAGAAGAGGGGCACGTTCTCAAGGTGCAGCGCCCGGTTTACTTCGTAAGCGAGGTGCTCGGAGACACCAAAACGAGGTACCCGCAGATCCAGAAGCTGCTGTACGCTGTCCTCATCTCCAAAAGGAAGCTCCGCCACTACTTCGACTCGCACCCAGTCACAGTGGTGAGCTCCTTTCCCCTTGGTGAGATTATAAACAGCCCTGACTCGACGGGTCGGATCTCGAAGTGGGCCATGGAACTGATGGGCCAGGGCATTACTTACGCCCCCCGGACGGCCATTAAGTCCCAGACCCTCGCCGACTTCATCGCGGAATGGACTGAGGTTCAGCTACCCACAGCCCTGTCGATCAAGAGTACTGGGTGATGTACTTTGACGGCTCGTTGACTCGGACAGGAGCGGGAGTCGGTTTAGTTTTCGTCTCGCCCCGGGGTACGAATGAAATACGTGATCCGACTGCATTTTCCGGCCTCCAACAATGCGGCCGAGTACGAGGCCCTGATCAACGGCTTGAAGATAGCTGTCGAATTGGGAATTCGACGCCTCGAGATTCGAGACAATTTGTAACACCCTAAAAATTCCCTTTCTAAATTAGTAATTAATTTGCTAGGTTTTGTGTGAGAATTCATAAAATTTAGGCAAATAAAAACCTTTTTGGAAATTAAAATCAACCCTAAGTTTAGAAACTTGTTCTGTGCATTTCATGCCGGTGCATCGTTTTATTGTATGAGTGTTTTGTGTGCTAACCCAGCCCGGCCCGTTTCTTTTTCCTTTCTTTTTTTCTTTTCTTCCCCAGGCCCAAGCCGTAGCCAGCCCAGCTCCCTTTCTTTTTCCCCGTGGCCCACAATCAGCCGGCCCACCATCACCTCCCTGCAGGCCCGCACGCACGCAGGAAGCCCAGGCCGATCCTCTCCTTCTGCTTCGAGAGCGCACGCAGGAACCATCGCCCCTCTTTTCCCCTCGCGCAAAAAAGTAACGCCCCGTCTCCTTCCTCCCTCCCTGCGTCGCCAGAACGGAGGGGCTCCTCCGACCGTGCCCCTCGACGCTCCGTTGCCCAGCGCGCGCGTCTCTCCCTCCGTCGAGCCACCTGCGCCCCTTCCTTTCCCCTTCCTCCACTCTCCCAACCTCTTAATTTTCTTCTCAGTGGCCATAATGGATAGTGGAGCACAGAGTCCCTTCAATTCATGGCCGGCCGAGCCCTTTACCCCTCCTATAAAGCCTGGGCGAGTTCCCCCCTTATTTCCCTTGGCTCCTCCACACTCCAAATCCCCTACCTTCGGTCTCCAACACCGCCACCAGAACACGTCCGACTTTGCCTAGGTAAGGACCGTCGTCGCTGCCTCTGTTGGCCGCCGTCCATGCCTTCCCCTCACTCCTTTCCTCTTTGTCGCTTGTACAGGGATTCCGAGACCCAATCCTGACATCCAGAAGCATCAGCCAAGGCCGGAATCGCAGCCCCGACGAGCGCCGAACAGCAGGTCCGCCCCCCTTCGTGGTGCGGCATCTTTACTGTTTCCTGGCCCAAATTGTTTATCAAGATGGGTTCGCGGCATCGTTCCCTTTCCATTTTGCTACTCACAGCTGATTTCCGAGCATCATGGCCTCCTGGCCCTTGTCTCCGGCGTGCAGAAGAATGGCCGCCGCCGTGATGACAGGCTTCGGCGCCCAGAACACCGTCGCCCCCTACACAGACCGAGAAGAAACCCCAGAGCCATCCATCCAACCATCAACGGCCCAGATTAGAACAAGAATACCCCTTCGTCGCTTTTTCTAAAGAGTCCCCGAGAAAAACACTAATAAACCCGCAGTCCCTCCCCTGTGTTGTGCGAAAATCCTCTGCTACCCCCTGAGATCTATAGATAATAACATTTAGGTCCTCGGTTTATCGCAGCTTAGTCCTCGATCTTGTTTTTAGTGTAGTTTAATCACCGTAGATCCGATTAGAGTGATTTTCGCGTTGTTGTGATCGTAGAAATGCGTAGAATAGATTTTTGCTTCTGTTTTTACTGTATGGTGTACTGTTCTAATAGAATTATATTTGTTTGCATGTAATGACTTTATTTCTGTTTATGTTATCGAGCACTGTTCTTTCTCTTTTGATAATCATTTCTGGAGCTATATGTGTGTAAAGACTTCCTGGGTACACATATAGTAGCATTCGGATTTCCTTCGTAAATCCGGGTGTGACAGAGTGGTATCAAAGCAGTGCTGACTGTAGGATGCGCAGCCTAGAGTAGAATGGTCGTTTAGAGTTTGTGCTTTAAACTCCTTGTTTTATTTCATTTTGATTTAACCTTGCTTATTTTAATTATTGATTATATATGCCTCATTTTATTTATTTAATCTATTCTTGTTTTGCCTTGTCATTAATTTATTAAAAATCCTTGCTTATACTTCTATCCTTATCTATTGCAAAATTTGACTCCTTTGTTTCCTTTTAAGGCCGTGCCACCAAAACCAAGGATCTTTAGATTTGTCCCATGAGTTGTAATAAAACGACTTAGATGCATTTTGAGTTTGTTTTTAGTTCTCATGTGTGAACCAGTGCTCTTGGGTGATTGAATAAATTGTCATTATGATTAATGCATGAGTTGGCTTTTTGTAATGATTGTGATGATTGTGGGTTCTATACTCACAAGCATCTAGTTATAGGTTTAAGTTAAGTGTGTAAATAGTTGGGTGGGTTTTTGTTCTGCACATCTACCATTCCTGGAAATTCACTACCATCCAGAAAGACAAATTTGGTGGCAGATGCTCTAGGCAGAAGAAGTCATGCAAATAGAGTTACCCAGTTGCCAGAAGAACAATTACCATTGGAGGGACACGATGCACAAGAGGATCTTACATATAAGGAGTATCCCGTCAAGATACTAGAAGTGGCAGAAAGAGTCACAAGAAGTAAGGTGATGCGGATGCATATGATGCAGTGGAGCAGACACTCAGTGGATAAGGCAACTTGGGAAAGAGAAGAAGATTTAAGGGCAGAGTATCCGCAGCAGTTTGAAGGCTCAACCGAATCTCGAGGACGAGATTCATTTTAAGGGGGGTAGAATTGTAACACCCTAAAAATTCCCTTTCCAAATTAGTAATTAATTTGCTAGGTTTTGTGTGAGAATTCATAAAATTTAGGCAAATAAAAACCTTTTTGGAAATTAAAATCAACCCTAAGTTTAGAAACTTGTTCTGTGCATTTCATGCCGGTGCATCGTTTTATTGTATGAGTGTTTTGTGTGCTAACCCAGCCCGGCCCGTTTCTTTTTCCTTTCTTTTTTTCTTTTCTTCCCCAGGCCCAAGCCGTAGCCAGCCCAGCTCCCTTTCTTTTTCCCCGTGGCCCACAATCAGCCGGCCCACCATCACCTCCCTGCAGGCCCGCACGCACGCAGGAAGCCCAGGCCGATCCTCTCCTTCTGCTTCGAGAGCGCACGCAGGAACCATCGCCCCTCTTTTCCCCTCGCGCAAAAAAAGTAACGCCCCGTCTCCTTCCTCCCTCCCTGCGTCGCCAGAACGGAGGGGCTCCTCCGACCGTGCCCCTCGACGCTCCGTTGCCCAGCGCGCGCGTCTCTCCCTCCATCGAGCCACCTGCGCCCCTTCCTTTCCCCTTCCTCCACTCTCCCAACCTCTTAATTTTCTTCTCAGTGGCCATAATGGATAGTGGAGCACCGAGTCCCTTCAATTCATGGCCGGCCGAGCCCTTTACCCCTCCTATAAAGCCTGGGCGAGTTCCCCCCCTTATTTCCCTTGGCTCCTCCACACTCCAAATCCCCTACCTTCGGTCTCCAACACCGCCACCAGAACACGTCCGACTTTGCCTAGGTAAGGACCGTCGTCGCTGCCTCTGTTGGCCGCCGTCCATGCCTTCCCCTCACTCCTTTCCTCTTTGTCGCTTGTACAGGGATTCCGAGACCCAATCCTGACATCCAGAAGCATCAGCCAAGGCCGGAATCGCAGCCCCGACGAGCGCCGAACAGCAGGTCCGCCCCCCTTCGTGGTGCGGCATCTTTACTGTTTCCTGGCCCAAATTGTTTATCAAGATGGGTTCGCGGCATCGTTCCCTTTCCATTTTGCTACTCACAGCTGATTTCCGAGCATCATGGCCTCCTGGCCCTTGTCTCCGGCGTGCAGAAGAATGGCCGCCGCCGTGATGACAGGCTTCGGCGCCCAGAACACCGTCGCCCCCTACACAGACCGAGAAGAAACCCCAGAGCCATCCATCCAACCATCAACGGCCC
>CM014272.1:73199479-73221274 GCA_004135705.1 Alloteropsis semialata | reverse complement strand
TCCCCACCCCACCAAGCTCCTCCACCGCCAGCCGCCGTCGCTCCTTTCCCACTCCAGAGCCCGCAGCGCCGCCGCCCACACTCCACCACCGCCGCCGCTCCGCTCTCCCGCTCCTCGCCGTCGCGCCGCCCCTGCGAGCCGCCTTCGCCCGAGGTGAGCAGGGGAATCACTCCCCCTTGCTCCCCTCCCTCTCTGGCGCCCGCCCCGGGGCACCACCGTGGCCCGGAGGCCGGCAATCGCCGTTGCCGGCCGCCGCCCGAGCCGCCCCTCCCCTCCTCTGTTTCGGCCGGAGGAGAAAGGAAAGAAGAAGAGGCCGGCCGTTTTTCGCATAACCCCCTGCCATCTCCTCTAATCAATAAAGAGTCCTCCCCCCTTTAGCCAGTTTCCAAGAAAGCCCCTGTCCTTTCTAAATAATTCCAAATAGCCCCTGGCTGTTTACCAAATCCCCAACTACTTTCCAAATATCACAACCATGCCCTTCCACCACATAAAATCTTCACAGAAAGGTCCCTGGCCCTTTTTATTTATTATAAAGAGGTCCTAAACCCCCCGTTTAGGCCCTAAACCTCCCTAAACTCGTCATTTCATGCGCCAAATTCCTCCAGAACTCCACCAAACTCGAACACGTCTCTCTTATATCCATTCCGGCCGAGCTTTACACAAATCATCCCAAAATAATTCCGTTTCCTATTTTATTTTGTTATTTCCTGTTTCCAACTCATCGGTAAAGGAATGTGTTTTCTTATTGAGTGTTTGTTTGATCGTGCCGTAGACGACGGAGTGAACGAGGAGGAGCAGTACCGCGAGCAGGACTACGCAGGAGAGTACCGCGAGCCCGACCCCGAGGACCCGTACCGCGAGCAGGAACTCCCGGAAGCTTTTGTTGACGGCAAGTCCAATCCCATCCTTTGATGCATGTTTATCCCAGTTTTATAAACACAACCTATTAAGTCTTTGATAATTGCATTGTTTTAGTTCAAAACCCGGTTGGTTAGCCACCCCCTTGATTGATATGATATTCCTTGACAACCCAGTTATCACTAAATATGATATGCTCTGTTTAGGTGATAACCAACTCTGGAATGCTTAGGATTTGTTACTCCTTACTCAATCATGACTATACACTGGTTTTATCAAAGATCAAATGTGTGAGTTGGGTTTTGGGTTTTGGGTTTGAAAAGAGTGAAATTGTGTGGATAAAATGGATGGGCATGACTTTGTGAAATGCCAAAAAGGAGGCTTGTACCTTTGTGGTTAAGCAAGTTGGGAGACATCCATTTTGTCCGGTTTTAAACCGAGGTGATGTGTCATCTTGCCTAACCCACTTTTCTCGTACAACCACTCGACTCTTGTATGGTGCAAGGGCTTAGTCTAAATCCCACTAGCCGTGCTGTTAGTTGTCTGGTGGCAGGTGTGCAGCGGGAAAACCAAGTGCCGTCTTAGTGACATGGTTGCCGTCTTAGTGACATAAACCCCTTGGTGTTTTCTCGTGATGGCTAGGCAGTTTTGGCTATGGTGGGTAATGGCTTCGATAGGATCCGCACTGACACTAAGGTGATCGTGTTGCGGTACCCTACTTGTGGTGAAAGTGTACACCTCTGCAGAGTTTCCTAAACTATTCGAATAGCCGTGCCCACGGTTATGGGCGAGTTATGGCTTGGTCACAATACTAAGGTTTTGGGATGGGTTGGAGTGTGTGTTTTGGAATGAGTTCGGCTTTGTGCCAAAAGCTACGGCGGATGGGAAATCCGGTAGCACTTAAAAGATGGATCCTTTGTGGATCAACCCCCCCTTAATGACTTGTTACTAAAAGCTTGCTTTGCTAAAATATACCTTGATAAACCCGTGCATGTGTTAAAACTAGCTTTTTGGCAAAAGTAAAACCTAGCCTTATCCTTAATATTCCTTGTGCATAATTCTGTGTTAACCCCTCCGTGGGTGTGATTGGGCTTGTTGAGTACTTTTGTACTCACCCTTGTTGTTAATCCAGAAGAAGACCCGGACTTTGTTGAGGACGCTGAATAGGTGGTCGCTTCCGCACCCAACTTTGCCTGTGGAGTTTGGTCCCGCCCAAGATGGCTTCGCTGTCGCAGAACTCTGATCCCTTGGTTGAACCGGTCTGGTTCATCCTTTGGCTTACGCCGTAGTTTACCTTTTAGCTGTCCTAGTTTGTATTAGGTGCCCGCTTCCTCGTGGGTTGTAAGTTTCTGTATCATCTGTTGAATAAATGTGTATCAGCCTCCTGGGACTGATAATTTGTATCACATTTAGTCTCTACTTAGGCAGGGGCGCTTCAGGTCCGCTCCGGCCTGAACGACCTCGCGGCCCGATAGGGTGGCGGCTCCGGGATGGATCTCCTGACCCGAGCTCGATCCCGCCGTCTCTCCTCCCGTGAGAGCGGCCGACACCGCCGCTGCATGGATCGAAGGTGCGGGAGAAGGGAGCACCGTGAATCCGCCTAAGCCGAGCGACGGGTCGGCCGAGACAGCGACGGTGGCCGGAGCAAGGAGAACGTCCTCCTCGCGATCGGCGCCACTCGGAGCCCCGGCTGGCTCCGAAGCAGGCCCTCCCCGCAGAGTGCCGTTTACCGAGCCGGGCGCTCGGGCGGGACAGAAATCGGCCCCGCCTCCTCCTCCTCCCGACTGTCCACCGGCGCCAGGTGACTCGGGGCCTCATCGGCCCTCTCTGTCCCCTCCTCAGAAGAACGTCCGACCGCTTGGGCCGGGAGGACGGAATCTTCTTGGTCAAGGCCGGGCGCGGAAGGATTTAGCTCCTCCTCCCCGACCACGTCCCCGGTCGGTGCAATCACCTCGGGCGGCGCGGCGTCTTCCGTTCCGGCCGGCTCGTCCGCGGGCGAAAAGCATAGCCCGATGAGGGCCTCCGGAATCACCCCAGCTGTGGGCACGGCCTCGGCGCCCGACGCCGTGACGAGCTGCTGTGGGGAAGTGAGCAGGTCAAGCACCCCTCCCACCGGAGGGCTGCTCAGGTCGACCCTTTGGCTCGTCGCCGCCTCGGAGATCTGCGTGCGAGTCGCTTGGCCGGCGCCAGTCCTAAAGGGGTAACCTGACTTCCCCTCCCGCGGACAAAAGAAGGCCTCACACACGCGTCTCGACAGGGGTAAGGAGGACAAACGAAGAAGGGAAAGAGACTTACCGAGACGACAAGGGAAAACCCCGGGACGGTCGCTTGGCTGGGGGAGCCGCCCCCGACTCCGACCCTTCCTCCGCGGCCGCTTGCTCGGGTCGCCCCTCGGCGGAGTCCGCTCTCGGGTCGGGGAGCTGGCGCCACGAGGGACTTCACGCGGCGGCCGAGTTGGCGGCTGCATCGGCGTAGAGTCGCCGCCACCCGACGGCTCCTCGGCGTCCAGCGCTCCCCAATCCACCGCGGACTCGCGCCGGGAGGTCGGAAGGCTCGACGTGGACCCATCGGAGGAATCCGAGACGAAATCAAAGCCCCCTCGAAGGGACCCTGATCCTCGCTCCACAACCCGTCCTGTCGGGCGTGCAAGCGCCGCTGGCAGTACTCCTCCTCGGCCTTCTCACGGGCCAGCCGCTTCTTCTCCTTCTTCCTCTCGGCTGCCGCTTTCTTCAAACGAGCGGCCTCTGCTCGCTCACGGTTCAGAGCCCGAGTGGCCGCATCTTCAGGGAGCGGGGGCCGAGAGGGTTTGTAGACCAGGGGCTGCTGGAGAAAAAGAGACATGAATGACTCGTTAGGTTAAAAAATACACGACGAGGATAAACGGAAAAACCCCGAAAACTCACCGGGATGAGGGACTCGCCCACGGGGCGCATGACAGGGTGATCTCGCATCGGATACGCCGAGGAGTCGCGCGCCACAGCTTCGCGAAGGCGAGCGCGCACCTCCTCATCCGAGAGGGCCCCAACGGACATAACCGACCCCGTCCAATCCGCCGCCAGGGTCAGCTGGTCCAGCCTCAGCCGGCGAGCCATCAGCGGAAGAACGCGGCGCGCGTGGTACGCCGCGATGATCCCAGGGCCGGTGACCCCCCGCTTGCGAAGGCGGAGGACCGCAGCATGGAGACCGGTCATGTGTGGCCGCTCCTCGATGGTCCTCCCCGTAAAGGCCGGGAGAGGAGCGGCCGGGTCGCTCCGCAGGTAGAACCACCGGGGATGCCAGCCCTTGTTGGTAGTCGTCAGAGGAAGCTTGGGGTAGTTCTTGCCCTGGCGTGAGCGCAGCCGGATCCCAGCGCAGCCGAGCGGCGTCAGCCGCCCGTCTTTCTTCACCTCCTCGACATGGAAGTAGGACCTCCAGAGATCGAAGTGGGGGTCGATTCCGAGGAATCCTTCGCACAGGGCCACGAACACGGCGACGTGCAGCAGCCCGTTAGGGTTGAGATGCTGGAGCTCAATCCCGTAGTAGTGAAGGAGTCCGCGGAGGAAAGAATGGGGGGAAGCCCCAAACCCCGTTCATGAAAGGGGACGAAAGACAACATACCCATCGGCAGGGGAGGGGACGGCCTCGTCGCCCGGAGCCATCCACTCCACAAGATCGGTTCGCGGACATAGGAGCCCGCGCTCCACCAGGCGCTCGAGCTCGGCTTCGGTGACACGGGAACGAGGCCAGGCCATGGCCGACGAGCGAGGAGAGCGACGGGCGAAGGAAAAAAGTTATGGATTTGGGCAGGCAGTGACGTAGGCGGCGGCGGCGATTCGGGAGCAGGCGAGCGAAGGAGGAAGAAGAAGAGGCCTCCGCCCCCCCTTCTTAAATAGACAGGTAAGGGGGCGGGGCGGCGGGGGGCCTCGGGTCTCTCGCCTGTGCCGCAGGCCGAAGGGCCCACGCGGCCCCACGACGTGCGTCCCCGCTCGCCCACGTCTCCCACGCCCCGGGACTCGCGCCCCGGTTCTCTCTCTCTCCAAACCCTTCGCATTCCGTTCCCTCGCCCTGCTTTTTTCCGTCAAATACGCTATTTTCTTTTTCTTTTCCTGCGATTTCATCTTTCAGGGAAACGAAGACAGCGCTGGGCCGTTCTCGGGCCGGAAAGCCATGGCGAAAAGCCCACAGGGGACGCGCGCGACGAAAAACACAAACCAAAAAATAGCCCAAGAGTTCTAAGGCCGGCCCAAGGGTCCGACGGCCGCTCTGGGGCGCCCGAGCGAAGGGGCAGTGATGGGCGGGCCCGCTAGAGGCCATAGCCTCGGCACAGGAGTGCCGGGGACGTCCCGACCTGCATTCGAGCCCAAAGCTCCTGACCCCATGTATCTCATCGAAGGGAGGCAACGAGCCCCCGTGGTCGGTCGGACGATCATGGGAACTAAGGGGGTCGGGAGCGCTGGGGATTTTCCGAGGTCGGTCACCAGCTGATCCGACGGTCCTCCCTCGAAGGAGGGCCGAGGCCTCGCTCGATCCAGCCCGTTAGTAGCTCATCGAGAGCCGTGTTTCGGCCTAAGTGGCAAAACGCGAGGCGTGCCCTAACCTTCCGTCCCGCGGAGGGATTGCGTGAGGGGAAGACGATAAAAAGACGAAACAACCTCCTCACCCCAAAACGGCCGCCTTGGGGAACACCGGGAGGCTGGAATCGCGAAAAAGAGACCGACCACGCGGTCGCACAAAGGCACCCCGAGTCAACCAAATTCCTTTATTCCACGAATAAGGGCAAAAAGTACATACGGACGAGGGCCGTGGAATAATACAAACGGGTCTCGCCACCCTCGGTGGCGAAATCGGGCGACGAAGAGCGCGGGAGTTTCGGTGCCACGAGAAGGGCTAAACTGCGAGCGTCGCAGTCCTTCTTGTAGCATCTCCCCGTCCGCCGGCACCTTAAAGGGAGCTAGGCAGAGGTTCTCCCGCGGCGGCACGACGGCGTCGCGCCCCAGCCGGCTGCTTCCTTCATCTCGAGGCCGACCGACCCCGACCACGGCGTCGCATCAGCGTCCGGGAAAAGGATGAGAAGCGCGGCGGTGGCTATACACGACTCCTGCAACTGCCCTGGCGAGGTTCGACCGAGGCCGAGCGCCGGGCCAAGTAGAGGAGACGGCGACAGCTCCATCGACTCACTCCCCTCCAAGCCCATTCCACCACCGCCGAGGTGGGGCGGCCAGGCGAGGGGAGCTGCCGGGGGTGGAGTCGTCCTTCACGTGCGACACCGAGGAGCGTCCCTCCACGCCGAAACTCCCTGTGATCGCAGTCATTCTTGTGGCATCAGCGGGCTATCCCTCCACCCCTGGGGCCAAGGGGGCGCCCCCGAGATGGTTCTCGTGCAAGGAATCTCATGCTAACGGGAGGAAGGAGAAAGGAGTTGGTCGGATGTCCAAAGAAAGGGGAAGAAGGGTCCTATTTATAGCCCGGAAATGCCTAAGCCAGCCCCTCAAAAGGGCATGGGAACGTGCCGCGTGGCCTTCCCTGTGAAGCGGCAGGACCTCACGAGCGAACAGTAAACTCGCCTTAAAAAAGAGGGATGAGGTGACGGCTCGAAAGGGAGGCAGAGCGGGTATGACGAAAGCCCTGTCCAGCGCAGCAGAAGCGTGCGCTCCTGAACCAGAAGAAACAGTACCTCTGGAAAGACGGGCCGTACCCTAGTGCCATTGGCAGGCGCGGCGCCGTCCTGCAAAAGTCAAACAGAAGTGACAAAAAGCCTTCGGGCGATTTGACAACTCGCCCGCAGGCTCGGGGGCTACACCCACTGGGTGCGCTCGCGCGCCCCGGTGAGGGAAGAGACAAAATTCGCCACAGCCTGCGGATGAACAACCTGTTCACCCACAGGCTCGGGGGCTACACCCGGTGGGTGCGCTCGCGCGCACCCCCGGGCGACATCCGAACGGACGCTGGAAGGGAGCCCGCGGAGGATCCCCTATCCTCCGAGCAGGCTCGGGGGCTACTGTCGGATATCAATATCCGACCCACTCACCGACAGGTGGGACCTCGCTATTTTGAGAAGGAGATAGGCGTAAGCAAATCCATAAGCCAGGCTAGCGAGGGAAGCGTCGAGCGAGAAGGGGGGCCGGCCGACCCCATAACACCTCGCCCGACCCCTCTCCGCCTCGGCCGACCCCACGTCACCTCGGCCGACCCTTCTCCGCCTCGGCCGACCCCGCGTCACCTTGGCCGACCCCGCGTCGCCACGGCCGACCCTTCTCCGCCTCGCCCGACCCTTCTCCGCCTCGTCCGAGTCGGCGTCAGGCCAGGATGGCGTGGGACATCAGGGGGACCCGGCGCATATCTACCGCACAACCTATAACATTAATTGGCCTCACCGCGCGCTGCTCGAAGTGGCAGAAGGATGTGACGCGCACTGTTTCGAGCCGCCCCGCAGGCGCCGCAAGGGGGGAACAGGATCCTAGCAGGCTCAGGACTAGGACCTACTCCGGCCTTACCCACAGTGCACCGCAGGCGGCGGGGCTTCTTCAGCAAGCTTCCGGTTGTTGGTTATTTATTATTTTGTCGAACACGCCTTGTAAGAGGGCTCTCCCCGGAAGTATAAAAAAGAAAAGCAAGGCTTCAGGGGAGAGAACGAGACGAACAGACGAATCACACACTGAGACATTCACAGAGACTTGAGGCTCCAGGGGAGAGGCAGACGAATCACACACTGAGACATTCACAGAGACTTGAGGCTTCTCCTCTCTCTCGACCGCTTGTAACCCCTACTACGAGCAACGCGAGTAACACGAGCAGATCGACACTGGACGTAGGGCGTTCGTGCCTGAACCAGTATAATCCCTTGTGTCCTCTCGCGAACCATCTGGGCCTAAACGCGCAATCCACTAAATTTACTAGTTGGTGATTTCTTGCACCGACACATTGTTTCTTCGGAGAAAGCCAAAAAAAATATAAGCATTTTGTTCACTTTGCATTTCTTTTTTCTATATGACCATTCAGGATGGGCTCTTAATTAGCTGTACTGTAAATTACATAAGCATGTTTAACTGTCAATGTTTTGTCTAATGTTATATGCGACATCATATTCATGTAATATTTTATCTTTCCACCTCTGTTTCTATGAGTTTGTATATCAGACACAGCGTAAAACTACAGCTTAACGCGCGCCAGGGCGCACGCCAATCACTAGTCAGTCCACTAGCCTGCCTTCGGTGCTGCTATGCTCGCTGCTCGCTTCGTTTCGGTCAGCACCCAGCAGGCCACACCAGGACGCCCTCGTTCAAGCTGTCTAGTGGGGCCCACTACCGCACAGGCCACGGTTCGCGGCAGCGGGGACTTCTAGTTCAATTTCACACTGGCCTTTAGGCCTCGTTTGTTTCCCATAAACATATTTTCGGTAGTTTATGGATTATTAAATTATATAATTTAGTGAATATGCTAGGGTGTTTATTTTTTTGAATATTTTTTAGATTTTAAGCTGGATTATATAATCGTTGCATTTGCTAAATTTTGTTAATGAAATGCAATGTTTGCAAGTTCTTGATTTTTTTCTTTCAAAGGATCACCTCACGGTCCAATGAGTAATGCAATTACAAAGCTAGTCATGGTTTTAGTAAAAAAAATACCATCTGAGTTTCAAGACATTAGTGCTCTAATAAATTTACCTAGCTTCTCTGTTATTGAAGTGATTTCATTTTGTTCACTGAGGTAATTAATATGAAAAGTTGCAATATTTCCATAGTTAACGACTCGTTAGGATCGCAACGTTGACGCATGGAATTTGGGAGTATACATGGCCAATGGTATAGAAGGGATGGAAATAAAGTTGATGTCCACTTTTCCAGAAGCCACAAAGCCTTTTATGTGGGACATTTTTAAATCCTACAGTGATACTATTTTTAGGATGGAGGGGATAGATTTCAATCATTCACAGTGGTATTCAGTGAACTAACAATTCACCCATTAAATTATTATCTTGCATATATTTATTCTCTAGTAAGATTTACTTGAAACAACTTAGTTGTAGGGTAGTATGGAGCATTGTGTCATGATCATCCGTTGACAATGGAAACATGTTGTGCCTGACTTCTTGTCATCTCTCTTCTCTCTTTGCTCATCATTTTGCTTTTATTTCTTTTGATTACATAGATGTCGCAAAAGCACTTAAATCACAACACATGTAGAATCATACCCTCACGGTTCATGGCCTCACCATGAGGCCGCAAGATGGTTCCCCGTTAAATTTTGATAGGCAAAAAACTACTTTCATCCAAACACTTTTAACTATTTTTAAAGGAAAACTTGTATATTTGATATGTTTGGATAGATTTCATTACAAATATAGTATAAAATGTGCATTTTTTGTACAAGTATGAAAAATAAGTATTATTGGCAAATAAAAAACACTTATTCGACTATTAAAACACCGATTGGATTGGCGAACTATTAAACGGATAGCATGAGCGGTAATCTCTGATATGGCTTTTCGTTTTATGCTTGTAAGCCATGCAAAAACAACTTTGAATTCACTTTCATTTATAACTTTGAATTCATTTTTGTTTTCGACTTCATATCCTAGAAAATGATACATACAGTGCATGAAAAAACTTTTAAATTTACGTCATTTCAGTTTTCTAACTAAATTAATTTTATGGATTCAACTTCATAGTAGACAAATTAAATACAGTGCATATATTTAGATGGGCGCCATTACAATTCTACCGAATTTGAACCGTGCCATTACTATTTGCGTTACTGCGCCACTGCCATTGCAATTCTTGCAATGTTTGAACCATGCCATTGTGTACGCCTGAGCAACGTCCAGGCCCACTTGTAGGTACATTGGACACGGCAATATTTCCGTATGGCCGATTCTGCCCCCCCGCGAAACGATAAGCCCTGCGCGCGGGTGGCTCTCTGATCCATTCGCTGCCCTCCCCGCCCCCAATCCCTAACCCTAGACCAAGAGGTCCCCCCCTCCTCCTTCACCGGCGACGGCGTGCTCGAGCTCTTCTTCACCTGCTGTCGGCACTGGAGCATGATGGTGGAGTAGTGGTGCAGCGGCCATGAAGACCGACGAGATCCGCCCTGCGGCGGCGTCGCCGGCAGACAGCGACAGCTCGAGGTAAGCTCTCAGGAACAAGCACACTAACTCGTGGATGCATCGTGTGGATTCTGGTTGCATCATGATGATTAGGGTGGTAGGGTTGAAATTAGGAAGAAATTAGTCTAATTCAGAAGATTTTGGTTCTAATCTAATCTCTTCTGGTAGGATTTCTATGTTTTTGTTAGAGATCAAAGTTGAAGCTTTTATGACGAAAGACAATGAAGGAAAAAAATCTTACTGTAAGGGAAAGGTTGTTCACTGGGCTTTGGAGGTAGGCACGATTACATTTGATTTGCTGATTTCTAGCCTGTCTGAAGCGGTCGGTTGGAGCTGTAACCAGAAAGGTACAGTTTGGTTCTTCGACAAGAATGTGGGTGAGGATGTAATGATCTTAGATGATAAGCAATTCCAAAACATGTTTGAAATGTATGCTTCAGAGACACATTGCAAAGTCTTGCTTATTGTGGTGGATAATACCTTGTTTCAGAACCATATGCTACCTCAACAGGCTCATGCTCCATTGCTGCTTGATCCACCTGAAATAGATCTTGCTCCACCACAATCTGCTATACAAACTGAGCCTCAACCTACAATACCAGCTGAGCCTCAACCTACAATACCAACTGAGCCTACAAAATCATCTAACCCCAATGATGAACCTGACATCTTTGATAACTTTGAAGAGTATGTTGGTGTGAATGATGAGCATATGTACATTGCAGTGCCACCTGCACAGCCATCTATGAATGCAGAACCTGATTCATCTATTGAACCAAATGATTGTGCTTCTGATGAAGGAACTATACCTCCTGAGGCAGAGGTGACTGATGCAGATCCTGAGGAGATAAGGGTCTTCCATGATCCAGAGAACCCAATAATAGAGGAGGGTGCCTTGTTTCCTGACATAATAGCATTCAGGAAAGCTATTAGGCACTATGCAGTGACCACTGGATTTGAGTTTGCAAAGGGAGTGAAGTCTGATCCTACCAGATTTATTGGAAGGTGTAAACACCCTGGTTGTCCTTGGCGTATTCATGCTTCAAGGATTCATGATCAGAAAACTATACAGGTACATAAGTCCTCGTCTTGTATCAATTCAGTTTTCAATTGCATACTACTTATTGCTATTCTAACTGTGCAGATTAAGGTTCTACCAGAAAAGCACAATTGTCCATCCACCAAGCTTATTGAAGGAAAAATGGCTTCTCAAAGCTGGGTGGCAGGTAGACTGACAGATTGGTTGAAGAAGAATCCAGCAAAGGGGCCCAAGGCAGCAAAGGAGAAGGTTGAGGGAGATTATGGAATAAAGTTGAAGTACTCAAAAGCTTATTCAGGCATGCAGTTGGCACTTCAACAAATTCATGGTAAATATGAAGATTCTTTCAAACTGCTTTTTAATTGGAAAGCACAGATAGAGATCACTTGTCCAGGTAGCATTGTAGAGATAGATGTGCAGAAAAAAGGCAAGAAAAGAAGGTTTAGGAGGATTTTTGTAGCTCTCAAACCATGTGTGGATGGGTTTCTTGCTGGGTGTAGGCCATTCATTGGTGTAGATGCATCTAGTCTAACTGGCAAGTACACAGGGCAGTTGGCTTCTGCTACAGGAGTAGATGGACACAACTGGTTGTACTACATTGCCTATGCAATTTTTGACAGTGAAAGTGAGGACAATTGGAAGTGGTTTATGCACCAGTTGAAAAGGGCAGTTGGGAGCCCTAAAGGACTAGTGATCTGTACAGATGCATGTAAGGGTTTAGAGAATGCAGTTGATGATGCTTTTCCTGAGGCTGAGTACAGAGAATGTATGAGGCATCTGTATGCCAACTTCATGAAGCATTACACAGGTGATGTGTTCACAACACATCTGTACCCAGCTGCCAGGAGCTACACAGAGGGGCTATTCAAGTGGCACATGAAGAAGATTTGTGAGTTTGCTCCAGCAGCCATTACCTATTTGGAGGATCACCACAACAGGATCTGGTATAGGTGTGGTATGTCTGAGCTTAGTAAATGTGACTACCTCACAAATAATGTTTCAGAGAGCTTCAATAGTCAGGTGAAACACATGAAAGGACTATTGATTCATGAGTTAGTGGATGGAATCAAGGAGATGGTGATGCAAAAGAGGTACCTTAGGAGAAAGATTGGAAGAGAAATGGCTGCAGATATTTTGCCAAATGTTATCAAGGAGCTCAATCTTATCACTAGAAACTTGAAAGTGGTAAAGATAGCCATAAGTGATGATGACTTTGCTGAGGTAACTTTGCTTGATGACTGGAACAATACCAAAAGACACACTGTGGACCTTGTGAACCGCACATGCAGTTGCAGGCAATGGCAACTAACTGGAAAGCCTTGTAGGCATACCCTGGCTTGGATCTTGACCAACAGGTTACAAATCAAAGACTTTGTGCATGAATACTATTCTGTAGACAAGTTCAGAGCAGCTTATGCAGATAGAGTGCCTCCCATGCCTGATAGGGCTGACTGGCCTGAAGTTATGCTAGGCTACAGATTGTTTCCACCTCTACAGAAGAGGGCAGCAGGCAGACCCAGAGTGGTCAGGATCAGAGGAAGTATGGAACAAAGGGCCAATAGAAGAAAGGTGAAGTGCAAAAGGTGCAAAGGATTTGGTCATTTTGCCAAGACATGCAAGTTGGCTGAACCAACAGAAGATGATGATGGTGTTGATGAGGCTGCTACACAAAAATCTCTCAAAAGGTACAACTCTTAATCTCTTAATCTGTCTGTATAGTGCAACTTTTTTGAAGCTAACCTTGTGTTGTCTGTGCAGGGTGAGAGAAGAAGAAGAAGAAGGTCCAAGCACACCAAAACAGAAAAAGCAGAAGACAAAGAAGGCTCCTGCTAAGAAGGGTGCAGCTGAAGAAGAAGAAGAAGACTCCTATAAAGAAGAAGCTAAAGAAGGCTGCATCTGCTCCTGAAGCAAGAGTGGTCAGAAGCCTGAAGGCCTGGCTCGGCATGTAGTGATGGGAAAATTTGGGGTTATTTTGATTTGTGGCCTGTAATGGTGACCTTGTGGCCTGTAATGGTGAACTTGTGGTGAACAAGTGGCCTGTAATGGTGAACTTGTGGTGAACAAGTGGATGTAATGCTGAACCTGTCGTGAACTAGTTGTAATGGTGTACTTGTGATCTGTTATGCCACAAGATGCTGAAATTGGTAACTTTTGTTTACCATTGCTTCTGAAATTTCTGTTATGCTACAAGCACTGAAATTGTGATCTTTTATACTACAAGCACACTGAAATTGCATTGAAATCATAACAACATAGTCTGATAACATGTCATTCTCATCCTGCTACATTCTGACCATAAAAGAACACTACAAACACTGATGACAGCTACATTTTGACTACAAAAGAACACTAGAAACACTGATACATTTCATTTGGACTTGTTTCCCTTAGCAATCTCTTCCTTGATCTCTTCCTTCGCTTGCATTACCTTGACCATCACTTCACCAACCTGGGCCTTCAACTCACACATCTGGAGCTTCATCTCACACATCTGGAGCTTCAGCTCAGTCAACTGGAGTTTCAAAGCGTCATTGGCCTCTTCTGGAATGCTTCCTGCCTCTACTGTCTGTTCCTCCGCAGGAGCCGGGATCAGCAGGTCAGTGTGATTGCAGCGCAGGTACTCCAGATATGATTCCTCAAACCAATAGTATGGGAACGACTCCTTGTTGTTCTGCTCAAACCAAACCAACATTGCTCAATCGAGTGGAAAATACACCGCAAACCCCGAATCAAGCTAAGGCCAAGCAAACATACCGCGTAATGGTTGGGGCACTTGTAGTACACATCATTGTCCCTGCTCCTGCATCTTATCACCTTGATGTTGCACTTGGGGCATTCGATCCTGGGGAGGTCACCCATCTGGGTCGAGGTGGACGATGCGCCGCTCATGATGTCAATGCGCGGCCACAGGTGAAGAGCTCGAGCACGCCGGCGCCTCGCAGTTGGCACGCCGTCGCCTTGCCACCGCCTCGCCGTCGCCGGTGAAGGAGGAGGGGGGACCTCTTGGTCTAGGGTTAGGGATTGGGGGCGGGGAGGGGAGCGAATGGATCGGCGAGCCGCAGCAGGCGCAGGGCTTATCGTTTCGCGGGGGGGCAGAATCGGCCATACGGAAATATTGCCGTGTCCAATGTACCTACAAGTGGGCCTGGACGTTGCTCAGGCGTACACAATGGCATGGTTCAAACATTGCAAGAATTGCAATGGCAGTGGCGCAGTAACGCAAATAGTAATGGCACGGTTCAAATTCGGTAGAATTGTAATGGCGCCCATCTAAATAACCCAAACATTTAAATTAGTTTCATTTCAGTTTCTAAATAAATTTTACTTGACACAAAGAAAGCCTGAAAGCTTAGCCAAGCGATCTTTGATGTCGGCACAGCCATACATACGCTAAAACCACATGTCGCAGGCGATTTTTGTTTTTTTTTTGGAAAAAGGGCAAAATAAAGCCGAAAAGGCATATTCTGAACTCCACGCCGCGCATAGCCGCCAGGAGCACCGTCAGGTCTTTGCGGCGCGCGCGTGTGCCGCCGGCGCCGAGATGCTGCCATCGCTGGCGCGCGCCGGCCGCGCCCCTCTCCGCCGCCTCGTCTTCACCTTTTCCTCGCCCCGAGGCCGAGCACTACCGCCTCGCGTCCCGCACGCCATCAGCAGCGGCGGCAGCGGCAGTAACCTATCGCCTCTCCTCCTCCCGCTGTATGCTCACCCCTTGCCGTCCCGCGACGGCGAGAGCTGCGCCCGGCGAGGAATGAGCTTCAGCGCCCGCGCCGTGGACGTCGGGGACGAGGCGCCCTCCAGCTCCGCCGCGGCGGGCTCCGACATCTCGGCGCCTTACCTTTCCGTTCGCATCCGATGCCGCAAGCAGGACGCCGTCAGTACCTCACGCTCTCTCCGCACTTCGTAGACACTTCAATTCCTTAACCTGCCTCGAGTAGTTTGAGTGTCTCACGCCAATTTTTTCCTATGACATTGCGAACCAGGAAGTGCTCTCCGAGGCGCTCTTGTGCTTCGGCGCGAGCTCTGTGACCGTGGATGACATTGCTGATGCTGGAAATCTAGATGAAGTGAGTGGGTACTTTTTTCTGCGTGTGAATTTGCAATTTCCTTGACTGCTATGCTGTTCAGATGATTTTCCTGTGACGGATTGGGATAATTCGAGTCCGCACTGAATGCTAATTATGCAGATCTCTATAACCTCCATATATGCCGATGGGGAAGATGTGGATTCTAGTGTTTCGAGTGCCGCTAGCTCGGCTGGTTTGAACTACAGCCCAGTGTATGAAACCTCTGTCGGGAAGCAGTGCGATTGGATGGCAAATGTGCAGGTTCCGACTGACCCTGTACACTTTCCCTGTTCATTGCCTTGAAACGACAATGATGCTCTTTCTGTTACCAAATTGTCACACGGTCGACAAAAAAGGGGAATTATTTAGTAATCAGTTTAGACTGTAATCCTATGCGTTGGGTAACTTTTGATTTTATGACTAGGCATATGGCTCTAAACTGAGGTTGGCCATTGGCAATACTATTTATGAGATCCATTTTCTTTAATAGTTGAGTTGGGTGCACGTTTTTTGCTTGTGAAAAAGATTACTATTGTGGTTGCTGCAGGAAACATACGAGTCCACTGAAGTGGCTGATGGTCTTTGGGTTGTTCCTGAATGGAGAACTCCCCCTGTATGTATTCACATTATGCTATTCCCATTTATTTTTTTGTTTATAGATATTTTAAGGATGCTGCTTGTTTTTTTTTCTGGATGCTGATCATCTTGTTGAACCCGAGAAATTTCTCCTTTTGTTTGTCTGCATCCTGTTCCATCCATAGGATCCGCAGGCCACAAATATAATCATCAATCCAGGTTTGACTTTTGGGACGGGAGAGCACCCGACAACTAAGCTGTGTCTTCTATTTCTACGAGAAGTTATTAAAGGGGGTGAACACATCTTGGATTATGGAACAGGCACTGGAGTTTTGGGGATTGCAGCTCTGAAGGTATCATGTCTTTGTGTGTTTGTCGTTCACTGCTGCAAGTGTCATGATAAAAAGGTGGTGTTTCCCTATTTCATTCGCTCAATATTCAAATGCAGATGGGTGCTGTTCTAGCTACTGGGATAGACATAGACCCTCAAGCCATAATCTCTGCTTCTGAAAATTTGTTACTGAATGGTTTACATTCCAACCAAATGCCTGTTTATTTGGTATCAACGAAAGCCCAGCCATCATCCTTCCCAAGTGCCACTGACAAATCAGAGGAGAACAAACAAATCGATAGCCTTGACTTGAAGTCGTCAAGAGGAACATATGACGTAGTTGCAGCAAACATACTTCTGAATCCCTTACTGGAGCTGGTTGAGGATATAGTTGGTTATGCGAAACCTGGTGGAATAGTTGCCATTTCTGGAATTTTAGAGGATCAGGTAAAAGAATTTGACTTCAATTTTCTAAAAGTTTCATGCCTCCCATTGTTCGTTTACTTATTTATATGTTTCTTTTTGTTTTTTTGTCTCATATTCAGGTGCCAAAAGTCAAAGAAGTCTACTCAACATACTTGGACAACATATCGGTATCTGAAATGGATGGATGGGCCTGTCTTCAAGGAACGAGGAGAGTGGAGCAGTGGACTCAGCCACAGACAACGAGCGTTTGACCATACAATTTTCTGACCATCACAAGAGCTTTTCATCCACAAATTAGAAATTTTATCTAACTTGACTCTTTTTTGGTAGGATTTACTTGAATATCATTGAACAGATGTTTTGGGTGACAATAGGATGTCGAGTGTATGTCCCCTGTATCGGATTAAATGTTTCAAGTGTTACAATCATTCAATCTACATAGCCATGCTTATCCATTGTTAATTTTTTCATTGTCACGCCAGTTATTGAGATTGCGAGGTTGGTTGCCACTCCGATGCTTGAAAAGCCCTATTTTACTGTATTTGGCTGACTGATTTATCAATTTCTGGACTTGAAAAGACCTGTAATGATGAACAAGAACAGCTCACACACTTCTCTGAAGGTATTCAGTCACAGGACGAAGGGATGAATAGATCACGTGCTTTATAACCGCCATTAATAACTTGGATTTCCAATGGGACCCAAGCGAAAGTAAAATGTGGCTCACGTAGTAAAATATCAACACCCCAGATTGATTTCTTTGTTAGGCTATACAGTATGAACCTAAACGGCAAACACTTTCCGTACATTGAAGGTAGGGTTGCAAGAAATATGAGAAAATTAAAAATTTTCTTTTCAGTTAGTACAAGAAATGACAGAAATACTAGTCCTTTTGAACAAGTAAAAAAAGAACTGCGTTCCTATACAAGTCTGATTTTTTACTCCCCCTTAGGCATCATGTCCTAAACTTATGGAAATAACTTCATCATTCTCTCACAACAAATTTCTGCTGGGAAATTCGGGAGCAGATCATGTATGTATTGACTCGCAGTGGTGCTCCTTTACAAGGCCTTTGCCTAAAAAATCATAGTAGAGTGGCGTGCAACAGTCTGGCATTTTGTTATGTAATCTGAATCCCTCAGCCAGTGTATTCCTCAACGAAACAACTTTTGCACTTTGCCACTACAGTCCTACTTCCATTTGTTCATCCAATCTATATTTTGCTGAGCATCTTGTGCTTAAAGAGTTCCTTTAGATCTGTGCTAGATTTCAGAGTCACTTGCTTATCACTAAGGAACTTTGAGAATTCCAGAACCTTTTCCTCTTTGGTCTTTTCAGGGGGGTTGCTGATAAATGGGGATGATGATGATGGTGCCAGAGCCCAAACCGAAGAGAGCACTTCATTGGGTTTGTCCAACTGCTCCAAAATTGCAAGCTCTCCAAATTCTGCCAAGAAATACAAAAATTGTATGGATTCCTTATTTCATATGTACTCAAAAGGGTTTTGTTAGCATCAATGATAGGTCAAAGTGAGAGCAGAAAATAATACGATAAAAATTAAGTAGCACCTGAATACTTGAAGATCATTTCCAGAGATTTGCAGGGGATGCTGAAATTCAGATGAGGTATTGTGCTTCCACCACCATGCTTGGCATTGCTGGATATGGAACAGAAGAAAAAAGTGGTGTGATTTTTATTAAAGGAGCTTTTTGGAAACCACATGCTTCACAGTTCCTCTAGTCACTGAAAAGAACGACATAATGGAAGCAAGTCACTGCTCCCGAATAGCAGAACACTGAGATGGGTATACATGTATGCCCCAAATAGCACATGTCCAGCATAAGAAAAGACATACTGAACTGATGAAATGGAAAAATAACTTAATGGATTTTACAAAGTTGTAGCTAGTTTCGGAAGCAAGGCTCCAAAATAAGTTTTATTTATACCTTGTTACTATCCCAACCATTCGCCCATGTGAATTCAAAAGAACACCGCCACTGGCCCCTGGATGAACTGCCGCTGTTGTCTGCAACATCACTGGCATGTCCAAATTGTCAGCCTCTACAGTGCTAGCCAGATGAGAAAGTTGAGTTTGTGGGATTTGGACAGCCTTTGACACGACCCCAGAGGAAAGAGAGGAGCATAGGCCTATATTCAAATAGTCAAATCAGTTCCATGATATTAAAAAAAAGGAAAAAAAGAAATTTGAAATGGCATGTACATTGTACATTGATCAAAACAAGCATCAAACAGTCCTAAACACTATTATTAAAACTGCGATTCTAAGATTTGTCACCTGATCGAGGTCCAAAAAGGCCATGCCCGACAACATATACAGACGAGCCTGCTCTTGGACAAACAAATTCTGGTTGGATTGTATTTAATTCAAGTGGAACCTTTTCCATTTGAAGCAAGGCGACATCAAGCGGACCCTTTGAGATAAAAACCACACTAGCATTGCACCACATCTGTTTCTCCACATGGTCCAAACGAATTGATATTCTCTTCTCTCTTTTTAAACCCAAGTTAAACAACAAAACCTCATGTTTGACAGAATCTTCATTGGAAACTTTAAATTGTTGTGGCTCCAATGATTTGTTTTCTCTGGCACCGATATATTCCCTGGCAAATGAGGACTGTAAACCTAAAGGCGAAGTTCTTCCAAATCTCCAAGGTTCCAGGAGATGAGCATTTGTCAGAACTAAACCTTTTTTGTTCAGAACAATCCCTGAAGCCCAAGATGTATCACCAACCGTGACAAGAACAACTGAGGATATAGCCTCTCTGAATGAAGAGGGTGGAATGCAATACTGGCTAAATTTTTTGGTTGCAGAAGAGACAAACCTCCCATAGTTTTCTGCATGCCTTAATTCCATTGTTTTACTATCTGCATTTTTGTCATTAGGCAGTTCGCTTGGGTTTCGCCCAATTTCCTTCAAGTTCTTGCTGTTCCATGCAGTGCATATTGCATCCCATGTAATCACGAGCTGGTGTAGATTGTAAGATATCAAAGTTTACATCAATTTCATGTGCAAAGGCACAACATTGAAACCAGTGAACTCACCTGAACTTCTATGCTGCTGCCTTTCTGTCTTAATGGCTTCATCAGCAACCCCACGAGGCTAGAATTTTTGTCAAACACTGGAGCGCCTTCCGTACCTTGATCAGTTTAAGAAATTGTTAATAGCTATTGTTGTAATACATAACAAAAGAAAAATGGAGCAACATTTACCTGGGAGGCAATGGATATCAGCCATCAGCAATGGGCTCCTCGAAGCGCATGTAGGAAGGCAATTTGCAACAGCACCAACTGATATGCTGCTTAAAGAACGCATGTATACAAATTAGTATGACATTCTTACTGTGTTTTCCAACAATGGTGGCAAAATAAAAAATAGTGAATCATAGCATGCCATATCTGTCCACTTCCACAAACTTCAGTATCCAGTTACAGTGAATAAGCCTTTCCAGATCACTCGACACACCCGGAACAAATACACAGATCCAAATGTTTGACAGGCTGCATACGACAAAGTTGTGCTGAATACTAATAGACATCCTGCTAAAAGGTAGAATTAAAATTACCTATTGAAGAAATGGAAGGGTGACATGAGGCCGAATGGAGATCCTACTATCATCAGAGAGTCCCCTCGGTGTTGCATCACTGAAACATTGATATGTCTTGCATTCTGACCATCAACGACCAAGAGTACTAAGTACAAAAGAAAACCACAACTTGTAACTTTCAAGATACTAAATGCAAAGGGAAGGACAAATATGTGAACCTGTGCCTCACATTTGAGTTTAAGGTCGAAATCCCGAGAATAGCAATTCTTGTGGCAGATTTGGCTAACATTAGTGGGTCGATTGATTCAACAGATGCATTTTTCCTGGTAGACTCGAGGGAAGATCTGATATCATTTTCAACCTGATAAATGCTGATGACAGTAAATTTTAAGGCAAGAGAAAAAAGGGGAAACCATTTAACTTGATGATAAAGAGACCTGTTTCTGATTGAAATCAGCCAATGACCAGCCTAAATCCCATGATGGTCTTCCGATGAACGAATCATCATATTTTAGTAAGGATAAAACAGCATCAGTAGCTGTTGGGACATCAACCTAAAGATGAAATTGGAGTGCTGATCAATTATTTCTGCATAAGTATCAAGATGATGACTACCGAAACCCACATATGCTGCCTCTTATGACCCAACACAAGCATGAATTTACTTCTATTAAGCACAAATATAGATCACTCATAACTAATACAAAAATAGATTACTCATGGAATTTCCTTTATCTAAAAAAAAGAAGAGTACACAATGTCTTTTTAGCGACCGTGCCTTAGCACGTATTTCATTAAGAAGAAAGCAGTTTACAGACAGATCTTGATGCGGCCAAACAGCCTTGACCAACACAAGAGAACAAAGGACTAACAAGAAAAAAACACTGAAGAAAGAACAACGAACGTACAACACTACAACACCACAGCAGCAGAAGAAGCACAGAGGGGGGAACTACATCCCCAAACCCATCACCCAACCAGGCGACCAAAGGAACTGAACCTGCAAAAAAAGGTGCATCGTCGTCGAGGAGGCAAGAGAAGCAAGCCCGAAGCAAGAGACGGTGGCAAAGCATCCACCGAACAGCACGACCACGACGGCAAAGCATCCGCCAAAGTAGGAACGGCGGCAAAGCATCCGCCAAAGTAGGAACGGTGGCAAAGCATCCACCCATTGACCGATCATAGTTTGGGCGGCAAAGCATCCGCCCAAAACAAGCACAAGCAGCACAACAATGACGGCAAAGCATCCGCCAGAAGACAGCACTCCAAGCGACCGAGGCGACGATGAACAAGCAAAGCGAGGGCAGGTGCAGAAGGTAAAATCCCCGAGAAGAGCAAGCGACGGCCACAGCATTCCAACGTGAATCACAAGGACATGAGCGGAGAAGATGACGCCTCCAAGAAGGTAAACGGCGCTCAAGGGCGTCGCCGTCATCCGCTAGCCTGGACAAGCAGAGGCTTTCGCCTTGCCCCAAGACACCCAGGAAGCACGCTGCAGGCTGGGAGAGGGGCAGAAAGATGACGCCTCCAAGGAGGAAAGCGGCGCCCGAGGGCGTCGCCGTCATCCGCTCGCAGGCAAGCAAAGGCTTTCGCCATGGCCCAAGTCCCGGATCACGCCATGTTGGCCACCACGCGGCGACCCCAAAGGATGAGCGCACAATGAAACTGGGGAGCCACCGAGGCACTCCCAACCCGCGCGCAAGGACGCGAAGACCGGCGGGGAACGCCACCACGCGACCGGGCCGGCGACGCCCCGAGCAAACGAGACCGGAGGGAGGCCGGCGGACGACGCTGGGACGGAGCCCGCCAGGGAGTGCCGCCACGGCCGCAGCGGGGCGCGACCGAACGGAGC